>CM053509.1:3282468-3364528 GCA_028627145.1 Eidolon dupreanum
GGATGAGGTAAAAGCAATGGGCAAGGAGGGGCAGAGAGCGAAGAAGAAGAAAGGGTTTATTTATCCAGATCCCTGATGCTTATATGCAGCAGAAACCAGGTTTCCTAGTTTGTTAAAGAAACAGTAACTGGGTTCTTAACTGTTAGCTATCATTGCTTATTTATCTCTGCTACTCCAGGATCAAGCTGATTGATGTACCATCAAGTTGCAGAAGATACTTTGACCAAACTCAGTTAATTAAGACTCAATGTCAGCTAGGTGCTTTGAGAGTTTTCAATTTCTGTATTCAAAAAGTCAGGCTGGATTTGTCACCTGGGAGGAAGTCTTGTGTCACCTCCCCCTCTGAGAGTTTACTGATATCAGTGTCTGCTGGGAAAGCATTAAGGTGCTAGAATATTCCAGAATATTGCTCGGCACTGTTTAGACAAAGATCATAGCGCAGGAAAGGCAGAGAATGCTTCCGCCTAAAGCTTGTGCATGTCGCATTCTCAAACGACCCAGACTCACTGAGGCAGCAGACGTGCCGGGCTTGGTTGACTTTCTGAGTTAACTAGTTCTTTGGTTTTATTTTCCCACTGGTTTATTCCTACTGTCCTTGGCTTTCCCCATTGGACAGATATTTATGGGGCGCCCGCAGGTGCAAGTGGGCAGCCACAATGACTCCTGTGGGACACCTTTTGGCCACAGCCAGCGCCCCTTCTCCCAATGGGCGACCCAGCCAGCTTCTCCGGCTCCTGGATTATACCTCGGAACTTGGAAATCCTAGAAACCTTAATAACGTTTAGCATCAGGAAAACAGTCACTTCTCCTGAAGCACTGGTGGCTTCTTCTGTTCTGAGAACAAGAATGATGTATTATTCCTGCCCTCCTCTTTGCCTTGGCTGCCAGGAGCTTACAGCCCAGAAATCATTTTGTTCTTCTACCATAACTATGGCATTTTGCCTTTTTCTTATCCCTGTTTTAAATTTCACTTCATTTTTTTTTAACATATTATGGTTATATTTGTTTTAAACTGCCTAAAATCCTCTCCAGCAATATATAAGATAGAAGTAAATAAGTTTACATAAATATATAAATAAGAAAATAGGACAGGATGGGTCACTGTTACATGCTCCCCATTGGACTGAACTCCTAATAACAACAGCAATAATAATAATAATATTACTAAACCCAAGGTGTGCAGGGCTTAACAGATGATCAAACAATCGCACATTCATCAGTCCCGTGATCTAATTTTAAACCTCACAGAATCCCTCAATGTTAGCCCTGGCCAGCACCCTCGATTTATTCTGTGAGATACAAAGAAAAGGGGTTCAGGAAGAACATTGTCATAATACAGAGTCATTCCGGGTCGAAAGCTCTCCAACCGTGTCCCCAGGGGAGCCCCTTGGTCCTGGAACTGCTGTCGCGTCGTGTGCTCGCCATAGATTGTAGTCGTAGGTCCTGAGTCCAGATTTAGCTTCTTTTGAAAAAATGTAAACAATTGATCATTGAGGAAGTGAGTCTGGGTTCTTTTAAGACACTATTATTTTTTTGGGAAAAAAAGAGAAAGATTTCCATTCAGCCAGAAACATTTGCCTTATCCCATTTGACAGATGAGTGATGAGAAAGTTAATTATGCACCCAAAGTGACAAGGCGCATAAATGACAATCGCAATTTGAACCCATGTCTGTTGCTACAAATCGAGACCTGTTTGCAGGCCCGCTGTCCTCGTGGCTGTCCTAGGTACCTGGAGCTCCCTGATGCTTCTCACACCAGCTATCTTGGGAGCCCCTGGGGTCTCATCTCTGGAGGGTTATTTCTCAGAACCCAGAATTCCAAGTCCATGCCCTTTGTTCCCAGACTTTTCTCTTGAGAATGGAGCTTGGGAAGCCACTGGCCTTGAGAACATTCCATCTCAGGACAGAGGGAGAGTAGAACCTGAACCTGATTTATTTTAAGCCACGAGTCTTGTTGGGACAACAAGGCAGAGGTCACGCTACAAGGGCATGATGCCTGCATCTGTCTGCCGAGGGAAATGGGACCCATGGACACCCCGTTAGCAATGTATAACTCCTCAGTTTCATTCAAGCCTTTCTATCATCTTACCTTAACTTTACTTTTCAGTAGCATTTCCCACACATACCTGCTAGTGTACCATGCAATCTGGTCACACTGGATAATTATTGCATTTGTATCTGCCCATCTCCATTCTTACTTTTTAGCCTTGCACTTTGCACATAGTAGGCACTCAATAAAGGTATACTGATCATGCTGAACATGACTAAGTTGTCGAATAGCTGAACACGTATAATTGTGGGTTTTTCTGATGTTTGGGGTTGCTCACATTTCTACTGTCCACCCACGGCAGAGGAAATCAAGAGTTGCCCACGTTTGACAGAAATATCTCCAAGATTTTAGAATATCAGATTAGAGTGACACAGAAAGTACCTCAAGGACAAGAAAACTTCTGCTCACAAAGAGATGACTCTTCGTGACATGCTCTGAACCTATTTGTCACAGTCTAATTATAGGCAACTTAAGGAATGAGGCTTGCATATCTCTCCCTGGGAGATTCTTGGATGAGTAACTTTCAATTCAGAGAATGTTCCAGAATTTGCACCAAAAGATTTGTCCTCTAGGGTGACCTGGATTTTCTCCTTGATCCTTTTAATGTGCATTTATTATGAACCCACTAAGAGCGAAGCTTAGCTAAGCAGGTGGAAATACAGACGGGAAGAGAGCCGCCATTCCCCACCGTCTCAGTCTGACTGGTGTAATAGCTGTAAATCATTTAAAGTACAAAACAAATTACATGAGCGACCAGAAACAGCACGACCTCTTTGGATAGTGGTGAGAGAAGACCTGCGTAGCTGGCTTTGGGGACCCTAGAAGGGACATTGAGATGAGGCAATAGGCAAGATGGATCTAGATCAGGGTTGGCCTTGGGCAAGTGCGGAAGGTTTACACACACAGCTCTGGATGGCTTTTGGGATTCCCTACAGTTGAAGCATGGATGGTGATACAGAAGTCACGTGGGGCTATTACTGAAAATGCAGCATGCAATAGTGACCGCCTGGACCAGGACAGGGACAGTGTGAGACAAGGAGGAAGAGCAGCCTCTAACACATCATGGCTGTAGAATCTACAGGATTGGCGAGAAATTTTATGAAGGGTGTTAATATGAGGACTGTCAAGGCTGCTTAGAAGACTTCCAGGCCAAAAAGGTAAATAATGACAGTACTAGCATGACCACATAAATAGAATCAAGTAGCTGACATTTATTGTGCGCTGAGGCGATATGCCAAGAATTATCTTGGGTGCTCTACGTGCAGAATCTCATTTAATCCTAACAAAACATGGCAAAGTAGGAGCTGATATCATCCCCAACCGGAAACGAGAAAACTGAGGCATGGGGTGGCTGAGTCACTTGCCTAAGTAAGTTGAAGACCCAGAATTTTCTCCCTGACATTCTCACACTATTGTCCACACCTTTAATACTGCCTTGTGGTAAAAATGAACACAGCAATCAAAGGGGTACCACAGAAAAAGTATGCTCTGATTAATTACTTGACCAATAGATTCTTTTTTTTTTTTACAAGAAGATTCACTTCAGTGTTTTTGTTGCAAACCACCTTAGTGAATCTATGGTAAAATTTGTTAAATAGTTCCGCTGCCACACACATGTGCGTGTGCACACACGTATACACATGAAAATGCACACACACGCAAGCTATCGAATAGAGCTGTGGCGTAAAAGAAGGTACATTTGTGTTTGGGTACATGCTATCATTATGCTGAGGGTGACAACCACCCCTACCAAGCAACAGTGTGTATAGGATGTCCCAAAGATGTGCCCAGGTTGCTTTTACTTCTGCCCGGGCTAGGCAGTTAGCTGGATCTTGAGCTATTGGTTCACTGAACAAGTTTAGACCAGCCATTGCCTCTTGGACCATTTACTGAACACCCCTACAGGCCAGGTATTCAACTGAGCCCTTCATATGCATTTGTGTCACTTGATTGTCAGACATCTGATGTGCAGGCATTGTAAGCCCTACTTTGTAGACGAAGAAATTGGTCCAGTTGTTGCTTCGAGGATAGTGACTGGTGAAGAGCCTAAGCGAACATGACCCACTCTAGGCCTTTTCCACTGCCACCAGGTGCTGCCGACTTTTGGCCCCGAGCCCCAGCTGTCTTTCTTGTATCCCTGGTTGTACTTCACCCTTGGCCAAATATACTGTCAGCTGTTAAAGTTATCTGATCCGTCCCTGGCCTGACAGCCTTTCCCAGCCTCAGCCCAGGGAATGGGTGCTCCTGAGTCTAAGTCCCCTTGGAATAGGAACAGGTAAGATGCTGTTAGAGAACTGTACCCTTTTACTTTCATATGTAAATGGCCGTGGACCATTTTGGCCTCTCAAACCCCTGATTTCCCACAGATTTGTGGAGTTTCAGACAAGGTTCTTTTGACACCCCTCAAGTCAAGAATTTTTTGTAGCAAAAGGGAACTAAGATTAGCAAAAGGTGATTTGTTAGTGCTATGTTGGATTAAAAATGTATGACGTAAAAAGAAAACCCTAACTCTTTACTTATATATTTATAAAAAAAAAAAAAAGAGAAATTTTGGCCGATTACAACTTACTAGATCTGTTGCTTCTCTGGTTCCATTTAGGAAAAAAAAATGTGGCTTTATATTCCCACCCACTGATTTCCAACTAAAACAGAGCTTAGTTGCCTGCTGATCCTGCTGGCTTTTTAAATGAAAAACTTATTCTTCTTAAACTACTGGAAAATTATATTTAAAAATCAGCATAGTTCCATTGCTTATTCTTTCTGGATTCCTTGAAGAATGCAGGGTTGGTTTCTGGAACAACTCTCCATAATCTGATGTACAAATTTGGATATCGACACATGTTAACTGGTGATGTACATTGTCACTAAGCCACAGAATCCATTTCTGCATGTTAAGTAGTATAATCTGAATTGAGATTTTTTTCCCTCTCTAATCTAATTATAACTTCTGAAGGTAGGACCTTGGTAGACTTAAAGAGATATAATAATTAAAAATATATTATATTATTATATTAAGTTTATTATATACATATATTTTCTAAATTCTTGATCCCCAGAATCGTGAGTAGTAATAACAATAAGCTATTGTCTTAAACCACTAAGTTCTGAAGTAGTTTGTTACACAATCATGAATAATGGAAACACTGAGTATCCAATCAGAGTTTGCTACACATCACACTCCACCTACTTCCTCCCACCCCCTCCTCCACTACCCTAACTATAAACAAACAATAAAAGATCACTTACAAAAGTTTATCTAGATTTGATCTTCCTTACAGACTACCCAGGAGCTATGGAATTCTCCAGTACTTTCTCATTTATCTGAAAAGAATCATGTAAGCAAACTATTCTAAATTCCTCTCTTGGTGTGAGATCTCTGGATGAGTATGAATATAATATTTGGTGGCATTATAGCAGGTAGAAGGAGCAGCTGGACCAAACGTGTGACCAGTAATGAAAACAGAAAGTCAAAGCCAGTCACTGACTGGCTAAGTCATCAGCTCCGGAAAGTGTGGAGCCATCGTGCATGATGAGTCATGCAACTAGGACCCTCAAAGACAGGAAGCTTGGTCTGGGAGGGATTAAGGCAGGAGGCTCTGGACTGAGCCTGAGGACTTTCCACAGGCTTCCGAAAACCATTCTCCGTGTGATGACGGCTGCGTAGCGTGAAGCTAGCCCTCCTGGCTTACTGGAGGGATGAATTAACAAAGAGAGATTGCATGAATGAAAATAAAAGGTGGTACCAATAACGGTGTTCTTATGCTGCTATAGAGGGCACTGTGTTAAGCCTTCCCTGTATTAGCTCATCTTATTCTTTCGACATTCTTACGAGATTGGTAATTTTATTTTTTTTTCTTCGACAGATGTAGAAACTGAGCCTCATAGAAGTGAAATGCTACTTCCCCATGGTTGTGTAGGACTGTGGTGAGAGAGTTTAAGTTTGGATTCTGAGTTTGGACTCCATTGCCCACAGCCTCTCACACTAGGCTGGACTAACTTCCAGGTGAGATTGAAGGCAACATAGAGAAGCTCCTTTCATTCTGTCAGTGGTGTGGGTGCCTCAGGTGCAAACTGGCTCATAAAGAATCAACATGTTTCTCTTGAAACGCGAAGGTGTCCAGTAGCGTTATAGAAATGAGACGGAGGATTCGTCACACAGCATGTGAAGAGCTCCTAAAAAAATACTCTTACTGGCTCCGGGTAGACTCATATTTTTTATTATTCTTTCACTTATTGGACCACAATCCAAAGAGAAGTAACTCTCTGCCAGGGACAGCGCTCCAGAACTGCATGGACGATGATGTCTGTCCCCGGGGAGCTCGGGGGCCAGGGGAAAGCTGACCTGGGGACAGGGAAGGGAAACACTCCCCTGAAGTGTGAAATGCGTTGCCTTCGTGGAGCAGTGGAGCCATGACGACGTATGCTTGGGGTGACGTGGGAGAGCATCACAGGAAAAAGGTACCTTCAAGGAGTGCAAGTGGGTTGGGCATAGGCACAAGGCTGTTTCATCGGGGAGGGCCGGCATAGGTAAGGTCGAAGGGGAATGCTACGCAAGAACCTGGCGCCATCACTAGGAATTAACGCCATCCCCATAACGCGGGAGTTTCATTGGTCCAGGTGGGCTTGAAGGTCAAAGAGAAGGGATTTTCCTGCTCCTGGCTCACTCCTTTGACAGTGGCTCTGGTGTCCCTGAGGGTCTTCAGGGGAGGGAGGGGATAGCCGTACAGGAGAGGGAGGCAGGGAGCTATGGCTTGATGGAATTTGAGCAGCATTTGCTCTGAACAATTCTATCTTCATTGTTATCTCATCAAAAACAAACAATTGCACAGTCAGCTCTGCAAAGCTGGGTAATAATATGCAATTCTTTGACTGTCGTCTGTAACCTTTTCTATTTTCTCACATGTCCTTAAAAAGACAGATAGAGCTACAGATGATTATCAGGTAAGGAGAGAAAAAAGATAAGCAAACACAAAGTAATAATATAGTTTTCTGAAATCATTGGTTGTTTCCCAGCCGAGGATGTACACTCGAATAAGCCATTACTTAACGTCTTATTCTGCTTCTTAATAAAAATCTCGTGGAGGCAGCGTGTTTTCTCATTCTCATCCTTGGCTACCTCTGTGCGTAGGCTCCGGAAAGCAGAAGGTTTCTCTAGCTTTCTTCCCTGCTGTTCCATCTCTCTCTCTCCATCTCAGCGGTCTCCCAAGCTGCCCGTCGCAGTGGACCGTGGGGGCACAGCGCTTTAGGGGTGGCACGGGCTCCTGTTCCCTCGTCTTCCTCTCAAAGCAGACACGTTTCTTCCTCGTCCCCCGATCACGGCACGCATTTCTACCTTTGCACGTTTGTTCAAGGAGTTTGCCCAGATCAACAGCTCTGCCCTTCTCGCTTTGTTGGTGCCATTTTGGGGGTGGGGTGGGGATGGATGGGAGTAACCAGCGTAGAAGAGGACAGGCTTGGGCATGAACGTGAACTTGAATGCAGCCTTTGAAGCATGGCGGACCTTTGCTGTCTGTTCAGGCTTTAGCTCTAGTTATACGAGGCTGAGCTTTAGGCGGGGAGGAAACTGCGGTGAGCATCTTAGCCTCTCATCCCTGACCAGTGAATGTGAACCTGAATCACTGCAGGCTTTTGGAGACATTCCCCTTGGAAGTGAGCTAAAGGCTCCTCCCTAGGCCTTCGGTCCCTGATTCGACTTCTGACACCCAGAGGCACCGGTCATGGGCTAGGTGCGGCTGTCCCCACCCTCCAGGTTTCTGAGTCCTGCCCTCTGGAATTCCCACAGAAATTCAGAGAAGGGTGGCTGTGATTCCCTTCACTGGGGACGTTTTCCTCCTGACCCGCATGGCCAAGACCTGCCCGTTCTTCATCACCTAGCCCAGGTGAGACCCGCAGACTTGCTCTCCTGCCCTAGGTTAGTCAGATTGCAGGGTAAAATACAGAACAGCTGGTTATATTACAATTTCAGGCGAACAAAGAGTACTATTTTTGTGTTAAGTATGCCCCAAGCATTGCACAGGACATACTTATACCAAAGGAAAAAAAAAGATCGTTTATCAGGAATTCAAATTGAACTGGAAACTCTGGCCGCCCAGCCAGGCATCCTTCGGCCACGTGTCCGAGGCCCCCATGTATCCCACGCCTGCTGGGATTCGTCGCACAGTCCTTCCTGTTCCGCTCACCCTCACATCGGCAATCGGTGTTGGCCCAAGACACTGCTGTCTGCCAGCGGCGTCCCTGTCTCCATCATGCTTGCCATGTCTGTTCTCCACACAGAGACGTCTCTCAAATGCAAGTCTGATGAAGTCATAACTGCTCAGAAACCCCAGGATCAAACCCAAAGTCCTGCCTATGCCTGCGACACCCTGTCTCTTGGCCCCACGTGCGTCTCTGACCTCACACCCGGCCCTTGCTCCCTCTGGGTCCTCCCACGGCGAGGCTTCTGGCTCATCCCAGCATGCCTGCACGGCTGCCTCTGTCACCGTGTTCACGTCACCTGGTCAGAGAGGCTCTCCTGTCACTCCGTCTGCAATCCTGCTTTCCAACATCATTCACTGTTTCCAAAGCCTGATCTATTTTCTTAGTATCACTGATTGTCACATGCCAATATCTATTTGTATACTATTTATTTATGGACTATTTTTCCCATTACAATTTCTGCAACGGTAGGAATATGAGCGGTTTTGTGCACTCCTAGCACAGTGCCTGGCATATAGTAGGTACTCTAAAATGTCCATTAAATGAATGAAGGATGGAATGAATGATGTTTATATGCCCCTCTTTTCCATTAGCTGGAAGACTGTGCATATCCAGGGGACATCTCCAAATGCCGGATTCCTAGCACAAGACCAGAGACATAGTAGGAAATTTGCATTGCCCAGGGCAGGCTCATAGTAGGACTGCCACGTAGGTTGCTTGTACTGAACGGTCACGGATGCCTCTGGCTCTCGCCAGCAGAGCAGAGGCCTTGATTAACTTGGAAAACTGTCAGAATGTTATGGGATTCGAAATCAGCTACTGAAAAAAAAAAAAAAAAAAAAAGAAAAGAAAATCGCAGTCCTTGGAAAACTTTGCTTTGAGCATTGCAAACATCTCTAATAGATTCTGGCTTCGAGCTTCCTCTCCAGGGTTTTGAAAGTTCAGATCCACTAACTAGTCAAATATATCTGTTGAGGAAAAATCCATATGAGCCAAGAACACAATACACATCTGCAGTGAAGAGTAGAGTAGGTGAGTAAAGGAAGTTGGGTCTCGTGTGTGGTGCAGCAGGTCTGAAGCCTCCTCCCCTCAGCCAGTGATTGAGAGCTTGATTTATACAAATCTGTGCTTATTAACAACGAGATATCCCAGTTTGCCATGAGGAGGTAAAGCCATGCACCAGGAATGGATGTCCAATATTTATCAAGGGTTTCTGCCATCTAATCATTGGTGCTGGCCCTTTCACCTTATCAAAAAATTATGACAAATGTGTGATATGATCATCGCCCTTGAAAGATCTCTGTTCTAAGGCCGAGGAGAACTTTCTATGGCAAGGAAGAGGTTCCTCTCTGTGCTCCTTGATGCGGCAGCTGTTGGCCACATGTGGCTATTAAAAGAAATGTGGCTAGTGCCCCTGAGGGACTGGATTTTAAAATGTATTTACGTGTAATTAATTTGAGTTTGAATGGCCAGCCTGGCCAAGTGGATGAGCCCCCGGGAGCCCTGGCGAAGAGAAGGCTAAACTCAGTCTCAGCTCCCTAGGTAATTTATTCAACCCCTCTGAGCCTCTGCGTTCTTATCTGTAAACTTGAGGCGATGTTAGCTCCTGCTTTGCGGGGTCGTTAAAGTACCTAAGCGACCTGTTACCACAGGGCACCTAATATAACAATACTGCACGACATACTTAAAAGAGGATGGATCTCATGTGCTGTGTTCTCACTTCAATAAAAAAAAAATATACAAAAACATGAAATGAGCTGAATGTGTATAGGGTGAGGGACAAGCGATTTGTAAATACTTTCTATAATTACTTACGAAGGGAGGGGGCTGGGGGTGGGTTGTCTGTTTACCCGCTCTGCCTCTGCTCAGAGTAAAACCTCGAGAGTGTACGCCCCAATTCTCATGAACCCGACACGCTTTATTGACGCCCTAACGTGTGTCATGGTGGCAGGGTCGCAAATCTGCACGTGATGCTGATTCTATTCTCCAGAGGCTCGCAGTCGGGCCGAGATGGCCAGGATGTCAACAGAACGTTTCAGTTTGCTCATTTGGTCATCGAGAATTTACTGAAGACCTACCATGTGCCGGCCCTGGATGTTGCCTCTGGGAATTTATCAGCGAACAAGACAGCCAAGGGCCCAAGGTTCTTGTGCTTAAATTCCAGCAGGCATAACAGACAACCCATCACTCAACCAAACGATCGATCACTCAAGAAGAGTTAAGCGTTCCTTCGAAAACATTAAAGGCGTGGCAGAGAAAATGTGACAGAGGCTGAGGAGCTGGTGAAGCCGCGGCTTAGGCTGAGAAATGGACGATGAGGGGGCATCACAGGGCAGGTGTCAGGAGGGTCGCGCTGATCCTCGGTGAGGACAGGAGAGTGGAGAGATGGCACCACCTGGGCCAGGGGCCATGGAGGTGGAGGGCGAGGGAGCTTATCCCAGATGTGTCTGGCGGTGGAGTCAACAGGACTTGCTTACGGACCCGTGTACATTGTGAGGGAAAGGGAGGGACGGGTGATGGCGCTAGGATTTTGGTGAGGCATCTGGTTCTTTCTACTGACAGGGGCAAGACTAGGAGGCGTGTGAGAGAAGTCAGAGGTCTATTTGGTCTTTTTAGTTTCCTGTGTCCCGGCTTCTTCTCATGCTCTCTACGAGAAACCAGCAGATGCAGAATAGGAAGAGAAAGAGATTTTGAGGGTTTACTGCCAGCTAGATGCTGCTCAGGCATCTACACACCACCCTGTCCTTAGCATCCATGGCCAAGAAGCTTCTCAGAGATGTGTTCTGGGCAAAAACCATGAGCTCCTCTACAAAGATCTCTGCACACTTGTATTCTCTCTGTTTGCTTTTAAAGTTTTCTTTTTATCCGTGATATTCTGCCATTTCTCTGCAATATTTTCCAATGTAGACTTTTATTTATATCACTTCTCATTCCATTTACACCTTCTATCTTGAGACTCACATCTTTCTTCATATTTGAAAAATTCTCAGCTATTGTCCTTTTAAATATCCCTCTCTATCATCTTTCTTTCGAACCCCCATTGGAGAGTCTTAAGCTTTCTTCCAAGTATTCTAACGTCTCATTAACATTTTCTATCTCTTCATGGCTCTGCATTGCATTCTGGTTAAATTCCTCAGTCTTATATTCTATTTCACGAGTTCAGTCTCTGTGTCCCATGCACATGTGTTATCCGTGTCCATGTGTCCCATGTCTCACGCATTGTTTTGATCACAATTCTGTATTTTACGATGTCATTTAATATTTATCTATTAGTAACTAATTTAAGATCTACCTGACAGCACTCTATATATATCTGCCTATGTTTTGTAAAAAATAGTCTCTCGTCTTGCTTTATGTATACTATCCATTCTTATATGATCTTTGAGAATTTATTCCTATATTTGGAGTCTTTTCCCGATTGTATAATTATTTGCATTTCCTGAGGGAAAAAAATTCGCCTTCCCCTAGTTGTATTTATTTAACTTTTATGATGTCAGCTTTGCTCATGTGGCTTGAAATTTGAATCTGTAAACTCTTCTTGAGTGGCAATTTTTAATCTCCTTGCTTATCCCTGTCTGACTCACTGTTCTGGGGTGGCCTCCCTGCCTCTCTGGGCCTCTGTGGCGTGAACAGGCGTGCTTCCTGGCTCTCTGCAGCTTCCCACCTCTGAACCTGGTGAGAGGGAAGGCTGGGCCTTCCACGCATCCTGGACTCTGGATGAAAGCAGTGGCTAGCCCGAGCAAACTGGATTTGGGGCTGGTTTCCTGGGAGTATGGCTGAGCATATTTTATATATGCAGTGATAAGTGAAAAAGGTGTTTGCTGACCGGAAAAGTGGAGTGTGCTGGGACTCAGCAGGTAATCACCGCACCTCACCCCGGGGACATGTTTCCAGACTTCCTTGCAGGTAGCTGGGGCTCTGAGGCTGGGCAACGCACAGTAGGGTGTGAGCAAGAGGGGGTGGACATCCCTTCCCTGGCTGGCTCATGACACTTCCTGACATGACCCTCCTTGCCCTCTTCCCTCCTCCGCCCACTGGACGTCCATGCCCAGGGCGATCTCGGAAGTCATGTGTTGAAGGTGGCCAAGCTTGGGACAGCCTTGGTCTCAGAGTCTGGGTCTGGAAGTGGAGTTTTCCACTGTCACGGACAGTGTTTTCCACAGCTGAGAAATTAACTCCTTTTGTGTTGACTCGTGAGACTTGGAGGCTTAGCTGTACCACAGTAAAACGAACCTGCGTCCTTTGTTCTTGTGGACTCATGCCTTTAGAAATATGACTTCGCCGTCATCTGCGTGAGCTGGGTTTTAGGAAGGAGCCTGTCCCGGCCACCACGTTTAAGTCGTCTTTCTCTCAGGGATTTCTTACTGCTCGGGCATGCTGAGGGCGTCCCCATTTTGTTTTTGAGTGTGTGTGTCTATTTGTTTGTTTTAAAAATAGCTTTACTATCATTTCTATGAATTGGGTGCAGGGCGAAAGGGGTTCGGTTCGTGCTTTGATTGCCATCTTCAAACCTCTTTAATGTGCTGCTGGAATCTATTTGCTAATATTTTATTTAGGGTTTTTCATCAATATTCATATGTGCGATTGGTCTGTAGTTTTATTTTATCATCTCTGTCAGGTTGAAAAATCAATGCTGGGCTGGCTTCACAAAAAGAATTTAGAAGCCTCTCTTTGTTGCCTGTGCTCCCAAAGCGTGAAAGAACATAGAAATAATCCATTTCTTAAAGATCTGAGGTTCACCCGTGGAAGCGTCTCAGCCCACGGCTTTTGGAAGAACAGCTTTTTAAAAAAAAGTCTTCAGTCTACAGTCATGCCACCCTGAATAAGCTCGATCCCATCTGATCTCAGAAGCTAAGCAGGGTCGGGTCTGGTCAGTACTTGGGATGGGAGACCACCGAGGAAGACCAGGTGCTGTAGGTGCCAAAAACAAAAAAATAAGGGATTGCAAGGTCCTTGCACTCTGTGAGATCAACCACAGGTTGCCTCACCTAAAATAAATAAATCAACGAATGAACAAATAAATAAATAATAAAAATGTATATTGTTAAAAAAATAAAAATAAAAAAAGTCTTCAATTTCTTCTACGATACTATTTCTATTCGGATCATCTATCCATCTGAGATCAATTCATTCATTTCTCATTTCTTAGAAAATCATCCGTTTCATCAAGAATTCCAAGTGTATTTACGTAGCATTAAGCAAACTATTTTCTTACTTTCCATTATTTTCCATTGTTTTTCTGGCTATTTTTGATTCTTATGTTTTTATTTAGGTATGTGTACTTTCAAAGGTTTTGATCCTTGGTTGGCTTATCTAAGATTTTGTTTTGAATTGTTTGTTGTTGTTAAACAAGGTGATGGGTTCTTTCATTCTTTTCACCATTTTCTGTTTCCAAATTCAATGCTTTCTGGTTTTATGATCTGATTCCTGGGGCTGTTTCTGCTTCTCTCACACTCTTGCATTGATCTTTTTGATCTCTTTCTTATTTTTGGTTGAATGTTTCCTATAGTTTTACTCATTTTTCTTAGTAACATAACCTTTAAAAAATTAAATTATAAGACATTTTGTTATAAAGGTGGCTTTCACAATAGAATATTGGTTAGGTGTTTAGTGTTTATAAAATCGTGATATTATGTTAGAAAGATGTTCTGCCATTAAGGAGAATTCCTCTTTTAAGAGGGAGTTTGTGTAGACGCATGTTTTATTTGATTAATTTCTAGGTGGGGTAGAATCTTTTCCACTCTGCCATTTTTATTTCTATTACCTCGTGTTTAGAAAATACCTGTGCTATAGCTATTTGAGAACATTTGGCGAGGTTTTCTTTGTGGCTATTGATTATTCGCTTTTTCGGTAAATATTCCATGAGACTTTGAGAAGAAGACCTGGTATCTCCTTCCGAGGATCGGCTTGGGAAGACACTGGCAGGTGTCGGCCAGGTGTTCTGGCTGCCAGGACTTTTGAGGACACCTCGGCTATGTCTGGGGTGTGTCAAGCCCTCTGCGTCAAGGCTCCCCATGGTGGCCCTCAGAATTCACTCCCTGCAGCTGACTTTACCTGGAAAACTCAGACATCTGGCTCAGATTCCATGGAACCAATTTACTCCAATGCCTCTTCTTTTGGAAGGTGAGCATCTGGAGGAAGGGGCAGGATGGACTCAGAATTTAGCGATTTGAGGAATTTCAGACCTGCAGGTGGAGCAGGGTCGAGTTTCTGGGACAAGGGGCTTTGCTGCTTGTGGAATTTGAAGTGGCAGGGAAGAAAATATCTCCTACAGGCTGTTTTATAATTGTGACTTGGGGGATTTTTCCGTAGGCGTATCAGTTCGCATGGCTTCCAGACTTACTCACGATTCTGTGAACTGTCGATCATCTCAAATAAATTCGTTTTTGTGCTTAATTAGCCAGAGAGATCTTCAGTTGTTGCAACTTTGAACTTTGACTGTTACATAGGCGTAAAAATCATTTCTAAGTATTATGTAATTACACATGTATTAATTATCCATATATTGGTTCTATCTTATGTTATTTAGGTTGCCTGTATATTGACTCTTTTGTTTTTGTTTAGCTATCTAAAACTTTTTTATTTTAAAATGATTTTTAGGTTCACATCTCTGTTTTGTTTTATTTTATTTTATTTTATTTTATTTTATTTTATTTTATTTTATTTTATTTTATTTTATTTTATTTTATTTTATTTTATTATATTTCATTTACGTTATTATCCCCTGAGTTGAGAGAGGGGCATTACATTTTGCTAACATTATTTTTTTGTGTGTGTCTTTTTCTTCTTATATTTACTACATCTTTATTCATTAATTTTGCTGTTCTCATTGTTGCATCAATATTCAAGCCTGCCACATCACCTCTGTGGTTTGTTTACTCATTAAAAATGGTCATACATATCTCCTTTAAAACTCTGTGCTGTAAATATATCCTTGCCTGACATTTTAAGTTAGTTTGTACTTCAGTGTGTGTGTGTGTGTGTGTGTGCGCGCGCGCGTGTGTGTGTGTCTGTGTGTCTGTGTGTCTCTGTGTGTGTGTAGTTCTATTTTCTTCTAATAATTTGGAACATCTATTGTGGGTTCACTTTCACTTCTTCTAGTAGTTATTTTTATATCTATCAATTTATAAAATATACACAATCTTACTTTTTCAATAATGTTTACTGACTCTTCACTCTGAAATGCATGCACTGAATTTCCTCCTGCCTACCCACCCTCCATCCTCTCCAAAACCACCTGATATTGGCTACTTGCATTAGTATTTTTATTACTTCAAGTGAATGCCTCACATATTTAAATAATATATTTAGATTATGAAGTTTTTGTTTCTCAGGAACTAATATCCCAAATATATAAAGAACTCATACCACTCAATAAGAAAAAAAATCCAATTAAAAAACGGGCAGAGGATCTGAATAGACAGTTTCCCAAAAACACATACAATAGCCAACAGGTATATGAAAATATGCTCAGCTTCACCAGCTATATGAGAAATGCAAACCAAAACCATAATGAGATGTTACCTCATACCCGTTAGAATGGCTAGTATCAATAAGACAAGAAATAATAAATGTTGGAAAGGATGTAAAGAAAAGGGAACCCTTGTGCACTGCTGGTGGGAATGTAAATTGGTGCAGCCACTATAGAAAACACAGGAAACATGGAGGTTCCTCAAAAAATTAAGAATAGAATTACCATATGACCCAACAATCTCACTTCAAGGTGTTTACCCCCCAAATTTGAAAACTTTTATGTTTAAAGATATATGTACCACAAGTTCATTGCAGCATTATTCACAATAGCCAAGACATTGAAACAACCTAACTGTCCTTTGATGGATGATCAGATAGAGAAGATGTGGTACTCGTATACAATGGAATACGGCGTAGCCCTAAGAAAGGACAAGATACTGCTGTTTGAGATGACATGGATGGATCTGGAGAGTGTCGTGCTGAGTGATATAAGCTAAACTGAAAAGGACAAGAACCATATGATTTCATTTATTTGTGGGATACAAAACAGAAACCAAAAAATAAACAAAACAAACAAACAAACAAACTTATAGACACAGACAATAGTGTGGTGGTTACCAGCGGGGAAGAGGGCTGGGGAGAGAATGAAGAGGGTAAAAGGGCTCAAATATATAGTGATGGAAGGAGACTAGACTTTGGGTGGTGAACACACAATGCAATATACAGAAGATGCATTAAGAATTATATACCTGAAACTTACATAATGCTATTAGCCAATATTACCCCAGTAATTTAATAAAAAGTTTTAAACATTATAAATACTGATCTCTCAACCCTCATAACAAAAGATGAGAAGATAGGCGTTCATGAAATAACTTTCCCTTTCTTTCTTCCTCTTCTGTTTTTCGATGGTTTCAATATCATCCGTCATTGATAAAATATACATTCTATTTGATAGCAACATTTTCCCACAGGTATGTTAACATTGTTTCAATTAGTTCATTTAAATTAATGTAATAACAATTACTAATTCTTTTATAGCATCTTTTATTTCTGGATTGGTGACAGAGCAACTTTTAATAGTTTCTTTAAGAACAGATTATGAAAACTCTCTTTTCTGAGGTGTTAATGTTTAAAAATAACTCTTTGTTGCCTTATTCTAAAAAGACATTGGCTAGGTATAAAGTTATTGCCTGACACTTCCCCTAAAGATTCTGAAGACATTCTTCCATTGTTTAGTGGCATTGACCGTTTCAAGGAGAAATATGAAGTCAGGCTGATTGCTATGCCCCTCCACCCCCAACCCGAGAAAGCAAGTTGGCTTACTTTCCTGGCTATAGAATTTCTTTTTTATTTATGAGATTTAATAACTCTAATAAAATATGTGTCTCTGCTCATGGACCTGATTTAACTTGTCTGGGAACTACTGGCCCTTTCAATATACAGATTCAAATATTTATTTCAAATATATCTTCCTAATCTTACATCTTTGAATAATTGGTATGTTCTACTTGTTTTACTTATTAATTCCAGTTACCAATTTTGCATATATCGGATCTCCCTTATCCTCTTTCTTATTCGTTCTTTTTTCTTCAATAATTTTAAACTTTTTGTCATTTTTTTTCTATTTTACTTTGCTTAGTTTTCTTAAGCCTGTTCTCCCTATGGCTGATCATTATTGTGGCTGATTCTACTGCCTGAGTTTACTGCTTCAAAACTGACCTTTACCTATTTGATACTTTTATTTTTCTCTTCTACCTTTTCTTGGGTATTTGCCAGTTTATTTTTTTATTTTATTCTGCTGTCTTTTAAAACAAGTCAGGTTCTTATGTTTTTACTTTATTCTTTCATCTTGTAGTGATTATTATTCTTTTTAAATGAGACCATTAAGGCACACTATTGTCTTATAGAATACCAACATTTTTCTAAGGTATGTTCTTTGTCTACATTTTTCTTTGCCATGTTTCTCCTACTCCCAGGATAGCATTTTGGTAGAAATCCCTTGATGGTTCTTGGTTTTTCCTCATCTTTGAATGAGGGAGTTTCTTCTTGATGAGCTATAACTGCTGGACTTTCTGAGAGAGAAGGGCCAAGAGAGGGAGGTTAGTTGGAGGGCAGCTTGGGGTGCGAAGAAAGTTTGAGGGTTGAACCATTGTCCATGGAGACTCTGCCACACCATCACCTCCTTAATTTTTGAAGAATATGTGGTGTTTTGGCGTTGTCATATGGTGTATCCCATTTCAACATATTCACTTATGCTAGTTTAATTTTCACTTTAAAATATCTCTTTTGGTTTCATGAAAGATATAAATTTTTTCTTTTTTATTCTCCTTGTTTTGTGCTCATCTTAGAAATACTCCGAGATCAGAAACACATTTAGTAGGTGCTTCTAAAATTGGTATTCTTCCAGTGTTCAATTATTTTTGTAACAATTTATATTATTTCAATTTTTGTACTTTTAAATAATCTTTAATGAATATCAGGGTATAAAATTTTATCTGCTTGTGTGGTTGTTTTTTAAAGACAGACTTCTATAAAGAAATTACTGGGTTAAGTATATGAACATTTTTAAGAGCTTATGATTTATATTTAAAAATTTATATTTATAAATTTCTCTTTACATTTCTTCCAACAATGTATCAGAATGCCCTCTCCCCATAAATTCCCATCCTCCGCATAGACCAGTTGCATTAAAAAGAAACTCTCATCATTTGACAAATACAGTTCATTTATTTTAATTATTTTTATTTACTTGCTTGTGAGTTTGATTACTTAAAAATTAAAAGTTTTTTTTGTTTTGTGTCCTTGAATGCTCTTTCCTTATTCTTCACCTAATTATCTATTGAAATGATTATATTCTTATCATTTTGTATGAGTTTTTAATAAGAGTGATATCTGTTATATTTGTTATAATGCCATTTTCTTCTAACTTTAAATATTTATGGTATATTTTACTTAAGAATATTTTAAGTTTTTGGTGACTTCTCCTTTGCTTTTAATTTTAGGGATCCCTTTCCTAAAATTCAGAGATTAGATAAATGTTCAGTGATTTCTTTTAGATTTTTGAGAGTATGATATTTTTTAAAAAGTATTTTATTCTTTATTTCATATGGACATGTATCGTGTACCTGATTTAATACTCCATATATTCACTTAACATTATATTAAGCATGTAACCTTATTATGAAAGACATTTTTTTAATGACTTCATTTATCCATACAATAACCTATTAGCAGGATATATCATAATTTATTTGACCTTATTATTGGCTGTCTAGATTGCCTCCAGGATTTTTACTGTTTTAGAGTACACTGAAATGAAAAGAAAAATCTTCTTTCAGGTAAGTTTTTTTTCATAGTTTACATTATTTAGTTCCCATAAAAATTATGATTAGTAGGGCCAAAGTTGTATTATTAAATCGTTTGATACAGATAGCTTTCTAAATAGGTCCTCTCATTTTTATTCTGATAAATGGTATTATTGGAGACTGTGAACAGGAAAATTCTCTGAGTCGACCAGGCATCTAGCTCAGCTTGTTATTTAATAGTAATCCCAACCCATTACATTTTCTTGGACAATTTCTAGTATGCAAAAACTATTCTTGTTTGAGCAACCATTTATTTTCCCATCATCTACAGAGAGAAGTGTAGAGCTCAGCACCTACTTCTAAGCTGACAGAGCCGGAAATTGGTCCAGCTAGGTTGAGACGTAGGTTTTCTGATATGTAGCCCAATATTCCTTTCTCATCTCACTGTCTTTGTGGTGAACACAAGCTCATTGACCAAGAGTTCCAAGTTAAAAGAAATCCAAGTGCTTGTCATTATTCAAAAGAAATAGCAGCTACAAGCCTGTACAATGGCAGAAATAGTTGGAAAGTTCTTGAGAGAGAAGCCACCATTTATTGTCCTCCCAAAGTGCTTATGATATTCAAGAAATCTTTGAGTTGTTGCTTCTGAAAATTTTGTGAGGTAAAAACCTGAGAATTTGGCCTGACTTTAATCAAATATTTATGACGTTCTCATTAGTTTCCAGTCCAAGGGTAGTACAGTCTCTCATTTGAATTTCTGAGTGGTAGGATAGTTTTGAAAGGAAATGTCATGTTATATGCACTGTTTATACAGATCAAATATGCATGTGTTGGTTTTGCAGACTGATGCCATTGCTGCTGTTTATGGGGACGGTGATAATGAGGTGCAGCAGAAGCTCCCGCTGAGTATTTTGCTAACACCTGGGCTATGGTGGGTCCTTGGACGCCACCTCATGGCACTCAAGGCTTCCATGGGGCCACAGGTATGTGAGGAGGTGTCCTCGTCACTGCATTGCCTGGCAAGTTTTCCTGGTGTGAGAGATAATGAGGTGACATTCGCAACCAGCCAAGTGATAAGGAGGGGAAAAAATATTTCAGGCAGAGAGACACTTCCATAATAGCCTGGAGGCCAAAGAGAGCAAGGAGGTTTTATTAATTGAAGTTTCATTCTAGCTGGACACTGTGATAGAGGAGGGACTAGAGGCGAGCAAGAAGGGAAGTAGAGGCTGGGAGCCAAGCGGCCTTGCAGGCTCCCTTATGGAATTTAGACATTACCCTCGGGGCCGTGGGAAGGTGTTTATAGGTTTTAAGATGGTAGGTGACACCATCTGGTTTCTGTCTTAAGATCATTCTGGCTGCATTGTAGAAAATGGATTGGCTGGAGACAAGGCTGAGGCAAGAAGATACATCAAGAGGCTGTTTCGGAAATCCTGGAGACAAGCGATGGAAACGTAGAGAAAAGTGGAGGCCAGGGAGAAGTGGAGATATGGAAGGAGACTTTTTAGTTCTAGAATTAATATTATTGAGTGACTGTGTGTGTGGAGTGGGGAAGAAGGAAGCCTCAAAAGTTGACCTCTGAGCTCAGGTGACTGTGTTAAGAGGGAACTTACAGAAAACCATGAAAGTTGATTTGGAATGGAAGATGAGTTTGTCTTAGAGAATCTGAGTTTGAATCGACTGCTGGCTGTCTCAGCAGAGATTCTGAGTAGACAGTCGAATGTACTGATCTGGGCCTCAGAACTGAACAGGACACGGATAGGTGAGTGCAGGTTGGGAGCTAGACGTTGAGGGTATTGCTGTCTTAGGATTTCTATTTTCTCTGAGAGGAATAAACAATCTGTTGGGGATAATCTGGGGTCTTGGAAAGCGTAGAGGTGTGTGGGCAGAGCTAGCTCTAGAGGATGAGGAGGTGAAAGACACTGAGTGCCCTTGAACTTCAAGTTTAGTTGAGAATACAGTTCTGTAAGCAGACAACTACACCAAAGATGAGCAGTGCAATGGAAAAGGTAGGAAAAAAGAACCACAAGAGGCACCCAACCCCAACTCAAAAAAGGATGGTAAGAAATAAGGAAGAATTCTTTGAAAAAAAACTTTATAAAAAATATTTCAATTGAGATCAAAAGAATGAGAAGGTCTTATCCTGGCAGAGTGGGAGTGGGCATTCCCTGTGGAGGTGGGTTGCAGGCACGAGGATGTGGAATGGAGACAGAACATTGAGTCCACTTGGCTCGGAAACTGTGTTTTGACAATAACTGACTCATCACCCAGGACTGAGTAGGTGCTCAATATTTATTGAGAAGGAAGAAGGGGAAAAAAGAGGGAAGAAAGGAAGGAAAGAGAAAGAGAGGAAGGAAGGAAGGGGATGAGTGGTTGTGAGGATGGCGAGCTACGAGGGCAAGGCCGCACAGGGCCTGGCAAGTCAAGGTCAGGCATTCCGACTATCTGAGGTCAAGGGCGGCTGGTTCACTAGTCGTGTCCAGAATGAGCTGTAGTTCCCTTTGCAGGCTTTGCTAACAGAAGGGTTGGAGCTCCTGAGACAACTTCGTGAAAGAGGTGAATGTTTTGATTTTGTTGACCCGTGTTCCCAGGTCTTTGTTTAATGCAAGTTCAGCAAAAATAGGCTTCTGTGAAAGTGGAAGGTCTACAGCAGCTGTCACCTGGAGGAGGCTGAAGGGTTTACAGGTGTGTGGTGGGAAGGACTCCCTCGGGCACTGCGGATGGCTCCACACCCTGCCTTTCTCAGCACCCCCACCCACCCACTCTCAGGGAGGGCCCCGTGAGAGAGAAATACAGCAGAAATGGGAAAATGAAGAGGGTGAAGAGCCGGGCCCCTCCCTGGGGTAGAGAAGGTCGGAGCTCAGCCGTCCTGGCTGGCGGTGGTTGGCGGGGTGGGGGCGCCTCAGAGGGAGGGGCGAACGTGTTCTACAAACTCTCTCCCTCCTCTCTTCATCCTCTTCATTATTAATGTACAGAGTGAGGGTGCAGTTTGGAGCTAGGGAGTTCTTCCCTTGGGAAGTCCTCGTGCAAGTGAAAGAACGTAAGCTTCAGAAACGTGGACATTCGTGGTCTTTAATCCCAGTTTTGCTTCCTCTTACTAATGTGTGACAGAGAATGGATTATTTCAAGTCTCTTAGCTTTTTTTTTTGTTCTTATAAAAAAAATATATATGTATGCGTATGTATGTGTATATGTATATGTATATGTGTATATATATTCCTTTTTTAATCACAGCATGGCTGTAAGGCTGCAATGCCTAGCACTTAGCAAACATTTAGTGACTATTCATGCTCGTCCTCACTCATCTTGGGAAGCGCATTTGAATCTAGGGATCCAAGGAGGTTCTAGAAGGAGGATCAGGGAGACAGAACTTTCAGAAAGGGAGCAGTTAAGGAGACTGGGTACATCTTTGGGCCCAACCCACCTGTGTGGAAGAGGCAGCAGATGGTGGAGAAGGAAGCCACGTGCAGGAATGGGAGTTATGTATGTGAACATAGGAGCCCCTGGACCAGCCTTCGAGGGCTCTGTGCATGACGGTGAGTGGGCAGCATGGGCAGTGGGCCTCTCTCCTTCCAACGGATGGGTGGAGACCATGGTGAACAGCCCCTGCCACTCTAGAGTGTGTTGAGTTGGGTCCTGTCCTTTGGCTCCAGATAGAGTGTCCCAAATTGCACAAAAGTAATAAAAGCTTCTGACGGATGAGCAATGAGCCAAAGGACAGATTTATGACTGACACAGAGGGGCAGAGCCTGAATCTGGTCATGTGGAGGAGGGCAGATAGATGATGGGTTTGGGAGGGCAGGGTTTGTGGCTGCCTTGCAGAGCTGTATGAGATCTGCTATCTCTCTGGTCATCTTGGGAGGGGTGAGTTGTTTGTGAGTCTTTCTGTTGGTTTCAGGATTAAGACACCGGGAATGTATTCTGTATGTGACTGTGTGTCATTATGAATGATTCATGTATAAACTACAAAGTCATACAGGTTCTATGTTCACCACTCATTCCACTGACTACCTGAACTCAGACCTACTTGTCAGGGTCTTCATTATCGTCTGGACACATGGCGATGAGAATCAACACACACAAACAGATAGAAACAGACCCAGGGCCTGACCTAGAAATCTCCCACCGTAGCTGGGAGACACTTACAGGCGTTTCCTCCCCAAATATTTGTTAATGGAAAGATAATCTAGTTCAATGCCAAGAGCAGACAACTAGGAGTCAGTTCTCTGAGAGCCCAGAGCGATGGTGAGCAGCGTTCATGGGGAAGTTGGGAAGATTTCACAGAAGAAGAGACATTGGGGATAAATCTTGGGGGAGGGCAGCACAGGGGATATTTGGGTGGAGGGTGATCAGGGCCGTAAGACTGCGGACCTGGTTCCAAGTTCCATCTGCACTGTGGACTTGTCCTGAACACACAGTTAAACTCATTACAACTGGTTTCTCATCTGCAGTGAGGAGATCCACATCTCCCTGTCTGCAACCTCCCAGTCCCCGACCCCATGCCAGAAAGAGGAACCACTGCATGTTAGACTTGAAAATATTTCAAGAGGTGTACCATGCTGCCCGTGTGCTTAAGGTCTGGGATGGCGGGGGTGGGGGGGCGGACTTCCTATTGTATGCCCCCCAGGGTGCCTTTGTCTTTCTCCACAGACCTGCAGCCTCAGTTCTTCGTCTTACCAGCTACTAACACCAACCTCATTTGGGGTTGTTTTCCCTCGTGACTTGTGTAGAGTAGGCTGCATGTTTGCAAACTCCACGATGACCAGGGTTTTACCTGGAGTTTTTACCTGTGTTTCCCATGTCTAGCTTAGAATTTGGCAGGAGTTAAGGATCCATAGGTCTTGGTGGAATGGACGAATGAGTGAGTGGAGGACCAGGATGAGTGGGTGAAATCAGGGAAGAAGTCAAATAGCCCCTCCTAGCTGTTATTCTCCCCCTATAGATTTCGAAGATAGTACCACTGTGTTCTTCGCGGTTTAAACATTTTTTTCTTAGTTAAAAAATTTATTTTATTTCCTGTGATGTGTAGAAAATTTCTACACACTGTAATTCAGTGGAAGAGTTTTTTTAAAAAAGGATATGTATGGAAAAAATTACCCCTTTTTCAGGGGATACAAATAGTTATTATTTTATAATTTTATTCAATGTTTTTCTCTGCATTTATTGAGTAGTACCTACCAATAAATAATGTATCTACCAGTACAGTTTATAAATGAGATAGTAATATTTTACAGTCTTGTTTCTTACTTACTTTCTACTCAGAATTGTATGATAAGCTATTCTTATGTTAAGTGCTTTTTTGAAAGGAATAAAATTTCATTGCATGACTGTATATAATTCATTAGACCATTCTTTTATTTGTTGGACATTTTAAGTTAATATTTAACTTTTTAGTATTATTAACAAAGAGAAAATAAATATATTGTAACCTAAACTTTAGAGGGTAATTTAGGTCATTTCCTTAAAATAAAGTTTTAGATTGAACTAATCAAGTCGATGTGTATAAATATTATAAGGCTTATGATATAAATTACCAAATTGCTTTTCTGAAAAAGTGTCACAATTTGCATAATTTTCAGCAGTGAGAGTGCTCATCTTACACACACTTATTAGGTCTGTCACCAAAATTCTAAAGCAGTTTGCATTCAGCTCTAGGTTTTGCTGGCTTCTGTGATCATCGTCAGTTCTTAAATACCACCATTCAGTTCCTAATTTCGATTAATTTCCATGGTTTTATATACATATTCAACTAACATTTTGGAGGGAGGCTTGTATCAATATTTGTTCCTACCTGGCTGAGAGTAAATGACTTTTTTTTTTTTTTGATTCCACACATGAAAGATAATTTTGCTGGGTCTAATTTCTTGGTTTACAAATTTCACTCCCCAAACCTCTGTAGCTGTTGCTTCATCATCTTCTGTTACTTAATCTCGAAGAAAGCAGAATGCATTCTGAGTTCTATTCTTTCTTAAGTGATCTATGTTATATGTTGGGCATTTGTAGGATTTATTTTTTCTTTCTCCTTGTAATTCCTCAATTTTGCTAATATTTGCTTCTCTTTGCTTTAATTTTTTTCCCCCCACCTAAATAGGATTAGTCTTTCTGGCTAAAACCCCCTGGTCTCTTTGAACTCTAGCTGTCCCTACTAGTCCTGTCGTTCAAACTTCTTAATGATAATCACCTTTAGCTCAGATACTTCACATTTTTCTTACTCTCTTTACATTTTCAATTCTCTCATCTTCTCTTTAATTATTTTCAATTTGTTTTTTTTTTTTTTTTTTGGTCCTAATTCTAGAAGACTGAGTCAAGTTCACTCCACATCACAGATTTCACTTTTTTATGGCACCGACTCCACACTTCAATGTCCCTGGTGGAGATGTGAGGCGTCTTCGTTGCTCATATGGCCCTTTCTCGCCACACTCATCTCAATTTTCTTCTCACGCAGTTGTCATCCGACTTTGGCTTTCTTTGTATTCGTGACTTCTAGCCATCCCTCTCTGGAGATGTCCAACAATGCCAGACAGTTTTCCTTTTTTTTTTTTTTTTTTTTTTTTAAATCAGCATTAAACATTCTGTGTCCTGTTTTCTCATGGACTATTCACCCTGATGTCTTATGCCTCCTCCTCCTCCTCCTGTTCTGCCATGTTGTTGTTCTTTCCAATAAGTCCCCTTTCCTGTTGACCCATCCCCAAGTGAGGCGAGAACGCCCCAGGCCACAGGTTGACCAAAAATGAGATATGTGTACATCATCCCTGTCTGTGCTGTCTCTCTCATTTACCAATTTATTGATTATACACAATTTGAGCTCCTCAATGCCAGTTTCTTCTATACTGATGATATGAATAAACAAGATGGAAATGATGACACTATTTTTTGTGAACTATGGATTAGCACACGGTAGTCAACACGCTCAGTGCTTTACATACATGAGCTCATTTTATTGTCCCAACAATTTTGCCGGGTAAGCATCATCATTGCAGACAAGGACACTGGAGACTGGAGAGGTGTGTAGCTTGACTGAGATTGCCCAGCTGGCCCGAACCCACCGTGTCATATGGGATGAGTCTGGTGGGGTCGTGGAAGGAGGCTCTATGAGCCAAGATGCTCCTTTTCACAGTGCCAAGGTCCAGCTTAGATCCAGTGAGCACATGAGATGTGTGCAAAATGACCATCTCCAGGATGAGCCGCTAGTAAGTAGGAACTTCCAAGCACTGTTGCCCCTTGACGAGCCTCGAATACAGAGGCTACATCTTTCAGGACATGTTATGTGACCATCGTGTGCCCTTGACTTTTGACCCACTTGTTTCCGAGGGTTATAGTCACTTAAAAACTAGGCAAGAGCAGTAACAACAGGAGCTGATGACCTCTTCTGAGTCTACGAGGTGCTCTGTACTGCGTGAAGTTCTCTGCCTGTATTAATCCCATGATTAGCCCCTTGGTGCCTTTAGTTGGTAATCCTTTTTCACAGCTAAAAACATGGAGTCTGAGCCTGCTGTCCCAATACCTCTGCCTCTTAGTGAGCAAGGATGGCTGATGGAGGAGGAAGAAGGGGACAGCAGAGAGGCTGCCACTCACAGCTGTCCTGACGCTAAAGCAAGAGAGAGCTCCCAGCTCTCCGCTTTGGCCAGTTCTTATATTTCTATCCCAGAAGGCCCTGAGGGTGGGTCCCTCACCTCACTTGTGCCAGGGCATGGGCAGACCAGGAACATCCAGCTTCAGTCTTGTCTCCTGAGTTACGCACCCAGGCTCACTTTGGCCAGATGTTTGCACTGGGCTGAATGTCGAGCCCCATGGTACGTGACAGGTCGGCGAGCTTCGTTCTCTCTCTCTGAGCCTCTGACTTCTCTCCAGTAACTGGAGGGTGGTTGTGAGCACTCTGTAAAAGCGGGGCCGAGCCCTTATTGTACCATCTGGCTCAAAATGTCCAGGCTCTAAAAGGTTTCTTGCCCTTACCATTATTATTCCGTGCTCCAAATTAGTGTAATAATAAGTTGCAATACATTCTATCAGAGACGGCTGGTTTGATGCACTTTCACAAGCCGGACCAACTCAGGCCAACTGAAATACGTGTGTAGGTGTATGTTCGTGGTCAGTGTAGATTAGTGCTTTGTTGTCAGGGAGACTCAGACAGAGCTGCAAAGGAGCAGACTCAGGCAATGTCAAAGTCTTTGAAAGTCATGGCTCCCAGGCCCTGTTTCTTAATCTCTTAATTAGATGCTCTCTGAACCCACCGATTGCCTTTGCACACCTGCTTTATCTCAGGTGTGCCTCCGTCAAGCTCATTCCTTGCTTAGACCCAAGCACGTTAGCCATTCAGGGCACATTTTCTAAGGGTCATTTCACTCACTCACTTGTTCATTCATTCATTCATCAGGCATTTATTGAGCAACTAGTGTGTACTAGACCTGTCCTGGGTGCTGTGGATGTGGAAATCAACATGGTACAGAGACCCGAGGAGGCCAGCAGGACGGGAAAGGCTTGGAAACTCAAGTGCACTGTAGTGCTTCCTTGAAAAAGGGAGTGACAGATTTCAGGTGACTTCCAAAACAAGGATACCACCTGTTCCTCGCACAATTCTTCAAAGCAGACAAAAACGAAGAGCCCAAAGCACTCCTGTCTCTAAATCGTAGAAATTACGGCATTGGCCTCCTTGGCCCCTCAGTACAGAGGTCTGCCTTGGCCTTGACAAGAGCTCTCTCCCAACAAACACCACGTTTCCACGGATGATTCTGGGTTTTTCCTCCCTACAGCCCGCGCCCATCGGCACTTTCAATGGCTGTCTGTGCAAGAGATAACTCTGGCGTGACAAGCACTTTCAGAGGGTAGATATTTTTAAAGATTGTCAGGAGCCTGCCAGCAGCTCTTATTACTGAGTACTTCTAGGCTTTTCACGGGAACGAAGTTGGGCGCCAATGCCTCTGTGGCGTGCAGCCTGCCCTGACAGAGAGTCTGCTATTATTACTCCAGGAGGTTAACATCCCACTGGGTCTTCAAGTCGATTCGTTACTTTTTTCCTGACTTGTTTTTATTTTTCGGCACCTGCGAAAAAACACATTGATATTTCAATACCCACTATCACTGACTGCCTGTTGTGTGTAAGCATTTGCTCTCCTCGAAGGCATTTTTTTTTTAAAATAGAAAGTTATTTAAAAGTTTAAAATCAAAAGTGAGTTTACATGAGTCCTTTTAGCATCTGACTTAAACAGGCGTATTTTTTTTTTCTTTTTAAATCTTCATCCCAACCCAGAATTTGAATTTGGTAGTGCAAAGATGTTATTTTTGAATTTTAACACAGATAATAAAAAAACAATAGAGGCTGGATTCCATAGATTTGAAGGAAATTTTCCCCCAAATAGGTCCCACCTAGCTGAGCCCCTGTTTTGTATTCTAAGTGTCTGCTGGGTATCTCCATATGGAAGTCCTACAGACCATACAAACTCAGCATGGAAAAAGAAAAATAATTTTCTTTCCCTCCCAATCCTATTTCTCCTCCTGTATCCCCTTGGTCCTTGTATTTATATTAACAACCCCTCCTTTCCAGTTTCCAGGGATAGAGGTGCTGAATTCATTTGCAAACTTCCCCCCTCCCTTTACTGCTGAGTTTCTTAACCATGATGCCCTGTCAATATTTCCTTGCTGCGTCTTAGGAGCCCAAGGTTTTCAAGATGCAGATGTTCTTACCCACTTAGAGATCAAGGGTAGGGTCTGGCGCTGGGTTACTTCGAGCACGCTTCCGAGGCTTTCCCAGTGCACCCCAGACTGTGCGTTCTCTCTACTCTCCCTCTAGGGAGCTGGCTTAAACACTCTTGTTTTTAGTTTTATTTTCCTAATGATCCACCTCGTCTCCTTGCTCCTCACCCCTAAGTTCTCCAGGTTTTCTTTTCACTCTTTCCAAGATCCGTGTATGTTGTTACTCCCCTGTTATAAAAGTCAGTGGAACGCCACGCCCCCAGGATAGTGTTCAGACAAGTTGGCGTGGCATCTTTGGACATCTGACAGCATTTTCTAGTGTCCTCTTCCAGCATTTTCTTTCACATGCCCTCTATTTCCTGATAGAACAGGCTGGTGCTTCTAAGAATATAAAACTGAGGTCAGGTGGCCCGAATGCAAATAGAGTTTCTAAAACAGGGAGATGTTTGTCCTTCTGACCAGAATACACTGAGATCCTTGCATTCAGTGTGGATATTTTCTTTTTTTTTTGAAATTATGTATTTGCTTGAGTTTTTTTCTTTTAGTCAGCTATTGAAAATTGCATAACACACATTTCATTTTAGAAAAATAAGAAAATGTAGATGAAATGAGAATTAAATAACATCACTCATAATTCCATCCTTTAGAGATTACTCATGATTAACATTTCGATGTAAACTTCTTTTTTTAAATTTTATTTATTTTATTTTATTTTTAATTCTTTAATGTCAACCCATATTTGACCCCTTTTACCCCATCAGTGTGGTGTGGGTATTTTAAAAGAAATATGGCCAAGTGCACTTCACTGGAGGGTCGTGGAGACAGTGATAGGACTTGTAGGGAATTGGTGCAAGCAACAGGTAATGTGGAGGGAAGTCTTGGAGAAGACGTGAGAGCTGCCTTTAAATATGAAAAGAAAGATCATAAAGGAAGACTTATGTTCCTAGGGATAAAACTAGGGTCAGTGAGGGGAAGCCAAAGGACACTGTTTTCAGCTTGACATACAGCTGTCAAGCCAGAGGTCTCCAACAATGAAATGGATTTCCACTGGAGGTGATGAGCTCCCCGTCATTGAAGATATGCAAGTAAAGACTAAATGGCCTCTTGGTCAGGACTTTGAAGAAATAGCATGCACTTATACAGTGGATGGTGCAATTCGTATTATTGTTATCATCATCATCATCATCATCATCAACTTAATTCAAGTGTTAGAGGTGTGTAAGGGATCATGTGACATCTAAGATGTCCTTTCACACTGGGAATTGAGAACCTGTGTATCAGAAAAATACCTGACACAGCTGGTCACAGTCATGACTTTAGAGCCTCCTGAAACGTCTTAGAACCAGCAGCATGGGCCCCGCGTATGGTGCCCTACCCAAAGCCACTCTGTCTATTTGGACTGATTTTTTTTTTAAGACTGGAAATAGCTTTTACATAATCTCCGCACGTTGTTTCATTCCAAAGATTTATCCCTCACCTGCATTATCTCGTGTGGTTTCGCAGACATTTGTGATCAGCCTTGCAACAGCAGGCACCAAATTCTGCTTTGAAGCAAAGTAATGAGAACAATTCACAGAGAGGCAGTGAGAGACCAGGGAACTCACCACCCTGTTTCCCAAGGTTGATGCCATTTACACAGTTACAAATCAGTTCTTAATAAAACCCAAACCTGCCCTTTTCTGATGCATCGATATGTACGAAGGTCTTTCATTTTGTTCCTAACTTAAATCTTCACATCCTGGCATCTAGCAACAATTTTTATTAAAGGTGCAACTAACTTATCAGAGAGTTATAAATCCGAACCTTCCTAAATATTGTTGCTAATAATTCTGACTTCTAATATTCTTCCGAGAATTATGTCAAGATTATTGAGAAACTGGATGGCAAACCAATGAACTTTGCGTATTTATTTTCATTTTCTTTTCTTCCTTTATAATTCTAGAGCTTAAAAAGCTCTTGGTTATTTAAATACAATCTTAAAATTGAAAAATTATTGCCAAAGGAATGATCTCAGAACTCTTGATGTCTAGAAATATATGCATACGTCAACATATGTATAGATAGACACATACACACATACACACATATATATTTCACATTTTGCAAATGGTAAAATAAACCATATATGTAGAATTCTGTGTATCCTCTCTCCTCATCTCTTTCTCATTTCTTTCTCTATCTCTCAATATATTTCCCTATCTCTCTATTTGGAATACATACAAGTATACAGATTGAGGTCACTTACTTTTCCTGCATAGCTCCATTTTCCTCCCTCCTTCTCCAAGGTGACAATTATCAGGTATTTTCTGTGAATTCTTTTAGTCTGTGCCTTAATATGTTATTGCATGAAAATCTATAGCAACAAATTTTTAACAGTAAATGCTAAACAGCATTGTTTCATGTATTTTTAATTGCGATAAATGGAAGAATACTGTGATTCTGTTTGTCTGGTACCTGGATTTTTGTTCTCAGTAGTCTGTTTGAGAGCTCTACAAACACGTAATCTCTTTTACCTGCTCTGTAATATCCCATTTTATGTATTTACTGCGTGTTATTTATCTATTCTGTTATTTTTTGATTTTTAGCTGCCACAAACAGTACTGGAATGCATATCCTTGAGGATGTCTTTTTGTAAATACATGGGTAGGTTACAGAATTTAGGGATTCGGGACTTGAAAGAGAAAAAAGTTGACTTTTATTTTTACCGAACTTTGCCTGCAATTTAACACTTCCTTTGCTATGAATTTAGACAACAAACTCCAGGAGCATTAGCAACGCTGTGACTCTGACGGCGTGGACATCAGTTTCTGTCACGTTACAGTTGTCGAAGGGACCTCGAAATATCGTGGACGAACATCAACACTTCAAAATTATAGTGACTAGGAGACTATGACTAGATTTTTATTTTACTGTTAAGAAAAGACAGAGATTACAATCTCAAAATTTTGTTTTTTAAGCATTTGTAGATGTTTTCAATATAATTGGATTCCTTTGTAATCTTTGTATATATTTATTATACACATTAGAATATTATACTAGTAGAATATAATATTAGTATAGTATAATAGAATATCATGTAATGTAATGTAATATAATACATTATGAGACTGTCAAAAAAAATTGGATATGCCCTTCTATAAGGCGTGTTCTCTATCAATATAATTGCGAGGGCACATGGTGGTCATAATTTCAGCTTTAGTAGAAATTGATGTATTCTAATAAAAGACACTACCATACATTTGACATCTGCCAGCAATATATGGGAATTCCCATTTCCTGTAACTTTGCAAGCACTTAGTATGTGAGAATTTTTTCATATTTGCCAATCTGATGATTGAGAAAGAAGATCTCATCATTTTAATTAGCATTTCCTAATGTGATTTAGCTTCTTTTAGAATGTTTATTGGTCATTTCAATGTTTCCTCTGTGCATTGGAAAATCCTTTTTATTAATAGATACTCCTAAGGAAATTATGGAAAGCATGGAATTTTGGAAAATATTTTTCCCATGAAATTACACTCATAAGTTACCTCGAAACCTATGATTTTGACCAGTGATCTTCAAAATGGGGTATTTATTCATGGCAGTACCCAAAATTATTTGTTGCGGTATAGGAAAATGTATTAGAACTTCTATTTATGTTCATTTTTATCTAAAAATATAAGAATCAAAATTTTTATTATAAACTTTATATATACTTTATTACAACCAAATACATTTTAGCTAACATTTACACATGTGTAATTTATAACATGACGTACGAACAATAGGCATATATTGGAAAGGCATGCTTATTATTTCCAAAAAAAAATATTTCAACATCACTATTTAGGAAAATGGGCACAATGATAAAAACGATTACATTTAATGATGACTTACAATGTGCCAGTTGCTTTACAAGCTTTATTCCATTTCATCTTTACGATAACCCTGCAAAGTAGGCACAATCATTTTTTGTTTACGAGAAACTTGAGAATGAAAGCTGTTAACATCATTTGCCCAAATCTGCTCTTAGGAAATTGTGGAATTAAGAATTGCATTATTTTTCCCTGAGTTCATAGTTCAGTCTCTTTTTACCACACCCTCCTCTCCCTCTGCTGAATATTAACTCCACGAGGACAGAGCCCACCTACCCTCTTTTTCGCCTGATACCAATGCCCCAAACAGTGCCTAGCGTGTTGTAGGGGAGCAGTCTGTGTTTTTGTGTTGAGTAATTGAAGGAGAGAAAGAAAGTGGGGCCAGAAGGAAGAAAGGAGAGTGAGACCATGAGGAATTAATTCACATCCTGGTGTGGAAAATCGACAGGACAGGACAGTTGACGAGCGGGACGCTCTCGGGTAGTTCATGGTGGGTGCAAGGTGCAGACGGGAGCACGGATGTGGGGCAGTTGTCCTGGCATGAGCTGGAGTAGGGGAGGACTTCCAGATGGGCAGGAGGGGAGGTTCGTTCCCACCACAAAAGCCAGAATTTCTGAAATGTTTTTGTACAACGAGAGAGAGAGAGAGAGAGAGAGAGAGAGAGAGAGAGAGAGAGAGAGAGAGAGAATTAAGAGATGGAGTCCTGGGAATGAGCTCAAGTGCTCTCACATGGGACCTGGGAGCCTCAAGGAGCAAGGATGTGCATCACTTCATTTTTTACTATGGCTCTAGAATATCTAGAATATCTTATTTACCTTTCCAGGCAATGGTCCCCCGTGACACTTCTTGGGGAATGTAGGAGTAAGCGTCCTGTAAGACCTACATTTCTGTTTGCAGTATGAATCCTGTACAATGCTGGTCACTGAGCTCACTTTGTAAACTGGTAACTAGGGCCAATAGTTAAGGTCCTTAGCCAGCACGGGCCAGCCTTTCCGTGTCACATTCTAGGTAGTTAGGAAGGAAGGGATGAGGGGACGTGATCTCTCATTATTCTCAGGCTTGAACTCCAATAATTTTTCTGCACAGAAAGTATCCAAGGCAGTCCTCCAGTTGCAGCAGCAAGCTAAGGTGAAGGACAGGGACAAAGGGTCTTGACATGACAGGCAGGAGCCATCCCTTGGTTGACAATAAACTTGCAAATAGACTTCTCTGGACGATCATGTTTCCTGCAGGTAAACACCTGCTGAAATATAGGGCACCGAAAGGGAACTTTCAACATTAGCGAATACAAGTGGTTCCAGATGTTTTGCAGAACAGATCGAGAGAGAACCCTGCGCCTAGGGTAAGAGCCTGTCAACCAAGAAGGCATGAAACGAGAAGGTCGGTGCCTCCAGAAGAGATGCAACAGGACTCGCACGATGCACAGAGAGGTGCTGAATATGTCACAGCGCAGTCCCGGGGGTGGGGGGGGGGCTCAAGCAGGAAGGGCTGGGGGCACGCCCGTGCAGTCCGCGGCCCACCTCCTGGTGAGGTTGACGTTGGGTGACCTGCGCGGTCTGGGAGTTGGTTCACTGATGCGTAAGCTGCCCTGTCGCTGTGCTCTGAAGGGCTCTGGTCGAGTGCCCTGGAGTGTGTGTTGATGGATGGGTGTGTTTCGATGGATGGATTTAGGCCTGAAAACGGCAACCACGGTTTTGATTCCCAGATTCACCAGACGATGGGATGGGTCTGTGGAGTGAACTGTGGGTTACGTTAGATGGAAGGAGAAATGCTGACGGTCAAGATGGCTCTCTCTGCCCCGACTCCAGGCTGAACTGCCTACCGCATTGGAGGCAGAAACACCTCTGAGGACTTCGAGCTCCCCAGTTTTGGTGCTAACGAGCGGACATTCAGGATTTAAGCACAGGGAGCTTCATTCAAACAAAACAAACAAACAAACAAAATCACACTTTTGATAATAAAAGATGTTGTTGCAGTGGCAAAGCGCTGGACGAGATGACCTTGACTTTGTGTAATCTTAAAAAAAAAGTCACCTGAACCTGATTCCTTGTCCAGAGGAAGTCTGGATGCTTCCTTTGTTCTCTTTCAGATCTGAGACCGTGAATGGGGGAGCCTCTTGACTTTTGGTATTTGTTGGTGGAAGGCCGGAGATGACAGGACTTGTTTATAATGAAGTTTACCAAAGAAATTGCCTCCTCGCTCATTAGAAATGCTTTGAAAAACGGGGCTGCTCTCTGCGGAAGCATTTGGTTGAATAAATAATGCTAACATCTTAGCAGGCAAGAGCACGATTTGTTTTCCCATCTTTTCATACTTTTGATTTATTCCCTCCACTAATTTGGTGCTAATTGGACTGTATTTGCAAAAAAATTGTTATGACCTGTTATGCTGTGTACTTGGTCTAAGAGACACTTGAGGGACTTCAGAGAAAAAAGAAGTGAGACATAGTCTGTTTTTTTTTTTTTTTTTTTTTTTAACGTTCATGAAACTGGAGACAAAATATTTCAGTTCCATCCTAGAAAGGGACTTAAAATAGGGCCATTTTTTTAAGACTTGTAGTGAAAGCAACTAGCTTTCACTGTTCCTTCTGGTTTTTATTATTTTTTCTTTCCTTCTTTTTCTTTAAAAAACGTACCTGAAGACTCTGAAGCAGCTGCTGTTGACTATTTTGCAAAAAATGCTAATATTCTCCATCCAGTCGCATCATTTAGCATTTTAACAAATATTCCCTTAGCTTTAAAAATGTGGTTTGGTTGAAAAGGGTTACGTTTGCTTCATGATTTTAAAGCAGCCAGTGTGAGCAAGACAGCAGCTGTGAGAAAGAGTGATTTGTTTTCCTGTGTGGTGTGTTTATTATCACATCTTATTACATTATATTCGGAGATAAAAAATCATCCGCCGAGGCCAGCGGCGGGGACTCTGCTCGCCTCATCCCTCACAGGTGCCCTCGGAAGTATGTCGTTATCTTTGGCTCCTGCTGGCTTTGTCATATCTGGTTGGGCCAGGGCTGATGGGGACCATCTCTGGAATAAGGATGCCGAGGGGAGGGACCGGGAGGACCCCCTGTTCCGGAATGTGTGACAGGCTGGAACAAGGCTCCTTGAAACAAAGAACACATTTGCAGACCTTAAGAAGAGAAGAATTTTATGATCTTACGTAGACAAAGAGCATAGTTGGAGTCTTGTACACATTTATGCTCATTATTCAATGAGTATCCTGAGCTTTGTATTTTTGCCAGTCACAGGGCGGGATGCTGGAGGCAGAGAAACCCACAAGATGTGGTCCTTGTCCTCAAGATGCTCATGGTTCAGATGGGAGAGAGACAAGGTAAAGAGACAGCCTCCCGCTCATGCGCACAGCTAATCCTGATGCGACGAGATTTTTAAATTCCTCTTTTGTTACTCTGCAAAAATGTCCTGCTCCCAAATGTGACTGTGTTTGAAAGCCACAGACGTTTGGGTGCAACTGTAGACAGGTTTTTGGTGAAAGTCAAGTTCATATATATTTACTTATTAAAACAGGACCCTTGAATCTCCAAGCTGGGTGGTGGGGGTGGGGGTGGGGAGTAAAGTCTGTAAACGCACGTGTATGAGCTTTCCCATATAGCTGAGGTTTTCTGTCGCCCTGTTTTTTATTTATGGATTTCTGCAGTTTACTTTGGACGGGGGGATTATTTTTCTCTCTGCTGACTCTGGCTGATTGATTCCATGTGCCTGCTCACTTTCAGATACGGCCAGGGAAGCTGCAAGCCTAAGTTTGTGTCTGTCTTTAAAATTGAGAATACAAAATGGATTTTGTGTTGGAATACTGAACCTGAATATTTGAAATTTCAAACTTGAATATTTCATCAAGACAACTGCATTTTACAAGTAATTTACTTTGGAAATATAGGTTTCTGCCCGGGCAGTGTAGATTTTGGGTAACTTGATGCTCAGATTTACTTCTGAATATGAATATCTTTGGGGCTGCGTATACTTTGAGATTTCGTACAAACTTATCAGTGCAAGATACTTAAATAGCCATGAAGGGGATAAAGTGAATGTTTTCCTCGACATTTATATCAGGATATTGGCTTTCCATACAATGATTTTAACTAATATAATCTCAGGCAAGAAAAACAGCAACATTTAGAACAGAAGACAAGTCTGTTAATCATGAAAGACGCTGGGTACAAAACTTAATCATTTTAGGACCACGGGAGTTATATGTGCCAAGGGAACGTAAGATTTTTCTTTTTTTGCTGGTTTAGAAAATGAATATCTCCTTAATTTTTTTTTTTTTTTGAAAGTAGAAGCTTAAAAACTCAGGTTTTGTAAAGACCTAGTCATGGTCAATTTCATTTCTCATCAAAACATCTCAATCTGGAAGATGAAACATAGTAAGTTCTGAAAAACAAAACAAAACAAACAAACAACAACAACAACAACACTGTGAAGATCAGTGGACTGGAAGAAGGGGAACTCGTTCGGGTTGGGGTCCTGATACTCCGGGACCCTATCCCTAGGGTTCAGTTCTTCCCCCCTCATCTTTGAACGCTTCGTAATTCTCAGCAGAAAGATGACTTATTTGAAACAAGACAGAGAGAACCGGCCATGAGGGTGATGAGAAAGACAATGGGTAGCCTATGGATTAAGTCAGACCCCTCCCCCTAAAGATTTATCAAAGTCCTAACCCTCAGTATCTGTGAATGTGGCTTTGTTTGGAGTTAGGGTCTTTGCAGATGTGATTAAGTCGAGGTCATAGGATTTAGGATGGGTTCTAATCCAATAGAATGGGTATCCTTATAAGAAGAGGAGATTAGGGCATAGATACTCACAGAGGGACGATGGCCATGTGAAGGCGGAGGCAGAGATTGAAGTTCTGGTTGCCACTAACCGGGGAATGCCTGGGTCACCAGAAGCTGGAAGAGGCAAGGAAGTGTCCTTTCCTAGAGCCTTCAGGGGGTCCTGCTGAGACCTCGATTTGGGACACATGCACTTCAGAACTGTAAGAATAAATTTTGGTTGTTTAAAGTCAGGCAGTTTGAGGTACTTTGTTATGGCTGCCACAGGAAATGAACACAGACACATAGGGTCACGCTTAGAACTCGAGACAGAACAACCAAGGTTCAAGCTCTTGGACCCTCACAAGTGTGTGATTAGAGGAGCTGTTACTTCACTTCTTTAAACCTCTGTAAAGTGAAGATGATGAGAGGATTTATCACAGAGGATAGTCTGCAGGTGAAATAAATGATCTACCACATGTAATTAACCGTGTGTGTGTTGTGTGGATGTGATTACGTCACCACACATTGATAATTTTCTTTGACAATTTTCAGAGCTACAACCCTGATGGAATGAATATGAGCTGTATGAGACCAACATGGACCAGTGTGAATCAATAAAAAACTTTTCCATTGTATTTAAACAAGGTATTAAACTTTCAATTTTCCGAGGTCTCTATATCCACACTGGCAGCCAGTGTAGAGGAAAGAACACACGATTCAAAGTCTGAAAACTTGCTTCAGTGACAGTGTGACCCTGAGAACGTTACTCGATATCTCTGAGCCTTGCTGTCCTCTGTCAAATAATTAGAGTCTCACAGGCTTGTGGTGTAAACCAATGAGACAATGGTTGTGAAAGGCTTGTTAAATTGTAGCCATTGTTGCTGGTTGCCATTGTTGCTGGAACTCGCTGTCCTTTCCTGCATGGAGTTTAGTACATAGACGGTCCTCTATCAGTGTTTACTAAACTGAAATGAACTGATCCGAGCATTCCCCTCCACCGAATCATTGTGGATTTTCAGGTGTGTGGTTTTCTTGAACACAGTCTCCATTAGTTCTGGCAAGAACATAATCCCCTCGATGATGCTGGTCTTACCTTGCTGTGAGGTGAATGTTTGCAAGTAAACGTACATATTTCTGGTGGGAGGTCCTGAAGGAACCAGAGTTCCTTGCAACAGCTGAAATGTCTGAAAGTGGGGGTAAGATTTCGAAACCTTTTCACTGCATCACGTTCTGGATTAGCCCGGAAGGGAAGATGGCGGCATGATGGCTGGGGTGGAGGGTGGTAGAATAAACCTTCTGAAGCTCCTGTTCGCTATGGAAGGCTGCCTGCCAGAACTTTCTCAGGGCAGAAAGCATTTCCTGTCCTTCTCCTGGCCTTCCTCTCCCTTCTCCCTCCCAAGATGCCCCTCTAAGTCCCAGGGATTGAGGCCATTTAGTCTTTGTAAATAGTAGTTTCATCATTTTAACCTGCAAGAGATTATGTTTTTTTTGAGCAGAATAACTGAAGCAGAAACCTTGAAAACTTTAATTATGATGGACTCGCACTGTTTGCATTGTTCGAGACCAGATCCCCAAGGCAGGGAATCTCTGTGGCAATTTCGAGGGTGTAGGCGGTGGGCGATGCTTCTTTTGTTGACACCTGAGTTCTCCATGTCTACACCGGCCACAGCAAGCCCAAGGACTCCACGGCAGTGGAAGCTGCCACCCTGTCTGGCTGTGCTCTGGGGAATGTTTAGAGGAGAATTGAAGGCTGACGAAGAGGCAGGATTCTGACACAGGTGAGGCTCAAAAACCGGCCAGCACCCTACTCACACCCTTGGAATTTTCCAGAATGGCAGTTGACAAATACAAACACAATCTATCATACCTTCCCACCAGAGGGTGACTTAGGTGTCACCCATAATTTCTTAGGTGTCACCCATAAATTCTGTTGAGAAAGGCATCTCTGATGTAAGGAGTCAAAATAATAAGTTTGGAGCTGGACGATATCTCCCAGGAAATGTCCATGTCTTCTCTCATCCAGCAATCCCGCCGTACGACCTTGGCCTTGCCTGCCAGCGAGTCAGCACACAGACCCCCAGAGGACTGTGCTAACCTGTCATTCAAGAACCTTCATGGCCTTACCTTTCCCCCTTCACAAATGACCTCCGATCATTTTAACAAATGAATTACATGTGTATCTAAGTGTTATCAGCGATTGCACATAGATTTAGAAGTAGCTGAGATCAAGCCTCAGGAATCCAGGCTCCTAGAAGCCTCTTGAGGAAGACTTTATACTCCATCTTGGTGTCGTTGCCAACTCTCGTCCCCAGAATCTGCACTGTCCACACAGAGGCTCCCTGGCACTGATCAGTTCCTGGTTCATGGGCTTCAACCTTGGGCCTGATTTGACAGCCGCGTTTATGACTGTGGCTGACCCTTGGCTGGCCACAGGTCCTGGTTCTCTGGGCGCCATTGGACTGTGCTTTTGTCAGCTCTGTCCCCGGGTTCTGCCTGGAAATTCCTTTCCTAGTCACATCCACATCCGCCTCCTCTGCTGTGCTTGGCCCTGGGCAGAAACTTCATGACCCTCAGATTCTTCCTCTCTGCATTGGGGTTAATCACATCTCACTTGCCACCCCGTTGTTTTTCTAGATCACACAGATTAGTGATAGTCATTTGAGGTATTTCCTTCCAAAGCATCATCCACTTGAGGCCTCTTTCTCTGGAAGTCTGTGTGCTTGGATCTGTGTCCAAGTCTCCTCTTTACATCATTTGGGATCTGCTCCATTGTCAGAGAAAGTGCTCACAGACCCTGGATCCCCAATATCCTGAATTACAGCTCCTGCCCTACTTTTGTGTTATGCCTCATTGCTTTCCAGAACTGGGATCACTACCTGAAACCATGCTCCTTATTGATTTGCGTTCTTGCTCACTGTCTGTTCCCCTCTTCCTTGGCCGTTTGCTCATCACGGTATCCTTGGCACCCCCCGGCTGCTGCTCGGAACAGAGAAGGTGCTTGATGGATGCATGTTAAAAGCACGATCAGATGGATGAGTGGGCACTGTGACAACAAAGGCACAAATTCGGTGTGGAAAGTAAAGACGTCATACGTCTGAAATCTGAAACCCCCTTGGAGACTGCCATGCTGGATTCGGGTGGACCGTCACCAATCACCCCTTACCTCCAATTCTTCCTTCACTGTGGAACGTGCTGCATTTCTTCAGCGGGACACCAGGGACAGGGCTCGATTCAAGTGTCAGAGCCGTGTTTCAGATTCCTGTTGCGTGAGAAATGTCCATCTTTCAAACACTGGACTCGCATCCTCCATGATGAGATGCTCACACAGGTAGCGACCAGGACCACACTAGCGAAAGGATCCGAAAGTCATAGTGCCCAAGTCGCACTCACGTTGGGACATCTTCTCTTCGAGTGGAATAATAGATTGAATTCTCCACACTATTTCAATGATTCTCTTGTCCCCACCTGCCAGCAAGCCTGGATGCTTACGGTGACTTTGTAAGTAATCTACTCTATTGTGTAGGCTCCTCACGTGTCAGCCCCACCCAGTCCCTCGGTTTCTGTAGATGGTACAATCTGGTGGTGACATTCTTGGAAGATGGCCTAGTCCCTCCAGTAACTCATCCGTAGCCCTGATACCCCCTTCTCGGAGACAGGGGACATCTTTCATTAGCACAGGGGTCTTGTGCCTGGACTTCCCTACAGATCCAGAATGAATCATCCATCATCATGGACTTATTTAGAGATTTTTTTCCTTCTTCAAATTGAGACCTCTGCTGAAAAGACTCCCAGGCTCAGAGACAATAACGTCATTCATTAAAATATTTAAATGAGCTGCAGCAGGAGCGATGACCAATTTGAAACCTCAAAGCACAAATTGCCTGGAACAGAGGCAGCTATTTTGCCAAAGGGGCTTGAAACGATCTGGGTTTGGGGTGCTGGTAGCAGCTAAACTCTTGTTAACAGAAAGTATCTTAGATTAGCCCAAGGGCCTGCGTTTGCAATCTGGGGTCACCATCCTTGAACGCTTCCCAAAGACCACCAATCCTGGGATTTCATAAGACCTCTGCTTTTGGTGTCAGAAATAGAATTCTCATAATATGATAAATACTATTACTTAAGATGATAACTATTTTCACTCAATTATCCGACAAAGATATCACACACAATAATTGTTTTTAATTTTTTTTTTAACAAAAAGAATAACATTTTGCCATATTTCCTGAAAGCAAGTTGTTGCCAATAGATAGAATCAGGGATTAGAGCAAAGACCGTGGAAAATTTGGTTAGAAATAAATCCAATTTGGAAAACAGAACCTGTGTGAAAGCACTTTGACAGTTGGGTAACGAGCGAAGGGTTTAGGGAGGGCTCAACATCTTAACATCGGGAGGCAGTTTTGTTAAGAGCGGTTTGGAGCAAACTCTTTGGGGAGAGACCCCACTCATGGCTCTTCAGCCCCGGTACCTGGGGTGAATGGCCCCGAGGCTCAGCGTCTCCATCTCACAGTGGGGAAGGCATCACAGGCTGCCTGTCTGATGACGAGTCCACTCGCTCTGGCTCCGAGTTTCCTTGACCCAATTGTCCTGAGGCTTCTGGTTGTAATAATACCACTTCTTTTTCGTGTGCTGGTGGTGGCTTCCAGCCATTACAAATCCCTGGTTTCTCTTGCTATGTTCCTGTGGTTCCCCAGCTCTTCTGGGAGATCAATCCCCAGTATTGAACACCCTCTAGTTGAAGCACATGGAGCGGTTTCTGTTTTCTTGACTGAGCCCTTGTCCCTCCCTCTCCCTCCCTCCCTCCCCCTCCCCCCCTCCCCTCCCTTCCTTCCTCCCTGCCTCCCTCCCTCCTAACCTTCCACCTTTTCCTTTCTTTATTTAAATTCATTTTGGACCCTAATCAATATGGTGACCTTTTAATATAATTCAAGACCCAGGTGAAATCTCATTGGTTAAACCGAGCTTTCTTCGGCATCTCCAGCAGAAATCATACACATCCCTCTTCCTGCCATGCCCTCTACTGAACGTATCTCTATTTTACTACAAACCACATCGATTACAGTGGCTTAGTTTCATTTTTCTTTGTCTTACTCCTTTGCCAGACTGCGTTTTATTCATCTTAATGTCCTTAACTCCTGGTACAGAGTAGAAGCGAGCTTATTTTCGTTGAGTTAATTAAACTTCTATTACACAAATGATCATCGCAGGTACTGTGTTAAGCCCCCAGCATGCTGAGATATCTCCAGAATCAAAACCACCCCCGGAGCACCTCAGGTGTTCAGATTCTTAGTCAGAAAGCTTAGGTGATGCTGCCTCAGACATGCCCACACCTCACCAGCTCTGCCTCTGCCTGCTGGTATCGATTCTCTTGTTTCTTATGTGAAACTGGATCAGGAGTCAAAGACTCGCGTGTAGGGCTCATCTGGCTGGGTCACCGACTTGCTATCTGACTTGCTCCTTCCTGGCTCAGCCTGAGTCTCACATCTGTGAAATGAGGCACTGGTTACAGCAGAATGCCTTTAGCTGGGTCCAAGGCCCTTCAGGGCATTCTTGGAGGGCTTTAAAGAGCCTGTGCACATGTGAAATTGTAAAAAAAAAACCAACACGGATGTGTGCATACATGCTCAGTTTTCTGGGGAGAGAGCCCATAAGATTCCTCACATTCTTAACAAGGCCCATTTTACGTCTGATGCATGGTGAGTCCAGGGGTCCCTGAATGCTACTGCAGACCAGGGATGGCCAGGAGTGGTGGGTGAGGTGGGAGGATCCCACCTGACAGAATTCCTCGTCCGGTGCTGCTGGAGCCAATGTAAGCATTTCAGGATGCTAAACGTCTACCCTCCCACCACCCCACTTTAAAAGCACTGTATAATTTATAAACTATCTGCCTAAATAAATGTTTGTCCAAACGCTGGGCAAGGAGCCTGCAGTGTCTCCATGGAAAACAAATCATGTTCTAACCTTTGATGAATTATTATTTATGGGACTCAAACAAGCCAATAAATCTACCCTCTTCTCCCCATCCCCCTCCCATCCCTTTACCCTTGAGGAAGAATAAAATCATATCTCCACTGTCCATCCAAGCCAGATCTTAAGAAATAAGGGTTCAGGTTGTGGCAGCTTCAGTGTCAATTGACAAAACCCTTTGGAGGAATAAACTCAGGCCAAACCTGTGGACGCTGGCAAGGCCTACGACTCTTCTCCTCACACTCCCTGCTGTCAGGCTTCATCGTAGGTGTTGGGGTCTGCGGGGTGTCCTAGAGTGAGATGTCCCCGCCTGCCATATTGTTTATCCCTACAACTAGTCAAATATCGAATGCCTTGATTTTTTTTTTTTTTACCTCCACCTTCTCTCATTTGGAAGAAATAATCAACATCAAAGAGTGTTTCTGATCACTAAGCACAAATAACTCAGATATCTGCGAAAGGAGGAAACCATGGTTTTGCTTTCTGCAGGTTCAGTTACCCACAGTCAACTGTGGCTGAAAATATTAAATGAAAAATTCCAGAAATGAACAATGCAGGGGTTTTAAGTCACACACTGTGCTGACCATGATAAAATCCTGCTCCATCCTGCAAGGATGCGAATTGTCCCTTAGTCCAGAGCCTCTGTGCTGTAGGCGCTCCTTGCCCGTTGGTCATCCTGTAGCTTTGCTGAAGGCTGTGCCACTTTGGAACGGAAGCCTGCTGGTGGGAGAATTGTTAGGTCACAGTGGACACAAACAGGCTCATAGCGCTTTGTATAATTCTGACCTTTATGGACACTGAATTCCTCCGTTTATAAAACGGTGTGATGAACCCCACTTTTCTCTTCCTTTTCCTTCCCCCAAAGAAATAATGCTATAATGAGACATGAGAGAGAATCTCTATGGATGCCTTAAGGAGATTATCTGGATCCAAAGTCGTATTCTTTCTGAGCCTTGGAACCAGAGGAGCAGGCAGGAAGGCGGCTGGGTGGACGAAGCTCCCCTCACGTGCTCTCCTGAGCAGCCCCCCCCCTCCCGTCGTTGACATCCTCACCAGGAGAGGCGGCACGTCCGCGGCATCTGCTGACCACATGACCTGCAGAAGGAAAGCTGGTTCCTTTGGCATCTCAGCGGCCTGGAGGTCCCTCCTCCTTCTACCCTGAGTCAGTTTGTTGTGGGAACCGCCTTACGCACAGGCTAAAAAGTATTTGCTATGTTTTTAATTGGGCAGTATATATCACAATTTCACTGCTAAAAAAAAAAAAACTTAGTTTTTTTTTTTTTTTTTTTTTTTTTTAAATTTTTATGGGGTGAAGTTATGGAGGGTAAGAGTTCATGAGTTTGGGCATTTCTCCCGTTAACACACACTTGCTTCGGCGTGCTTCGTCTCATGCTTAGTGACTGTGTTCAAGAATTCATCTTAGCACGGGCTCTGGAGAACCCCAATTCCCTTTATCATGGCCAGAGAAGGCAATTCTACTCTATACACATTCCATTTGTTCTCAGTGCCTAGAATATATCTTGTTAACTCTGCACCCTTAAAAGCATCTTAATTTGAAGTCATCTCATGAATGAGAGGGTTATACTGGGGTCCCCTCTTTTGGGGTCCATGCTGACAGCTGTCAGAGCCTGCCCTCCACCGCCCCACCCAGATGCAGGCTGGTGCGCCAGGCTAGTTTGGGACCCGGCTGAGTCGAAGAACCGGTGGGTTCTTCCCTGGAGAGTGAGCATGGCTGTCAGTATCTCACTCCTGATCTCTGCTTTCCAGCACATGGTTTCAAAATCCACGGGGTGGTTGGGGGGTCAGGGAAGGATTCCTGGAGAAGTATTGACTTATTTAGTCCTTGTGGGATGGAAAGAACTTGGACAGGCAACAGGTGGGGAGAATGGTATTAAGCGTCAATCTCTAGGATAAACACGACTAGAAATCCATACTCAACTGGGGAACCGGTGGTTTTACCAAGCCTGGCATTGAAGTGTCCCTTCTCCCCCTGCCTTCCTACAGTAATCTTTTAGGACAATCTAGGCTGATTCTAGCCAGAATTTGCAGTGATTGTCAGGACAACACCAAGATGGTGACAAAAGTGCCAGTTAATAATCCGTGGCAACCGCGTCTCTGCCCAGGGTACTGGGAGGGGTGTGAAGGGAGGGCTGTGACCAGCAAGAGTCTGAGATCAGGATGTGGGGTATCTAGCTTCTGCTGTGGCTTCTGCCACCAGCTGGTTGTGTGTGGGACCTTGGCCTCAATTCTTCTCCTTGGCCTCAATTCTCCTCCTTGGCCTCAATTCTTCTCCTTGGTGGAACTGATCTCCTTGGGGTAGAACTAACTGCCCCAACTCGGGGACCCCACACTTCGGAGTGCGACCAGCAGAGTCTGGCTGCAGCAGGGTTGTCCCACCGACCTTAGCTCAGCCTTCTTGGCTGCCAGGCCTCCTCTGGCCTCAACCACTTTAGGCGCACGCTCAAACATGTTGATTAAATCAAAGTGAGTCAAATGGGATTGAATGCAACCAGCCGGCCCATCACTGACGGGGGTCATGACCTGACCCTGTCTGTTTCTAGGAGCCACTGGGATGCTGGCCTGTACCACCACGTGGGTGGGCGTGGAGGTGGGCGTGGCTCTAACATCTCCGCGTGACGTCCTACCCATGGCGCCGTGCTCTCTCTGACACCAGTGCCAGCCACTCCCGAATCACAAGGCGCTCTGTGGAGTACAGCGGCACAGGCTGCCATGCAAATGACATAAAATCGTCCTCTTGACCTGTTTTCTCCCTCTAGAGCACTGTGCAAATGCTAATTCGCCTGCATCTTTCCCCATATGCGATGAAAACAATGTTGTTTTTTTTTCCCCCCAATATGGAAATTATTCTTTTCTGATTGAGAGGTTCGAGTCCCTTCTGCTTGTAATAATATTATTATTTATAATTTATGTTCTAAATTTTTATAAATAGTGCTCAGTCACTATGGCAACAGAATCTTCACAAATCATTAAATTAAATAATGAGTAGTTGTGATGCTTTGCACTTATGTTCATTTTCTTATTTAAAAAAAAAAATAGGTCTCCAAGTTCTTTAAAAATACTAATTAATTGGGCCCCTGGCTCTGCCAGTATTTTTCAAGGGTGGGTGACGAGGTAAATGCTTTTCACCTTTCTACCACCTCTTTCTCTGGAGTCAGGCGATTACGGGGTGGAGGGACCTCGAAGTCATCTGATGTGATGCTTCTCAGTGTGTGGGCCCCACATTTTTACTTGGGGTTACCAAGGGGGCTCGTCAGCATGAAATCCATTTCTGAGCCCACCCCGGAGCCCCTGAAATCTCACCTCTAGGAGCTGGGTTCTGAGAGCTGTGCTTTTAAGCAATTTACCTGGTGAACCTTGGGTGTGATAACCCCCTGCCTCCTTCCACGGGCCTCGGCTTGTCGCCTCTCCAGAGCTGGGCTTCTCCCTGTCCACACTATTGAAATCTGGGGCCAGACAGTTCTTCTCCCTGGGGCTGCCGTGTGTGCTGCGGGACATTTCACAGTATCCCTGCCTGTCTTCATTACATGCCAGCAGCAGTTCCCAGACCCCCAGAGTGACAACGCCAAATGTCTCCAGACGTGACTGAGCATCCCGTGTTCGGGCAAATCACCCCGGCTGGGAATTACTGTCCTAGACTTGGAGAACACATTTGAGACCGGGGACCCATGGCTTTCTTATTTCATTTGATCTTATTACACATGCTATTTTATTTTATTCCTTTTTTTTTTTTTTTTGGCAGTTCTGTGAGGGGACTGCCTCCCATGTTGCATTAAAACCTAACTCTCTATAGAGTCTGTGCATGAACCCTGTTGTCACTCCAGGACTTGGGGTCATGTGTCATCCTCTGTTCCAGTACAGCACTTCCGCACAGACACCAGTGGGCCTGGATCCTGGGAATGACGTCTTCCCTCAGGGTGAACACCGGTGGTTCTCATCTGTCCTCCCTCCGGCTTGGGTTTGAATTCTCTCTCGTGATTTTAGTAACGCCGCCGATTTAGATCAGATCCATTTTTATCTCTCAAGATCCCTCTTGAGGGCCAGTGCCCAGAAATGCACGCAGTGGTTGTCTAGTGATATTTATCTGGAAAGTACTATCTGCAAGGCCGGCCTTTGCCAGGAGCTGGGGATGTGGAGGTGACCGTGCTGGATAGGGCTGGAAACCTAACTCAGAGTCCACAGGTTTGTGGAAGCAGAACGCAGTCCAAAGGCAGAAGCCAGTAGCCTAAATGGTTTCCGTGGACTCCCTGGAGAGAGCAAACAAGGTCTTATTTTAGCGAAAAATTGAAGGAAGCATTAATTCTGCCGGTGGGTGGGGCCCTGTGAGGAGAGAGGTGGCATTGAGCTGGCTCCGGGTGGCAGAGTGAGCAGTCACCAGGCAGAGGAGCAGCCTGTGCCGTAGCCTGGGGACACGCTGATGGGGAGCATATTGATGGCATGGGTTCTAGGTGGGGCGCTTTGTCCTTGAACTTCAAGTCCTGTTAAAACGAGAGTGGCCGACATGGTGCCAGTCCCTTGGCCATTCCGATCGGCGTGGCCGGCGCTTTCTGGAAACAGAGCCTCAGGTTCTCGGGCTATCCGGCGCAGGAAGAGTGATGTCCGCCTTGCGAAGTCCGCCGAGGGCTCTTCATCCCTGACCTCCGGGCCTGACTGGCCTCTCTCATTTCTGGAGAGGCTGTTTGTTGGAAGGGAGAGACTCCGACCCCCGCAACTGTCAGGGAGACATGGTTTAGGGTGTCCGTGTTGAAAACCAGCTTCGGGGCTGGCTGCATGTACATCTCCTCTCGAGGTTCACGACTTTACCTAAGAAATAGATAAGTAATATACACCATCGAGGTTGAATCATGTCACTCTCTCAATTTGTATGTTGAAGTCCTGACCCCCAAAACCTCAGAATATGACATTATTTGGGGATAGGGTCATTGCAAATATAATTAAGATAAGGCCATACCGAAGTAGGGCGGGCCTCTCATTTGGTATTAAAAGGGGGGAATTTAGACACAGAGAAGCACAAAGGAGGAACCTCAGGTGAAGATGGAGGCAGAGATTAAGGTGATGCTTCTACAAGCTAAAGACACAAACATGGCCAGCAAACCAGCAGAAGTCAGGCAAGAAGCACGGAGCGGACCTGCCCTCCTGGTCCTCAAGAGGAACCAACCCTGTCGACACCTTGATCTTGACCTTCCCGCCTCCAGAACTGTAAGAATTCACTTCCCTTGTTTAAGCCACTCACTGTGTGCTATTTTGTCACAGCCGCCCCAGGAAACTAATACACCCACTTCATGGAATTGTGTGCAAATAAGATGGGATAACCTGAAGGCTGAGAAGCGGATCACTTGGCACGGGGCCCGCCACAGGTTGAGGAAGGGAGAAGGTTCTGGAGGGGAGAGTGAGTGGGTGGCTGTATTCGGTGGGGGACGGCAGAGAACAAGGCATATCAGGCCAGAGCAAGAGGATGACCAAAGACTGCAAGGACAGTTCCTATGTGAGTGGACCTTCTGTCTCAGTGAGGAAGCAACAGACCTGGACTCAGGTACGAATAGCTTCCATTCATAAGCACCTACTAGGTGCCAGATGCTGTGCTTCGTGCTCACCTATCTCATCTCTCAGGCCGATCACACTCTGTCAAGGTCAGTAGCCTTCTCCCTGTTTGGCAGAGAGGTTTGCTAGACTTCCGGGGGACGTGAGTCATGAGTGCTCATCCAGGGCAGCGGTGTGTCCTGTGTCACTCATGATTGGGACTCCTGTGCCCTGCACAGGGCCCGGGACTAGACAGACGTTGGACGAATGTTTGTTGAACGTTGGTTGAAACAAAAAGGGGAGGAACTTGGATTCAAACCACGGACCTTCCATTCCGGAGCCCACCGCCTTGTACGTCCTCTTTACCACTCCGCATAGCAGGCGGCTTGGAAAGGCAGACAGCAAGGGACATGAGCCAGGGACACTGTCTGGGTTCTGATCTAGGTTGTGAGCTGTCCCGTTTGCAAATCAGGGGCAAGAAAATGCATCCCAAAGGCTCTTTCGTGAGGACTAAACGAACTATTTTAAGTGAGTGGGTTTTGCAAACTTTAAAGTGTCACAGAAACACAAAGAAATGACGTGACGAGGAAACTGTCCACGAAGATTGCTTGCACCCAGGTGCTCTCAATTTAAACACAAACTTCTGCTGCTAATGCGTCAATTTACTCCCAGAAAAACGCACCCTGCGTTCCCATCTTCACCCAGAGCCAGCCACTCAGTAAGTCCCCATTACCCTGCGAAAACCCCAAACACACAGAAAGCTGTTTCCTAGTACCTAAACAACAGGATTTTCGACTTAAAACACACTGCCAGTCCAATTAACTAATTAGACGACAAAATAAATAATTATCTAGCGTATCAGTGAAAGAAAGGGAGGCGCGTTAAAAGGTTACTCAGAGGCTTTGTCTTCTCTGCAGAGGGATGGAGCTGGCTTCACCAGGAATTGGAGTTTGATTTGTGGGTTTCAGTTAGAGACCTCTCCCAAGCTGCTTGCTAATTACACCCATCCCCCAGGAATGACAGAGCCTAGACGTGCAAACTTTCTGGGCAGTGAGCAGCTCTGTCCCCTTCCCTGGGCTCCCGCCCCTTTGCATTGTGCAAGCCTCTTTCCCAATTCCTCTCTGGAACAAACTTATCAGAGCTGTAACATCTCCGGAGTGAGAGAGGATGGTGCTGTTTACCAAACGAGCCTGGCACGCGGCCATGTTTGGCCCCCTCCTTGGTAAAACTTAAGCAAATTGCTTTTACATCATTGCGACCTTGAGTTCCCAAGAATGGGATCCGGGATGAAGGTTGAGAAGCCTTTGATCCCCTATTTCTGTAAGACCAGAATCTTTGCAGACCATTTAGATTAATTTGAGAAAGGGATGGCAAGAAGTACGCATCGATCGATCCACGTAGGGGCTGACAACCCTTAGCTGCCTGATGGTTCTTTCTGATGCCCCTGATGTATGTCCTCTGGACAGAATCTGTGTGTTGCAGCCACAGGATGGACGCTGACCCCATCTTCGGGGACAGTGGAATTGATGGTGCTAGCAAATAAAATAAAAATTAAAAGAATCTCCAAGTGCAGGAATTGATTTTATCTTCCAAAGATGATGATTTCAAGCCTCGAAAGGCCACACAAGCTGGGCTGGAAGACGATCCTGGATGTGGGGCTTACAGATTTGCTGAGACTATTATATTTTCGAAGAAAAGAGTGAAATGGATCTTGGGTGAGTCAACGAATTTCCAGCCAAAGCAACGCACTTGGCCACAAAAGGACCTTACTTCTTACTCATATCCCATAGAAGGAATCTCTCCTTCCTCTCCTTCTTTCTTTCCTCTCTTTCTTTCTATCAAGAGCAACGGAGTGATTGCCGCTCAGCAGACGCTGTGTAGGCTCTGAGAACACAAGAGTGACAACTTCGTCCTCCTTTGTCTTGTGAAACTTATATTCTTGCCAGGGAGGCAAACATTATCCCAGTTATGCAATTAGTTATTTAATTAAAATGGTGATTGATGCTACAAAGGACAGGTCTAGGAGCCTTAGTATATGCAACAAAGCGAGCCTGGCCAGTGCGGGGGAGGAGGAACTGGCCTTTGAACTGAAATCCCAGTGAATCGGGAGGGGTGAGTCGGAGTTGCCCAGGCGGAGAGGCGGTGGCTAAGATTCTTATCTGAAGACCAAGAGGGAGCTGCTGAAACACTCCATGAAGAGCACTTCATAATCAGGCTTCCGTGATCACGCTGGCTTCGGTGTGGATGATGGGCTGGAGGTGGTCAGGATCTGATGGGGTGGAGATGAGAATGAAAACTCTGAGCGTCCAAGGGAGGGACACCCGAGGTGGGTGTCAGCGGAAGGAAGTGGGCATGCATCAGAGATATTCAGACAGAAGCCCGCAGGGTCTGGTGGTTGATCAGATTGGGGTGGGGATGAGGGACGTACAGCTGTTTAAATCTGACTCCTGGGGTTTAGCTTCTGCCGCTAGGTGAATGGCAATAGGTTCGCCAAGATAGTTGATGTAGAACTTCACAGAGCTACTTAGAGAGCCAGCCTCAGTCTGCTCAGCTCTGGAAGAGAATCCAAGAAGTATGCCCTCTGTTCCCAAGTGGAGACGTATCATATAAGGATGAGGGGTCCTCATGCCCAGCAAAGGCAGGGCCGATGCACACCATCCACGCCGGGGCCAAAAACCCAAGCCTCAGAAGAATGGTGGGCCTAGAGATTGGAGACCAGAAGTACGTGGAGCCAGGTGGGCTGTGGAGTCCAGGTAGATGCACTGGCAGCTGGTTATCAGCAGCACAGCTCTGGGTGGAGACAGGCGGTGTGGCCAGATATATCTGCATCGGCTCTGAAATCGACAAAGCTGAGCTTGAGTCTCGATCTGCCGCTCCCCAGGTAAGTGGACCTGGGCATGCATCTTGGCCTCCCGTGGCTCTAATCTATGGAACGAAGGTAATTAGTCACAGCATCTACCTCTGCGTGAAGGCTAGATGAGATGATGAGGTAATTAACCAGACAGGACAACTCACACATGACAGGTGGTCAATCAACTGCTACTGTCATGGTTATTTCTGCCAGTGGAGCAAATATTAAACTCCACATCCAAGTGGGGCAAAAGGCTGGGGCAGCATTCATGGAATGGTTCAAGGTCAAGTGGTAACAGGAGAAAGGACAGGCGAAGCCTCACTCAGCCAGGGGCGGGGGCTCAGCTCCTCCGGCCATTTTTGCTTCCTTAAACTGCGATTTCTGAGCACAGCAATAAACACCTGACCGGTATAAATATAGAAAGCCAAGGGCCAGTGTCTTACTCCACGGAGCAGCAATTGTTTGACTGTTCTGAATTTGCAGTAGTAGCCACAGCCAGCAGCCCTTGTCACGTCTGGCTTACAGATGTGTTTTGTTTGGCCAACAGGCTGTTTTGTTAAAAAAAAAATAGTAATAAACATTTTAAACTCGGATTTGCCATGCTAAAAATCGGAATTTCCCAGTTATTCTAAGAGACCAGAAGCTCTGACAGGCCTTGGGTTCACATCTAACGTGGCCACAGCTGCTCAGATGCAAGGAGTGGCATCCCTTTAAGAAGCACCTGCTCCCCAGATTCCTGGGGTGATGCTTGATGGCTTCCGGGCTTTCTAATACCAGTCTCTCCTCCTTGACTTGTTGAGCCTTGTAGATCTGAGAATCTCTAAACTCCTAAAACTATTGTTTATTGTGTTCCAACTGGGAATACTAGTTTCTTTAACTGGTTAAGGTGGTCTGCCATTAATATCGAGCATCAATAATATTTTCCGAATTCACACAGCCATGTGCAAGGACCCACATGTGCTTACACTAAGAACGGTTACTTGTTAGGAATTTTCTTGACTTTTCCTCCAGAATTGTTCTTTAAGGTCTTAAGCTTGTCTCTACTAGAATCCGACATCTGTGTCAGGTTCAGCTCACATTTTTGTTTTGTTTTGTTTTTCTTACATGGAAGGCATCTATATTTCACAGTTCTTCTCCAGGTGTTTTGCCACCTGAATGCTTCTGAGACACACTTGGCCAAACGTTCTGGTTCAAAAGAATCAAAACTCTTCTAGGCCCCAAGGGAAATGTCTTTAATAATTCCTCTGCTCAGTCTTCCCTTGATAAACTCATGAGATGGTAAAGACACACATATGAAGAACTCGCCGCTTCCATGAAAACAAAACAAAACAAAACAAAAAAACAGGCAATAAAACAGGAGACAGGGAAGGTATTTGCCCCAGTAGCAAAAATCAGCTACTTGCAGAATTTTATTTACACGAGGACAACATGTTTTCTCAAATATTCCATAGTGATTATCTGGCAAAATCTCAAAAACATTTTTTTTTTTAACACAAGTTGTCTTTGGTCAATAAATACCAGAATTGAAATGTCCTGGGGGTGGGGGTGGAGATTTATGATCTAAGCACGACAAATACACTCATAAATCAGGCTGAAAATGCTCTCAGGTAGCGACGTGGCACTTTGCAGCTCTCGGCAGAAGCCATGAGCGAGCGGAACATATGGCATCCTGGCCGGGCTAGGTGCTGTGGGGTGGGGTGGGGTGAGGTAGGGCGGGGCAAGGATTGGCCTTCAAAGGCCCCATTTATTCGGCCACAAAGGAATAGATACTTTTGACTTTGCATAGCTGGCCTTTTCAATCTTTAAGCGTTCCCATTTTCATTGCTCACAAACTTCTCAGAAAGAGGCATGCGAGAAAGAAACTGGGCGTTGTGCTGGAATCCCAGCTTGACCACTGGGCTGTGTGAGGGCATCCTCCGGACATCCTTTAACCGCTCAGGCGTTTTACATCCTTATCTGAAAACGGAGGATAATAATACCCACTGTATAGGGCTGTCGTTAGGGTTAAGTGAGATAACTTACTAGAAATGCTTAGCACGGTGCCTTGCAAATGGAAAGCACTTGATACGGTTTCATTTTTTATGGTTAATATGTATAAGGTTGTTGGGGAGGAAAAATTTCTCCTCTACTTGTCCAGGTTCTTCTGGCTGGACTGAGAATTAAATTGACATGAAACAGATTAAAAAAAAAAAACAATTTAATTGCGTACGTAAAAATATGGGGTCCATACACAGTCTGGTAGTGGGGGCTTACGTGCCATCCTGAACCAAAGAGAAGGGTTAGGAGTCTGGGACTTCAAAGCGGAGAAAGAAAACTCACGTGGGAAGGAAAAAAAAAACCCAAATATTTGATGAACAGGTGTTTGCCACACCACGCAGAGACAAAGGGACACAGAGGACTCCGGTCGTCAAGCCCTGCTGAGTTCCCCTCACCACACCTGGTCCACAGTCTTTGTAGTTACCTGTGGTGAGAGTGTTCTACCTGGACCAAGCCCTTCATCTAAATTATTGTAGCAGTTAAGGGGGAGGTCAAAAGCCCTTTCTGAGTCTTTTCTTGCTTAAAAATAATCAGCCTAAAATTATCTTCGTGCCAAAGAGACATATTTTGGGTTGGCAAAATCGTGTTCTCCTATCAGGTGTATGGCACAATGTAGGTCTTCTGTAAAGCACCCTTAGTCGCTTCAGATGTGCCAGTCTAAGGGACAACGTAATGATGCTCCGGAATAAATAATAGCTCCCTCCGGATGCAAAGCCTGACTAAGGCTTTTGTGTGGTTGATCTTGAATGGAATCCAGTTCTGGTAACTGGGTTTCTCTTGGCCCCAAGATCCAGTGTCATCTTGAGCTTCAGTTTGTTGACTATCTGTCCCCATCTACCACTCGGCATAAGACTTTCTCAAAACCGACTCCTCCAACTCTGACCACATGTCGTATGCTAGAGTTTCTTTACCCTGATTCTAGGCTTGCCTCACCGACTCTTCTCACTCCCTTTCCCTCTCTTCCTCTTCTTCTTTTTGACTTTGCTCCCTTTCTGCCTTTTTATCAGTGGACATCCCCTAACGGTGTTAGATGCTTCCCTAGTTTCAGTCACTATTTACATATGCTCCTGGTCCCCCACGATGTGTCTCTGTCCCAGCCTTCTCTTCTGGATTCCGGGTATCCATAGCTATTTGGACTGACACTAGACTTGTTGGATTTTTTTCAACTGACACTTCCACTGAGGTGTCTCAGACGCAGTGCTTCCCAGACACGCCTCTCGATCCTTCTTCACTGGTTTGTCAATTCCTTCCAGCCTCTAGCAGGTTCAGGGCCAAGGACCGGATGCTGAGGAGGCAGCAGTGAGTCGGACAAAGTCCCCAGATGGCGTGGCTCGCATCTGCTCAGGCTCCAGCTCCCCTGATCCCAGGAAATGTCACCAACAACATACCAGCTGCCCAGGTCAAATGTCGGGGACTGCACTTGGACCCCTCAGTCTTCCTGCAGGAAAGGCTCCTCTGTGCCTCATGGTGTGGCTTCCTAAACACCTTCCACGTCTGCTTCTTCCCTCTATTTCTATGGCCTCCATCCTGTTTAAAGCCACTTTTATCTGTCACCCCGCTGGCGAGGAAGCCAGCCCTTCACCGGAACACAGTGTTTCCTTCAACCATCTCCCATGGAGCAGCGAGAGTAGCTTTAGATACACAAGTCTGGTCACGTGATTCTCCAGTTTACAACTCTTCTGTGGCCTCTTGTAGGTCTCAGCGTGAAGTCCAAGGTCCTTATAAGGTTCACAAGGTCCTGCCCGCTAAGACACCTGCCTACATCCTTGATGTCTTTCTAGCTTCTCCCTTCCTCCTTTTCCATACTAGACTTGTTGGATTTTTTTCAAGCCCCCTACCTTGCTGTGATCTCCCTGGCCTCTCAATCTGTGTTGCAGCCATTTCCTCTGCCCTGTTCCCAATTTCCCTGCTCAGGTAGCAGCTGAAACTTGACCTTCTCGGGGACGTGTCCTGGTCTACTCACCCTTGGTCTACAACCGTGACCCACCAGGCTCTTCTTCATAAGCTCTTGGACACTAGCAATTGTTTAATTGGTTCCGGAAGGCGACGGAGCCCTGAGCCCACGTTGTTCATGCATGCCACAAGTCACCCAGGGAGTAAGCCTCTGAAAATACAAATTCCTAGATGTTGTCAGACTTAATCAGAATTTCTAGGAGGCAGGATTTGGAAATTTATAATTTTAACAAGCTCCACCAATGGTTGTAAACATAGCAAAATTGCAGTACTGTTGTCACGAGTCCTTGGCCCATGGAAAAGACTTCTTGCCCTTGACCCAGCTGAAAAAGGTCAGTCAGGGCTGCTGGACGAGGGAGTGGATGGACCAGGCACCAACTCTCAGATGCCCTAGGAAGCTTCTCCCTCCACAGGTTCTCTGCTCTTACTGCAAAGCTCAGATTTCCAGCTGTCTCATGATCACTTGACAAACACATCTTTTACGAAAAGTGAAGAATTTTCTAGAACTGTCAGCATGAGCAGACTTTCTATTTCCTATCCTGGGGGTCTGCCACATAGATTACTCTGCTGGGGCGTGCTTCTGACACATGCATGAGCCTTGCTGACAATAAAAACCCCATTATCCAAAGTTACAGGGATGGAAGAGGCAAATGGGGAAGGACGGTATTTATCTATGAAATCCGACTTACTTTCAAGGATATTTTCGTGCGTGACATCTCTTCTACTGTTCTTTTGAACTGCTGCTGGAACCTTGGTATCAGATTTCATTTGGTGATTACCTGACCCTGGATACATTTCTTCACTCCTCTGGTATTTCGACTTCTCTTCTGTAAAAATTAGGTAGAATGCTCACCTGGAGAGCCATTGAAATGGGTGAGTGCCGGACCCAGGCAGGCCTCCCCCTGCCCGCTCTGCCGAGTACGTGTTATTCTTGGGCACCCAAAAGGGCCAGCACCGTTCTGCCGACGACTCACCCATGCTGTCAGATTTTAAATTTGTATTATCGTCCTGGTGGAAGCAGGCAGTAACACTCCTTGCTTTGGCAAAGTGCAGTAACAAACTTATTTCGTTTCATACTTTTTCCAAGATTGCTGTGATGCATAGCTTTATTTTCCATCGGAGACTGAGAATTGTCAGTTTTGTCTTATGACCACCAGTGATCCATTGGGTTCAGATCTTAGCTCCACTGCTTACTAGCTGTGCGACAGTCCCCACGTCACCAGCGAGGACATTGTTCACCTACTGCCAGACCCCAGTCTAAGGGTTTGGTCGTCCCTTCCCTTCCCCTCCCATTGTGGTCATGATCTTTATTTTACAGGTGAGGAAACCGAGGCAGAGTGGGAGTAATCTGGGAAACGGGCATGGGACAACATAGTTGGGCACGGGGCCGTCACTCACAACCACCGCGGATGAGTTTTCTAAGTTGTGTTTACTTAGTTGCCGGGATTAGGGGTGATCGGAACTGGCAGCATGTGGGGATGAAGCGGACAGGTAAGCAGGGCAGTGGGCGTACAGTCGGTCCTCAGCACAGCCCCGGGACGTGGAAGTGTGAGGATGCGCCATTGGGTACCGCTCCTGTTCTGACAGTGCTCGGAGCTTCACCGGACATCTCCCTTCACCGTGGGACATGGACATGACTCTGCCCCTGCTGTGTGGCCTGAAGGACCCCTTTCCTGCGCCCTAGCCTGGCCACAGGCTCTTCGGATGTGCCAGCTCTACTAGCAGAGTCTCTGCCCCGGCTCCCTCCGATGGTGGGGCCCTTTCTTTGGCTCTTGCTTCCAGACTCTGGCTTCCGAAGGCGTGGAGGCGGGGGGCTTGGTGCAGGCAGGGGGGAGGGAGCTCAGTCCTTGGGCTGCCTGGTCCTCGAGCTGCCTGCTCTCCTGCCGGCCATCCCTCCGCACTTCCAGCATCCTGTGGGCAAAGCCAGGTGTCTAACTTCCTCCTCCATCCCAGCCCTGGCCCTCGTCCTTCCTCGCCGGGGATCATGTGGCAGCCTCCCAAATGGCTCCGTACATCCGGACCTGGGACCTGGAGTCAGCAAACTGTAGCCCGTAACCACATTCAGCCCTGGGCCTATTTTTATGGCCCTAGAACGAAGACTATGTTTACATTTTTAAAAGGTCGTTAAAACCAACCAAACAAACAAATACTTAAAACAGAGAATATGCACCGAGGACCACAGAGCCTACGCTGTTTACGCTGTTTGCGATGTGGCCCTTTGCAGATCCACTTGCAGACGCTTGCTCTGGACCACTCCTCATTGTGTAACTTACCCGTCTTCCCACTCAGCAACAAGGACCCCTCCCCCGCCCAACTCAGGGTCCCACATCGTGACACCACCCTGCTCAACAATCTTTAACACGCCCTGCCTGTAAGGAAACAGGAGGTGGTCTGGGAAAATCTGGATTCACATCCCAAGTCCATCGTTTACGAGCTGTGTGGCCCTCCCAGCCTCCTCCGTGGGATCAGATAGCCACAGCGTCAGCCCCGGGGTGAGGGCTTCTGGGGGCCCAGTGACCGCCATGTGTGTACATGCACCCTGAGCTGCGAAGAGCTATTGCGAGTGCGGGCTGATTTCAGAACTCCTGGTCCATGAGGTAGCATCCACTCCCCTTTGAAAGCTGTCCCCACCTGGGCCCCCGTTTCCCTTTCAACCTTGTTTCTTGTGACCCCCCATGTGACTTGTCGCCCCAGGCAGCTTCGTTCTCGCCCGGTCTTGGCCAAACAGCTCTGCCCGGTGTCCTCTTGCCTTTCAGTCCTACCTGATCTTCCAGGCCCACGCTCAGGTGGCTTTGCTCATGAGGCACGTGGTGGACTGTGCCTGCACCGTGCGGTTCCTGGGATCCGTGTGAGGACATTCGGAGGAAGGGTGACTGTGACAGAGCTGTCCTGGCTCAGAGCGATTGCCCTCCGGGCCCGGGAAGCCATTAACCATTTCAATCAGCAAGCTGGTCTCGAATCCTCTTCTCCCTTTCCTTTCTTTTCCTTCTTTTTCCTCCAACATGAAACTGTGCCTGCTGTGCAGTAAAAATATTTTTGCTGTCTCCCTCTTAAAAACTTTCTAAAAATACACAGAGGCATCTCACAGGCACACATGGCTGGCTTTGCCGATTGCCCTCCAGGTGACAGAAACACAATCCTAGTGCACAGCCCTCCTGGGGACCGGCCTGGGTGATCCTGGCTCAGCCTTGCCCACCAGAAGCTAAGACGGTGGAAGCAACATTTGACATGGAGCAAAAGTTCGGCCTCTCTACCGGCCATTCGAAATACTGCAGGACTCTTGTTTATTTGTAGAAATCGCAAGGAGGCTTGCGACCTAACTGAAAGCAGAATGTGATTCATCGCCTTCGTTTGTGTTTAAGATCTGCTGAAAAAAAGAAATACGAGTTTTGAAACTTTCGCCGCTTTAAAGCCAGGGTTTCTTGTCTGAACTTGGATAGTTGTTTGCGTTACTTACCCACAGTGAGGTGTCACGCTGCCCTGGGAGATCACTGGGCAGGGAGCCAGCGAGACGGCTTCTAATTGCCACCTGCCGCTAACCTTGGACACGTCATGGGTTCCCTCTGAACCTCAATCTCTTTATCTAAAGATGGAGAGGCTTTAATTAAATGACCGATCAAACCTGTTCCAGCTCTGAAATTCCATGATCTATCAGCCGTCTAATATTTATAACGTAACCCAGGACTAGAAAACAAAGCAATTTCTTTCACCAACTTTGCAGGAAGATACACATGGTTCTCAGTCAATGTCATCTCTACCACTGCGGTGGGTGGAAGAAAATATGTATTTATTCAGTGGTCCTTGTGCGCTGGGTGTTTATAACATGTCACTGTGGTTGATGTCATCCTTATTTTACAGAAGAGAACACTGAGGTTAAGTGAGGTTGAAATTAATATTCAAACTCATATATATGAAATGAGCCCATTCTCCTTAAAAGAACTCAGTCTCTTTAAGCATCCCCATAGCAGGCTTTTGGCTTGTTAGTCCTTCAGGTAATTCTGAGGTGTGAAGCAAGTTCTTATTTATAATAAACTATTAGTAACGTAAGCATATTTTGGATTGTAATTATTTCAATTTATCACTTCTTACGATGGTTTGCTACTTGTCTTACCGTGAGGTTTCTGGCTTCTTCTGTGCTTGATATTATTGAAGCGTCATTTAGAAGGCTTCCGTAATCAGGTTTTTTACAAAATCAAGACTCTTCATCGAGTGTCCTGATTTCCACATTCTTCTATATCTTCCTCACAATTATTATTTAAAAGGATTTTAGGATCAATGGGTTTTAGAACGTGGGACTGAATGAAGTTAGGCCAGAGTCTTTTCTGTGGGGATTCTTGCAACCTGTCATTCAAGAACATGTCTAGAATCTCCAGGAGAATGCTTGGACTTGCTGCTTTTTCCAAAGTTGTCTCAGCCTGGAACCCCTCTATCATTGCGCTGATAGTTACAGAAATCAGTGCCTCCCCCAAGTAATCTTAATGTCTCTCATTGGCATTGAACCTGTTGGGGTTTCACTACAATGTAAAAAAAAGGGAGAATCGTGACTATTAGCTATATTTTAGAAAGGGCAAGAAAGAGACAGGAGAGAGCAAGGGCTCCTGGCAAGAGTGAGAGACTCTTGGTCCTTGGAGCACAGTTGGGACCCGGTATCCAGATGGGAGGCTATGATCGTAGCTCAGCTCACGGGGAACACGGGTCCTTCCCCAGGATCCAGGGGATGAGCAAAGATCTCCAAAATCCTACTTCCTAATCCCCACGACAAAGATTCACCCCGCTAGAATTTTTAGAGGCAAGTCTTCCTTGGTCATTTATGAGAACAAGAGCTAACCCCAAATGTACACCTGGAGGAGGCCAAGGAATGGGCTTCGGCGGGGAGAGCTGCTGGGCGGCGCTGGCCGCCTTCGGAGTGAGTCCCAGCGCCACCTGCCCGTGTCCCGCCTGCAGACTCGGTTCCCGCATTCAGAAGTGCGTTTCCCTCTGCCCAGTTATCTTCCCATCATGCACTTCTCATGCGCTGCGACCGCACGATTCCTATTTGAGGAGAAAGGAGGGGGAGTCGCTAGTACGTGATCGGTTTTGACAGTTGTTTATACGTACCTGAAAAGAGATACGTCTCTTATCAGCTGGACGTGCAGGATTTAAATGTCGACTGACTGCGCACATCTGCCTGCGTGTGTGCTGCGCACCAGCATTTCAACAGTGATAGGCAACTCTCCTAGATCTTTCACTTGAGTTACATCGATTTTGTCATCTTTTGACCTAGGTGTGGTAGAGACACTCATTTGGGTTGGGGTTTCTTTCTTTCTTTCTTTCTTTCTTTCTTTCTTTCTTTCTTTCTTTCTGTTCTGGCAGGCCGAATTTTTGTTTTCTATATTTCGGGAGATATTTAGTTAGACATTGGAGGAAATAAACCTTTATTTCCCCCCAAGATCCATCCCTCATTAGCAGAACCTCTATATTGTTAGAGGTGGCAGTGTGCCTAACTTAGAAATGACATCCCCTCCAAACAGGAAACAGAACCCCCCCCCCAACAGGAAATGGAAGATCGAAGCATTATGCATTGCTGATTGGAATGTAAAATGGTGAAGCCACTGTGGAAAACAGAATGGTGGTTACTCAAAAAATTAAATGTAGAATTACCGTAAGATCCAGCAACGTTACTTCTGGGTCTACACTCCCAAAAAATTAAAAGCAGGTACTTGAATAAATACCTGCACCCCCATGGTCACAGCAGCATTATTCACAGTAGCCAAGAGGTAGAAACAACTCAAATATCCACCAACAGATGAATAAATAAGCAAAATGTGGTACATCTATAGAATGGAATATTATGCAGCTCTAAAAAATCGAAATCCTGATACACGATGAAACATGGATGATCCTTAATGATAATGTGCTCGGTGAAATGAGCCAGATGTAAAAGGCCGGATGTACGATTTCACTTCCATGAGACACCAGCAGTAGACGGATTCATAGAAACGGGAAATAGAAGAGTGGTCCCCAGGAGCTGGGGTGGAAGGCATCGGGGTTGTCGTTTGTTGTTTGGGAGAAGATAAAGTTCTGGAGATGGACGACGGTGATGATTGCACAGCAGAGTACTCGAAGCCGCCTAACTGTATGTTTAAAAATGATTACAGTGGTAACACCTCATGCCATGCGTATTTTACCAGAATAAAAGCAACTTGAAAAATTATATTTTCCAACATCTTTGCAGAAAGAATGTAGACCACAGTGGTTGGATGAGCCTCCCAGGAAGGGGAACGACTTTCCTGGGTCTCCTTCTCCCCTTCCGGCCCTGGGCGCATTCTCGCGGAGTGAGGGGCTGGAGCGCGGACGTCCACGTGCTTCCCCCGTGTGGAGCAGGAGGCCGGGTGTCCACAGGGCCTCGCTTGGCTCAGAAGTCCTGGACCAGACCCTGGCAGTGAGGACATCTGGAGGGTTGACTCATCTGCCTTCCCCTTGTCAGAAATCCTTCATCGTGCCCCAGTTCCATGATGCGATGTCAGTGGAATGCAGCAGGAGCAGCCGCACATTATAGAATTAATTGCATTCAGCTTTAAGGCCTGTGACTAATTGATATGCAGCTCGAAGCACAATGCCCAGAGGGTCAGCGTCACAGGCTGTGAGCGCAGGGCCCCGGTGCCCGAAGGACGCCTCCGGTGACCACTGATGCTTCCTCCCCGCTTCCCCGCCACCGGCTCACCCTCACACCCCTGCTGTCCTCCCCTCTTCACAGGTGAGGGGTGCTGGGCCCAAGGAGGCGGTGAGAGGCCCCAGATGATACACCTGATGACAGACGGAGCGGAGATGACAGCGTGACTCTCTCACGCCCTTCTTTTCTTTTCTTTTTGGATTTCTTTGCTTTCTCCCTTCACTCAGAGAAAACGTTTCCTGTACTATTTCTTACACTTCTGCTCTTTTTCCCCGGTAAGGACTACTTAGGATCTTATCCTTACCGGTTGAAGAAGGATTAAAGGGCTGCATCTTTCCCGGTGGGAACTCATACCTGCTCCAAAGCTTCCCAGCTGAAGTAGGTTGCAGGATGCAGGCTCTCCCCATGCCCCGAAAATCAGCCTAATACCCAGCCTGTGCTCTACGGCAGCTTCTAGACCCTTCTGAAGAGCGGGTAGCTTTTGCTGACACTGTCTGTTCCCCTTGACTAACAATGCTCCCGTCTCATTCCTTTTCTTCTTCTCCATTGCCCAGACGTGTCTTAATTGTCACTTGAAATCGTCTATCCTCATAAATCCTGAAAAACGCATTTATTAAAGAAAAAAGAAGTTGAAAGCACTGTGCTCTTCACTGGGAATTGCAAGATAAAAATAGGACATAGTCTTGGTTTGCCACCAATTCACAGTCTAGTAGAAAGTGATGATTTTTACTTATTAGAGGCTCACTATTACGTACATTTTTGTTTCACCGTTTACACACTCCGACCTCATTTAATCCTCAAAACAAACCACTCTACACGAAAGGCATCGTCATCAGCCCATTTCAGGGACAGGGCTGTTTCGAATGAGAGAGAAGGTGGAAATGGGGTCCCTTCGCTGATCCGGGGCTGACAAGGTCCACATTCTCACAGAAGGTGATAGAGCCGCTTGCCCAGGGAGTGGGGCACGCCGAGCTTAAAGGGCGAGGAAGGTGGTGGTACCCACTCCGATGGCGACATTTCTGGGCAGGCTGCTTCAAGCTTGGATTTTGAATGATGAGTTAAGAGTTCGCCAGGGAGAGAACTGAGGACGCGAGGACTCGCCGTCACGATGCGGCTCGGCATGCTCACGCGACAGCAAGGAGTCTAGCGTTGGGGGGCAGATTTGGGGTGCAGAGAGCAACAGCCAGGATTTGAGAGCGGGAAGGGAGTGGGCCAGGTCAGGGGGGTCCTGCAAGCTTCGCTAAGGGGTGTGGGCTTCTTCCTGCAGGAGGCAAAAGACATAGCCTTGTTTTAAATAGCAGTCGGCGAGAAGGCCGACACATGTGAGTGAAGCTGTTTCACGGGCCAAGTTCATAGTAGGTGCTCAATTCATGCCTGTGAAACAAAGTGATTTGCCGTGGAGACACCTCTGAGTTTTCAGTTCAGATCATTCGTTAACACAAAGAACTACACTGCAGTAAAAGCCAACAATATGTCTATTACGTGCCCGTGTCTGTTTTAGACCGTTCATAGAATAATTATCAGGATGGCTAACAATGGATGATTTATTATAAATATCAGCTTTACTGCTTGTTAATTCAGAACCAAAATATTTGCCTATTTCTATCCCAAAGGGAGAAATCTAGTTAGTTTGTTCCTCATGTTATAACTATGAAATTAAATTAAATGAACTGAATGAATTGCATGGGGGTAAATAAACTAATTTAATTCACACGATGAAGAATAATGCTGAATACATCTATAGTTGGCTAAATAAACCAATTAACTATTTTCTCTTTAGACAGCACAAGCCAATAATGCAGCCGTGACAAAACAATAAAAAAAAAAAGTAGAATAAAGGAAACAGAACTTGTCTTAATTAAGATGAATCCAAATGGGTCTTTGGCCACCATCCGTTGGCTTCTGGCTTCTCACCACTTTGGATGATTCTGACATTGGCTTCCGGTGTGCTTCTTTGTTGCCTTCCAGGTTTTTGTCACAAATTGGAAGAAGTGACGTGGCCTCACTCCTCCAGCACATGCCTGGGAAGTGGCAAACCACGGGCAGTGTGCGACAATGTGGTGTGTGCATGCTGAGAGGACCTCAGGCTTTGGGGTCAAGGGGACCTAGGCTTAAATCCATGTCTGCATGATTTTAGGCAGGTTGTATGATCTCAGTCTCCTCATCTTTAAAATGGGGGCAGCACCAGCGAGTACTTACTTCCTGCTGCGGTGTCGAGGCTTGGAGGAGGCCAAGCTCAGAAGAGCTGCAGGGTTGTCACCACCTCTGGCCTGGCTGAGTTCTCATTGGCCTGGGATGATGGCGAATGCCCTGAGCTGAGACTCAGGGGCCCTAACTTCTGTCTACCACGCTCTCTGGGGCACTTTCGTTTGCCTAGCTTTTGGCTGGAGGTGGAGTGGGTGGTGACAGGTAGATGAACGAGACTCAGGGCTGCCCTGCAGGACCCTACAGTCTCTCAGGTGACTCAAGGGTGGAGTCTGAGTCACCCACGCTCAGGAAAGACTTGACGAGCGTTGAAGCGGAGACTGCTGGGCCAGGGAGCTGTAGAAATGGGGGAAATGGTACCCAATTCGGCCTGGGCAGAGCCAGCTAAGGCTTTCTGGGGGAGCCGAAACCCAATTTTGCACACATGTCACAAAATTGAACTTGACAAGCACGTGCCGGAACAGGAGTTCAGGGTTTAGGCAGACACTAGTCAGTGTCTTGGCTTCGAGAGGTCGCTGACAGCGACGGTTCTCAGACGCTGTGGGTATTTTCTTTGGCTGCAGTTCCAAGCCAGATACCCCTGGGTCCTGCCTCTGTCTGAGGTGGATTCTTGGCCTACCTGTGGCTGATTCAGAGGAGGCTGGAGCTCTGTGAGCGCTGCTTCAGGTAGACCCCGGGGTCAGCGTCACAGAGAGGAGAAGGAGAGGGAGTGTCCTGGACAGTGCTGGGGTCCCGGGCCAGCCCAGGCCTGGAGGCAGAGCCTTTCCTCCCCGGGCCTCAGTTTCCACACCTGTGAAGTGGGGGCGGGAGACGTTTCCCACTGGTTCTGAGACTCCACGGATTGTCATTCTTGAGCTATGATGTAGCTCTGTTCTCTAGAGAAAGGAAATGAACCCACGTTCACCGGACACGTGCCTCGTGAGTGCTGACAGCTTCCTGAACGGAAGTCGCTGCCGGCGTAGAGCGCGAGCCCAGGGGGCCTGCAGTCCGACGGCTCACACAGAAACACAACCCACACTCAAGAAAGACGTGACGAGCGTCGAAGCGGAGACTGTAGAAATGGGGCAAATGGTACCCAATTCGGCCTGGGCAGAGCCAGCTAAGGCTTTCTGGGGGAGCCGAAACCCAATATGAGTCATCGAGGATGTGCACAAACCAAGGAGGTGAAAAGCATAAAACCACGTGGTGCACGATCTAAGCTGGGTACGATCTAAGCTGGGGCCCGCGAGCTTGTTGGTGGTGTTGCTGGAATCGAAAGAGACAGGGACACGGAGGTCAGGAAGGGCATTCTCAGTTTTTCTAAGGAACTGGGACTGGGTCCTCCGGCTGCAGAGTGACCTTGAGATGAGCAGTCATTGTCGTGATGCAGAAAAGCGGCAGAATCAAGAAAACTTTAGGAATAAAATCCTTCGGATGCTAGGGGACAGAAATTGCAGGCGGTGAGGGCTTCCGGTTTTGGACCTACAGGGTGTGAGGAGCTGGGCAATTTCCAGAGAAGAGGGCCAGCCACAGGTCCAGAGCTCAGAGGGAGGTGTTAAGGTGGGAGACGCAGGCTTGGAGCTAAGATGGTCCAAGAAGAGCCCGAAAGGGGAGGCACAGAGCCGATGGCATTTGGCGCTTCAGCAGAAGATGAGCAAACCCCGACCCCTCTCCCCATCCTCTGCCGTCACCTGCCACCCACAAACAACCCACACCCTCCCAGCCTTCGAGAAGAAAGGGCAGTTCAGAGTCTGTTCCCTTCACTTGATTTAAATCTCCATCTTCAAACAGAGAGGAAAATCAATAACAGGTGAGGACACAGCATTTGATTAAAACCTGATAATCCCCCCAATAAAATACCCTATGTATATGTTGTTCTTTTCCAAAGCTTCCTTAATTCCTTGTGGACGTTAACGACTGCTTGTCAAATGAGCTTCTTTAGAAACACTGATCCTCAGAACGCAAAAAAAAAAAAAAAACACATCTCTGCTGAGCCGGTTCTGCTAAGGGCCCGGAGAACCCCAGTGGCTTCCTCTGCCTGGTCCCCCGAGGGGAGATGAGCGATCGTGGTGTCTGGGGCCATGGCGGGAAGGCAGCAAATGGCATTTCGGACATCAATACCTGGCACCCCTTCTCCTAATGGATTTGCTGGTGTATTTTCTTTAATTAACGGCCCTGGCTTCAAATCGGAGGACGAGGTGATTGTGGTGGCTTCTTCCTGATGTCCAGCTTAAAGCCGCCTTTCAAAGCCCTCACAGCTCCCACTTGGCTCCAGCTCCCATTTTGACCTGTCTCTTTACCCTCACGTCTTCATCCGCCTGGGAGAGGAGCCCGTTAGCTTGGCCCCGTGAACTGGGAGTCCGAGGAGGACTGTGTAGGTTGGCACTTCACTCCTCCCTGTCTCCCCACACAAGGTCTCTCCATGACGGTGCCCAAGCAAGGTTTGCTTGCGAACATGTGTTTTCCCAGAACAAATCTCCTTGCCTTTGCTCACGCGGTGGCCCTTATTGGGAAGTCCCTCACTGGGAAGTCCCTCCCCCCTCTCCCCACAATTTCTGCATTTCATACGTCAGTTCCTTCCTTAGAACCCGGCTCCATGATACCTCTCTCTGGAAGTCATTGCAAGTGTCCCCCATCAGTGGACCTTCTGTGTGTCCTTCAGCAACAGACCCCCTCAGTGCTTCTGAGTGGTGGGCTTATAGCATTCCTTGTTTCTAAAAAAAAGCTCTGCTATGCCCGGAACCCGGCTGGGGACTGGTGTGGCCTTCTGGAGCTCCTCGAAACACGTTCACGGTGGCTGGAGCCTCTCCCGCACTCTGAGCCTTGCAAACACAATCTCCTAGCTCAAATTCATGGCGGGGGCCCCCTACCCTCAGAGGTTCATGCAAGTTTATGATAGGGTACCCTCCTGTCTCAAGGCCTTGTTGACGTGATCCCCTTTTCAAACCCATGCAGAATCCCCTCTTCACTCGACTGTTCCTCGGCCATCTTGCCGCCAGCATTCACTCCACTTCCACATCTCGGTTAAAACTGTCAACTTACTGTTTCCGTGTGAAGACTGGTCCTCTGCTTCTCCGTAAAGGAAGTTTCTCTTCATCTATCTCACCATCCAGTGGCATACAGTAAGTGCACAATGAGTGCACGTTGGATGGCTTTGGTTATCACGCCGTAGTATGTATGCAGTGTGACGTGGCGGGTGGTGTCCCGGCAAAGTAGAATGGACAGAATTTGAATCTCGTCTTCGCTTAACAGCTCAGTGACCTAGGATATGGTGCGGGTTCTGCCCCGCAGGCATGGAGCTGACCTGGGCAAGGGTCGACCGTTTAGAAGTTAGAGACCCTGCTAGTCATTCAGGCCCCCTCTGTCTCCTACGTGATGTGGTCTACACCCCAGAGCTGGCTATGTGCCAGGTCCCCGGTAGGTTCTGGGGAGATGAGCACCAGTTAACTCTTTTCCTTACCACGAAAGAGCTGGTTGGTGGGAGAAACAGAAATGGGTTAGCCCACTTCCTATTGCAGAAGACAGGACCCACGATTTTCCTAATCTGTCAGCTGAAGTTATCTCTTTTATTTGACTTCTTCAAACTCAGCGAGAAGATGAGAGTGTGAGGCAGTGAATGGCCATGACTCAGGCCTTGGCTACGTAAGTGACCTTGGACACCTTATCACACCTCTTTGAAACTATGGCTCCTTCCATGAAGTGGGATCCACCATCTAGTCTGTTTGTGGAAGCACCTGGCCCAGGGGGCACTCGGGGGCCACCCCCCGAATGCTAGCTGTGACTCTGATTAGTCTCATCCACAGCCGATGGGTCAGCTTTCAGAGTAACAACAAGCAAGCGTCCTGCACAGAGGCGTTTGCTGGGGGACCAGAGAAACCAGAGTGGCCTTCGCCCCATCGCTTTTCTAACTTCTGCTCTTTCCTCTAGCATGATGCCCATGGAGGCTGTACTCATCTCTTGGAGAAGACGCCTCCCAGGGTCTCACTGAGTCCCTACTGGTTCCTGTGTGCCTTCCCACTCTAAGGGACAAAGACAAAGGGAGCAGCGGCGTGGTTGGAAATCTCCCGTCAGCTCCAGACGACGCGCCCACTGCGCATTCGGGGGATGGGTGCCTATTCAGGGCATGGCCGATGCTTCTGGGCATGCGCGGGAGGCGGTCGGGGCAGAGCACTCGCTGACCGCGCGGGGCCAGGACTCAGCCCCGCGGCTGCACAGGGCACAGGTCTGTACATCTGCCGTTGCATCCTTGGGCTCTGGGGGAGCCTCCTCCGCGACTCCCTCTCCCTGCTCTAACACGCTGCCTTTCCCTGGGATCCCCTTTCTCCCGAGCCCGACCAGGGTCATTGAGCCTCTTCTGGAATAACAGAGAACAGGAGCTCACTCATCCCAGAACGGAGGTCCCCGGAAAAAGAGATATTAAGAAGGCCTTCTCTGTGTCTCACTCAAGTCTTTATTCTTGTAACTTTTGCAAATCCATCTGATGTTGAGGGGATGTAACTGAAACTTGGACGCCCCCTCATCTTCCCATATGATTAAGGACGGGATTTAGCTATCCTTACATCAGGGGCTGGAGAAGTGGCCCTGTGGGGTCGACACAGTCAACCAGCTGTTGGAGAGAGGACTGAATGAATGAACGAATGAACGGGCGACTTGTTGTTTGGCTCTGTCCCTGCCAATTTCTTGTTCTGTGATCTCATTCAAGTCATATAGCCTTGTTGAGCTTTGGTTTTCTTCTCTGAAAAACAGGAATACCGCCATTCTCATAATGATGCTATTTCATCCATCCATCCATCCATTCACCCATCCATCCATCCATCCATCCATCCATCCATCCATCCAGTTCTTCCTTATGAATTTCTATGTGGCAAGCTGTGTGCTGGATGTAGGAAATTCAATGGCAGAAAAAACAAAATGCACAGTGAGACCTTGTGAGGTGCCCTGTGTCTTGGGGACACCACTAGTGAACCCCCACTAAAACAGCAAGAGGAAGGGATGCAGCCACCGTGCCCAGCAAGTGAGTGCACAGGCCTTTCGGTTTGTCCCCACGTGTCACCTCATCGAGTGTCTGGAGACCATCGTCAAAGTGATCAGGTCCACAGCCCTAAATTTCCATGTCCAGGGTGAGAACTACCTCCGATGAGTGCTTGGCATGGGCCAGGAAAAGACTGTAGGGGGCTTCGCAGGGGTCGTGGATCACAGTTTCTCTAGGACGAGCACAGTCACAGAGTCCGCCCCACTGATGAGCCTCTGTGATGCCCCTTCCCCTCTCGCCGCTCTCCTCACGTCTCCTGATTTATCGTCTTCGTTCCCTTATGTTTTACATTACTAAAGGTCACTTCTTTTCTTACCTCGTTTTGTACATATCCATCATTCTCTTACCTACCTGCCTATATTTTAATTTTCTGCTTCTTCTACTAGAAATAAATGGAGAGAAGACTCTGTGTCTGTTTTGCTCTCACTGGATACCCAGTGCTCACCAAAGAGCCTTCCTATAGGCGGCCTTCGATGAATATTTATTGACTATACAGAGAACTCACAGTTCTTATAACAGTTATTCTCATCCTATGATATTGACGCCTTTTACCCAGTTCTCTTAAACCTACGTATCATCTCCTTCAGGAAGCATCCCTACCTCACTTGCTGCCTGAGGCAGAATTCTGCGGGCTGCGAACCGCACCATCCTTGCATTCTGAATGTATCTCCATTTCAGCTCCTAACACACTACCTTGTGCCAACTTGCACATAAGTCTGTCTCCTCCATCATGTCTTCAGAGCAAGGCCAGGGTTTGGGCCTGCCCGCTTATGCATCTCCCGTGCTTAACAGAGCTTAGCCATGGTAAGTAATTAATAAGGATGTGTTGAACAAATGAATGAGTGAGCAGCCTGGTTGGAATTCAACTTTGCACACAATCTGACAAAGTCTGAAAAGGCTTGATAGCAAGTTGAAGTCCAGGCTTATTGTGGGTGGTGGAAGTGATTTCCAGATCTAGGGCCATCTGGCATCTTTTTAGGACAAATAGAGACATTCCCTGTTGCTTGGTTTCTAAAGGCACAAGGCATGGTTACTGAACACAGTTCCCCCAAGATCCTTTATAAACATCAATCTAGTCATTTTGGCTCTTTAGCCATCAGTACTTTAGGTTAACATAATCCCCTTCCCCCATTCCCTTTGTCTTTCATCAAAGATTGATTAATATTCATTGGGTGACTCTCATATTTCTGGAGTTGTGACAAGGTACTTTACAAAATTAAAAAATATTAATTCTGATCGCCACTCAGTGTGATGGATATTTTATCACCGTATTCCAGGGTTAAAAAAAAAGGCTCAAAAACATTAAATAATTTGACCAAGATCATGGTGTTCATACCTAATGAATCTGACCTGTTGTTTGTCTGACTGTAAAGCACTGTTGTTTTTATTTCACTCCTTAAGAGTCACAGAATTATAGGGGGAACAAGAAATCTCAAAAGTCATCTGGTTCCCACTTCCCACCCAATGCAAGGATCTCTTAGTTAACCTTTTTCACAGAAACAGGCTTTATTCATGTTATTATCATCTTCTTGTCTTCCTTATTACTATTTTTCTCATCATTATCATCACCATCAACATTGTCATCTTTGGCATGTCTATCGGCTTGTGTCACTACAAAGTCTCATGGTTTGTAAGTCAGAGCTAAGACATAAACCCAGACCTGTTGATGGGGTGTCTCATACTTCTTCAGTTGGGCAACTCTTTCCTTCATAAAATATTACCTATTTTTTTTTTTTTTTTTTGGCCAGAGAGGTCTTTGATTCATGTAGAAAGAGACCAAACACTTGAATGACCCTAGTTTCACTCTGTGGATACATTTTCAATTTCTCACGTATACCTCAACCTTCTCTTTAAATATTTGAAGACAATGCTCAGTAGGACCTAGTTTTTATTTTGTAATTATTTGAACCCTCCTTATCTGAGGCACACCCAGGTTCATCTCATCCCCATTCAAATGTGCTGACATGAAACTTTCCTCTGAGAGAGAGTCTGATTTGGCAGCCCTTCCAGGCATGGGCATTGTGGAAATTGGATGGTGGTGAGCCATCTGAGCAGTATGTGCAATGAGCAGCTGGCGGAGCTCATGATGGGTAAAGTTGAGGGGAATGAAAGTATGGACGTCACACTGGGGACTACGGACGCATTGCCAAAGGCCAGGACAGACAGCCAGGCCGTCGCAGTGGGATACTGCCCTCTTAATAAAACGTGAATACTTCTGAGTTAGGGTGAAGCAGTGCGGTGGAGTGAATGGAGTTGCTGTGTGACCCTGGTTAATCCCCTCGCCTTCTCTGGTCTTCAGATGGAACATCTAAAAAACTAGCCTACTACAATGATCTTCTTGTTGCTCCCATTGTGAAAGTTCTCTGAACTGACAAATATAGGGGGAATGAATGAAGCTATTGGCTTTAAGACCAACCAAATGTTGATTCGGATGACAGCTTCAAGAAAGAGATGGAGACCAACCATTTAAATTAGCCATTCTTCCCGCACACATGGAAAATGAAAAGAAACCTTCACAGTGATTCTAAGTGTTTCAAACTTACTTAGATGTATGAGTTTCTTATTAAGTTTCTCTTTTATACGTTTCTTTTTAATATAGCCTCTTTAAGGGCAGACCTGAAATGCAACTAGAGAATATCATTAAACTTACTTATTACTTGGTACAACGTCATCCTGATATCAGTTTGAGTTTCAAAGGAAATTTCATTGAGTTAGCAAGAATGGTCGGCAATGAACTTGCTGTTTAGAAAAGAACAGTAACCCTGAGGCAAGACAGTTTGTTCTCAGTCTCTCATACGTGGACAAAGCTCATGAGGTCGGCATGAGCTCACGGCTGCTACTCTAGGTCTAACCTGTCACCAGACCTTGGATATTATTTTAAAGCAGTTTATTAACATGTGGGATTCATAGTAAGGTAAGTGCTTATTATATTAACTCAATCAATACCCAAATGATCCCAGATAATTTATCAGACATTCTTTAAGGAAATTATACATCACATTTTATTATTTACATAATGACCTGATCGTGTTTAGTTTCAAACAGGATGAAATATGAAGGCCTCTGGAACAGAGATGATAGATTAGCCATCGAGATCTACAGCTTATTCACACCACCTCTGATACTTTGCAGAATGAATTGACGTATACATAAAACCATATAATAAATTTAACATTTTTTTTCTCTCTGTCATCACATCAAACAAAAACTGGCCAGAGTTCTGCTCACTGAGTTCGGAATGGCTGGATGCAAGACTTGCACACTGTGGCGTGTGTAACATTCCCTTTGGAGAGCCTGGGGGTCTTTCTAACGTTGATGTGGGGGCTCTCTTCCTACCAGAGAGGCAGGCAGCTCCAGCTGACCTTGAGGCTTAATGAGAGGCATGTGGGATGGCTTCTGAAGGTGCTGTGGGCTGAGCAGATGAATGTGGGCTCCGAGGGTGAGTTTCACATCGGAAGTCACAAGGGCAAAACTTTGACCTTCATTTAGGTATCTCTTTGCAACAAGTTCAGACTTGCTGCTATGTGGGAAACTGTTCTGGAAAGGGGTGGTGTTGGAGATCAACATATTCAACCACGGTTCATAATGCAAGCAATACACAGGAAGCGTGTGTGTGAGTATGTGTGTGTTAATTTATGAATATGTAACATACTTGAAAATATGAAACATATCTGTAGTAATATTTATATGTAAGCTTAGACACGCATTCAGATTTGTTTATATCTACTATAATATCAATAACAACTATAATATCAATTTCTCTCAAGGCGGCTTAGTTTGGCAACCTTTTTTATTCCCCAGAAAAAAAGAAAGACAAAACAAACACAACTTTCAAGGAGGTTGTAAATTACTCTTTGTTGATCCAGTAGCATAAAGCATAAGAAGCTAAGTATAACAAAAACTATTAAAATTCCTGATTCAAGACCCACAATGAACCATTAAGGGAAATTAAACAGCTAAGGGGCCTCCACAACCTTACCAGTTGTGATATAGCCTCTCATTCAAGATCCAGCTGTGCAATGCTCTGGCTGTGTGACTTTGGACACGTCATTGACCCCTCTGGCTCTTGGTCACCTCACTCTGAAACGAACTGAAAACTCAACTTCCAACTGCACTGAGCCAAGGGTCATAGGCGACTGGGAGCATGGGGCAGTGTGACAAGGTGACGAGGGGCTCAGGCTGCCTGAGCATCTGCTACGTCTTGGTTGAGTGACAGCGGGTTAGTAACAGTGAGTTCTTGAGGCCTCAGTTTCCTCATCTGTAAGATAGGGATGTTGGTACCAACCCGCACGGGGTCACGGGGAGGCTTCGCAAGTTAATTTAGGTGAGGCGCTTTGCACAGTGACAGGCACATGGTCAGAGTTACTGCCTGAGCGACCCACGTTGTGCAGAACCATGAAATGCGTTTTCATTCGTTTCCTGGGGATCGCGGCGCCCTCCGCATCCTTTCCCGGCCTTGGAGAGAGAGGGTAGGGCCAGGACATGAGGGAGGACGGACGCTCTTCCCCTTGCAGGCTCTTCACAAGGCTTTCGCACTTGCACGGGCTCCGAAGCTCCTGCTGTCTTTCTTTGTAGCAATCCAGCCTTCTTGCCTTGACAGGTGGACATCACTATCTCCATCAGCACAGGTAAATTATCGAAGAAAAAAATTCCCCCGCAGCCATCAATTTTACTTTTGATCCTTCTCTTCGGGTTGAAGCTTCTTTCCAAAGTCACTTTAAAAAAAAATTAAAAACCCTTTAAATGGAGGTTTCGTGCAACAGACAATGTTCCCCATTTGAATGATTTCTTTTGAGCCCGGATGGCATTTCTGTTGCATACCATCCAATAAAACATTCATCACAGAAATATTGAGCTTTAGAGAGCACCTTCAAATCTCCGACACATCCATGTCAGGCACTTGGGGGAATGGATATATTATAAATCTGGAAAAGAATACAGCTACAAAATTCACTGCTTCCGGTAGCCATGCTTCTAAGGCAGGGGGCAAGGAGCTCACTCTTGCTTTTAGCCCTGTGCTCTCGGAGTGACAAGGGCACAAAGGAGAAGCAGAGCTCATACCCTGAGTGTCTTCGTGGCGTGGGGCCTCAGGAGCACCCCACGTCCCTCTGCGAGCTGCTGTCCCACAAACTTAGACCAAGTTCTCTCTCCGGGGCCTGGAGGACATGGGGCTCCTTGTTTAACCCCCGATGACTCAGTTTCATCACAGATCGGCATGAGGATTTAACGAGCTAAGGATACTACAGCTGACGCACATGTTGACCCCTTCTGGGAACTCGCTAGGTTCTGAACAGTGCCCAGACAGCTCTACACACGTTGTCTCTCCCGACGCATCTTCATTCTCTGTGTTGGACGTCAGAACCATTCCCATCTTGCCATAGACCTTAGAATGAGTTAGCAATTTGTTCAAGGTCAGGTAGCTCCTACGTGGAGACTCCAGATCTCTGCACTGCTTAGCATAACTAGCAATCGCCTCTTCCTCCATATGAGGTGAGGGCGGTAGGTAGAAGCCCGGCACATAGGGGATGCTCAGAAAATGCCAGCTCCTTGCTTTCCTTTGGCCATTTGTCACAAATGTCTGTCGAGGGCTCTACTTCCTGGCAGGAAAAGCACACTCAGCTCACGTGGGCGAGAAGGTGAAAATGCTTGAGAGTTAGTGCTCTTGGAAGCACTAACCCTCAGCCGGCGAGGAACGGCAAGATGGTGGGTAAATGCCCCAGCTCCCTTCCTCCCGGTCTGGGGGCGGGAGGTTTCCAGGCGTGATGTGTGTTGTCTCCCAGAGTTCTTCGGTGGGGTCCAGCCCGGTGCCCTCCAGGGTTACCTCGTTTGGGCACATACACACCTTTGTGGCTGTCTTTCCCGCGCTGTCTCACGTCCCAACTCCCCGACCAGTGCCGATAAACGCCCCGCTCGCCTCATCTCAAGCTCTGCTTCTGCAGGGACCCGAACCAGGCTTGAGCTTCCAGAGGCCTCTGGCGTGTCTGGTCGACCGCAACACCCCGGCAGTTGACACAGTGACCGACAGAGAGGAGGCAGGTGGCACGCGCTCCTTGTTCCAGGCTGCGTGTGATGTAGGTAGGGAGGGCACCATGTCTGGGCTCAGGTCTCGGTGTGGACACAGGTGAGCTGTGCTCTGTGCAGGTTCTCTATCCCCCTGGGGGCTTGGTTTACTCGTGGGGAGAAGACTCTTCACAGGGTGTTTCTGAATTTGGACAAAATTCCCAGGCAGCATCCGACACATGCAGAGCAGGGCCTCAGTGAATAGTTGCGATGGTGGCACTACACGGAAGGCACCGGGCCACAGATTCCCGCCGTATGTGCCGGATCGGCAGGTCGAAGGCCCGTGATGCACGGGGCGGACAGCGGGCGAATGAACCGCCGACAGCGGCCTGGCCAACAGGGCGGTCTGGGCTTTCATGTGGCTTGAGCCAGATGCCTCCGTTGAATTAAGCAGGTCTAGCCAGCAACGGCCTGCGAGGGCCATCTCCCACAAAGGAGATGAGGAAGGAAAAAAAAAAAGATGAAAACCTCTGAGTTCAGTTTCTGAGAAAAAGCAATGAGCTTCTTTTATCTTAAGTCTGAGAACGGTCTGTGAAGATTCTGGACATTTGGGCTCCGAAGTCAACGATTTAGGAAAAAGCATTTGACTCAGAGGATAAATACTGTGGCCGCGGGCCTGGCTGTCCTCTGAGTAAAAAGGAAGACCCTTTACAATTGAACTGATTGGACAAATGCCCCTATCTCCCTTGGAAAGAAGCTTGCTTTTTGCATGCAGTGGGTGGGTGAACTTACAATGATCAGCAAATCTCAAACATCTTCTTTCCTCCTGCAGGTGTGTAGCACCCTCGCTGGGGCGCGACAGTTGCTTTTGTGCCTGGGTTTGAACCCGGTCTCGACCACCAGGGCCTAAGTGTGTCGCTGCAGAGGCCCTCGGCCTTGCAGGGTCCCCCTGTGAGGCGAAGCGCGTGGGCACCCATGGGCCTCATCCGGATGGCGAGGTGCCCACCTGGGCCGGTCTTCAGATGACGAGCTGGGCCAGAGAGGACGGTGGAGACATGGGTAAGAGCCACGAGCCCTTGCGGTGCAGGCAGGGGTGGGGCCGGGCCAGGGCAGCAGGATTCTCTGCAGAAACCGCTCTGGGGCAACGGGCACTGTGGTGACAGAGACACCCGGGAACCTGCCGTGAGCAGCAAGGTCCTGAGCTACGTGTGCAAGGGCGGACAGTGTGCCAGCAGACAGGAAAGGCGCTCTAAGACGAGCCTCGCCCTAAGACGTCGGCGTGGGGGCTCTCCTCCCACCCCCCGTTCTCCCAGCTTCCTTCCCTCGCTTCCTCAGCAACGTTCCCAGGCCCTGCATGGGCAATTGTGAGCATCAGAGAGGTGACAATGACAAAGAGGAATGCTCACGTTCTCAGAGAGCTTGGAAGTCACATGACATCAGGGTTAGGAGTAGGACGTAATGACTGATTAGCCTCACAGGCGTGCATGGGGGGAGGTGTGAGGAGGGAGGTGTCACAGTCCTATAAATAATAATAAAAAAAATTTAAGTGACTTTAAGTGGGGTGGGCGCTCCCGTCCCCAGCTGTCCTCATCACTCCACCACTTCCGTCTGCGAGGTTCACCCCTGGCGTGGCTCCCGAAGGCGTTTGTGTTCATGCGTCCCGTGTGGGCAGTCATGAAACCCTGGCCTCGTGTAAGCAGGGATCCGGAGCGGAGCGATCCTGGGGCGATGGGATTTGCTGTCAAGATGTTCACACAAAGAAACCTCCGGTCTCACCCAGGCGCGTTCCCAGGGGCCCGCAAGAGAATCTGCAATATCCAGAAAGTTCCTTGTGGCTTAACATGTATTGGGGACCTCATGACACTTATTGAACTTTATTCTAGAAATATCTATAAGGCAATAAACTTACCTCTTTTGAGGTTTGGGCATGTGGAGGTACCGGAAATTTTCACAGAAGGAGGACTGCTCGAATTCAAAAGTTTATTGCTCGGTCTTTAAGACTCTTCCTTGTGAGTCTTCAAGGACAAAAACGTTTTAATGACAGCTGAGAGCCGAGGCAGGTGGGGGCAATGTGCCTGGGGCCCGGGGCAAGACATATAGGGACACCTGACTGAGAAAATGCAGCGGCTCTCCCCTCATGGGCCTCCCCTGGGCCAGCTGGAGAAAGGCAGCAGAATGGGACTGAAGCCGAGAAGATTCCAGACACGACGCCGGCCCTTTCCACGCGCCTCCCGTCCCCTGCAGGAGAGATACTGTCCGCGTCTTTCTTAGCTGCAGTGTAAAATGCCACTTAAAAGAACACGCAGATACGCCTCTGAGCCTCGACACGTCTGGATCCAAGCACGCGCCACCATCATCTCGTCCGAGGGATGACAACGTGTCGGTCCAGCCGGACCTGGGTCCTCTCGCCCACGCGAGTACTCTTTCGTGTTTTGGTCAGAACAGACACGAGCGACACACCTTTGTGGGTGAGGAAGAAGGTCGTGGTTGCTCGAGTCCCGTGGGAGTGAGAAACGGTAGCTTTGTTCCCAGGCTTGGCCCCAAGTGTGGACAAGGGACACCCGCTGGGCTTCCTGGGTCTCTGTCCTGCATCTGTCATTTAAGCCCGGAGTGACAGAGCTGAGTGGACACAGCAAAGCATGGACAATGAAGAGCTGTGTTAGCTGGTCTGTGTGGGCCTCATCGGGGCAGGATTCTGGGATGATGAGGCTGTGAACAGCTGGGTGCCAGGTGGCCCAGGCCCGTGGCCCCTGCGTTCCGGGGTAAATTCGGAACAGCTGAGTATCTCCGGCCCTTTCCTGATGTCACATTGTCCACACAGGCCTCCCTTTGACAGAAAAACCAACTTTAATTCTTGGGAGCCCTGGGGATTTGGGGCCATCCACGAAGCCTGCCCCTTCCTCCCCTCCCGCTCATTAATTATTGTCACCGGAAACCTCTGTTTATGAGGCCCTGAGCACAGGTTTCGGGGAGAGATAGACCATGCAGAATGCCGGTGATCTGATACGGCTGGACCCTTAGGAGCTGCCGGACCATGGATGTTAGTTAATGAGGAATTCGGGGCCTGCCACTCAGAGATGGCGGATAAGCGGCCCGAGCATCGTTATCTCCTGAACCGAGCGAGCAGGCGGCTGCCTCCCTGCCACGCTGCCCAGCCCGGGAGGGGGAGCAGTGTTCCCGGGCTTCGCAGCTCTGCACGTGAGCCCCGGACCAGCATGCACGGAGCCACGCCGCTTGCCCCGGACATCCGTGTTCCCGTCCCCTCTCAGCCGGCCACCGCCTCGCTTTCCTCATCTGTCCAATGGGGCCAGTAACAGGCTCACCCATATTACTGGTGCAGGTCTGAAGTCACGGAAGGGACAAGAAAGGTCATTGTGCCCTCCCACGGCCTGGGGCTCCCAGGAAGATCTTGGCGGAAATCCCCACCTTCTCACCTGCTCGGGACATTAGGACTTCGTGGCTCCAAAGCCGGCGTGTTGGATTGCAAACAGCCCATTGCCCATCCAGTCCTGGGAGGGAGTCAGGCCGCATGCTCTCCAGTCTCTTTTTACACACAGGGGTAGCGTGAAGGAAACTGAGGCAGGAACTACAGGTCCAGGGCGAGGCGGAGGAGAGGCTGAGGGGTGTTTTGGGGCCCTGGGAAGCTTGTGACTGTAGAATTGAAGGGAAAAGGAGAATGGATACATGAAACTCTGGCCGAGCAAAAAGTGCCAACGGTTTTTTTTTTTTTTTTTTGGTTAATCTTTCTAGAAATATCTCAGATGTTGAGTGAATGCTAGCAGCTGTAAGGAAAATTGACCAAAATGGTGATGGAGGTTTAGTTCTTCTGTCGGTAACTTCTTTTTAGTTTTTAAATTTAGTTTTGTTTCCGTTTGTTTTGTTTTCTAGAAAGCATGGATGAAAGGCCACAGTTTTCTTTACTTGGCAGGGACAGAGTCGTGAGATGTGGTCCTGTCTTATTGTCCCTGTCCCGGATGCTATGGACAGCGACGGAGGCTTGAGGCAGGACGGCTGGCCGGCCCTGAGGGGTCGGTCATCTGCATCCTGCTCAGGGAGGGGCTGGAAGCTGCTGCTCTGGGGCCACCCTCCCCTGAGGGGCTGAGGTCCGGCTCCCCCACACGTGCTCCTGGCGGGAGGGGGGAAGGGGGGAGGGGAGATGCATCAGTCGAGGGGACTCAGGTCATTTTTTCAGTGCCCTTGAGTCAGGGAGTGGTGGAGCCAGGTTCTAAACCAGGTCTCCAGCGGTCACATCTCCTCAGACTCGGGGGGTGGGGGTGGTCTGTGCCTGTGACCTCTCTGTCCTCCCAGGCACCGGGCTGAGTGAGAGAGCTCCGCCCTTCCTCTGTGGGTTCCCGTCATCTCTTTCTCACCTCATCCCGGGCCCCCCACCTGCCTGTCACCCACCTGGAGGCTCAGCTCCAGCTGCCCGAGCAGCTCCGTTACCTCCAGACCTGAGGGTCTGCCCAGACTTCTCCCCTCCTCTCACCCCTCTGCCTTCCAGAATCTTCTGCCGCTCCAAAGTCCAGATCTAGGCCCCCACCACCCCATCCAAGCTCTGAGCAGTCTCTCCGCCCACATACCCAGTGTGCCATTTCTCACGTGGCCCCGGGGAAAATAACATTTTTTTTTTAATTTTAACTTTTAGAAATGGCATGTCTTGAGTCCATTGAGTGATCGGTCTCCTCTCTTCCCCTCCCACTTAGATTCTGAACTCCTTGAGGCAGAGAACAGAACCTCAGGCCTGCCCTGGCTCTGGAGAGCCACTGAGCTCCGCTCTTGCAAAGCCGGCCATGTTTCCTTGGCCTCCACCCCTTTGCACATGGGTTCACCCAGAGAGCCCATTCTGCTCCCCCAGCTCCATGCAAGGTCAAGGCACCTGCCTTGCTGAGGCTGTCCCTAAACAGCCCGCCTACCATCTGGAGGGGGAAGGTCCGCTGGTCCTTCCAGCCTGTCCTTGTCGTAACGCATGCTTCAAAGTGGGGCGTTTTTTTCTGTTCCCTGTTGGACTGTCAGCTTATTCGTCCCAATGTTTCTGGCAACTGATTTGTTTCCTGGCACATAGTAGGCCCTCAGTATGCTCTAGCAGATTGCACAAACGAACAACTACCAGCAATGCTCAGAACACGTTTGCCCAAAGGCAGAACACTAAATAAACTTTGCACAAATACCCCGATGAAGTAGGGAACGTGGGGACTTAGCATCTCCCTTTAATGCAGGAAAAAGACAGGTCCGGAGGAGTGAATCAAAGGACACAGCTCTGGTGACTGGGGGAGACGGATGGGTACCCAGGCCCGCTGTGTGCCCAGGCGAGGCACAGGCAGGCCCCGTGACGAAGGCCACTGCAAACTCCGTGCTCGTCCAGTCCCCACGTCACCTCTCTTCTCCTTGGCGGGACTGGAATTTCATGCCAGCGTGTGGGCAAGACAGTCGCCGGCCTCGTTGGACCTGCCCTGTCCTTGCCCAGCTTTCCCCTCTTCCAGGCCCCTCATGGGGATGCACATCGGGCTGGAGCAGCAAGGGGAAGGATCTCATTGTCACCCACCGCTTTCTGGAGAGCGCGTGACGCTTGGGCCAGATGGGACAGCCAGGCGTGGCTCAGAGGCCACACGGGGTGTTTCGGGCAGATGTTGGCCCCCGGCCACCTCAGCCCACCCTGCTGGGCCCCTGCTCCTCTGGCCCAGCTGCCAGGAGCTTTAGAAATAATCCACAGGAATGTTCCTTTTAGCTCTGATTGGCTGCTAGTGACATCATAGGAATTTTGGAGAAGTGATTTTTATTACATATCCTGTTATATATGTCTTTGATTAATAAACATTGGGCAATCAAATTAATTAGGTTATTCAAATGCAGATCTGTTGGCAACATATTTTGAAAATGTACAATTCTTTCAAGAACGATTGATCAGGGTGGTGACCTTCTGATTGTGTAAATGACACCAAAAGCCAGCAGGAAAAGTTTCTTCTGGTCTAAATTAATGTCCAAAGTGAAGTTTCCTGACCAAGCCCAGCGTCCTACCTGTTATACTCCACTTCCTGGTAGAGCTTCTACGGAGAGGGGAGGACTTCCATAACGATATATGATGCAGTACTTCTCCATGGTATGTCTGTGTGTCCGTGTTTGTATTCGCAGAAGACAGACATGACTATTCGGTAAAAAGCTTCCTAATTATAAAGAGACTGTTTAGTTTCCTGGGGCTGAGTAACCAAGTACCACAATCTGAGTACCTTAAGCAACAGGGAATTATTGTCTCAGAGTTCTGGAAGCTAGAAGTCCAAGATCAAAGTGCGGGCAGGGTTGGTTGCAATCTTTGCTATTCCTTGGCTTAAAGGAGTATTACCCTGGCTTCTGTCTTTCTCTTCACATGCTGTTCTTCTTCTGTGCATGTCTGTGTCCAGGTTCTCCCTTTTTATCAGGACAAATATTGGATTAGGAGCCACCTTAATCATGTCCTCTTAACTGATTCCATTTGCAACGACCGTATTTTGGGGTGCGGGAGCTTAGAACTTCAACCTGG
>CM053509.1:3365028-3388506 GCA_028627145.1 Eidolon dupreanum
GGATGGGTGGATGGGTGGATAGGTAAATGGAGGAGTGGATGGATGGGTGGGTGGGTGGAGGGGTGGATGGAGGAGTGGGTGTATGGGTGGATGGGTAGATAGGTGGGTGGGTGGGTGGAGGGGTAGATGGATGGATAGGTGGATGGAGGAGTGGGTGGTTGGGTGGATGGGTGGATAGGTGGGTGGGTGGGTGGAGGAGTGGATGGATGGATAGGTGGATGGAGGGGTGGATGGATGGATAGGTGGATGGAGGAGTGGGTGGATGAGTGGATGGGTGGATAGGTGGGTGGGTGAGTGGAGGGGTGGATAGATGGATAGGTGGATGGAGGAGTCGGTGGATGGGTAGATGGGTGGATAGGTGGGTGGGTAGGTGGAGGGGTGGATAGATGGATAGGTGGATGGAGGAGTGGGTGGATGGGTGGGCAGATGAATGAGTGGAAAAAGGAATGAACGTGCTGCTCGTGCTGGAGGCTGCATGTTCATTCTTTGATTGTGCTTGACACTAGAATCCTGTCTGTCCCTTTCTCTGTGTCCTCTTTCTGTGTTTGGGGTCCTCCGCAATCTCCCCTAGATACTCCCAGCCTCCTAGCACTGGGGGTCTCCTACTCTCATTGCAGAGGGAGACTTTCTTTGTCTCATCTCGGAATGAAATTGCTGGGAACTGAGATGTACCCTTGCAGGGCCACTCTGCCCCCTTCTCCTCTGAGTGCCTCCCCTGAGGTGGATGTGCATGGGCCCAGGGCCAGGAATCAGGAGGGTCTCCTCCCTGGCCACCTGACTTCATTCATCATCTTCCACCAAGAGCCCCACTTGGATTCATGTGTGGATAATGAATCAGACTCCTGGGTTCTTTTCAGAGATTCTTCCTATGGGAGAGGACTTCAGAAACCTCATTTTGTTCCTTATTTTCCTTACTGAGAGAACCAGAACTCAGAGAAGTAACTGGTCTTGCCCAGGGTCCCATGGCCCTTTAGTGACAGGGAGGAGCTTGAAACCACACTGCCTGCCTGCATTTTTGAAGCTCCTCAGGCCCTTCTCTTTGCCCATCTTACTATGCGTCATCTATTCTCCCAGGTTTGGCCTAGAAGATTTTGAAATTTTGAGTATGGGAACGAGGGCCATTGGAAGGTCACCGTACCTACTCTGAGAGAAAGCCAATTTTTCTTTAGCTCAGCACTTGTAAATAACAAAGTTAATTAATCCCCCGTAAATAAACATTTGCAAACTGCAGCTCAATATAGCACTGACCAGGAATACTTCCCAACGTGCTCTGAGATTAGATGATGAAGGGACCAGGGGTGGTCATGTGACTGTGAATCTCTAAGTGTTCGATAATTTATTGACATGATAGAAAAAGCATTGGTTTTAGGGTTCATATAGACACAAGCCTGGATCCCAGCTCCGCCATTGACTCACAGAGACCACTGGCAAGTTGTAAACACTCTGAGCCTATATCCTCATGTGAACAAAGCATTGGGCTCACTGCTGTGGACATTATGCCACATCCTGAAAGCAGAACCAACTAGTGCAAGGCCAGCTCCCGAGAAAGCATTCCATACATGGCAGCTGCCCTGCCCTCCGCCTTCCCATCCACCGTCGCTGCTTTCCTGTGAAGCTGGTGCCATTCAACGTACCGATCCCCAGGGACGGCTGGGCTTTTAGAAACCTCTTTGGTTAATGAAAGTGTCGGGCAGGAGGTTCGAACCAGACCATTTCCAGCTCCTTTTTCTAATTCTTGATGGACTTACACAGGCCACTGATTTGCATCATTCACCTCCTCCTTTAATGAGTTCGTGTGCTCACAGTTAATGAACTAATTACTTCTGGGCAAAAGCAGCATTAAGTTGCAAACCTGGTTTCTGCAGCCTCTGCCAGACCAGTCCGCTTTTGTCAAGTCACAGAAAGCGTGGCCGTGCGGAGACTCTGCCAGGTCCCGGCGACGGGTCTTCAGCACTCGGAGACGGTCACGTCGGCAAGCGCCGTTTGAATTAAAATATCTCGTGGGATGACTGACATCAAACATGACAGGTACTTTCTAGAGATCCAGGATGAGGCTGACCTGCAGGCCTCATTGCTTTCCCAGTCAGAAATACAGCTCTTCTCGAAGGCTCTAGATTTCCAGCCCCTCCACCCCGAAATGACTCGATTAATGGCAATAAAATGGAGGTGTGCCAAATGGCCTGCTTTAAATTCAGATGATGGTGAACAGGCCATCTCCGAGTGTACAGAAGGGAGCTTTATACACAAGGCACATCTTAATTGGAAGAAAAAGTTTCTACACTTTGAAACATTTAAGCCAGTTGCCAGGGGAACAACTTTAAGGGATGGAGAGTGAGGTCACTTGCCGTAAAGGACTCTGCTTTTGCTCCTTCAGGACTTGTTCACTGAGAGGCTGGGACACGGACTTCAGACACTCGTCATTCTGGATTTGAATCCTGGCTTCGCAACACAGGCGAGTGTGTGCTGTGTGACAGCGGGGAAGTTGCTTAATCCCTCTGCGCCTTAGTTTCCTCACTGATGACACGTGGAAGTTGACAAAGTCCTATCACATTGCGAGGTCTAAATGGGAAGAGGATATATTTACTTATCCAACAAATATTTATTTAACACCCCAGCAGAGATTATCGGTGTTCAGGTCTGTGTGTGCCTCCTTTCTATTTCCCAGCTGCCCGTGGAGTTTAGCTGGCGACATGAGCCCGGATTCTGGCAAATGGGAATACGAGAGGAAGGGGGTCCTCTTTCTCTCTTAGTTCCTATCAGCAACGTAGATGGTCACCTCTTCCAGATGGTGTGTCTACGATGGGGCAGAGTCCTGGTCAGCTTGGGTCCCCAAGTCATTGTGTGGAGTCAAGTTGTATTCGTTTGCTAGGGCTGCCATGACAAAGTATCACAGACTGGGTGTCTTAATGCAATAGAAATGTCTTCTCTCACAGTTCTGGAGGCTGGAAGCCTGAAATGAAGGTGTCTGCAGGGCCGTGCTCCTCTGGGGCTCTTTGTAGAATCCCTCCTTGTCTCTTCCTAGTTTCTTGTGATGGCTGTCAATTCCTCGGCTTACAGTTGCATCGCTCTAATCCCAGCCTCTGTTATCACAGGGTGTTCTCCCATCCTTAGGAGGACACCAGCCATATCACATTAGGGTCAGCCTTAATAACCTCATCTTAACTTGATTACATCTGCAAAGACCTTATTTCCGAATAAGTACATATTCACCATCCCAGAGGTTAGAACTTAAACACACCTTTTTAAGGGTCACAGTTTAACTTGTAATACCTTCCAATTTGTGTCAGCCTTATACCATGAGTGAGATGGTAATCTCGGCCATCTTAGGCCAATGAGATTAGGGAGTTCAATGTAACCACAGTACAGTCTGGCCCATCCCGCCTAAGCAAGTAATCGATTGATACCAGCACCAGGCCATGGGCTGGGATGGAATATTTAACAAGGTAGAAATCTACCTGTCCTCTTGGAGCTGGTATTCTAGTTCAGTACCTGACAAATAGAAAGTGTTCAATGAATAGTAACTCTTAACATTGTTATTTCAGAATGTTAAGATTCTGGTTATCCAGTCAAGGCCACAATGAGTTATCACCTCATACCCTTTAGGATGGTTGTCATCCAACAGACACGAGATAGCAAGAGTTGGCAAAGACGTGGAGAAAAGGAAACCTGTGTGCTGTTGGTGAGATTGTAAATTGGTACAGCTGCTATGGAAAACAGTATGGAGGATCCTCAAAAAATTAAAAACAGAACACCATGTGACCCAGCACTTTTGCTTCTGGGTATTTATCTGAAGAAGACACAATCACTACCTTAAGGATGTTCACTACAGTATTTTTTACAATAGCCGAGACATGGAAACAACCTAAATGCCCATTGACAGACAGACGGATAAAGAAAAGGTATATATGGGTCTATTTATGTAGTCACAAATGACAAGATTTCCTTCTTTTTGATGACTAATATTCCACCGACCTTGAAAACATTATGCTAAGTGAAGTAAGTCAAATGGAAACAGATAATGTATGATCTCACTTATATGAGGAATCCAAAAAACTTAACTCATAGAAATAGAGTAGAATAGTGGTTGCCAGAGGTGGGGGTTGGTAGTAGGGGAAATGGGTGAAAAAGGTACAAACTTTCAGTTATAAGATAAATACATTTTGGAGATGCAATATTGTGACCATAGTTAACAATACTACACTGTATACTTGAAAGTTGATGAGATAATAAATCCTAAAAGTTCTCATCACAGAAAAAAATTTGTAACTATGTGAGGAGATGAATGTTAGCTAAACTTATTATGGTAATCATTTCACAATATATGCGTATATCAAATAATTATGTTGTCTGCTTAAACCAATACATTGTTATATGTCAATTATAAAAAGAAGATTCTGGTTATCAAAATGAATGAAACAAGATTCCTTTCTTAGAGACCTCACTGTGTAGTTGGGTGGACAGAAAAGGAAACAGATTAACAATAGAGCAAGATATGTATAATACAGCAAGAGATAGCAAGATACCGGATTGACTTGGTGTGTAAAATAGTTATTTTTGGCACAGAGAAGTGAGCCTTCAAGTTTCCAAGACATGGAATGTTGGTGTAAGGGTGTGGAAGGGTAGGAGGTGGAAAGAGGCCATGCCACAAAGGCCACTGTATGCCAAGGTACACTGCTGAACGTAAGAGCTGTTGAGTGAACAGCAGTGTGGATAGATCTATCTTTGGTAAAATGAGAAGTCTCGACCCTCTACCTACACTATATTTGTACCACTTCACTAGCCACCTGCCTTAGGAACTACCTCTCTCTCTCTAGTCTCCGTACCACAGTGACTGCTCCATGCCCCAGCCCTTAACGTGGTCACAGCCTTTCTAAAAACGTTTGAAGCTTCCCATTGCCCATGGAATAAAGGGTCAGCTCTTTGAATGCCTTCCAGTTCTCCATGGTCCAGCGCCAATACTGATTCCCCCGCAGGGCCTTCTCTGGTCCCTCCGTCTGGACTTAGCATCGCTCTCTTCTATGTATACTCTCTCATATATCAGTTATGCGTGTACGTATCTGTGTAAATAAAACAATTCAGTAAATGCTGAATGCTGCTATGTGCCAAATCCTGGGCATAACAGATCAGCTTTTTAAAAATATTTCCCCTCCCTCAGGTTTCCTTCCATATGAATCCCTCTGCACGAAATGCCCCGCTCCATCTCTTCCCCGGCCCCCTCCTTCACGTCCTCTAGTTTTCTCATTATCTCCTCCATGAAGCCCTCCTTGGTCCCTCCGGTAAACATCAGAAGTCCACAATATATTCCCCCGTACTAGTTCCCAATGGCTGCTGTAGCAAATCACCACCAACTTGGTGGCTTAAAACAACACACATTTATTGGCTTTACAGGTCTGGAAGTCAGAAGTCCAGAATGGATCCATGGGGCTAAGATCAAGGTATCAAGAGGGAAGGCTGTAGTGGTTCCGGAGGCTCTGGGCGGGGGGTCTTGTTCTTCACCTTTTCCCACTTCCACGGGCCACTACACTGCCTGGCTCATGGCTGTGTCGCTTCAACCTCTCCTTTCGTTATCTCATTTCTTTCTCTGAACCCGACTGTCCTGTCTTCCCCTTATAATAAGCCTTGGTATTACACCGGACTCACTCAGATAATCCAAGGTCATTTTCCCATCTCAATATCTTTAACTTAACCCACCTGTAAAGTCCCCTTTCCACATAAGTTACCATATCCACAAGGTCCAGAGCTTAGAATGTGGGTGTCTTTACTAGTTTATCACACTATGTTGTAATTTTCTTGGGCTTTCTTCTCACAGATCCGTGAGGTTCTAAAGGTAGAAAAAGGGCACGAATCATCATCTAGTCTCCAGAGCTTGTCATGGTTCCTGTCACATGCGAATTCCTGATTGATGTTTGATGAGTGAATGAATGAACGAGTGAATGAATGCACTCTCAATCCCATAGTTTCATCTGCTGGAAAGACATCTTGCACTGTCAGTTGGAGAGAGATGGTGAGGAGGCTGAGTCAGCAAAAAATGCCTTGATGGCGTGCTGAAGCAGCAGGTCCCAGAGTTGGAACACCACAGAGCAAGAGGCGTGAAGCTCCTCAGAAATCCCAGAGAAAAGGATTGTCCCCATTGTGACATCTGCAGGGTGGGGTGACTGTTCACATAGCCCCATGTGGACCAGACTGATTCTTTGTATTGTTGGCACCCTTTTTTCCAACCAAGACCCCAAATGTGGACAGAACACGTTGCTTAAATGAAAGAGAAACGTTCTAACATGCAGCTGGTTCAAGTGACTGAGAGCATCGTAAAGTAACTCTTGTTTTCAGAAACCCACACATGCTTTGTAGAAGATAAGAAGTCATTTTCTAACTTTTGTGGTAATGTGCTAGTTGCTATTCTTGCATTGTTATTTCACTCATCCTCCAGTGATGGAGGAAATGTTCTTGTGATAATGTTGGACCAGCCTTGCAGCCAGAAGGAAACCAGACACACTCATATTTGAAGTCATTGAAAGAGGGATGGGGAGGAGGCATCTAGCATGTGTCAGTCCTCTGATAAGTGACTGGCTCTGCATAGAGTCATTCTCACCGTATCAGTTAACCCTGCCATAATAATGCTGAGTGAGTTTCCTCCTCCCCAGTGTATAAAACAACGGTTATTCCCATCTCTCTGCAGGTAAACTCAGTTAGCTCATGTTCAGCCTACAGCTTTGCAGGTCTGCGTCTGCTCCTCATGATTTTCGTCCTCCTGAGACCAGCAGGTTAGTTGGGGCTTTTTCTTGTCATGGCGATGGCTGAGATGCAAGACAGCCAGTAAACAACAAGATGAGATGCTTTGCTGACTCAACTCAGTCAAGGCCGTTACATGATCGAGCTCAAAGTCAAGAGCTGCGGATGCAAGGAAAGATGAAAAGCTGAAGTCAATCATTTATTCGACAGCACTCCTCAAAACAGAGTTGGCTCATCGTATGGACGAAGGAATTGATGGAAGAGGTGAAGAAACTTGTCCAACGCCAAAAAGCTTGTTCATGTTAGAACCTGGATTAAGGTCTAGGCTTAAATAACTCAAGGGTCCTCAGCCAGGAACAATTTTTACTCCTGAGGAGCATTAACATTTGGCAATGCCCGGAGACATTTTGAGTGTTACAACTCAAGAGTGGGGTGTTCTTCCAGCTTCTAGAGGGTAGAGGTCAGGGGTGTTGTTAAACATCCTATGATGCACTGGTGAGCCCCCCACAACAACGAGTCCATTCTGAGGAAAGTCTCAGCTGTGCCGAGGCTGGGAAACCTTGGTCCAAAGCCTGTCCTCCTTCTGCTCTATCGAAGGCTAATCCTATAGCACCTGAGTCTGAAGCTCTCATTTTGGTATTTAACATATTTATTGTATCACTTATTTGTGTTCAGTCGCTTATTCATTCAATGAGCATTTCTGAGCATTTGCTGTGCACCAGGTTCCATGTTGCCTTACTTTCTTTTTGGGATTACGACGTGCCGTCACTCCTGACACTGACGATGCTTATGAGTCTCTAGGTGTGTGCCACAATGCCTGCAGTTGAATTCCATCCTTGATAGTCTAATTACACAGTGCTGGGCACACAGAAAGCTCTCGCTGTGTCACCTCACTGTGGAAGGCACAGCAGCTCACCGGTTCTTTCCCCCAGCCCCATCCTACCTTCACTGCACCCCCCAACATAATGTCACGTAGCTCATGTCTCCCATACAACATTTCATTATCTTTTATATATAAAATACTCCTTACTGAATAAAATATTCAGTCACCTCATTTGACAGGGGAAGCAAACAGTAATATGTAGCGATTCATTTGTTTTTTTCTTTGTCATTAAATTGGGCATGACCATTGTGGGTGCCTGAGAGTTTATGACCGCAGGTCTGACACTCTGACATTACCCATCTATTCACGGGTTTGAGCACCAGGGAAGTGCCTCATTTTCTCTCTATTTTCATTAGTCAAATAAATTCATCTTTTATTTCATTGAGTTGAATGCCTCCGTCTGTGGAGCTACTTATGAGCCCCATGATTTTATTTTTTTTATTTATTTTATTACTGATTTCTTTTTTTTTTTCTGCTGCTGCCTTCTCATTAAAATGTCTTTTAGCTTCTAGATATGAAGGCAGGAAAGGATTAATTAAAGGCTCCCTGCTTCTCTGATATTGCACAATGGAGAAAAATCAGCTACCAGCTAAAATGAGCGACCAGTGGAGTTATATCAGGAATGGCAAAAAATTTCTTCAGAAATGAAGTTAATTGAATAATGTTAACCTACTCACCTGGTCCTCACCTGGTATTCTGAGACCAATGGGAGAGAGTTCATGAAGCCTAGCCTCATAGCTGAATCTAAGTTCTGGAAGCTGTTGTGTTCTGGCTTTATCATCTTGTTTAGAAGGCGTAAATCTTGCTGAAAACTGTAATTTTCATAGAAAGTCTACAGCACTTTGTTCTATTTATTTAACCAGCATTATACTAGTGCAGAGAAGTAACTCACTGAGTACTTACGTGCTGCATGCAGATACCTTGACTATACCTAGCTTACAATCTCTTCTTGTTTTCTCAACAACTCTAAGAAGTAAGGCATTAAAAAGGTGAGTTCTTTGGGGGGGGGGTAAAATTACATGCAGTAAAATGCACAAATCTTAAGTATGAAGTTCTGTGAGTTTGGAAAAATTGACACACCTGTGTAACCCACACCATTATCAAGTTATTGACTATTCTTATCACCCCAGAAAGCTCCCTTACACACCTTCCCAGGTAAATTCTGCCAACCTCCACTATCTGAGCACTACTCATTTTAATTTTTTTCAGCTTTATTGAAGTATAACTGGCAAATAAATTTGTATATATTTAAGGTGTACAATGTGATGTTTTGCTATATATATATGTTGTCAAATAATTACCATATAAAGCTAATTAGCATATCTATCACTTGCTATAGTAATCTTGTGTGTGTGTGTGTGTGTGTGTGTGTGTGTGTGTAGAACACTTGAAGTTTCACCTCTCAATAAATTTTGAGTAAACCATACAGTATTGTTAATTATAGTTACCATACTCTACATTGGATTTCCAGAATTTGTTCATCCTGCATAACTTTGTACCTTTTGACCAACACCCCATTTCTCCTTGTCTAGCCCCTGACAACCACCATTCTACTCTCTGCTTCTAAAAGTTTGACTATTTTAGATTCCCATATAAGTGAGATCATGTAGTCTTTGTCTTTCTGTGTCTGGCTTATTTTACTGAGCATGTCTTCCAAGTTCATCCCAAATGACAGGATTTCATTAGTTTTAAAGGCTTAATAGTATTATTTATTATTTCCATTTATAATGTATACATATCACATTTTTAATCCATCCATATGTTACCATTTAAGTTGTTTCCTAAACGTTAATTTAGAAACAATGCTACAGTGAACACAGGGGTGCAGAGGTCGCCCTGGGGTACAGATTTCACTTCCTTTCAAAGGAATAACCTGTTTCAAAAATGGGTGAAAAACCTGAGTAGACAGTTCTCAAAAGAAGACATACAAATGGCTGACAGGTACATGAAAAGACACTCAACATCAATTATCATTAGGGAAGTGCGAATCGACACCACAGTTAGATGTTTTCTCACACCTGTGAGAATGGCCACCATTGAAAAGACAACAGATAACAAGTGCTGGCGAAGACATGGGGAAAAGAGAGCCCCGTTAACTGTTGGTGGGAATGAGATGGGTGCAGCCACCATGCAGAACCGTACGCAGGTTCTTCAAAAAATTAAAAAAAAAATAGAACTACCATCTGATCCAGTAACCCCAGCAGCCACTGTTTTGATTTCTTTCACTATTGGTGATCTTTTCCTGTCAGAGAATTTCATATACATGGAATTATACAGTATGTGTCCTTTTGTGTCTGGATTCCTTCACTTGGCATAACGATTTTGGGATTCATCATCTTGTGTGTCACTGGTTCATTTATTTTTCATTATTGCTGAGTCATAATCCATTGTATGCATATAGCATAATTTGTTTATCTGTTTTTTTTTCCATTTATAGACTTTCCCAAACTGGTTGATTACAGATTTTGCTTATTATGAACAAAGATGAATATACGTCATTCTGTAATTTTCTTTTGGGTAAATATCTAGGGGTGGTACTTACTTGGCTATTGGGTAGTGCTATGAATCAAATACTTGTGTCTCCTCAGAATTCATATGTTGAGGCTCTAATCCTCAAGGTGATGGCACAGTTGTCCCCCCTTATCCAGGGGGAAAGGATCCAGGACCCCCAGGTTATGCCTGAACCCATGGAGAGTACCAGACCTTATATATACTATGCTTTCCCTATACATACGCACCTATGATAAACTTCAATTTATAAGTTAGGCACAGTTAGAGATTAACAACAACAAATAAAATAGAACATCAATAACAATATACTGTAATTAAAGTTATACGAATATGGTCTCTCTCTCTCTCTCTCTCTCTCTCTCTCTCAAAGTATCTGTAATTTTCCACTTAATATTTTTGAGCCATGCTTGACTGTGGGTAACTGAAACCATAGAAAGTGAAACCACAGGTTAGGGGGACCACAGCAGACAGGGCCTTTAGGAGGTAATTAGGTCATGAGGGTAGAACCCTCATCATCGAGTACTGCCTTGTGAAAGAGAGACGTGGGAGAGATGCTTTCTCTCTGTCCTGGGAGGAGTCAGTAAGAAACGACCATCTGCAAGAAACGTCCAGGAAGGGAGCTCTCATCAATCCCTGGATCTGCCGGTCTCTACACCTTGGACTTCACAGACTCCAGACCTGTGAGAAATACACGTTTGTGGCTTAAGCCATCCGGGCTGTGGTACTTGGTTGCAGCAGCCTGAGCTGACTAAGACAGGTAGTATATGAATAATTAATAAGAAAGTACCAGGCAGTTTTCCAAAATCGCATACCATTTCACACTTCCGTCAATGGTAGATTAATGTTCTGTTTGCTCCACATCCTCATCAAAAACCTAGTGGTTTTTACTTATACTTCTGTGATGATGAGTGGTGTCAAACACTTTTTCTTGTGTCTATTGGCTATTTTTACATCTTCTTTTGTCAAAGGCATGTTCACGTCTTTTGCCCATTTTTTATTATCGAGCTGTAGGATTTGTTCATATAGTCTGAGTACAGATCCTTTGTCAGACATACATATTGCAGATATACCTCCTGCCAGTTTATTCTCCCAGACCATCGCTTGGCTATTTATTTGCTTGATGGTGTGTTTTGATGAATAGAAGTTTGATTATGTTGAAATTCAAGTTTTTGATTTCTTTTTTTTTGTTGTTTAATTATGTTGAAGTCCAAATTTTCCATTTATTTTTCTTAAGATGCTTTTCGTATATTAAGAAATCATTACCTACCTCAGAGCCAGAGATAATTTCCTATGCTTTCTTCTATATGCTCTGTAATTTTCGCTTTCAGGTATGTATCAATTTATAACTGGTCTCAATTTTTGTGTATGAAAGAAGGATTGTGTGGTAGAGGTTGGGGCCATATTTATATACATCTCCAGTTCCTTGGGGGCCATTGTTTAAAAGATTTCCTTTTTGAGGTATAGGGGATAGTCATTGTCAACCACTTTTCGTTAATCGTTGAGAACACTGAAGTATGAACAATCACGTGATTTTTCTGAGGTTACACAGATAATAAGTGACAGAACCTGGATTAGAAGGAAGGACTTTGATTCCAAAGCAAAGACCCTTATATGTACTCCACACCCCAGTAAAGAATGTCATAGTGTCTCATTGGATCTTCTGAGAGACTTACAGATGGAGGCACTGTTTACATGAGTCCAGTGCTTCAGCAAATAACTGGTTAGGCTGATGTTTGTTTCCAGTTTTAATTGCCTGCTTTGAATTTCCAGTTTGAGCTGATGGAATCAGCTTATGCCTTTGAGGGACGGTGTGGGCTCATTGTAAATTAGGTATTGACATAAAACTCAGTCTGGTTCACTCTGGCCTGCAACTTATTTCTGGTTCTCTTTCTGTCTCCCTATTAATTGTATTAAAAATGGAAGTTCTAATATAGATTTATTAAGCACCTACTATGTGTGAAGAACTGGGTGAATGCAGAGCTGACCAGAATTCCCTCCCTCGAGGATTCTGCGGTCAGGATGTAGCACACGCTTGCCTCTACCCGGGGGCATCTGGGAAGAATGTAGAAGAGGAAATATGTGAACAAGTGAGTGGGAGCATCATAGAATCACAGAGAAAAATCTGATGGGAAGAGAGGACTTGACTAAAACAGATTCCACAAAATTCATTTGTGAACCTTCATTGAAGGAATTCAATTCAGTCGTAATGGCCTTTTACATTTCTGCCAATTCATTCTCGATTAAAAGTGTTTTCACTCAAGGTGTGATGTCATGCATAACACCCACCAAAACCAGTTAGATATTGGTAGCTCTACATTTTTGTTCCCAGGGCAGGTATTTATTCCTTTAACTTTCCACATGTGAGAAGCATGTAAGTAGAGTTTGGTTTTACTAAATTGTGGTTGGCCATTGCCGGTACTTTCTAGTTTAGAATATTAGCATTGAGTCACTGCAATGACTCATGGATTAGTGGTAGATTTTGTCATTTTAGAATGTCTATCATTTTTTTTCTTCTGTAATGTATAAATGCTTCAGACAGATTCCAGCAATGCACCTCGGTCATCTGAACAAACCTATCGCTTCACCATAATCAACAGACTACATCTTGAAGACTGCGATGTGCTAACCGCCCTAACGAGACCAGCAGCCAGCAGTTACAGAAACACCTCCTGTCGCCCAAGCACGTCACCAGCTGATGGACATAAGGCTGCCAGCTTCATTTAACAACTCTACCGAGGTCTCACGACTATTAGGAAGCTTTCTAAGCTGCAGCATTCTATTGAGGAGAGTTCTTGAATTTTGCCTGTGAACCCACTACTCCTGAATGTGAATAAATTGGAAGTTGGAGAACATTTTCCCACGTGGCTGCGGAGGGTTGGGCTTGGAAGGGATCCCAGGGGTCATTCCTCCTGAAACCAGCTTTTGATAGCTCAAACCTCTAGGCAGCTCAGGGCAGAGCACTTCGCAGAAGCTCACATTACCTTCAGGGACACTCACTTCCATTTTTGGCAGGTCCAAACCGAGCCTGGTCAGCTCCATGTCATACTGACATCTGGTGCCTGGACTTTTCACTCAGTGGCCCTGAATCAGCCGGCCATCTGGGATTACCAAGAGCTCCTCCAAACGCAGCCCTCTGTGCATTTTAAGACGGTTTTATATCCATCAGGATCTCCTCTTTCCCCAGCCTAAAACCCAGACCCTCTCACCTGTCTCTGCTCCTCTCCAGTGTCATGTGACACCTCTCCTCAGGCCTCTGGAATGCTCGAGCCTTGCCTACCCACTAGGTGCCCTCCCTTCATTTAAATTTTGATGTATTCTTTAAGAAATGACCATGTCACGAGTATATCCCCATTCTAAAAATTCAAGTAACTTAACATAAGCGGTTCGTTCTCCTGTCCCAGAGTGAGAACAGGTTCCATCCAGCACAGACTGCTGCTCTCATGAGGGTCAGCGCCTCCGTGTGCCTGCTCCGTGCTCCCCCTTAACCCGAAGCCTTAGCTGCCTTAGCTGGGGAGGGGGGAGCACTCCACTGCCTACTTCACAGGATCCGTGGGGCATTTGATACGTTATAAAGCATTTGAAAACCTACTTAGCATGTAATATGTCCTTAATAAATGTACGTTCTTACAGCTCGTCTTTTGCATATTTTCCATTCTTTTGCACATATATGTTTAAAGAAAAATGGATACTTTTTTTGTGTAACCGTATGCGGAGGGCCCACCACGGTTACACGCGGATTTTCGACTTCACAGTGGGTGGTCAGTGCCCGTAATCCTGAGCTGTTCAAGGGTCAATGGTACCTCCTCATTTTTACCAACTACCTAATATTCTCTATGGACGCGCCACACTTCATTTATACTTTCTCTTGATGGATACCACATTATTAATGCTGTTTTTTTTTTTTTAATTGCTATTACGCTATAGAAAGAAAAATGGACATGGGGTATAATCAGAAGCGGGCAGTTCACAATAGAAGACTCGCAAGTGTCCCTAAGTGTGAAAAATGTAATCCATTTGATAGTACTTAAGGACATAAAAACAAGAATTGTAACTAGCTATGGGTTTTGTCTGGTTTGTTTTGCCCACATTAGTGATGGTAGAGAGACTGATGGAGAGCACATGGTCAGAGGCACACTTGCTTACATGCTTGGTGGGAATGTTAATTTGTACAGCTTTTCTGAATGAAAGTTAATACTTTTCTTATTGATTTGCAGGAGCTTTTTATATAAAATGGATATTGATAATTTATTATTTGTATTGTCTGTTCCTTTTACTCTTAAGTTCGTCCTTTAATTCTATACATGCTGAGTTTTATTTTAAATAATTTACCATTTTAACACAGTTCTATGTGCCAAAACTTCCAGTTTTGAGGTCTTATTTTAGAAGCTTCTCCCCATTCCAATCTTTTGAAAATATGGTTTATTTTCTACTAATGCTTTATAGTTTATTCCCACACACTCAGTTTCCTAATCCATTACTTATTTGTTCTATGTTTGAGGCAGACAGCAATCTAACTTTGTTTATTGGGTGGATAATGATCATTCCTGAACCATTTATTAACTACTCCATTATTTTACTGTTAATTTAAAATGATCGTTTTTATTACACAAGTAAACCTTCTATAGGCATGTACTGTATTAAGTATTCACATATAGATTCATAAGTGAGATCAGTCTATAGCTATATGATTCTCTATGTAGTTACTTTCTATATCTGATTTTGATGCAGCGTTCTATGTTTGCCTATGAATAAGATAAGATGCTTTCAACTTCCCTGTTCTGGCAGAGTTAGCAAAGCACAGGAATTACTTCTTCTTTGAAGATAGGAACTATTTACCCACGGATCATTGGGCAAGGTGATTTTTTTTATCAACTTTATCGAGGTTTAATTTATATACATGTGTTAAGTTCACTGAGTCTTGAAATACATACTCATACAATCAAGATGAAAATGAATATAAAGCTTCCCTTTACTCCAGAAAGCCTTTCACACCCCCCTCTGCAGTTAACTTCCCAACACCTTTCCATTCTCATCCACTGCTCTGCATTCACACATTATAGCTTAGTTGTACATTTTTAAAAAAATAATTAAATAATACAAGATATACTATCTCGGGTCTGCTTTCTCTCACTCAGCATGCGAATCTCGAAATTCAGTGATGCCGTTGATTATATCAGTAGTTTGTTTCTTTTCACCGCTGAATATTATTCTACTGCATGAATATATCACAATTTGTTTACCCATTTACCTATTGATAGACATTTGGATTGTAATCAGTTTCAGGTTCTTATGAACAAAGTTACTGTAAATATCGGTACTGAGGTTTTGGTGTGCACATGTGTTTTCATTTCTTTTGGGAAAGTACCCAGGGGTCAGATTGCCTGGTCATATGGTAGGTGAATGCTTTATTTTATGTAAAAATGCCAAACTGTTTTTCAAAGTGTTGAAAAACACTTTGCATTTCCATCAGTAATGCATGCAAATTCCAGTTGTTCCATATTCTTGCCAATACTTGATATTGTCAGTCTTTTAACTTTAGACGTTTGTTAAGTATGTAGAAATATACTGTTGTGGTCTCAACTTGCAATTTCCTTGATGACTAATGATTTTGAATGCTTTGCATGTGTTTATCATAGGCCATCTGTACATCTTTTTAAATATTTCTTTAAATCTTGCTTTTTTGTATTCCTGTGTTGTCTTCTTGATAATGGCAAAATTCTTTTTATATTCTGGATAGTAGTCATTTATCAGATATGTGTACTAAGGATATTTTCTCCTACTCCATCAATTACCTTTTTATTTCCTTAACAGTCTTCCAAAGAACAAAATATTTTAATTTTAATGAAAGACAAGCTCTGTTTGAGAGGTTTTTTTTACTACTTTTAGAAATAATCTCCTAAATAATTTTCTGATTATTTTTTCAGTTCCTAAATTAATTTTGCAATTTACATATTTCTTGGTAATTATCTATTGCATTAAACCTTGCAAATTTATTAAAATAAATTAGCATACAATCTCATTTTAAAATTGTTCTCTGATTCTATAATTCTATAAAACTTTTTATTTTTGATGTTGCTTGTTTTTAATCTTTTTTTTTCCTCTTCATTTTGGATATCTCAACAAGCCATTAGCTATTTTATTGGTATTTTCAAATAACCCAGTTTGGATGTTTTTTATTATACCCTCATTTTTGTTTATTTCCTTTGTGAGACATTTCTGCTTTTAAATTGATTCATTATTTTTCTTGTAATTTATTTAGATAATTTTATTATATTTTTAGCATTTTAAGTAAAAATCTCAATTCCCTTTTTTTGGTCTTTATTGTATAATAGATGCAGGTATGGCTAGAAGTTTTTATTCTGAATATATCTCTTTGGCCATATCTCTTGGGATTTATTGTGCAGTTTTTCTTTTGTTTTTTGTATTTTTTTTTGTTTGTTTTAATGTCACTTCACTTCTGAAGGGGTATGTAGAGAGATTTTTAAAAATTATATGTGAGAACATTTTAGTTGTGTTTTTTCCCTATTCTAATTTAAAAATACTTTGGCTAGGTACTCTTCTTTCTATTTTCTGCTGTTTTGAAGATATTTACTATCCTATTTGACATATCCTCCATCTTTAATTTTGTTGTTTTGAGTTAGAGGAGTTTAAAAAGACTTGTATTTTCTTTCTGGCACTGCATGTTAATGGTGTGTTCAATTTTTCTATATTTATACTTATTTTTTGTTTACTTGACGTGACATTTGATCTGAGAGGGATGTGTTAAAATCTTCTATTATGATCGTGGATTCATTAGTTTTTCTTTGCATCACCAACAGGTTTTGTTTTATATAGTTGGAGTTTTGTTACTAAATGTGTGAATATTCTCCTTGATAGAGTATAATATTTAATAATATTGAAATCCCATTTTGTCCTATTTAAAATTTTTGACTTGGATTATTATGTCGTCTGATATATATTTTTCTTCACCTCTTTTACATAAGCATTTGCTAGTTTCTCTTTCTCCATCTGTCTGTTTTCAGGCTTTCCTTGTCATCTCGTTTGAGGGCCATGGCTCATAAACATAACTGGATTTTTCTTAAATTTTTCTTTTAAAAAATCAATCAGGAAAATCTCTATCTTTTCATAGGGTGATTTGACCCATTCACATTTATTGTAATTATTGGTATTGTTATGTGTAACAATGCTCTTAATTTCAATTTACCTTGCTCTCTTTCTGTTTCCCTTTTTTCACCCCAAAATTCGTTGTATTAGTTTTGTATTCCTAACTCTATTGTTTTTCTCTAGAGTACTAGAAGATATGTGTCTCCTATTTTAAGCAATTATTGATCCATAAGGTAAAGAAATTAAGAGCAATATGATAGACTCCATGGCAGTAAGGCACAGAATTTTAAGGACAAAAAAAATCATTGTTGCAACTGGAATCCCAGTAAGACACTTGTCAGTAAGAAAACCCAAGTCAATTTTCATTAATTTATTCACATGAGAATATTTATTGAATATCTGCTATGTACCACGTGTATCCCTAAGTTCTGGGAGATGAGAGACATTAGATAAAACACATGCTCATTTTCAAGAAAACAGCTGCCATGAGAGAGGTAGAAACAAAAGCAGTCTGTATTTTCTTTGTGAATCCCAGAGGTAGGTGCAGGCTATACCAACCCATCATCCAGCCAGGGTGGAAATCGGAAGAGTGGAAGGTGAGCCGAGGAGAGCACAGTGGGATGGGGTGGGGCGGCACCTGCTCCGAGCAGTGAATAGTGTGTGCATAGAAGGAATTAAGCAGCTTCAGGTGGCTGGATCATGTGGAGGTGAAAAATCCCAGGCATGAAGGCTGGAAAAGTAACGGGCAGATCACAGTGACCTGAAATCTCCTTTGCAATAAGGAAATGGTGTGACTAAACCACAGGGTCAAGTGTGGGGCTGGGATAAACGTTTTTGAACCAAGAAGAATCTTTTCAAGGTAGGATCGCATTGGAATCAATATCTGATCGCCTCTTCCGTGGGAGAAAGTAAGAATTTGGAGTGTCTGTGAGAAATTTCGGCCCGTCATCCCTAATGGAAGGTAACACAAGGGAACTCGTGTTTTTCAGAACCTTCTACTTCACAGTCATTCGCCGTGTCATATCCCACCAAATTCACATCACAATTCTGCCTCCTGCATGGCCCTAGCATCATCTGCTAGAGTAGGGAGCTAGCAGTCAGAGAGGTGAGTGAAACCACTAACCTAGGAAGTAATGATCTCAGTTCAGACTCAGACCTCACTGGCCAATGAGATGTGGGTATTTTGAAAGGGAAGCTCATGGTTTCTTTAAAAACACGTGCTGCTTACTGCTTACATGTCTAAGTGGCCAAGACAGGAATTGCCCTGCAGGCTTTTAAATGGACCGTCCGGGTTCCCTGAGGAGCAGGCCTCCCAGAGCTAGGCTGGGAGCAAGGTGAGTGCTGGGAGGAGCTTGGGCCCCATGGGACCACAAAACCATAATGATAAGATTCATGCCAGACTTCACATGCCAACCCATTTGCAACCAGGGCCATCTGCCAGCCACAGAATAACAGGCCTTAACCTCCCTCTGGGAGCTTCCAGCTCTCGCACTGAGTAGCCAGAACCAGAAGGATCCATTTTCCCATTTCTAGGGGTCTCGTCTAAAGGCTCCCACAAATCAGGCAGCTCCTTAACACTTGAGGAGTGCCTCCTTTCCTTGCAAGTATTGTGTCTCCTTCATCGCCTTGGAATTACCTGGACCGTAGCAGGCAGCCAATACGTATCTCCAAATGAATGAATGGAAAGCAAAGAAATCTGAGAGTCTAAGACATGAGCATGGAGCTTTCACTGTCCAAGGTCAAGGGCCTGCGTGGGGAGCCTGACTCCAAGGAGTTTTCACTGTCCAAGGTCAGGGACCTGCGTGGGGAGCCCGACTCCAAGAGCTTACCCCTCTCACCCACTGTCTCTCCACCTGCTCACTCTACAGGCCTTTAGAGCAGCTTATGGACCCCTGCAGGCCTGAGGGGAGCTGGCAGCTACCTTTGGGAGGAGTGGCAAAGGGTGGCAATTCCTTGGCAAACCTCCCTTTGGCCTGGACGGGACAGGAAACAGTGGATTGCTGTTGATTGAATAATGTTTCTCTTTATAACGGAAATTCACCTACCAAGATGAACATTTTCTGGATGTTCTAGAAGACAGTTGCTGCTTCTGATGGCCAGAAGCCGTAATGCTTTATGATTAGGTGTGAGAATGTTAAGTAACACTGGAAGAACCATTATGAAATTTAATGTGCTTTAATACTCTCAGCCATGTAAATCCGCTTGGGTTCCAATTACTAAAGGGATGTATTTGCCAGAGGATCTCAAAGCACCTTGTAATTACTGGAATATTATTGTGTTCTCTATTATGAGAACCATCGAAATCATCTTTCAAAGGAAAACTGCAGCTAGAGAAAGATTATGAATTAATAATCATGATATTAATAACAGCAATAATGACTAAAATGTGGCTCTGTGATAAGTCCACATGAACAATAATCGTCACTTTCCAATCTCCTATTCCACTTGGTTCTCACGACAACCCTATGAGTTAAGGAATATTGTTCCCATTTTACAAATGAAATTAAGATGCTTAGAGAAATTATAGATAAAATAAGCCTGAGCCTTGGAAAAATGCCTGTCTCTGACACATAGGCAGACGGAAGGACTGTCTGACCATAAAAAAACATTCTCAGAATATTGGACATAATACGCAACACCGCCTCTCTCTAAAATACTCACCATTGTGTGCCAGTGTACCTGAGCTGCAGGTGTCATCGACCGGTGAGCACAACTCAGGGACCTTTGCGTTTACACGCCAATGCGCCATGGCTGTCTGAGAACCCATCTCTTTGAGTGCAGGAAGCTCAGGGTTTTTTTCTCCCAGTGGCTCCAAACTTCCTTGGAGAAGGTCACAGGTGTCCATGAAGCAGTCTTGGTCACTGTTCACCTGACACTGTGGCCGCCTAGGACAATGGGCCCCTTCAGGCGACACGGCCAGCTACTGGGTCTTATGGCACTGCCCATCCAAAGATCTCAGAGGATCAAGCACAGCCACCTACCTCGAAGCCACTCGTGGTGGCACCGGGCTCTGCGGGCTGACGCTGTGGAACCTGGGGCTGGTGTCCATGGCCCTCGAGGTCCTGCGTGGTATGGTTCCGACTGCAGTGCACCATGCCGCTGGCTTTGCTGCTTTATGCGCCTTGACCTTGAGTGGCCACTTCTGCTGACTCTGGCCGCACCCTCCTCCTGCCCATCCAGGCCATAATAGTTCCTGCGCTCCCTCATTCTCTCCCTTCATATAGTGTTCCGAGGTGACCCGCCATAAACGCCTCCTGATGGGGGTACTACTGCTGCTGGTGGTGGCTCTGATTTATTAAGCCTTTATTACTACCCGCTTCATGTGTGTTATTTCTGATTATAACCTGCTAGTCAACTGGATGTCCTCATCCCATATGCCAAAGTTTTTTAGCTCTTTTAATTCACACAAACACACAGAGGCATCTCCCCAAAAGCACAGCCATAGTGCAGCTCTGGGTCAACCAGACCCCAGCCAGACTGTCGGCTGAGCGCCGAAGCATGAGCAAGCCCGGCCAGCATCCGCCCAGCCCAGCCCAGATCAGCAGAACTTCCAGCGGAGCTGTGGCACCATAAGTAATGACAAATAACTGTTGTTCTAAGGCACACTGGGCTTGGGTGTGTTTGTTACACAGCAGTAGCCGACTGATCCAGCGTCTCTTCAGGTGTCATTACTGGGGCTCCGCTGTTCTCTTCTGCAATCTTTTCTCCGTGGGACCTCGTCCAGGGCCAGAGCTGCGTCCTGATTCCCGCCCCCACGCTCATCCACCTGCTGAAGACCACCCCACTTCCTCAGTGATCATGCAGGCCACCCTCCCCTGCCATCTGCTCGCCCCACCTCCGCTGCCTAGCCTCGTCCCCAAGGGGGCTCTCTCTCTGTGCATCTCGGTGGTGACTTAGCCCCACAGTTGACTTTCCCACCAGCCCGAGCCCTTCTTATGGGCAGGCCTTGAGTTTCCTCCCTCCCTCCCCCACAGCTGGGGGTACATGGGCCTTGAGTGGGGGGCGTTTACTGAGGGCTTTATGCATGTTACCTCGTTCTTGCTCACGGAGGCTGAGTTCAGTCCGAGAGCCAGCCATCTCATTCTACAGACGAGGAACCCAAGCACAGTTAAAGTGCCACCTGGGTGGCATGCACGAGGCGACGCAGCTGCGGCCCGCTCCAGAGCCCGCTGGGTAAGCGTGGGTTCGTGGATAAGGTGAGCGAGGCACAGGTGGGGCGGCGGGGCTGGAGGGGAGAGTGAGCTCCGGCGCGTCGGCGGCAATGAGTGGGTGACAAGTGAACTGCCACGACTGAGTGAAGGGACACCAGATGGCACGCCGCGTGGGCGATCAGACGGGCGCGCGGAAGCACGGCTGCGTCCGCGCCCGGACACCTGCGTGACCGCGACCCAGCGAGTCCCCGCAGGGAGATTTCCCGCTGGGCGGTGCGCAGCCCTGCAGCCCACGGGACCCTGCGCCACCAGGCCCGGCCTCATCCTGCTGCTGTCACTGCGCATGCCGCAGGTCACTGACCAGCTCACGGAGCTGCAGATCCGGTCTCCCAGAACAGACCCGGACGTCACACCCGCACGGAGACACGGGGGGAGGGGGTGGAGCCCAGATGTGGCGAGGGGCACTTCAGAGGCTCACTGTAATCAGCACACAGATCATGTTGTCTCTTCTTGCTGCTCCTGACTTTCAACAAGGCCTTGGGCCTCCTCCTCCACCCCTGGGTGTCCGCCCAGCGGGAGGGAGGCTTAGCTCGAGAAGGCCCCGTGTGCCTCCCACGGCTCCCTGGTCTCTGCCGCCCCCAGCAAGCCCCACCCACACCCAGCCGAGCCCCTGGGCTCAGGGGATCCCCTGGGCTCAGGGGATCCCTGTCACCTTCAACCGGGGGTCCAGGCAGCTTAGCTGGCCTGTCGAAGGCATTTGTCTTACACTCCGTCCTGTTCCTCCGGCATCTCCCCGTCCACGGTGGGACGTCACAGTCCCGGTCCCCTTGAGTCTTTTCACCTGCTGTCCTTTCTATGACCTCACTGGAAACCCTACCCATCCCTGAGCTGACTCTGGTCCCGCTGATCCAAGCCCAGTCCCCTCGCGAGCGCCCGTGTGTGCCTGACACGTTCCATGTGCTCTCTGCCTCCGAGCTGCTGATTCCCACCCCCGCCCTCTGTACTAGGCTGGGAGCTTCCGAAAGGCTTATTTATATTTGTATTCCAGTGCATTGATTGCTCTTGGATAATCACATTACAAGCTACAATTACCGATCATTTTATTACAATTATTGTCTTTTTTTTTTTTTTTTCCAGCGGAACAACAAGTTCTGAACTGATGGGCATGGTCTCTGCTTCCGTATCAGCTAAATCCCGTTTCACATCTTGGTTCTGCCACTCGTTGTGTGAACACCGGGAAGTTGGTTTGCCTGAGTTTCATCCACCACCAGCTGCGGAATCTTGGTGACTCGTGAAACCCTCTGCACCTTGGTTTTCTCTTCTGCAAAATGGAAATCATGATATTTACCGTGCGGCACTGTTGAAAGAGTTTAGAGCAAGATAAGCGAAGCATCTGGCAAATGCCTGGCTTAGTCTGATGTTAGAAGCATTGCTATTGTCGTGAAAACGTCACACCAGGTGAAAGGTTTAAATATGTTGACGAATTATTAAGCGCCAAGCCCTGTGCTGGCTTCATAGTCATTGTCTGATTTAATACCAAGAAACCTACAAGGCAGGCTGTTTCCTGATTTCACGGATGTGGAAACTGAGTCTCGGAGTCGAGTGGCCTGCCTGAGGTCACACAGCCTCAGCGGGCATTAGACAACCCGTTCACAGTTGAGGTTTTTACCATATTATGGACATGTCTCATGTGGATGCAAGGGTATCCGTGGGCCACCTCCGGGTTCTGCCCTGTGCATTGTGGGAGGTGACTCCCACACCTGGAGTGCTGGCTCACGCCCTGGTTGATTTACGGCTTTGAGACTAATAATAAAAACGTTCATTTCGGGCAAGCACTAATTTCAATATGCCTCATCAATGCTACGTGGTACTTACGTGTATCTCGATCACTGGTTTTTTTCTCCAAAGTTGTTCACAGCTTCTTGAAAGGTGTCATCTCTTATGATGCTTGGCTTTGAAGTCCCTCAGAACTGGAACTGCAAGCTTCTCACAGGAAGGAGCCAGAAAAGTGCCATTCACGGGGGCCTCGGTTCATTTATTCGTGCCACAAGAATGCGTTGACACCAAAGACACTTGGGAGGATGTGAAAGCGACCAGGGA
>CM053509.1:3389006-3409562 GCA_028627145.1 Eidolon dupreanum
GTTTCTTTGTTAGTTTTGTGTTTTGGTTTTCTGTTGTTTTCCTTCGTCAGGAGGGAGCTGCAGGCAGATACATTCAGTGAGTCCAGGGATGTGGAGTGAGGTGGTCACAGGACCATGGGCTGTGGGTGGGATGGCACGGTGGAGGGGAGATTTTAGGGCTGGTTCTGTGTTTCAGTGCGTCCCGTTAATCCAAGGTCTGAAGAGGTGGGAATGTGAGTTGGGAACCAAGATTGCAACCTTCAAATCCCTGGAGAATCCAATGGTCTCAAGAAAGCTTGGTGCCCAAGACTTTGTTAAAGTGGAAACTTGAGAATTAAACCTGGCAAAGATAAAGGGGACAGGTGCAGGGGGAGGATGCTCATTGACTCATTCTGCCTAGTGACAGTTTTTCGTCTGCGGCTTGCTCTACTCCATGGTCTGCAAGCTTGGGCTCTCTCATATAATAAAGGTGCTTCGTGTTTCCAGTAACTTGATTCTGACCTCCATACATGTTTTCTTAAGATACATTTCTTTTTTTTTTATTCATTCATCCTTCCATCCATCTATCCAACCAACCATCCACCAAACCATCTATCCATCCATATATTCAACAAAGATATGCCGGATGAGATTGCAAGGCTGTGTGGGAGAAAAGCAGATGGGGCTTCATCCTCACGGAGACCACGATCTTGTGGTTGAGACTGAGAGGCGGCAGATGGCATGACGAGGTGCTGCAAGGGCATGGAGGAGGGCCTCATCCCCCGCTTGGGGAGGCCAGGGCCTGGGAAAGCTTCCAGAAGAGGTGAAGCTTAAGCTGAATTTAAGAACCGGCAGGAAAGGGGTAAACTGGGATTGCAGTGGGGGCTGAGCACTGCAGACAGAGAGAACAGAGCACAGGGAGACACAGGGGAGTTGGGGGTCCAGCGGTCACGGAGCTGCAGGCAGCTCCGCCTAGCTGGACGTTGGGTTGACTTTGCAGCCAGGCAAGGAGCAAGGATGGAGGCGAGAGCAGAGACGCCATATTGGGAGGCCAGGCTGAGGGACGTGAGTTTTGTCCTGCGGGCCATGGGGAACCAGGAGCAGCGCTGAAGATCGTTCAGGCAGCCACATTTGCAGAGAGAGTTGCTGCCTGCGGAATGGTAAGTAGCTCTGCTCATGCCGACATGCTGCACGATTGTCACTGGTGTGCTAATGGCCCCGACAAGTGGGGAGCTAGGGGCCTCTGCCAACACGCTGGTCCACACCTGCCCGAAGGCAGGACGGGGGACAGGTTAGGATTCTCAGGCTGAGCTCCAGACGCAGAAAGCACCAGCTTCCGGTGGGTATTTCCCAAGCAGAGGTCGGTGTTCAGCCGTGACTTCACCGAGTTAAAGTCGCGCTGAGGTGGCTGCCCTGAGTCTGGGGCCCATGTCACCTGTCCTCCACTGCGCTCCCAGGTCCACCTCCCAGAAGGCTTTCGATTCCCTGGGCCGCCATGAGCCCCTCCAGAGGGTGCAGTCACGTCACCCACACGCGGCACCCACACGTGGCACCCACAGGTAGAGGGTCTCGTGCCTCTGCTGGAGGAAAAGGGCTTTGCTGTGGGCGGAGCAGGCGGAGGTGGAGAAGGCTGCCTCATGAGCATGTGACTTCCACCTTTCCAGGTCTCCAAGGGGCCTCTGGGTGATGAGAGAGCCCAGCACGTACCTGTGACGAATGAGCACGCATGAGGACATGGTTTGCAGAGGTGAACCGAGCAGGCTTTCTTGAGTATTTTCGATGTAAAAAAGTCATGATTGCGAAAATGAAATAGAGAAACGTAGAATAAAAAAGTCTTACATTATTTTTTCTACCCTTCTCTACTACACCCCGGGCCTCTCCACATTTTACGACCTACGGATGCCATCCTGGGAAACCGTGTCCTATCCGTTGGCATTATTTAATATGAACATATAAACACATACTTACATGTGCTTTAATTGAATGAATATACTTCTATCTTCTAATATAACATTTATATAATTAGTATTTATATCAATATATATATCAATATTTATCAATGTTAAATCGCATCTCTTCCTTGTATATATTTTCATTTACATTGCATTTTTTTAACTTCATAATATAACATAGATTCTTTCTCTGTCAGTGGCCGTATAACATGCTTGTTAATGGCAGCAAAAAAAAAAAAAAAATCCCATAGTTTAGATTCAATGAACTATTCTCCAACATTCTAATTTTTGCTACTTCACAAACATTGCTAAAACTGTCATCCAATATGTATTTTATGTTACAGCATTGTATGAGAAGTTGCTATTATGTTTCTATATATTTGTTCAAATGCGTGAGTATTTGTGGAGTCCTAAATATATACTTGCTTGGTCAAAAGTATGCATCTTTAAATTGTTATAGAAAAGCCAAATGGTTCTCCCAAAATGGTATCAGCTTTCACTCCAATCAATTTTGGTTGACTGTGCCTGCTTTTCAACACTTTTGCCAATTACGTTTTTTAAAAATGGTTTACCAATCAGAGCAATTGTATCTCGATTTTAAAATTTTCATTCCCTTGATTAATAGTAAGGCTGTATGTCCTTTTATGGACTTATTGGCTATTTGTGTTTTTTATTGGGATGACTGCTAGAACTTTCCCTCATGTTTTTCACTTGTCTCTTTATTAACTCTGTGTGTGCGCATATAAAGAGTTCTTACCGAGATACTGATGTGGCCAGATAATCTGGTGAGAAAATAACACATTTTTCTCACCTATAGGCGCTCCATAAAGAAATGAGAGGCATTTCCCCAAATCGTGTCCCCAGCCCTAAGCCCTACCTTCCGCCAGGCGGAGTGCCAGGCGTTGCTCTTGGGTTCAGGCTCTCCCTAGCCCCACGGCCGGGGGTGGGGTGAAAATTCCGTCAGAACAGGGATTCCAGCCACCTCTCTGGTCGAACCTGAGCTTCGGAGAAAGTGGCCCCTCTGACCTGGGAGCCCTGGGGAAGAGATGGCTATGCTGGCCCTGGGGTGGCCTGGGCCCTTGCTGGCCTGGGCCCTTGCTTGCGGCGGATGGAGGGAGTCAGCCAGAGCCGCCCATTACTGGACAGGACCATGCAGACCTGAGCCGTGTTCATATGCAGGAAGCTGAGGCCCCTGTCTAGGCTCACAGCGTGTGTGGCGGCCGGTGTATGACACACTGGGTCTGGCTGAGCCTGGATGCAGCCTTGTCCATGTTCTCAGGTGACAAGCACCGTTAAAGCCTATGTTTTATTAGAATGTACACGATGACCACCGGCATGGTTACGCCTCGGTTTTCAGAGTCCAGCCTCACCGGTGGCCCAGGGTCTGCGGCCTTTTAGGAGTGTCTGTCATAAAAGGTGCAGCTACTGCACACGTCCCCCGTGGAATGGAAGCTCAGGGCTGCATCTTCAGACGCCTCTGCCGGTCAGGACACCGCTCCTCGGCTTGAGTGGGGCCCGACACCTGCTCTCCACTCCTTGCCATGGGGTCCCGTTGCTCCCTGTCCTCCTTGGGGTCAGCATGTGTTCAGCAGGATCTTTCTCTGGAGACTCGAGGCTGAGTGAGGACAAACACTAGCCATGTTCTCTCTGTGCCAAGCCTCACGCTCCACACGAAGAAAGTTCTCAGTAACCGTTTACTGAATGAGTTGATGAGCCATCTTCACTGATGCATCCAGAACGAGCCTCATGGTGCTTTCTCAGGTCTTAAGATAATTCATTATTAGGGTCCTCTGAGCTGGCTGAACAGCCCAGTATAACCAGTGATTCTCCTAAGGTGGGGCTTAGAGAAGACCTGTCCCCTAGTCTCATTCCTCTGGGCATGGTCCAGTTTGCCAGTGTCCCCGTTAGAGTGTGGTGTCCTGGATCACCCCTTTCCTCCAGCTGTCAGGAGCAGACCAAGGAGAACAGCACCTAAAATCTCTGTCACGCCCTACCCCATGCTTTCCCGCCGATAACGTTTTTCAGCGTTCTCTGCTACAGTCTCTGGCCCCAAAGCTGTGTTGGTTTTACTTTATTCCAATCGATGTTACAAATGTTACTGATCTGACAGGATTGGGGCCAAGGCCGGTGACTTCTCTTTTCAAGCACAAAGAGTTCGATTCATTGAGAAATACGTGATTGGATGGGACATTTTCTATTGGTCTGTTTCACATGGGTTCTTTGGGAGAGTTTTCTGGACATTTCTCCAGTCACAGATTTTGTAGCTGGGCCTTGATGTGCTTTAAAATAATAAAGACAAAGTCAGGATCTGATTTAACCTTCCGGTTCTTCTCCCTGGGGTGTGAGCAATGACCGGAGCTGGTGAGGCTGCTGTGGAGGGGCTGGATGCAGAGACCCAACAGAACGATGTGGGGCGGGTGCCAGGGGGGGCATGGCTGGGCTGAGAGGGACCCTTGTGGCCCTGTCTCTGGCTGGAAAGCCCCAGGACAAAGCCAACATTGTGCAGAGGTCAGAGGTCAGGCACCGAGAATGAAAGGCCCCGCCCTGCACAGGGGGAAGAGCTGCAGGAGGGAGCACGTGTGTGGGGGGGGGTGCAGAGAGGGATCCGCGACAGGGGCTGGGCTGGCAGCGCTAACGGAGCCGGGACATTGGGAGAAAGAGGGAGGCACATAGAAGCAATGAGGCACAGAAGGGGGTCAGGGAGGAGGAGAAACGAATGAGGAGAAGGAAAAGGCAGAGAGCGTGCGAGCCTGGGTGGAGGTGGAGTGAATGAAAGGAGAGAAGCAGGACTTTGGGAAGAGGGAGAAGGGGATGGAGAAATTGGCAAGAGGGCATGGGGTGGCATCCTGGTATCTCCTGGCAACAGTGTCACCCTGGACTAGCCTGTCTCCAGCGCTGGGCGCAGATGTGGGCTGCGAGAGTGGGATCCGGGCCCCAGGGAGAAGTAGAAGGACAAGCCTGCCCTCTTGGTCCAAGACGGGCAGGGGCAGGTGCAAGGGACGTCCATTGCCTCCTGGGGGCTGGGAGTGGCCAGGAATCAGGGACATCTGCAGGTGAAATGGAAGCGGGGATCTATTTGAAATCCACGTGGCTGGCGGGGTCTGTGATGACAAGTGGAGGTTGACTAAAGACACAAGAGGGGAGAAGCGAGGGCCCCGCGGAGCGCATATCTCCTGGGGCACCGGAGCGGGACCCCGCTTCTGCGCCCAGGCCGAGCTGCGCATGCGCCCATGCCCACACCCGCGCTTGGCCACCCGTCTCCAGCGCAGGGGAAGCTCCAGTGGACACCCCGATCTCAGCGTGCCGGGAGGGGCTGGCAAGACACCTACTTCGGATGGAGCTCGGTGGGGGTAATGGGAGGTGAGGGGTCCCCCGTTAAGCAGTTGCTGGAGGTGAGCCTGGGACCGCATGCTTCCCGGTGCCGTCGCAGAGAGATTAGTAGGTCGTGGGCAGCCCGGGGCGGAGGTGAGTGACTAGGGAGGGTGTCAAGAGAGGGAGATATCTGAAATCTTTGTACCTCTTTTCCTAAGGTCCTTGCCTTTGACACAGTAATGCCAACGACCCTGCCGAGGAGGCTTACCGTCCTTCACGGCACACACCTGCGCTAAGCATAACTAACCGTGAGCTGTGTTAGACACCCGGCTCCTAGCAGCCGTCAGGCACCCTCTCAGGTTTAAGCGTGACATCCCTAACGTCCTGTGGTCAGTATCAGCCTCTCCGTGTAAGAAGTGAGGGGACCGATGCCTTCAGCTGATTCAGGAGGTACAGAGGACGCCTCCAACTGGCCGTTGACTAAGGTGACTGCAGTGGGCAAGAGCCTGCTGGCCCACATCGTCTTACCTGGATTTTCATTTTCCTTGGGACCTAGGCCCGGACGTTTCCCCTTCACTAGCCTCAGCTTCACTCTTCACACCGAGGATCCTATTCTCTGTACTACCCAGCTCTCAGGGGATTCAATGAGGTATTCTGGGAAAGCCCAGGACGCACTGCCTACCCGGAGGGAGGGGTCCAAGTTTGCCAGTGGTCACCTACATGCTGTCACCCAGCCTCTCCTCCATGTCCTTTCTACAATACAGAAGTTTCCCACGTAAGACTTAATTTTTAATTACTGGTAAAGCTTCTATTGGCCTATCTGAGGGCATCGGATATCTGAGACGCTGTGGATTCCAGTCCCAGATGCAACGCCTCGTGCCTCTCTCCGTCTCTTTCCTCCTCTGTCAGGGACGAGAACACTGCTCGCCCTAAAGATTATTTTGAGATTCAATTCTGGACGTGGATGTGGACACACAGGGAGAGCAACGGGGTGGCAGCCAGCTCCGGCGAGCTAGCCCCTGGCAGGACCCTGGTGCCTGTGGGGCTCCGAGGCGGACGACCCCTGGCCATTTGGAGTTTCTTGGACGATAAAGCCCTCTGCCCACCGGTCCCCCTCTCTGCAGGCCTGGCGTGTGATCACATTCCCAACGTAGCCCGGGAAGACTGACCGGCACCTGATGCGAGTTCCCCGTTGCTGGAATTTGGATAGTGCCTGCCGCTGGCTGCAGAAGCAACCGATAACCGGGTCCTGCCAAGTCCTCTGCTGGGCTCGGACTCAGAGCCAGAAACCTGCTCCGCTCCAGCGTCTGAAGATGCTGCAAGGAGAAAGGGAACATCTCGGAAGCCGGCACATAAAACCGAGCTCTGCTTTCGCCATTCTCCCGACTTGCTCAGCCACGTTGGCTCTCGGGCAACTCAAAACCACACGGAAGGGCCTCAGGATGCCTTCTCGACTGTGGACTACATTAACCCACAGCTGGTAGCAGCTGCGGCAAAATTAGGAAACATTGTAGCAAAACCGTTATTTTTTTTTAAAGCTAAAACTCTTCAAAGTCAAGGTCATGAGTGCTTGGGATGAGTGAGGAGGGAAGAAAAAGAGGAAACCCTGGCCTCTTTCAATCGTGCTGTGCTCCAGGCTGGGGTGATTGGCAAAGGCAGATGTGCATTCTAGGACCCTGATCCCCGCTCTGTCTTGCCCGTAATGGAGGCTCAATAGAGAAGATGACTTGGGGACAAACACTGAGATCACAGAGATATAACAAATGGCCCAGAGCGATCTCACCGCGGGTGAAAACAGTTCATATTCCTTCCTCCTTCTGCTATATTTATTTTTAATTAAAACTTTTATGGAGACAATTGCAGATTTGTAAACAGTTGTGAAAAATAGTACAGAGGGATTTTGCGTAGACTCGGCCCAGCTGTTCTCCATGGCAACGTTCTACAAAACCACTGGATGACGTCACAACTGGGAAGCGGACGTCGATGCAGTCCACCAGTCTTATTCAGATTCCCCAGTCTGACCTGTGTATTCTGTTCTATACAATCTTGTCCCGGGTGTAGATTCCTATATCCACCAACATAGTCAGGACACTGAGGAGTTCCGTCAGCACAAGGATCCCTCACGTTGACTTTTTATAACGCCAACCTCCCTTCTGCTTCCATCTGCCCATCATTAAACCCTGCCTCATCACTAATTGGTTTTCCATGTCAAAAATGTTGGCGTATCCAGAATGCTATGTATGCATAAAACCATACAGTAGGGAATCATTTGGGCTTCTGGCTTTTACCATTCAATTATTCCACTATTTTTCTATTTTTCCATTATTCCACTTTTTCCGTTATTCCACTGAGAGTCTACCCAAGTATTGTTGCATATATCAATCCTTGTTTTCTCTTCATTGCCGAGTAATATTCCATGGTATGAATGCAACACAGGTGTTTAGCATTTACCTGTTGAAGGACCTGTGGGTTCTTTCCAGTTTCTAGCTATTATGGATAAAACTTCTATGAGTATTCTTGTCCAGGTTTTTGTGTGAATGTACATTTTCATCCTTAATTTATTTTTATATCAAGGTTTGGAATTGTATTGAGTTGGGAAGAATTAAAATTTAAAATGTGGGTGTAAGGTCAAGCTCTCCTGTGGACCAGCTGGTCAAAGGCAAGTTTGAAAACTAGGGCTAACCATTCTCCCCTTGAAATTGTTTGGTGGATGAAATGAAAGGTTGGGTTTAAAAAGTTTCTCGTTTTAGAAGTACTCTAGATATGAACATTCGCATCACAATTGCATTTCTAGACACACACAATGCAATTGGCTATTGCACAGAGAGAAAACAATGACAAACATAACATATTATCACAAAAAGTCCCACGCATCTAGGGGAGCCAGGGGAAGGTGTCTAACTAAGGTAAGATATTTTCATCCACAGCAGAAGGCCATGTAAATGGGTATAACCTGTCCTGGAAAGCAATTTGAAGGGACATGCTTGTCCCCGCTGTCTCAGTAACTCTTCGTGTAAAATAGATCTGATAGTGTTGTCCTCTCAGGCTGTCATGTGGCTTAAATGAGGTAATGTGGACAAACTCTCAGCTTAGTGGCGGCTGACATAAAATGAGGTCTTATTAAATAGCTTTAAAGTATATATCAAAAGCCTTAAAAAATATATATATATTTTACCTCCAACAAGTATAAGGCTGAAAATCTGCCCTCAGTGAATTACCCAAAATAAAACTCATTTTTAACAATTTAAAAGCCCACTCAGATGTTGTTGTATTATGCAATATATATTAACGAATAAAAGTAAAATATAGAAAAAGTTGTTGCTATTTAGATTTTTTTTCAGCATTCTATGTTAGATGAAAAAAGTAGGGTCCATATTTACCCACAGGATGATACTGTCCATGTTCAAAAACAGTATTCGAAGGAGAGAAAAATACCAAGAAGCCAGCAATGGTAACATTCGGATGTCAGGACATTTATTCTTATATCGATAATCCTTTGATTTTACCTATTTCCTACAAGAGTAGGTATTAATTTTGCAACTGGAAGAAGCATTCACTTAAAATGTCCTACAGCAAAATCTGTTTCTGGAGGCATGGAATTGTACCGAAGGAGATAGTGGAGAGTGAGGGATTACTTTTCAGGCACCTAGCAAACAGGTGTAAAAGTCCCTCCAGACGGAGGTCAGCCACAGCTGGAATGTCTGAAGGGACCCTGGAGCATGAACCTTGGTTTGGGACACATGCTTGTTATTCTTGGCGGACTCAGGGGCGGGTAACTTAATCCTCTCCCCCCAACTTCAGTCTCCTCCCTTGATGGATGGTAATAATTATCTCTACTTTGCAGGTTGCACGAACATAAGAATAAACATAAAGAGATTAATACAGTGCCCGGCGCACAAGTACGCGTTGTGTAAGTGGTAGCTATTATAGACAAACCGAGAGAAAATTAAGAATGAATCATCCGATAATTAAACCCACATATACAGCATTAAGATTTGAGAGTGAGAGGTAGGAAAGGTCCGGGCATTGCCAGGACCCCTGATGGCATGGAGCAAAAATCATCCTCATGAAAGAGGAAGCAAAACCCATGTGCTCCTGGCTGCTGGACAGAGCTGCCCCTTCTCCATGAAGCCTTCTGTGTTTCCTCCCCACTTCCTGGAGGTTTAGCTCTGCTTCCTTAGGAAAAGTTGTCATATTCTGCCACAGTCACTGTATGTGTGTAGGCATTGCCTCCGCATGTCCTTAAGTGAGGGTTCTGGGTCAGGCAGCCTGGGTCGAGTGCCCACTCCACGCTGAGTAGCCTGTAGCCTTGAGCAACCTTCCTCCTTTGGAAGCAACTTAAAGGGTTTGTTGTGAGGATGAAATAATTTAATCCACAGAAAGTGCTTCGCACAGCACCTGGCATGTAGTAGGTGCTCAATAAACAAGATCTAGTAACCGAGCCCACTGTGTCTTATTGATCTTTGGGTACCTATTATGGAACATCTACAGCATGCCAATGACTATTCTAGGAACAGGGGATAAAGTGATGACAAAATAAGCAAAATTCCTGCTCCCATGGCCTCACATTCCCAACGGAGGCATGAATAAACAAATGGTCCCCTGTCGGCCGGTGGTAAATGCTAAGAAGCAGGGTGAAGCATGGCAAGGTGATGGGAGAGGACGTTTCTCTTGAACCTGGATGGAGGATGTCACATGACACAGGGTACCTACACCATGGCACCGTTCTGAAAACTCGAGAAATCTTGACTTTCAAACACCCAGGGGTCTGTGTCGGGAATTTTTAGAGCTGTGGAGAGCTCCAGTTCCGGAGGCGGGAATTTTTCAAGTTGCTTTCGCAGGCGGCAGGCATCTCATTTCAAGCTCTGGAGCCCCTGGCGAGGTAGCTACTGTGTTAGGACAGCAGAGAGAACACAGAGGTCAATATCTTGCCCAAGAGCACTGCGCTGTTAGACAGCCAAGTCAGGGTCCGGGTCTGAACGCGGGACTCCGCTCTGCCCACACCTGCTCTCCACTCTGGTGTACGTGATTTCAGAATCTCTCTTGCAAAACCTGAACACCCAGGCCCGTGGCTCTCCATTGTCCTGTTTCTGAAAGCCAGACTGGAATAGAAGGAGGAGTTGCTAATGGGTCACTTAAAGTCCCTCAAACTCAAACAGAGCAGCTTTCATTATTTCCCGCGGACAAAAGGAATCAGGGTCAGTATTAAATATAATTACCGTGCATGGGGCTAATAAATGGCATTTCTATCCCGTGTGCCACAGCCCCGCAGGTCACCTAATCCCCCTTAGGCTTTATCCTTAGAGTCTGAGCAGATGGAGCCTGGGGTTCTCAAATTACTTTTCTTCCCTTTTTCACTTTGAAAACATTCTCCCACTGACAGCTTTCTCTTTTCCTTGTGTTCTCGAGTCCTGCCCCGCCCCCTTCCTTGTCTGCCCGCTCCTCCCCCACACCAGCCATGTCCCTTCTGCATGAGGATGTCCCAAATGGTCTCAAGTGCAATCTGGGATCCCTAGGATTTCTCCCCATTTGAACTCAGAAGAACGTTTGCCTGACTCAGCGGCCCCAGCCCACGAAGCTGGGGGCAGGAGAGAAGTTTTCAACACCCTGTTGTTCCACGCACACCCACAAAGCCCTGGGGATCTGACGAGGTTCTTTGCACACCCTTCTCTGTGATCCTCACAGCAGAGTCTGGCTTGGGACGTGAGGCGGCCACTGCACACCGTAGTGGATGGGTCTGCATCTGTGGCCCTTCCTCATTTGTTATTTCAAAGATCCTAATAGTCACCCAGCATGATGTCACTGGTCAAGCAGCAAACACTCCTGTGGCAGCTCAGTGAAGACAGGGGTCCTGTTGACCAGGGTGCCCCAGCGCTTGGAGCTGGGCAGGTACACTGGAGTCACTAAGTGCATGGAGTAGATGGCCAGCATGTGGCCAGTGCAGCGCCTAGCACGCTACCTATCAATAGCAGGTGCTATTGAGGTTAACGTCCATCCCCCTGGGTTGACGCTGAAGAGCACCTCTCAGGCCAGCACTTAGAAGAACTGGCATCACTCTCTGACTCAGGTCCCCTCTGCGGCATGGGAAGGTTTACCCCTTCTGCTCCGAGGACGTGGCCTTCCATGTCTAAGGAGTACACAAGGGTATTGGATATGGGATCTCCAAAGCCCTTCTCACACCAGGACGTGGAGTTATCATGAAGTTATTGGTGCCCTCAAATGAGTGGGTTAGAGACAAGGGACCTCGGCCTCACTCTATGCCACTGTGGAAGTCGGTGATCCTTTAATCTTTGGTTTTCCAGAGAGAATTAATTAAGCATCATCTGGGTATGCAGACAGGAAGTGCGGCTGGCCCCGCTTCCAGCATACGCCCACGATCTCACTACTTTGCCGCCATGTCCCTGTGAAATCTTTGCTTCCGGTGCCATCTTATCCTGCTCGAATGCAGAATCGGCACCCAACCGACCTTCTGCCTTCACCTTGACACTCTCCAGTCCCTTCTCCCAGCCTCCAAAGACGTCCTCTCACATCCAAATTGTGACACAACCATCGTCACTGTCAACCTCCCTGTGCCTTCCCAGGGCAAGGCAAACATACTCGAATTTCCCCCCGTGGTCTGCGAGGTGGTACCCGGTCTGGCTCCAGCCTTTCTCTGGCATTTCTCCTCACTCTCTCTCCTTTATTCCTAGGGTCCAGCCACATCAACCTTTTCTCTGTAATATATCAAGCTTGTTGAGCTCGTTGGCCTTCTTGGCTGAAACAATCTTCCTATAAAATGTCCTTATGGGAGGGCAGTGGCTCCAGAAGGGAAGAAATTTGGTGCTCTGTTTTTTTCTTTTTTTCTTTTGCTCCAGCTGGAAAAGAACTTCAACCAGAACAACAAGGAGAATGATATTTGGAGAGCATCTGATGGTTTAGAAAAGGCTTCCGTATGCATTGTCTGATTCACAATGAATTCTTCACAAGGATATAATTTTTAACTCTATCACACAGATGAGAAAACGGAGGCTGGAGACCTTTAAATGAGTTCAAATAAAGCAATCGCTAGGTCTTCTCCCAAGAGTAATGTTCTGAGCCGACAGGCCCCACTGACTCTCTGTGTAATCTTACAGGAAGGTTTGCAAGCCTACATGGTGTCTCCTGGCCTATATCTTCACTCTGAATTTGCTCAGTAAGCCCAGGTGGAGAGGGTAGCCCCAGCCATCATCTGGGGGCGGGCACACGTAAACAACCCTCTCCTAGTGGATGAAGGTTCTCTTAGCCATAGGGTGGAACATTCAGGCTGAGGTAGAGGCTTTTCACTCCTGGGCAGTCATCAGTAAAGCTTCTGGGCCTGGTTTGAAGTCAAACTGTGATGCTCTCATGACAACTCGCGAATATCTAGTTAGATTTTGCATGAATTGGGCAAAAACGAACAGTAACCTGGTTGGGTTGACGAAGTATAAATGCTTCAGTTCCTCAAATCTGGAAGACCAGGGTTTGGGCCTGGCCTTTGTCCCTTATAGCATATGACATTGGACCAATTAATTAACAGCCCTTAAGCCTTGTTTTTCTCATCCCAAAGTGAGAGAAATAACAGCATTTTTCTTGAGGTGTTTTGGGAGTTGCATGAGGAAACGTTTGCAAAGCCCTCTGCAGAGCACTCGGTGCATTGTGAATGTTGAGAAGAATTCCATTGGTTTGTTATGGCTGTTCTTCTGGAAACACGTGTGGGCAGCGAGGACATCCCAGCTCTGTGCTGGTGAGAGGCACAAAGGCAGGGAGTGCAGTGCGCCACTCACGGGGATGGGCCATGAACCCAGCCGGGTCTGCATGCTCTAGGCCACCCTGATGTTCTCGCTGTGTGATGCTATGGCGTCATGCTCGTGAGCACAGGACCTAATACACAGGAAGAGTGTCATCAGTGTTAACAACCACGATGAGGGAACGTTTCTGGGCCTCTCCTCTGGGGTGGCCCATCGTCGGTTTGGGCCATAGATGTGTAGAAGTCTGGGCAAAGAACACAGAAAAAGACGGATTACTGGCCATGGAGATGTCAGGAAAGGCTTTGGGTTAGGGGGTTGGTAAATAAACTAATCTTCAAAGAGAAGTATGATTTTCCATGAAAAAAGGAGGACAAAATGAGTGGGGATTGTGATTTCAGACAGAGTTTGGCAGAAGTCAAATCAGGCTTGCGGAGTGTGTGTGACACGCTCTCATGGGGTCTGGGAGGCCCCAGGGAAGGGCACCTGGGGAGCCGGTGGGCACAGAAGGGGAGGAGAGAGAGGCATCTCCCTCCCCTTTAGGGAAGTTGTGTTTTAGCCTCTTCCTTGGAGGCTGGAGTGCTCAGAGGGGCTTTAAGCCAGGGAGCAACATAATTGAGCAATGCCTGGGTGGCTCATGTTGCATTTGGTGCATTGGCTCATTCATACAAAAAGACTTTTGTAAATAACAGCATAAGGTCATTTTCCTGAAGGAGGGTGCTGCTCCAATGTGTAGAGAGTCCACCAAGGGAGAAAAGACGTAAATTATATTATTTAGAGGCAGAAAAGTGTCAAGTAATTGACAAGACAAAGTTCAGCAGGCTTCAGGGAAGGGGAGATGGCTTCCATGGAGAGATGGTGGATGGCATTGAATGGGGGCTGCATTTCAGCAAGAGAAGGAGTAGGATGTGGGGAAGTAATGATACCAGAAACATGAATTCTGGGGGAAGAAACCCATGGGAGCCAAGACCCAGAGATAATAAATGAGGATACCTACACAGAGAACAGGGAGCAGAAAGGGAGGTTGTGGGGGGTACGATCAGAAGGCAAGGCTATATCCAGATCTTAGGAGGCCCCTCAAAGCCAGGCAAAGGCATTTCTTCTTTTACCCAGAGAACTGACGCCAAACAGAAACAATAGCATGCAAGGACGCTTGGCTACAAAAGGACTTGTCCCAATCACCATTTAAACCTTGTCCTTCACATTTTTTAATTTTCTGATTCACTTTCTCAACTTCTAATCCAAAGCTCGGCTGGAGAAGCTGCTGTTTTCAATTTGTATTATCTTTTTTCACATTTTAATCCTCTTAGATCCCATTTCTGCTGGGTTAGTGAACCCACTAATCAGGTAAGCAGTGAGCGGCAGCCGGTCCAATTATGAAGAAGAATGAGACAGGCAAAGATGGGTCAGGGCATCAGGGGGGTTGACGCTGCCACAGAAAACACCCTGGGGCATGTGGGTCCTCATCACAGAAACAGTGAGACACCCTTAGGGTGTCTGCTTAGCACGTGATGAGACTCCCTCTGCCCCTTCACCTGGCTTGGTTTCCTCATCATCCCTGCCACTTCACAGGTGGCAGCGTGACAAAGTCCCGCTTGTTCTTCAAGGCTCTACTCAAAAGCAGCCCCCTCTGGAGCCTTTTGGAAGGGAGCCAGTCTGAGCTGAAACAGACCAGCTCTCAAGGCAATGAGGTTGAGTCTCAGCTCTGCCACTCGCAGACTCTGTGGCTTGGAGTGGGGGTACAATATTGTGAGCTTCCGTTTCCTCTTCTTTTGTCAACCTCATAGGGTTGCTGTGAGGATTAAAGATGGAAAATGCCTAGTGTAATTCTGACCACATGTGAAATGCCCAATGTATGTTTGAGGTTGAAGTATCTCCCAGAATTCTCAGTGGTGGTAATTTTCCTTTCTTCTGTGTTCCCATAGCATCTTTTCTCTGTTGAATGACTGATCACACAGTAGAAAGATGGTTTTTCCAAACCTGTCTCATCTGTCAGTTCCTTGATGAGATCTTATGTTCCCTTCATCTTTGTAACCTTGGGCCTTGGATATCACCTAACACAAGTGCTCACTAAATAATTATTGAGTTGATAGATGAATGAATAAATAATGAACAAGATAATATAGTGGCTTGGGAGGTTTTCAAGGGACTAGAAGAGATTCTGGCACTTATTTGGTGCTAAATAAACCTTCATTGAATGAACACATGAATGAATTGATTAATCAGAAGCTAGAAGGCATGATCAGGGAGAAAGGGATAAATCGAGCCCATGTTCTGGGAGAGTAATCCAATGAGGTGTGAATGACCGTGGAGTAAAATTTAAGAACTTAGACCAAATTAAAGTGGAGAAAAAGACATGCCAGAGAGAAGAAGTCATTTGCCTTAGTAGTAACCACCTCTCCTTCCATCTCTTGCTGTGATGCCTCATGCTATGTGACGTGTTCTGTTGTGGTCAGAATCTCCTCCAAACACCAGACTGACAGGAAGTGACATCACAGCTCCAATCTTCTCGTTTGTTCAGCCTTCATCCAGCACTTCAACTCCAGCCTCTCCTCCTCCCCTGAACCCTCCTTGAGTCATGTTGTGACCTAGGTTTTCACTGAGCCAGCATTTCCTACAGACATCATGAGCCGTGCTTTACTCATTGTGGTGACATTATTTGGAATTCATTGATCATTTTAAAGTCTAAGTGTAAGTCTTATAGCTGACCAATCCCTGCTATAAAAAGCTGGTGACACTGTAGATGGTTGGGGTTTTCTTGTCATTTAGATACAACAGCACCCCTATCTTGGTGCCTGCTTTAGTCTCAGGTTCTCCAATTAAAAGTACACAGTCTTTAGTATGGAAATGTAAGAGCCCAGGAGTGAAGGCTGTCTCTCCTGTCCATCATCACTCTCTACAGTATCAAATGTAGTTGGGAGCTGTAGATGCCACAATGGCACGACTGGAGAGAGGATGCACCACTGTCCGTGGTGCTGAAACACCATGGTGCTTTCTCCTAGTCCTGGGACACTGGGGGACTCCAGTTGAATTTCTTCATGAGCAGCATTCCATTATTTTATTCTATTATCATTGTCTTTTCTTTTCTGAAATTAAAGACTCTCTAATAGTAACATAATGTGTATGTTCATACTATATATGTGTGTGGGGGGGTATATTTATATAGTGCAAGTTACAGTATGTACAAATTGATACAAATTCTATATTATAACTTATTATCTAATAGTAACATTATTGAAGAGACAATATTAATTCCCTTTCTTCTCTGGATACCAATCTAACCCCCACCTAACCAGAGCTTCACAAACAGAAGCACCTACAGAAACAAACATGTAAATCATTAAGTTTAGTTGGTATAATATTTGAGTGTAGAGCTATATATGTGAGGCAAAGATAAAATTCAGAGGAGGAGAAAGCAAGAAGCTTACACAGAAGAGGTTTTGAAAGGTGATCAGTAGTGTTCTGAGACATAGTGGTGCAGGACTTCATGGATGAACTGGCAGCACTTATAAATGCCAGGAGGCAGATAATGACTCCAGAAACAAGCTCTGGACAGGTGTAGAGGGAAGACACAGATGCAGCTTCCCCCTGGATTATATGACTCTGGCCATAACTGGTGCTGCAGCTTCTTGGAGAAGGTACAGATTGTATCAAGGAAAAACCCACCATGGAATTGTCAGCCTTTTGTAGGTCCTCAGTCAGTGTTCTTCGACTAAATTGATATAATTCATTATCTGATATTCCTTCAATTTCAGTGAATCAAGTACAGCATTGATAGGATGTGGAAATCCTGAATTTACTCTCAAGTTGTGACATTTCCAAGTAACTCCTGTAGTTAAAATCAGAACTTTCATTCCAAAACCACACTACTTAATGAGTTAAAAAATTTAAGAATATACACTATTTTGAGATTTAGGAAAATATGCCTTCTACAACCCATAATGAAAATATAGGATTATGAAAAGTAACTATATATGACATTGTGCAGATTATAAAATATTTCCATTCTTTTTACATAAAGAGGCTTCTCTTTGCATCTCAAGAAACTATAATATCATTATCTAAGTTTACTTTTTAGTATTTGGAATAATTCTTTCTGATATCCTTAGAGACACCGATCCTTTTACAAGCTCCTGAAAAATTCGCTTTCTCTCATACATGTCATATCAGTTTTCAATTGCAACAGAAATGCTTTGTAAACCACTCCAAATACAAACCACTCCAAAATCTAGTGGTTTGATAAGCATTTACTTAGATTATTATATGCAGATTTTCTAGTTATTATAGAAGTAGTTATTCTATTTCTGGTTATTCTAGTCTTGGGCAGTTACTCTAGTCTTGGCTTGGCTGTCTCAATGTCTGGTGGTCACTAGCTCTCAGCTCATCACGGAAACCCCAATGTGGGAAAAATTGTACAACTCTGTGGCAGGTGCTTCATTCTCTATCAGGTGAGGTTGGACATGTTCTCATAATACAGGTTGAGGAGCAAAAAAAAAAAAAAGCACAAAAGTAGAAGCTCTTTTTTGGATCTCTGCTTCTATCATACATGATGATATCCCATTAGTCAAAACAAGTCAGAAGACTGCAAGTTGTTGATGGGAGGAGCTCAAAAGTCACATTGAAAAGGGCGTAGATACAGGAAAAATAAAGAATTTGGATTATTAATGCAAACAATCTTCCATACATTCCAGGAAGCTCACCCATCCTTAAGTCCATTCATGGAGCTCAGTCTTACTGGTACCAGAAGACTTCAGGGTTTATGTCTCACTTTCTTATGAATAATTTATTCAAATATGACAAATGTGCACACAAAACATAAGTATATATACACATATGTGTGTGTATGCACATTCTAATGATAATTCTTTAAAGAGGAGTATGAAAATTTATGTGCAAAAATAATCATAAAACACAAGGAATGAAAACTCAAAATAAACAAGAAAATGTAATACTAAGAAAATAGAAAGTTAGAGCAATAAGTCCAAATCTGTCAATAATGGCAATAAATATGAATAAATAAAATTTGTCTTCATAAAGAGAGAAACAGGGACTGAGTTAAAATAAAAAAGGAAATAATTTTACTTACAGTTGGTACTTAATACAGTTAAATAAAATAGCATAAGACATTTCAAGAGAAATCGTGAAAAACATGCCAGATAAAAATAAAATATATTTTATAGTAATATTAATATAGGCTTAAAAATTCAAGATGAAAAGTAGTTAAAAGGACATAGTGGTATATTTCTTATAAGTAAAATATACACATGCCAAGGAGATATAACAGGCATAAACTTTTATGCAGCTAATTGTATAGGTTCAAAAAATATAAAACAATACTGTTAGGGACATAAGTAGAAATTGAAAAATCTTTAATCCTGGTAAGAGATGTTGATATTTTTCAGAAATATAAATAGATGTAAATAAATATGAAAATAGAAGATTTGATTAACAAAATTAAAATGCATCAAACACAGATATATAAAGTGTGTGTGGTGTATATACACAGAAGCACATATAGGTATAAATGAATACTTATATTTAATAAATCAAAATAAATTCTTTTAAAACACTCAGTGTTTTAACATGTACTGTTATTTGAACATGCAATGGGTAATAAAATAAATATTCAAAAATTTTTAATAACAATTAAATTACAGATTTTATTTACTGACCATATGATCATAATACTCAACTAAAAAATACACTCTCAACTTTTCTCCAAGTTGGTTTTCTCATCTCTCATAAAGAATATATTTTAATTCAGTGTTCGCTGACTTCTCTTTTAAAATTAAAACCAATACTAGGGTTCTAAGTAGATCCTTAAACTATCCTTATTTAGATGTTCAAGTAATGAATAATGCTGCTTGAGACTTATTTGCATGTTTTTATATAGGGTGACAGGTAGGATTGTGTGACAGTCAGTCTTCTGTATCATTTTGGCTAGGCTATAGTACCCAGTTATTTATGTAAAAACAAATCCAAGTGTTTATGTGGTGGTGTTTTGCAGATGTGGTGAACATCTACATTCAGTTGATACTAAGTAAAGGAGATTACCCTTGATAATGCGGATAGGCCTCATCTAATCAGGCTTTAAGTGCAAAAATAATGTTTTCTGGAGGAGAATAAGTTTCCAGTCTGAGTTTCCAGCCTGCCAGCATGCCCGACAGGTTTCAGAATCAACAGCCTCCATCCATAACTGTATGTGCCGATTCTTTGAAAAAAAAAAAAAAATAAGCATGTGAGAGAAGGAAAGGGAGAGGGAGACAGAGGGGCAGAGGGAGTAGCCTGTTGATTCCATTTTCCTGGAGAATTTGGACAGATGCGGTCCAACCCTGTGCAAGATATCTTTCTTCCAAGGCATCCAGTAGGGTCAATTCTCTGGAGCAGAAATGACGTGGCCTTTAGAGTTGTTTTGTCCGGGGTTTGAATCCCGACCATTCTATCAACAAGCCACATGGGGATAAACAAGTCACTCCAACTCCCAAGACCTGGCTCTTGCTTGAGTGAAGCAGGAATAAAATCTTTCCTATAGGATTATTTATAATTAAATAAGTTTAATTAACATAATGCATAGGAAAGAGGTTAGTATTGTGTTTGGGGTTCAAGAACTTCTTGTTTTCTAAGTTGGCCTTGAAATTTGCTGTGAACTTGAATTTAATATATATAAAGGTTACGGCTCTCCTTACTGAAAATGCACTCCTCCCCTGAGGCATACTCTGTCCTATCTCTTCACCTCCCAAATTCCACAGAGTTGTAGCCTTCTAAAATATACTTTCAATAAATCTTACTTCTTCTAAAAAAAAAAATAGAAATATATATGCGTATATATACATATATGCATATGTATGTGTATATGTATGTGTATCTAAATCTTTGCATTTGAATACTTGGAAAGTCAGGAAATGAGATAAAAAGACATGGCAAGGAAGGGCTGATGCGTCACATTCACGCGATGGAAACCTGAAATCTGGACAGTTATCATTTCATGACATGGCAGGACTCGTTTCCGGCATATGGAATGAAAAGAAAGCATGTGTTGCAGTTACTTATCTTCAGAATTCTCGAAAATGTTTTTCAAACAGTGGAATGGAATTGCTCTTAAAAAGTCTCTGCCATCTATGGGGTAATTAATATGCATATTAAGGATTCTAAATATATATTTCATAAAATGACAACACAAATCGCCTGGAGCACTGTATGCATATGCACTCTCCAGGCTGGGAGGCCGGTGGAAGCTGTGAGCGCCTCCGTGGTTGAGGATGCTCTGAAATGTCTGGGAAATGTACATAAGCATGTGGATGCAGGTAAACAAAATAGAATCTCTTCTCGGCTCTTGCAGATGACGTGGCTTGAGCTCTGGAAGGCAGGGTTGTAGAGTGTCAACTGAGATAGCCTACACAGGACAGGAGAGAAAAAAATTTCAAGAAAGAGATGACAGTTCAATGTTTCATTGTTTCATTGTTTCAGTGTTTCATCGTGCTTTGTTTTGATTTTCATTTCTGAGAACAGAGATGGCTTTGGAGTCAGGGCGGGGAGAGATGGCAATGATGAAGGAGCAGCAGAGCAGGTGAGACCCGGCCAGGCTGTGGTCA
>CM053509.1:3410062-3429218 GCA_028627145.1 Eidolon dupreanum
CCCCCCCCCCACTTTGCAGCTGGGAGAGGCCAGGTGTCCAATTATAGATAATAAAACATAAAGGGAAATCTACTTAAGTCTCCTGGGAAGGAGGATTCTACCCTGATAGACGGAGAGGGGCTCATGAGGAGGGGTCTTTTCCACACTAGTCACACCCTGATTTCCATCCTTGGTTGTACTCATGTGAGGGTATGACCATTAGAGCTGTGGCAGCCATCTTGGAGCCATGAGGCACGAAGTCCAGGCATGAGAAAACTTTCATGCTAAATAAGCAATGTAGAGAAGTGAGGTGGAACGTAGTGGGTTCCTGGTGATCTCAGTAAACTGGCAAACTAATCTTGGCACAGCCTACATTCAGACTTCCTGATTGATAAAGAGTAAATTCCATTTGGCTTAAATGACTGTTTGTTTCCTGCAGACAGGGGCATGAACTAACTTAATCTACTGCACTGCAGATAGTGTGCTAGGCTTTTAGTGGTAAACGAGGTGTTCGTGTTTCCTGCCACCATGATGGCTCCAGGCCTGCAAGAGACACAAATGTCATGGAGAATGGAGATGAGTTAAGGTAAGATGGACAGGGATATCTCCAAGCAGGGCCTGGAGGGTTGTGATTAGTTATTTTGCACTTTATTCTCGAGTACATGAAAATACATTAACTCATTTAAAGCAGAGTAGTAGCCAGATTTGATTTCCACAGGAAGTCAGAGGGTTTTGACAGAAAATGCTACGGCATTTGGACTCTAATCAGAAGGTGAGCAAATCTCCTCTCCCGAATCACAGCACATAGCGAGGGGGAGAGCCCCTCCACGGGCCAGGTCTGCAGGAAGCCAGAGGGCTGCAGCAACATGTGCTCACTCCCAGCACTTCACTGGAGGGGCCAAAGGTGTCTGGAAATATCAACGAAACAGACTCAACACTTAGAGACTATAAAGAAGCCAGAGTGATCCCTGACAAACGCGTTCTCAGCTGGATGATCAAGGTCAGCGTCAACAGTGATGAGTCATGTTGATACTATGTACCTTCCTTTGACATTTTACCTCTGTGGTCTTCCTCCTCAGACCTGTAACCTACAGTTACAATGAGAAAAACATCAGCCAAATCTTTATTTAGGACATTTTACTAAATGCCTGACCAGTCCCCTTAAAACTGTCAAAATCATCACAAACAAGATTTGAGAAGCTATCACAGTTTAGAGAATCCTAAAGAGACATGGAAACTAAATGAACTGCAGTGTCCTGGGCAGAATCCTGGTATATAAAAAGGATGTTAGAAAAAACAAAGAAATTTGAATAAAGTATGGACTTTGGTTAATGATAATGTGTTGATATTGGTTCCTTAACTGTGACAAATTTACCATTCTAGTGTAAGATGTTAATAATAGGAAAAAAAAAAACAGACAGACGTGGGGCATACAGTAGCTCCCTGCACTATCTTTGCAATACTTCTGTAGTTTATAACTGTTCTAAAATTTTTAAAAAGTCTATTTTAAAACTCAGCATAAGAAAAAGAGCACTTTACATACAAAGAGGCACATTTAAAAATAAGCGTGGAGTTCCTTGTCAGAAATTATTCAAGCCAGAAGACAATTGAATGACATATTTAAATCTTGAAAGGAAAAATAAATCAACCTAAAATTTTATATCTGTAGAAAAGACCCTTCAAAAGTGAAGGCAAAATAAAGATGTAAAGATAAACATCTAGGTCAATGGAACAGTACAGACAAACTGAAACTAAACCCATACAGACTTTGTCAAATAATTTTTAACAGAGGATGGGGTGGAGAAAGGACCATCTTTTTAACAAAAGATATTGGAACAACTTTGGAATTGGGAGGGAGAACAAAACTTCGATGCTTATCTCAGACTATAAATATTAAATTGGAACAGATCACAGAAATTGATGTAAACTATAACACTATAAAACTTTAGAAGAAACATAGAAAAAGTATTTGCAAACAAGATAGGCGAAGATTTTGTTGACAAACCAAAAGAAACAAAAGTGGTAACTTAAAAAAAAAAAAACCCTGCTCTTTGAAAGAAATCAATAAGAAAATGAAAAGACAAGGTACACATGAAGGGAAAATATATATATGAAGAACACCTACATTTAAATTATAATAAAATGACCAACTTGCTTTCAAAATGGGTACAAGTTTTGAACAGACATTTCACATAAGAAGATATACAGAAATTCAATATACTTATGAAAAAGCATCTCAACAACATTAGTCATCAAGAAAATACAAATTAAAACTACAAGGAGATACTGTGACACATCCACTAACACGCATTTGTTGAAAGCATGAGTTAGTGAATGAATTACTGGAGGAAGGACTGTCGATGTGAGGGTTTTGAACTCTTGTTGCAAATTTAGACCCCCTTTTCTAGGTTTGTGGAGTAACATGGTCAGATCTTGTTTCCCAAGTGGGTCATGGGTGGTTATGTGGCAGATGGATTTTAGTCAGTATCAGTGAAATGGGCAAGACCAGATAATCAATCATAGCAGTCCAGCTGAAAACACGGGGGCTGTCCACCTGAGTAACACCATGCGATTTTCTCTTTGAAAAAGAATTATGGAAATACTGGCTTTTGTTATAAAGAAAAAAAAATTACAAGGTTCTTTTATGTCTTATCTTGTTAGGATGCTTCCTAAAACTGAATGGAAGAGGATGTCAGTGTGGAAGAGAAGGAGTAGGAGACTCACTCCTTCAAATTCTAAATGAACCGTAAACATGATCTTCAGCTTCAGCCTGGGTCTTGAGTAATGTAATCAGGAGCATGATAACTGTGGAAAAACATGACCCTTGTAGAGGCGATCATCCATTCTCAATCTCTCTCTCTCTCTCTCTCTCTCAATCTCTCTCTCTCTCTCTCTCTCTCTCTCTCTCTCGTTAAACCAAACATGTTACAGAACTTTCTACCAAATGCAAATTCAGAACTTTGGGCATCTCAGCTTCACCTTTAAGGGAAACTGTTATTGCATTCATAACCGGAAGCAGCAAATCAGAGATTAGAAAGAAGGTACGTTGACAGTGATTGATGCCCAAGGCTTTCTCCTGATTCGCTGATTAAACTCATCAATCTATATGCAGAAGACGTGTCCAAGGCAAATGGACGCAACCAGCCTTAACGAATCTGGTTGTCAGAACTAAGGGGGAAAGGAGAGTCTCAGCTTGGTGGTATGCAGAAAACACAGGAAAAAAGAGAGGTCTACCAGGAGGCTGTTTACCTCCAAGTGGGAGAAGCTCTAGGGACAGAGGGTGCCCTCAGGAGGAGCCATGAGTGTACTCGTTGAAGGGGCAGAGAAGCGAGGAATGAATGATACCCCAGAGAGTCCAAAGAGTTGCCAAGTTTCTCATTGGGAACCTGCAAGGTCTCTAGAGAATCTAGAGCCAGGGACAAACCCTTTCCTTCCTCTTTGATGATTAACTCTTTCTTGGCTTATTAGATACCAACTAAGACATCACCTGAATGCAGCTTTTGCTGCTGCCCTTCTCTCAGTCCTGCCACCCTTGTCCCTTACAAGGCTGGATTACAGGAGCCTTCTCTCTGCTGGCACTGGGGCCTGTGTGACCTCTCCTGCAGCCCTGCCTGCTTTGTGTTGGAGCTTTCTGTTCTTGTGTTTGTCTATCCTCTAGATGCTGAGTTTTGTTTTGTTTCTTACTTCACTGCAAGTACCTATTATGGTGATTGGCACCATATGCAAATTGGGTGTTGATGTGGAGAGCTAATTGGTTTTTAGTTGGTTCTCAGTAGTTTGTATCTATCAATAGGTCTTGAGTGGCTTGTCCCTGAATAGTTCTCCAGTGTGTATTACCTCTGCACCCCCCGGCAACCCACACTAGTTTCCTAAGGTTGCTGTAATGAGTTACCACAAACCGGGAGGCTTAAATCAACAGGAATTTATTTTCTCACAGATCTGGAGGCCAAATGTTTGAAATTGAGGTGTTGGCAAGGTCACACTCCCTCCAGGGGCTCCAGGGAAGAACGCTTCCTCGCCTGGTGGCTCCAGCACTCCTTGGCTTGTGGCAACACCACTCTAATCTCTGCCTCTGTCTTCATGTGGGCTTCTCTTCTGTGTGCCTGTGTCTTCTCTTTTTCTATCTCTTATGAGGACAACTTGTCATTGGATTTAGGGCCCACCCTAACACAAGAGGGTCTCCTTCAAGATCTTTAACTTAATTACATTTGCAAAGGCCCTTATTTCAAATAAGGGTCCCATTCTGGGATGCTGAGGCCACCGTTTAACCCAGGACATCGCCTTATCCCCAGTTCGTGAGTGCCACGCTTTTCTCAGCCAAGTGGTTTGGCCAGTCTAGACTCTGCCTTCCCTTCCAGAGGCATGCTCAAGACACCCAGCATGTCTAGTCCTGTGGTCACCGGGTTTAGTCCACCCAGAGAGGGTCACATGACCTTGCTCAGACCAAATGAGGCTAATGAGACTGGATTTCAATTGATCTTGATGGGGAGTGGATTTTTTAGTTTTCATTGGAAATGTGTCCGCCACACAAGGACGTGAAGAGAGAAAGCCTGTGGGAGAGCAGACCAGGGTGCAGAGCCTAGAAATGGAGGGACGTAAGGAGGAAGAGAGAAGAAATGAAGGAAGAGACAGTGAGAATCGAGAAGCCGGGTACTGATCACTTCCTTCACCGAGGCCCAGGTGAAAGCCTCATTTGACTGGTAACTAACCAGGTTACCTGAGTTATCTGGCTTGTGATCCCTTTTTGTACTCAGCCGGTTTTGGTGAAGTGTTCTGTTACTTGCAACGGAAGATTTCTAATTTATTTAAACCAACGTTTGGGGAAAAGTTAGCTCAACGTGTGAACTATTGCAGAAGCTTATATCGAAATCTGATACATCTGCACGTTAGCTGTCTTCTTTCACACCATTGACCACAGACCTTATGTTCCAAATTAATGCTAACAGCTTTAAGTGAGCTGCAAACCCTAGAGGTGATGCTAATAACTTATATCTGTTTTTCTTTCATTTATTGCTGTTTGTCCCTGGCACTGACGGTAGTTTTAAGACCTCTGTCATTTGCAAAAAATTTTTTTTCCTGAGGTAAGTGAAACTAACATTTAAGGAGTTTTTACCATGTGTCACGCACATGGCCGAGCATTTTCAATAGATACTCTCAGGTGTTCTCCAAAGCTGCCTTGTGTATCAGGCACAATTGCTCATGTTGGCAGGTGCAGCAACGGATGCTGAGAATGTGCCTTCTTGATGTGCTTATGATTATCCAGCTGATATTTGATGGATCTAGGATTCCAAGTCAGGTCTATAGCACTTCCAATCCTATCAGCAAATCAGCCAGGAGCCAAGTAGTAAAAGACATCTCATAGTTCTCAGGGAGCCTCAAGTTTAATCAAGGCTGTACCACCAACATGCATGGCACGGTCTATTCCGATGAAAGAGCATTAGCCTGGAAGTTGGAAAATGTGCGGTCTTGACTTGGTGAAGGATCTGTAGTTGAATTTCTGGGGTTGATCTTGAAATCTTATAAAATCGTACCTAAATTTTGTACATGAGTATAAATGTACCCTTTTCTAGGGAGATAGTTTATAGCTTTCTGTGTACTCTTTTTTAGTTTCTGTAACTCCGGAACATTACAGACCAATCTGGTCTTTAAGGAGTGGCTGAGTTCAAGTAAGATTCTGATTGAGAAATGGATTGTGGAGAATTTCCTGATGTGCACTGACATCTCATGGAAGGTGGAATTCAAGTGAGCTGGGACAGGTTAGGGTGGCTTCCATGAAACAGGGCTGGCTGGGACGAGGAAGCCTTGAGGGTGAGAGTGAGGTATGGCAGCCAAGTGGTTCTTGACATATGGGTATTTCTGAAGCTCGAGATTAAATTTCCCAGGTCAGACCAAAGAGAAGGAAGGTTTTGAGTTGCTAAGATAGCAAATAATTCCTGTGGGCAAGAGAAAAATCTTTATAATTCACGGAAAGCTGAATTGTTGTCACTAGTGGTGACCGTCCAAAAGAGCATTGGCTTAAACCACAGGAGAGATTTGGCAAGTGGGAAAGGAAGAGTTAAAATTGTTAAACCTAAAGTAATTTTTTTGAATGAAAATATGTTTTACTAGGAAATCTTGTTCTCCTTTATTCATTTTAATGCATAATTGACACACGTATAAATCACAATGATGCATTGTCATGTCTTCCTCCAAAATGTCTTCTTCCCATGTCCCCTCTTCCTCGTTGCCACTGCCGACACAATCCCCAGGCCCTCGCCTTCTCTTGTGTAAGCCAGGGGTCCCTCACCCCCTGGCCGAGACTGATATTGGTTCGTTGCCTCTTAGGAACCGGGCCACACAGTAGGAGGTAAGCGGCGGGTGGGTGAGTGAAGCTCCATCTATATTTGCAGCTGCTCCCCAGAGCTAGCATCACTGCCTCAGCTCCATCTCAGGTCATCAGGAATTGGATTCTCATAGGATCCCTGGTTCCTGGTGCTAAAAAGTTTGGGGGCCTCTGGATAGGCTATTTCAACAAGCTTCCTGCCTTTCTCCCCACCTTTTTCTCTTTCCCCAACTCAAGTGGTGGAACATAGATGACCTAAGACCACAGGTGAGTATACAAAAGATTGCAACTTCCACAAACACAAAAGACATAAAAACTTCTCTGATGCTTGAGTTTTAGAATCTTCCCTCTGTGGCCTTCTTAGTTTAAGCAAGCTATTCCCTCCTGGGCCTTGCGTGGCCTGTCCTCGCTGCCCTCAGCTTTCTCACACCGAGGGTGACGCTCTGTGCCCTGAGCACTCCCCAAAAGTTTAGGGAAAGATGGAGTGGAATGCCACCCGTAAGGGACAGTGTCTGACTCACAGAAGGCATTGGGCATATACCTGTCTCTTTGCTTCCTTCCCTCAGAACTCAGGGGAGACAAAGATGACTCCTCTCTGCTCTGGTCATTTATTTTTATTATTTTGTTGTTATCACTGTTATAGTTATCAATAATAATGCTACTATCATTTTAGGTTTAAATGATTTATTTGATCTCCTTTTTGTTATTTTTAGCAACTTCTGTCACACAGCAAAAGAAATAATTACCTGTCCTATGACTATACCGTGACCAAGATTAAAAGGATACTTTTTGCTAACAGTCTCACGGTGCCATTGTCATAGCTGTGCTTACGAAGGCTGGCGATGAATTTGAAGACAATGAGTAAGTAATAGAAAAGACAAAGCTCGTGAGAAGACGTTGCAGAGAGAATATAAAACACACACTCAGAACTCGGTGAGCAGCTACTTTCCATTAGGTACAAAACAAACATATGTAATCGTCTTGACAGTGCTGCCAGGTCACAATGTCATTATTATACGTATTTCACTGATGAGAAGACAGAGGTTTAAAGATGGATGGCTTGGAAGGTCAAAGAGAAAGAAGAACAGACACAGCAGGCTTCCGCATCTGTCAGCTTTCACACTTACACTCGGCATCACACACGTGGGAGGTGCTCCCCCCCCAGCCCGGGAGACTGCGTGCGCAGCTGAAGCAATTAACACGTTCTCTAACCACCCAGTCAGATAACACCCGGCCTCTCCCACGAGGTCCTAGCCTGGCAGTCCTCTGATTTATGCTCGCCCACGGCCACCGGGTCCCCCCTCTCTGACCTATCGGCCTGCCTTAGAGTCACCCCACTGACAGAAGGACCTTCTGGGGGCCTAAGTTTTACTACTGAACTGATTTCTACTGTCAAGGCTGATTTATCAAGTTAAAGGGATGACAGGAAAGTGAGAGGCCCCCGTCCTCATCTTCCTACCTCTGTTCTCCTCACTCCCACCGCCTCCACCTGAGCGCTGTTGGGTTCGTCTCTAACCTCCACCTGAGCACCGCTGGAGTCATCTCTAAGCACAGCCGTGCATGTGCCTTCCCTCTCTCTTCCTCTTTCTCTTTTTCACTCTCGGCCTTCAAACTGTTAGTCCATCTTTCAGGACAGCGTTCAAATTCTAAGAACTGCCTCCTGACCTATACCGTCCAATACGGTAGCTACAATTTAACTTTAATTGAATTAAAATGAAATGGAGTTCAGTGCTCAGAGTCTCAGGGACACTGGCCGCATTTCGAGTGCTCAGTGACTTCGTGCGGCCAGGGGCGACCGTATTGGACGGGGGACAATGCAGAGCATTTCATCGCTGCAGGACATTCTACCAGATCAGCGCTGTCCTAAAAAGCACTTACGGGTTTCCGGCTTCTACGCTGTGGGAGCCTCTGGAACGACAGTGCGGTGCGATCATCAACATTTACAGCTTCAAGTTCGGTTTGCCTGGCACGACAGTGGGAGCTCTCCTCTTGGTTTATGAACTAAATTTCTAGGCTCATTTGAGTTAAAATTATAGGCTTTGGAAGGGGCTAATTTGAGGACACAGTGGGAGACGTGGGGGTTCCACAGGAGCGGTATCTCTTCCGCTCTTCCGGCGCCCACCGCTGACTCTAGCATCTCTCACACATCCTCACTTGTGCACCTGCTTCCAAAGTTATTTTGAAACCTGGTCAAATCGTATCACCTTCACTCAGAAAACAGAAAAACAATTTTGTATGACATAGGTTTATTTTCGTTTTTCCTCCCCGATCGGCCATAAGCTCTCTCTCAGCCATTTACTTCCTGTTCCCCAGTTTGCTTTAATTTTCTTTTCTGTGGATGGAACTCTTAGATGGTCTCATTCCTGAAGGTGGCCAATTGTGTCCTCAGAAAATCATATCTATTTATAGATGCCGTATAATTTCGTCTTCTCCTCTCCTACTAAAATCGTCTGTTCATTCATTTCCACGTTCGTTCATTCACCTGTCAACAAATAATTATCTCTACTGTGCCATCGACGAGCAGTACCCACGGGGTTTTCTGCATTCACCAAAGTTGTCCTCCAGGGAAGAAGACTGTGGATGTTGGATACTTATAAAAATTAGTGTATTATTCAAGTGTGGTGAGTGCTAAGAATAAGAACAATGAGTGAAACATGTAATAGGGAAATCTATCTGGCTGTTTTACCCCAGAGGTTGCTTACTGGTAAGAGACATGTCTGGGGAGGGTAAGCGGGAAAGAACACTAGGGTCAGGAGGGAGCACGTAGCTTCTAAAGCCCTTGCAGAAGACAAGAGTGTCTACGGGACAGAGCTCTGTAGCACAGGGAGCAGGCGGAGTGAAGGGTAAGCACAGCAAGGACATTGAACATGAGCTAGGATGATCATAACATTTATCCTTCCAGCAGGGACACCTGAGACAGTGGAAGCAGGTGCTGTTAATGAGCATGCTGAGATTATCCTGGCAAGTGGAGGTGTGTGGTCAGCCCACTTTATCTTAAGAGAAATAGGACACCTGAGTGTTTCAAAGCTAGGAGAAAGGGCCTGATTGGATTTGGATTTTAAAATGATCTCTGGTTCTGATGCACTGCTGGGTTGGAGGGCATCGAGAATAAACACAGAGAGAAGACTGCATTCAGGCTGGGGCGGTGAGCATGGAGATAGAGAGGGGCTGCTTCAGGGTACAGGAAAGAGGTGGGAGGGCACAATGATGCCTTTGACCTCTGATGCATAGGGGTCCAAGAGAAGAAATTCATTCAGGAGGTCTCTGCTGGAGCCCTTGGGAGCAGATGGGCCATGCTGGAGGGTGAGAGCCAACAGGCCAAGGGGTTCAAGGTGAATATTTGAGATATCAGCGATCCTGGCACCTCAACCTTAAGGTCAGCCTGTGGCTTTCCACATATCCTTTCCTCAGGTGATCCCCAGCCTGCATCTCCAACACCAGATACGCTCTCCGACTAGTTCCCAAAGCTCCACTGCCTTCCACATGCACAGTTAAGATTCGTAATATATTTTAAACATGCAACTCCTACCCGAGCCATTTAATAGACTGAACATCTGTTCACATTTTTCGAAATAGGAAAATCAATAATAAATCGATAGAAGCATAGCTGTTTTTCTCCTGGACAGGGCATTAGATGGCATTAAAGTGGGCAGAATTAACATTCTAGCGATGGCATCTTGAATTAGAGTACTCAGCAGCCCGTGCAGCGGTACCTTGTAATTTAGAGTTCTTTGTATGTCAAGATTGTGTTTGGTTCTGGTTTCTAGTTTTCTTTTATTCTGAGTTAGTCACTGCGTTTACTGTCTTGCCTGGCATTGTTTATAAGGGCTCCGGCTTCTCGCGGGGAGAGGATTCAGGCGGCACACTATATTTGGGTCTTAAATCAATCACAGACTGAGAAGCTGCACAGTGTTCCAAGCAATTCATTTAATATTTTTTATCAAGAAAATGTAATGAAGACTTCCTGAAAACAAGTTTTTCGATGATCGTAGGAGCCAGCCACCACCGATTTATGAGATTAGTTGTGGGTAGAACTTCTTGGGTAGGGAGGCCAAGACCATAAACCCTTTTTATTTTAATTAAATGTGTTCTATGACTCTCTTCTAGTGACCTGCCCATGTGAACGTGATCTGCTGACATGTGCAAAGGAGACATGAGAGATAACAAACAGCAGACGGGCATGCTTTAATAGCCTACCTTTAATTAAATTCAATTTATAAAGCAATCTTATTTCGAGACTTACTATGCATCGTTTGCTGAATGGAAGCCTGGCCGAAGGAGATGAAGATGAATAAAGGCACATGGCTGCCTTCCCAGTGCACATTCTGGAGGTGGGGGCAGGGGTGAGCCCAAGACAAAGTCCTTCTAGCCAGCAGCCTACATAAACCATGTGAGAGATGCCCTTTGAGCTTCATCCTCAGGAAGCAGAGTGGCCTCTCCCATGTCCATGTCAGACAGCGCACACGTCCATGGCGTGTTTGTGGGGGGCGGGTGGGGTCCGGAGACCATTCTGTATTCATCCAGACCCACGTCCACTTCCGTGTGGGCATCCGGCTCGCCCTCATCTCGCTGCCTGCTCTCCCCGCAGTCAGGGTGGCCTTGTGACCGGTGCTAGCCGATGGGATGTGAGCAAAAATGATGGGTACCACTTCTCGACGTGGCCCATTGAAGCCTCTTCTCCGTCCGTACCCTCTGCATCAAGGGCCCGCAGATGAAGGGTCCAGGGCCACATCCAATCCACTCCCTGGTTTTGTATGGCCAGAGGCGAAGAATGGGTTTTCCCTTTTTCAGGAATGGAAGAAACATGAAAAACGGACACATTTTGTGATACGTGAACATTATATGAAATTCAGAATTTACCGTCTATAAATAAGTTTTTATTGGAACACAGCCAGGTGCATCTGTTCCTAAGTCATCTATTGTTGCTTTCACATTCCCATGGCAAGGTCGAGAGGCTGTGGGGCGCTGAGCCCTTCCTCCTTAAAAATGCGTGTGTATATGTATATATGCAAGTTAAAAATACGTATTTACGTAACATATTATTAACAATAATACTTGATACATTATTTGTATTGTTTATTATATTATAAATAGATAATATATACTTTATTGCATATATCATCTTATACATCATATAAATATATAAACACATAAAATATTATATACTGATAGATCTATAATACACAACACATATAATATGTATTATATATAGTATATTACTTTAGAGATATTTTACATACTATTTATTTTAAATTATGTGAAATATAGATCTATCAATATGTAATATATATGTATATACATTTTTTTCTGGAATTTCTCATATTATCACAGTTCGTCTTCTAAAGGGATGTATTTTGCGGGCCCCTAACAGTGTCGGGGGCACGGTGCCCGCTGTGCGTGAAGGAGAAGCTGGCTCGGCTGTGAGAGAATCTTACTCGTGACGAGTGAGCCGCCAGATCTCATACCTTGGACTTTCCAATAGTGGAACTTTGGATGACTCTTCTCTCGTGTTTCATTTCTCTTTATTTTCAAAGATCATCAACACTAACAGTGTATTATGATGAAGAAAAGGACAGATCTGGGCTCTCAAAGACGTAAGTCAGTGAGTGTGCTGTTCGCCTTCTAGGTTCTCCTCCCAGGGTCTCGGCTCCTGCATCTGTGTGTCTTCAGGTGTGCTACGGCGGCCGCTGTGTCAGAAACGCTTGGCATCCGGTCCTATGTTTAAGTTTTTAATCCATTTCGAGTCAGTTTTGTGAGTGTTGCCAATTTCATCTTTTTGCATGTGGATATATCTGACCATTTAAGAGGCTAGATCTTAATTGTTCTTAGTCTAAAAGAAGAAATAATAATTATGTGACATGGTAGAAGTGTTAGCTGAAGCTACCGTGGCAATCATATCTCAAGATATTGATGTATGAAATCAACGGGTTATACACCTTAAACGCACGCGATGTCATACACCAGTTATAACTCAAACAACGAAACGAAACAGGATGCTTAGCAGACGTGTGAGCGACGCAAGTCACGGAATGGTGGCTTCGTTCTGCTCCTCCATCTCTGGACCTGGGACCTAGGAATCTGCATTTATCACTCCTTGGTAATTCTTGTTCAGAGAAAATGGGAGAACTGTGGCCTTTGGGGCAAAGCGCCAAATCTATTAGACTTCAAAGTAGTCTTCAGAATCTGGCCTTGCCTATGCACGCAGGCCAAGGCCAGCCTGCTCCAAACACTTGTCTTCATCTCCCCCTGACTCCCCAACCTCTTTCTCCCCTTCGCCTCCAGCCAGCAGCGAAAGGGGAGACAACTGACACTTCACCCCAAGGCAATGAATTTTTAAAAGGGAACACGCGAATTTAAAAAGATTGGATTTAAAAGATATAAGAAATTTAGTTCTTTGCCACAGCCTTGCGACCGGCTCTCCTGTTTCTTGAGCTCACCAAAAGACTTGGGGTCTGACTCCTGGATGCATCTCTGTGCAAGGATGGAGAGATCCTGCCTCTATGTCCTTTTTTCTCCCCTTCTGTCACCCCGTACTGCCCCACTGTACTGAAGGAGGTGTTTCTGTTTTGCGCCTAGAAGGTGCACACCTGTGTCCACAGCCCCCTCACACACACGCATGCGCACAGACACACAGAGACACACACCCCTTTGTTACACCTCTGCGCTTTCAAGACTTTTCTTTCAACCTGGAATGCTGCTACTTGACCTTCCGGTCCCAACCAGAATGTCTAGTTCTTTGCACCACAGCGGGACGCATTTCCATGGCTTGTCTATAATTATTTCATCCATGTTATGATTGCGTTTTCATGTAGGTATGTTTATTTTCAAAGGAACCCTAAACAGAAGGTAACTGCAGACTCAAACACCAAGTGAACAAAAGCTCCCTGTCAGTGTGACAGCCTTGGAAATGGGCTAAAGACAACTTGACTCTCAGCGGGGACCTTGTCCTTTTTTTACCACAGGATGAAGGAGGCTGAGAAGTATGCGCCTTGCCCCCAGCTCACTGTTGTTGCTTGGCACTAATTCGTGCATCACTTAAGGTCACATTTAGGAAACGTATGTGCGGTGGAAGGAACAGAGGACAAGACAGGGTCACACCCTGACGTTTCCAGACCTCCAGAATGCAGTTTCTTCATCTGATGAATGGGAACCAAGACATCAGCTGGGATTTGCCCATCTCACTGGGATTTTCTTTAGGGACACGTGACATCAGTGTTTATAAAACTGTTTGTTATATTGAACTTTTAGGGGCTAAGACAGGAATTTCAGATATCTAGGTGTCCTGTGTTGATTGTCATGTTGTTTGAAGGACACTGAGCACTACTAGAATTTAATGGACAGAGACCAGAGAGGTCAGACAGTCTGCAAATGAGGTAAGGTGCTGACAAGCAAATAATATATCCTCCTGCAATCTGCAGACTCTTAACGTCCCCCAGACATTTGTTCAGGTGAGTTACCTGTTTATCAGGGGAGTTAACTGCTTAGCGTGTCCTGAGCCCAAACCAGAGCTGCACTTTACATATCAACCAAGTCCTTCCTTGCTTCCTTTCTTTCTCCTCCCCTCCTTCCTTCTTTTCTTCCCTTCATTTCTTTCTTGCTTTCCTCTTCATCTTTTTAAAAAAATATTTTATTTTAAAATAATTTTAGACTCACGTAGAAATTGCAAAAATTAGGCAGGTTTCCTGTATACCTTTCACTCAGTTTCCTGCGATGATGGCATCTTACATAATCATGGATTAATGATCAGAACAGGGAAATTGACACTGCTATAATACTAACAGAATTACAGAGCTTATCCTTATTGTACAAGTTTTTTCCATGCACACATTTACTTTTGGTGTTCAGTTCTATGAGATTTTACCCCATGTACAGACCCTTGAATCCTCCCTCACGATCTGGAGAGAGAACTGTTCCCTCACCCAAACAAATGCCCTCACAGTGGTACGACCAAGGTTCGTCCACTTTTAAGATGTTCTTTTAGCTAGTAAATATTGGTTGAACACATTAATAAAACAACGAAGTCACACAGACAAGGCCTCGTTTTCTGGATTGCTGGGAAGGTCGATGCAGTGATCTCGTAGTCTGAACAAGTGACAGCCAAGGACAGAGCCCATCCTGGCGAATGATGCCAGCCCAGCGATGAAAATCAGCGGTTGAAATGAGACAATCACCACTTCGCACAACAGACATGGCTCTCCAATACTAGTTTTGAGTCAAATCAACTTGCTTAACTAACAAAGGTAGTCGTTATGGCAACAATGCTACTCATCTTCTTCAGCAAATACTCAGTATATGATTGACCTGTTGCCAGGCAACAGACAATAGTTCCGACGACAGATGATGACACATTTCGTCTGGTGCAGATGTTGCTGTCCAGTCACAAATTAGGCCTCTGGTCAAGAAGAACTTTCCCAGAGAACATGACTGAGACACTGATGTGATAGCATCACAGCAATACCCATCAAGACATGGCTTTATAGGCTGAAGTTCTAGCAAAATAGACATTCTGAAAATTAGGACTGAGATGCATCTCTCTAGCATGACTTATTTAAAATAATAGTTACTTTTTATTTTTATAGACCCACTCAACATCTCCCCCCAAATATTCCCTTTATCACTCTGTGTAAAAATGAGATATACTCTTGTAGAAATATTCCCCACGTATGAAAAATAGATCAGTTTAGTCAGAATTATTGGGAGTGATGCAAATAAAATTATTTCCTTCACAAATGAAACATCCTTGGAGAGCTCACCTCACGCTCTCTCTCTCTCCCTTTTGATATTCTTTCATTTAAGATGGTCCATTCTTCACAATTTAAAACTTTATTTGCTTTCGTTTGGAGTAACCAGTTAATTATTTCCCAGATTGCTAGGTAAGAGACGTGTCTTTCATTATCTGCCTGTTTTAAGCTTTAAATTTAAGTGGTGTAGTCAAATGAGGTCCAGAAGAAATACAAGCAAAGGAATTTTTTTTTTAAACAACACGTTGCCCTTTTACCCATCCATATTGCACCAAACTGCCGAAGTGGGCCTACTTGCTGGCTGGTTGTCCCCGGTGGAGATACTGAATGTTTGATTCAAAGGGGAGGCTATGTTTTCTAGCATGAAATTCTATGACACCATGGTGGACACACAGGTCAGGGCTCTAATGAATGGAGTCAAGCTTGTTTCTGATGCTCTTACCTGCGCAGCTCTGGGCAAGTCACTTCTTCACCTGGGCTCTGGTGGGAAGGCCTCCCCAGGCCTTGAGAACTAACTGCACGGTTCCGATGAGGCAGTTTGTGTCCCTGGTCCCAGGGGACTTAGTGGGAGAGTTCGAGAAAGATTCTGTGCAGTCCACTCCTGTTCCCCACCCCTCACAGGAGGGATGGCTGGGGAGGACTGCTTTGCAGGCTTTGCACTTTGGTGAGGCTTTTTAGAAAGGCCGGCATGAGAATCACGCCGGTGCTAGAGCTAAATAAATACTTAAAGGATGAAGATTCCTGAGAGTTATTGTTCTTTAGAACTCTGCCTGGAGGATAAAAGCTGCCCCTCTGATTCAGAAAGTGAGAAGTCCAGACAGTATTGTAATTAAGTCAAAAGAGGAGGGGCATGAGAAAGTGCAGGAGGAGAAAAGAGGAGAATGAGAAGAGAAAGGAAGGGAGGGAGGGAGAAGGAGGGAAAAAAGGAGACTGAGGAAGAAAGGAAACTTTGTTATTTGTTGGGAGTGTAATTCAGATATATTTAAAACATATATCAAAATGTCCTCTTTTGATAATGTGTACACATGCTATTTGTCCAGTATTTGAATATATATACAGATATGTGTGTGGGTGTGTGTATGTATGTATGTGTATGTGTATATATATATATATATATATATATATATATATGTAGTGTCTTTTGCAGCAATTCAATGCCATCAACTAAAAATTATTGCATAAGGGGAAGCTAATTTGGGAGGAGCAATTTTCTCAGAACTGATTGCAGAAACAGCCATACAATTATCTCAACAGAGCACTTAGAACAGTGCTATAAGGGCTGTGCCTTCTGATTTACCCCCATCGCGTGTTTCATGGCTTAATTGTGTGCGCCCAATCACTCCCAGAACGGGACAGACTGAAGGTTCACCCCCTGAGAACGACCACGGATCAGGGCGTGTCCAGGGCCTGGGGTGTGAAGCTCTCCTGTTTTTCCCTTCACATCCTTCCCTTCCGTTTGCAGACCAATTTCTGAAGCAGGTGCCTGAGTGGAAGCCTGATATTGCACAGCTAGTTTTAGTGTAGAAGGAGCTTTGGGCCCAACTTTTCTGAGCTCCAGGTATTTGATGTTTCTGACGGAAAATATTTCCAAGCATGCTTTATAAAACGCTGGGTAAATATAAGATGGCAGTAGAAGTCATGGTAGAAATAACAGGAGAGAGATTCAGACATGCTCTTCTTTGGCTTGAACTTTAGAGATAAGGGGAGTGTGTACCTACATGTTCTAGGTACCAGAGTCTAAGCAAGACAAAATAATAGATAAGGGTGTGCGCTCTGGGCTCTGACTGCCAGGGTTTGAATGCTAGCCCGTTGAGTCACTAGCTGTGAGCCCTCGGGCAAGATGCAGGACTTCCCTAATCTTCAAGTTACACTCGTGTAAACTGAGGAAAGCAACAGTGCCTCCTGTACGGGGTCAAGGCAAGCATTCAATGCCGCAGTCTTGGTGGGATGCCTGGTCACAATTTCTATCCCAGAACCCTTGGCCATTATTACTGTTAGTGTCATTAGGCTCTCCTGCCAATAATCCCACGAGGTTGGCATCTTTCCCATTTTCCCAGATGAGGAAAATGAGTCTGAAAGACGTGAAATGGCTTTCCCAGTGTCACCCCCCGATAAGGGAGGTGGGGGCCTGGACCCTGGCTGCTTCCAAAGCCTCCCCTCCCCCCACACAGCTTAATGAGGGTTTCAGCTTCACGCTTCTCTTCCCTTGATTAGGTGATAAATATTTACCATCTTGCCTTTCTTACTCTCTACCCTCCTTAAAAACGGTTTAATTAAAATCATCCGTTGAGCTCATGATAAAAATATGTAAATGTGATGATTTTTGTGAAATGAATCTATTGTTTCCTTTTCATTCCCAAAGGAATGGGGATCAGAGGGGCTGGATAGCCCAGGCTGGCAGTGAATTTGAAGAAGCATTTGATAAGACGTTGCATAACCGATTTCAAGGTCTGGTGGCCACAGGACCCAGCAATTCACTTATGTGAAGCACAAGTAAATTCACAGGCAGGAGTGGTGGTGTGGGGGGAAGTGCTGCCCCAGTATTTCCAGGAAGACCAAGAGGATGGAGTCTGAAGAGGCGGAGCTGGGAGGAGAGCATTCTTACTCCCCACTCCTGCAGCAGGGCTGAACCTCTCTCTTCCTTCAGTCTCACCCCCAAATCTCCTGCTGGAAGGCAACCTGCTAGTTTTCACCTCCTTCTTTGAGGCTGATGCTTCCCCCACGGCCCTGTCTGGTATGTGCCCTCAGTGAAACTCAATGCATATTTTTTTGTTTGCTGAGCATATGATCTGAGGTTCAAGTTCTTGTATTCGACACATATTTGCCTATTGAGAGTCAGTGGGCCAGGCAGCGGGCTAGGTGAGTGCCCCTTCTGTTAAGCTTTCAACCAATCTCAGTGTGGTCACCTAGACTTCAGAACTGTTGTCCTCGTCTGGGTGGGGGAGGGACAGTCTCCTACAGAAACACCTTTAACATTTCCATGCTCCCCTGCCAATCATAAAAAAAAAAAAAATTCCTCCAAAGTTTACTCCCCAGTCTAGGATAGCTGATTTGAGAGCCTTTTTGAGTGACCCCCTAACCCCCAGTATTAGACAGGACATGTCGCCATGACTAACAACCCCGGCATCTCAATGGCTCAGCACAACGAATTTGACTTCTCATTTACGGATTAAGAGTGGAGATCGGGCAATGGGTGGGGGATCTCTGGTTGGTGCAGTTATCTGGGGACCAAGACCTCTTCCATCTTGTGACTCTACCTTCCTCTCGTTCTCTCAATTAACAAGGATCGTGCGGGAAGGCCTTTACGGGGCAGGAAGTGGTTCCCACTTCTGCTCATGTTTCATAGCTCAGCCACATGGCAGCACTGAAAGGGACACTGGAGTCCAGCCCTGTGCCCAAGAAGAAGCGGGGCATACGGGCTACTAGTGAGGGCCACGTCTGCATTTTTCAGTTCCCTTACAAGGTCAGGTCTTTGAGCACATGGATGATGACACCCAACTGCACATGCTGAGCACGTTGCTCAGTGCCGGGTGCTGCTATGCAAATGTGTAAATGGTAAACACTTCCTGGGATAAAAACGAGTGAGTAAGTGAAAGAACAACCTGTAACCATAACATCATGGTCAACGAGGAAGTTTAACCCAAACCATTAATAAATCTATAGTGTATTCCCACAATTTTGTTCTAACATTTGCTTTATTCTACTTTTTTTGTGTTGGATGATGCAGGAGAGAAGTGGGGCATAACCTGGGCATTTCACACTCTTTTTTGAACTTTTTGATTTTTTTTTTTTATTGGCATGTCTGTCATCTCATACTCCTCTTTTCTGGACAAAGATTTGAGGTGTGAAAGTTTCAGATCATTAGGAGGTGTTCTTACCATGGTTTCTTTCTCTCCAACTCACTCCAGCTCTTTCCAACTGCACCAAAATTTCTTCTCTTACCCAGACTGAGAAAAGATGACCCACGGCCAGACCTTGCATTGCCGTCTACCAAACAGCTCCTACTAAATCTCTCCCCTCAAACCTCTGAACGTCGTGTACCATATAGAAACAGACTTTTGTTTTTCTATTTGAATTTACCAAATTCTTTTCTAGCATCAAACATTCACACATT
>CM053509.1:3429718-3451303 GCA_028627145.1 Eidolon dupreanum
CAGACATTTTTCAAAGCATCTTCTGGATTTGTATCCGTCTCCCACCATGTTCGACTTATGAACTATCCCAAGAATTAAATCGACATTTATGGGATTCAGAGAAGCAGAGGCGAGATGGAAGTTTGGGGAACTTGAATCTTACTTTTTGAGAATTCCTTCCACACTCTTCAGATAAATGCAACCACCTTGCTGAAAAATTCTCAGTGCAGCTTTAGATTTTAAGACATCAATAACCTTCTAGACACAAGCATTTTCAGTAATTTAATTTTGGTTTCTCGGTATCTATTATATCCCAGCATTTATTGATTTAAGTAAAATGAAGACATAAATATATACATCCTTCCATTTCAATACATATTTCCATCCATTTCAATCAAGTTATTCACTTGCGTTCTTTCTCAGAGAATAAAATTGGTGAAATTGATGAAGTTTTCCCATGTGGGCAAACTTCTTTGAGGAGTTAAAACCAACCATCCAAACTGGAACACTTGGAGCTAAAAATGTACGCTGTGGGCTTTCAGAACCCTAAGTTGTGCATTTAAAATGTTTTTAAGTGCTCTCATTAAAAGACATGACTTTGATTGATTAGTTTTCAAAAAAAAAAAAAAAAAAACCTGCCAGTGAACGAATTCAGCAGTCTTGAAAGTAAAATGCCACAGAAATGGTTGGGCTGAGGAAAGCAAGACCCCGTCTTGGGATGGGATCCAGGAGGGCACGTGACACCCTGCCAACACACTCTACAGCATTAAACTCGACAGAACACATAGATCCTTTAAGTCTGTTTTCCAAAGCAAGGACCACCTGATGTAGTTGGAAAAAGGAAAAAGTATTTCGTTTGAGATTCATACTTCAGGGAGTTTTGACCTTGGTCCCCGTACCGAGTCTCTCTAAATCGTGCCTCCCCCCCCACATATGCGAGGTGGAACAGTTTCATTCACAGCTCCACTGTCTTCGAAAGGGGCAGCTCAAGGGAACCGGTGAGCTCTTTGCTCCCTAAGGAAGTGTGGATATAGCAATATTAAGATGGAGACGAAGAAGAAGCTGTGTTTCCCGTCACAGCAGAGGCCGGGTCAGCGGGGGTCGCGAGGAGAACATACAAAGAGGAGGTGGGGACCATCGAAGCTGTGTAAAGTGGGAAGGGAAGGGAAATTATCCTTTTGATGACGTAGCAGAGAAGAGGGGATTATGGCCAATGGACGTGCTTGATGGGAATTTTTTTTGTAAGTTTCTTGTTAAGATGAAGACTTCAGCAACATCTCCGGTCCTCATTCATTCCTTTGGTGCACACGAATTCATTCTGGGGGAACAGAAACGGGTTTTCGAGTTCTGCTTCACAATGGCCATGTGTAACAGCTGGGCTCTGAACGGCACGTGGAAGGCAGCTACAGGCAACCCTGTTGACTTAGAAGCACAGTGTACGTCTTCTGCATTGGGATCAATAAAGTTCATTTGAACACTAGGGGCTAACTTCGGTTCTCATGACTAGAGACAAGGGTTGGGACCAGAAGCAGCTCTATTTTCTGCCTCCCTGTGGGCTAAGCCAAGAACAGGCCTCACCCAGCAAATCCAAGTTCCATGATGCTTGACTCTCTCACCCCAGCATCAGGAAAGTGGGACAGAACAACTCTTTCTTTCCGTTCTCCTGGTGGACAAATAAAACCACATGAACAATGATGCTGCTGCTGGGGGGCTTAGTACCTGCCAGGCCCTGTTCCAGACACCTCGCAATCCTCTCTTCTCGAAGGAATTCTGCTGTCCGATTGAGTCCCATATGGACCCGAGGTTAAGTGACGTGCTCAAGGTCTCGAGGCTAGTAATTTCTTTTAGTAAGCATTTCTCCTATCATTTTCTGGTGTTTGGCGATGTCACTAAACCCTCCTATTGGGGGGAGGGGACCAAAATTCAGCACAGGTAGTGGAAGGGCCTCCCCAGGTTGCCCGCCCCCTCCCACTGTGGAAGGGCCGCCCTGTGCCATAGCTCCCTTCCCGCCGAGCCTGCCCTCTCTGCCCAGTCGAATATTTGACACACACAGACATTTTCCAAGGCAGTCAGTATACTGAATTCGAGTGACCTCCCTTGCTCCATGTGGATGGCGGCCACCTTTTCTTTCCATTTGGGTCCCTGGGTTTATCTCTTGTACTCGACTGTAGACGTCACCTTCCTGGCTTGACCCATGCCACTTTGTAAAGGTTCCTTTGGTTAATCCTGGCCCCGTCTACCCCCTATTCCCAATGGCCTCTGGATAACACGGCCACCAGCCACAGCCTCTGGAACCCAGTCTTAGTCCCACTCGCCTGGGTCACAGGGAAAGAGAATGAATTAAGGACATGTGGACAAGAACACGGGTCCAGCCAGGCCACCGATCCCTAGGCCTGTGTTGTTGGCTGCTGTATCCCTCCGTTTCCAGAACAATACCTCCCACATCATAAACGCTGAATGCTGAATAGATGGGTGGAAGCGAGAGTGTGGGGATGGCGTGTGCTCAGGATGAGCCGAAACAAAAGACAAGTTCATGAGCAGTCTCTCAGTACAGTCCTTAGGTTGACAACTTGGTAACAGCGTGAAAACAAATTAAGCCAAAGAAACACCTCCCCTGAGATGCTTCATTACTTTTCCCATCTAGGTGTGAATGCCATTAAGGCAAATTATTGCCTCTCAAATATTTTTAGCTCGATGCCCATTTCCGTCTGCATTTGCCTTAGAGGTACATGTTTTCAACTAAGTAATAGGACATACAAATTAAATGCAATTTCAAATTTAAACCTGTACAAGTGTCACTTACCAAGTCCCCCCTGATAGTCCCAGGGGGCTGCCCATAGCATTGTTGGAAAGTATATTACTGTACTTGGTTCCCATTATTTAGTCCAAGAGCTTCTTATTAAAATAAAAGCCTGCAATAAGGTTAATATTTTATGCACTGCACAGCCACAGTGAGTGTTTGAGCCCTAACAAATAGATTTATTTCTCATATCTTTCTTCTCATTTATGTTGTTTTTTTTTATTTTATTGTGTCCACTGACATATACCCATCAACATCCACCTAGGACATTTCAAAATGAAAAAGTAACATGTATTATAAATATTTTGAAAATTGAAATGGTGACAGAGAAAGGTTGTCATATTCTAGAGTTCAGGATTCTAGCTGGATGCTGAGCCCCAAGAACCTGGCACGGTGGCCTTAAACGTGACCTTGGCACCAGCCTGAGTAGACGGGTGAACACAGCGGATCCTCAGCAGCTGACACTGTTACTTGAGACTATTTTCTCTCGTCTTACTTTTCTCCCAGTCGTGGCCTCCTGAGAGCATGGCAGGCCCCTCAGCCTCTGGCTCCGGTTATCAGAATGCTCTAGGTTCACCTCCCATTTCACTCGGCACAAGCAAAGCCAACTTTACTTGGTCACTGGGCCACGAGCACATCCCTGGGAGGGACTGTGCTGACTTGTGTCAACGTCCCCAACAATAATGCGATAGGCGCAGAGTAGGCACTAAGTGAAGGAAGCATTGTTGGAATCCACTTGGACTTAGGAACTGCTTTGCTGGCCCGGGGGCTGGCTGGCCATCCCAGGTTCCTTCTTCTCCACTATCACGCAGTAGCTCAGCCCACAGCCTCTAGACACTCCGTGGCGTTACGTATGCTTACTTGGGTATCTACTTCTGTTCCTCTGATTTCTGACTGCTAAGTGTACCTCGCTTAAATTTTTCCTTCAAACGAACATTGCAAAAGAAGACTTTGGCCCTTTCAGAAGTGGAGATTTGAATAACTCACCAACACAGTATGCTGCTTTAGATAAATCACTTCACCTCTTCGGTCTATTTTCTCCTCTGAAAAATGAAGGGACTAGATTAAGTAACAGAGCTTGTGTCTTTCATGTCCTTGGGTCTCTATTTATGATCCCACAAGGACCAGGGGCTGCATACTATTAAAGCAAAACTACATTAGAACAGCAACCGTTACGGACTTTCTCTATGACCCCTACGATTATGTAGTGTAATATTGCCGTATGAAATTTGGACGGAGTCCTTTAAGAACATAAAATGATTTCCTTGAAAGGGATCTGTTTTGCAGCTGGAGAAGGCATGCCACAGTCTTGGAAGGCAAAGCATTCATTCACTGAACTGCGGAGGAGGCTCAGAAGATGTTTGCAGGGAGATCAGAAAGCCACTGGGTTCCAGATTTACCAGGTAATGTAGTAAGAGCTCAATGACGTAAAAGAAGAAGAAAAAAAAGTCAAGCAACTCATTCATTTATTTATTTGTTCAAAAATGCTTGCTGAAAACCCACTCTACGCTGTGGATGCTGGTGCCATCAAGCTCAGCTCAGAACATTTAGAAAACTGGACAGAATAAAGAAAGAATGAGGCCGCTCCCATCTGTTGGAGTGTGTATGCGGTGGGGAGGGGCGAGGGTGTTCTGTAAACTTTTTCTCTCTGCGCATACAACTTATTTTTAGATATTTTCAACGATGGCGGGCAAATGATTAGGCATTCTGTTTTTCTCATTTTACGTTACTTATACAAGCATTTTCCATGTTGTAGCACCGTTTTCTTAATTATCATCTAATTCTACCGGAATTTAATGATGCTTTGTTCTGTGATTGGTTGTTTAGATTTTCCTTATTCTCTTTGTTTTTAATACAAATAATACTTCCCTAAAAATCATTGTGAACCCAACTTTTATTTGTTTTCAGATAATTTCCTTTGAATAGATCTTCCAAAATATTAAAATATCAGAGCCACCTTTTTCTACTTCACTACTTATCAATTTTAGGAAATATTGATTGACTCTTCTCTGTAGAAGACAAAATTAATCATCTTAAGCTTTCTCAGCTCTTTTTCTTCTGTTAGTTTTTGTTACATCCATCGTAATTTGTATTTTGTCAGGGGTTAGCTGTTATGCATTTTGCTCTGTCATCATGCTTCCTCCAGCTGTTTGGTTGGATTTCCTTATTTAAATGGGTTCACGGCTCACTTCCAGTTGTTGTTGTTGTTGTTTTTTGAAGTTTCTCCTTTCCTGAATATATTATTTGGATTTCTTTTTTGCCTCCATGGATTTTATCATTTGGTTTTTCAAAGGCACACTCCATTTCTACTTTCCCTAAAGTTTTTCATGTTTCTTGTGAATGTGTGACATGTTTAATGCTATGCATATGGCTATAACCAACTAACGGTCAGGTACGGCATGAAGATTAAGGCAAGGGTGTCGGACCTTGAATCCTAATTGTGCCACTTAACTGGCTGCGTGGACTTGGGCAGACAATCTAACACCTCTGAGGCTTCATGTCTTCAACTGGAAGAAGGGGCGGATCGTGGCCTGCTTGGAAAAGTGGCTTTGAAAGTTAGATGAGCTGATGCACATACAGCATTTAATGTTTAGCATACAATGTGAACAGGTGACAACGGTCATAACTAGCATTTCCAAATACATTTTGTTTAAAAAGTTATCTAGTATTGTCAGTTTGGTTAGTATTATTGTCATCTGATTCAAACAGCATTTCTTGAGTGTGCTCTATGTACAAGACAGTAGACTAGATGCTAGGGATTCAAAGAAAAATAAGTTATGATCTCTGACATCTGCCCTTGGGGGTGGCTATTCAGAGCAGACAAAATATTAAGTTTGTAAGTTTGAGAATGGGGGCGTGGGAGGCACATTAACAGCCACCTTTTTGGTTTTCTAAGCTTTTGACCACGTTCTTTTATATTCCGGTGATGAGAAAAGAAAATTAATAGTAATATGGCCCCCAGTGGTGACATTGCCATGTCTCTCTCAGCTCTGTGGCACTTAGATAAGATTGGAACTTAGAAACAAGTGAGAGTTTAGAGCCGATCTTTTCACACAAAACAAAAACAAACAACGTTTAAAAAAAAACAAACGCTTCCCGAAGAAGATTTCAGCCCCAGTCTTTGCACAAAATGCCACACTCGAACTGCTTAAGCTTTTGGGGAGCACTTGGAAGTAAATGGAAGCAGGCTTGAGAAGCTCGTGCACTCAACATCACTTTCTGGAGTCGGTGTGAAAATGGTTCACTCCATGATGGTGCAGGTAGAATTTTATTAATTAGAGACTTTGCTACAGCATCACGCGTAACATACTGACCTTTGTGAAAAGGGGAACCCGGGTGAAGGCCATACCATTGGGGTGGGAGAAGGGGCACCCCGTGGTCGGTGTGTGAGCTGGGAAAGGCAGCAGGAACAGTGTCCCATCAGGAAAGGGAAGAAAGAACTGGGTTTCTGGGGTTTCAAAATCATTAGTTTGAGCCCTGTCCTAAGGGGGATCATAAGAGAGAGACTCAAAGGAGCCATATTACCTAGAAGCTGTAGGTGACCTTGACACCTGAAAGCACGTCCTCAGTCCCAAGAGAATTGAGAGTCTGCTGCAAGGTGGGCTTGCGTTGTCATGGAGGTTTCTTCCCTCCAGAAGAGCAATGCTGCTGGTAAAAATTTACATAATTTCCAAGAAATTCTGGGAGTACGATTCTTAACCTGCCCCTTGCAGTTGGCCAGGGATTTTAATAATATCCGGAGGGTCTTATAGCCCCAAACGCAAAGCATGATCCACATCCTATGTCAGCTCAGCTCATGAGTTTGACCAGTGTCTTAAGACGGACATTTGTGTCTTGAGAAATAACATGTGTTGACCTCTGCATCTCGTTAGTCTGGAAGGCCTGAGGGATTAAAGCAGATAGAGACGAACGTCATAATCTCATTTTTCCACATTACGAATAAACCAGATACTCCATATGAAGCTGGCAGTGTGCTTAAAATAATGAGGTATGGCAAATGTTTGCTAGGTACAAAGGGGCAAATTGAAGATCTAGCTGAAACGTTCGGTTTAAAGAGTCTATATATGATCATACTTTCATGATGCACTATGTCAATGAGTCCTTTATCCAATGGGGCATATAAGAAACCTGGAACTCATTCTTGAAACTTCTGGTTTCAAGATCTGGCTGATCTTCTCCAGTTCAATCGCTTTCCTCCTTCTGTCAGTTTCACACACTAACAGCTATTTTGAATGCATCTGCTTCTCTCCACTTTGCCAGCGTTGTGGGAGACCCAGCTACCCTTGTCTCCACAAAGCCAACAGTGGCGTCATCAGCCTTTCTCACTGAGTTTTTTCACCTGGGTACCTCATTCTGCAAAATATGATCCACGTATATCTGATCACTTCCAATCTTTCAGTGGCTTACCCTTCGTGAGACTTGAGGCCTTGTGTGACCTGGCCACCTCCCACCTTTCTAGCTTCATTTTGTTCTTCTTTCTCTGTCTCTCCTTCTGCTCCAACTAATTGGCTTCCTTTCAGCTCCTGGAGTTTAGCATGTCCCTGCTCACCTCAGGGCCTAAGACCATGGTGTTTCCTCTGCCTCGGGCACTTGACCCATCTGCTCTCCTCCAGTTCATCAAGAAAACTCCAGTTCATGCCGAAATCTCAGCTGGACTGCTGTTTCTTCAAAGCTTCCTTCACAGTCAGACTAGATAAGGTCTCAGGAGACTTTCATAGCAAATCTTATTTTTTCCTGCCAGCTCTCATCACAGTGTGCACCTGTGAGTTTGTGTGATTATTGTAGCAATGTCTCTTTTCTTCACTGGGCAGTAAAGCTTCCTGGTGGCTGGGACTGTGCTTGCCTTGTTGATGGACGTGTCCCCACCTCCCAACACAGAGCATGTCAAACAGTAATTGTTCAATGAGGGTGGGTTGAGGAAAAAGAAGGATAATTGAACTAAGCTGATACTTAAAGCTTCAGAATATCAAATGCCATGATCTAACATCACTTTTAAAAATTATCATAAAACCAGCCGACTGTCCTAAAATCAGCCAGTTTATGACTGTTCCTGGTGTCTGAGGTTGGACTGGAGGGGCTGGGCATGATCAGTTCACTGCAAGGACTGATGAGCTAAACGAAGAGCAAGATAGACAAATGCATCCTTGATGGGAAGGAGAGTTACTTTGCCCAGCTGTCACGGGACCTCTCCTAAAGCTGGTACCTTGCTGCCTGAAATCGTCTCTTTTTATGTGAGTCTTCCCCATCAGGCTGCTGGTTCCTCAGGGGCTAGGACTATCTGGCATTAATCTTTATGGTCCAAAAATTTTGTATGAGGCCTGGTACACAATGAGTGGTCAATGAATATTTTGCACACCAGTGATTGAATGAACGAATGAATAAACATGAAATAATATTAAGCATTATTTGGAATATTCTTGCTCATTTGATGCATATGTTTTTAATGTGAAGAAGGGTCACCAACTGCAAAGTTGAGTCGATGTACCTTCAGTTCTGAGCTTGTAAACCTCTAATCAACAAAAACCCCTTTAATGGAATCTAGCTCTCATAGCTCAATAAGAATACAGATGGCATAAAATTAGCATATTTAAAAATATACATTCCTATGGTGTGTGTATGTGTATATACATATTATGTATATAATTATATGCATTACATATATAATGATAAGAGGTATCATTATATGGATATCATTATGTATATAGCGTATGTATCATAATACATATGTCTATACCTCTTCTTAGCTTATGAGTTCAGAACCATTCTCGTTACTGTCAGTTTCTCTCCTTTAGGTGCTGTCCCTGAAACCAAGGCACAATCAAGGTGCTTGATAAAGCCAAATGCTTTTCTGATCTAAACAAAAGGCAGTTAGAAGGCAGATGGTGGTGTCCAGGGAGGAACTGGATCCGTGGAGAGACATGTCACATCCTTCTCTCTCCCTCTTTTTTTTTTTCTTTCTTGCTGGGGAAGCTGAGCTATGTGTGTTGGTGATGGGGAAGTTATTTCTTGGAGGATTTTTTTTTTTTTTCCCAAAGACCAGGGTCAGGAAGAATCCACCCCAAGGGTAGTTGGAGGGAAAAAAAATAACAAGGCACACGAGCGTCTGGGGAGCACAACATTGCTCACATCCTCTGTAATCATCAGTGCATGGCTTGGCTGTCTTGGTAATTTACATAATGCCATCCTGACACCTTCACTTCAGTTATCCATCACGACTGCCGTGGAGCTTCCTTCCTGGTGCACGCTTGCACGCTCCCTCACCCCTTGGTTTCTTCTCTCCCATCTCCCATTGTTTTCCTTCTTCCCCCTCCCCTCTCACCCTCTCACATGTCTATGCCTCTTTCCCTGCCCCTCCCTCTACTTGTGCCTTTTTTTTTTTATTGGGCTAAGCAAGAAGAAGAAGAAAAGATAGATTTCACATCTTTTTTTATTTTTGCCCTAGTTCAACTCACAGACATTTGGTAAATGATGAAGCACCAAGTCAATGAGGACGGGAAATATGCAGAAGAGAGCTCCCTTTTTATGTAATAAATAGTATCACTGGGGTGGGGGAAGGGAGTTACTTTAATAAATTTATACATGAACACTCTGGGGGAAATGAGGTCTTCAGTTTTTACATTGTTTTGAACATAAATCAGTTTATACTTTGTATTGAACATAAATTTGAAAATAGAGAAAAATTGGACACTGAGTATTCAATTCATCTTTCAGTATAATCTAAAGAGTCCATAAATAAATAAATCCAAGATTCACATGCACTTATAAATATGATCAAGGCACTGGGCTGATAATTTTCTGAGATAGTTTTAGTTGGTTTTATTTATATAATTAGGCCACAAGAAAATGGAAAAATAATTGAGGGATTAATAGTTTTTTTCCCCCTTACACTACATTTTTGGGAAAATAAATTGCTGAAAAATTACATAAAAATACATAGAAAACCTGTTGCATAGAATGCATATTTTGTGGTCTTATTAATATACAATGAAAGTTATTATGAAATGTTTGACAAAGACTAAAGAAAGCCAAGGTCACTAAGGATGGATGTTTTGAATGAAAATTTATACACATCTGAGTTTTAAAGAAGAAAATTAATTGAATTGACTCTAATAATTTTTCATGAACTTTATTTTCTTTCCTCTCTCTCTCTCTCTCTCTCTCTCTCTCTCTCTCTCTCTCTCTCTCTCTCTGTCTTTCTTTTTTTCTTTCTTTCTCTCTCTCTTTCTTGATGCCAATTTTGTGCCACCAATCTCATATGCATAAATATATATATATTTTTCTCTTTTGTTTTATTCTCGAATAGAAAAATGTAGATAAATGGGACACATAGATAAACAGTACAAGCTTTCAATATTTGTTTCTTGAAAGGCAGACCCAATGTTTGAGCTCTGCCTGTAGAGCTTTTTAAAAAGAAATACTGATGCTTTGACCCCCGCCAGAGCAAAGAGAATTGAAATTTTCAAATGCACGGCAGCTTCTAAATTCCTACATATTCTAATAGTAAACTCTCCTATGCTCTATTCTCTTCCCCATTTAAATGTTCCCCAGGTTCTTCTGGAATTTCTAGAATCTTCTCTGTTGATAGTGTGATGCTTTTAAAGCAGTCTCTGATAGCTTTGAATGTGTGTGTGTGTGTGTGTGTGTGTGTGTGTAAAATGATAAACCATTAACAAGGGCCTTGCCCTCTTTTATGGGAACTTGTGACTCCTGCACCGGCCATTATGCTAAGAATTTCATTTATATTATCTCACATGTCTTCACAATTCTACATGGTAGAAACTAGTGTTCTCTCAATTATACAGATCAATAAATTAAGGCTTGGGTCATGGTGAGTAACTTGACCAAGGTCAGGCAGCCAGGAAGACACAGAGCAAGGATTATAAGCTGGAAAATTCAAAGACAGGGCACATCACAGGCACCAAGAAACGATAATCATTGCTATTTTAGTCTCTGGGATCTTGCTACGAGACACTAGTGATAATAAAATAAAAAATAGGATCTCGAAAGCATCAAGGAGTAAGTTTACTTGTGGTCAGTTCCCGGACGGGCTTGGGAACTTCTTGAGGTCAGGGTTAAATTTACTTCCTTTGTGTACCCTCAGTGTCTGGGACCAGGTTCAGACAACCTATGAGAACTTAGCAGGTGTTTGCTAACGTGAACCCTACCCTAACCACAGAGAATCCTTTTAATGGTCATGCTGTGCTGGGAGGGGTCACACAGGTATTCTTCAGGGACATCAGAGGTGCCAGCTCACCAGTGCTGTTGACCCGGCAACCAGCTCTTGCGTATCACTGTGCACAAATCATCCTCGTTTCTCCCTGATGCCTTTTGTTATAATGATGGAAAAGAACCCATCCAGTTCTATGTCTTACTAGCCAACTTGGCCACTTCTCCTGGCAAGAGACAAACCAGAGCTTGTGGCAAAAATTGTAGTCATCTTTGTGAACTAAACTTAGTTGTTGATGTCTCTGTCTCTGGACAAGACCCTCCTACCAGCAAAGACTGTGTCTTTGTCCACTTAGCATTTCCCTGCTGAACAGAGGGTCAGGTACTCAGGCTACAGAAAAGTACTGGCCAAGGGGAGCAAGGGACACACTCTGTTTTCCTTACCATGTCGTGTAGGAGCTAGCACAGAGGTTGGCACATGGAAGAACACAATTATTACTGCGGAATCAGTGGGTGAATGAATGGACGCAAGGAATGTGTTAATATTTCCAAGGATTCCCCTGGACAGGTCTCTCAAGAGCTCCCTCTGGGGCAAACCGTATGGCTCCACCCCAAAGGGTAATATCTAGACCCTTAATTCCTGCTTTCTCAAAGGCAGGGCTTCACGTTTCTGCCTGATGTCCCCAACAGAACATAGAGTTTGCAATGCAAGAAGGGGAAATTAGGAGTTCAGAAGGCTAGGGGAATCACAGCCTCACTGAAGGGAAGTTGTCACTGGAAGCCTCATGTACCAACTTAATAGAAAGCTCCCACACTTCATCGTTTCCTCTAGAAGCTTCCATCACCCTGACATCAATCTACATCCCCCTGTTATAAAGTCTCATAGCATCCCATGTCCTTTCTGCATGTCACTGTCTACCTGATTTGGCTTTGTATGCGTGTAGAGAGTCTGACTATTACCTCTGGCCCTGAGTAGAACCTAGGCCTATGGGCTCAGGGATAAGACATATGCTTTGTTCATCATTGCATCCTCACCAGCATCCGCTACCCGGTAGGTCCTCGGTAAACACTGTGTTGAAGGAGCACGTGAAGGAACGAGCCAGGTCCTGTCCTGGACACGGGATGCAGAAGTGATTCAGATATGGCTCCTGCCTCGCCCTGACGGGTCACACTCTATGAAGTGGCACTTCTACCTAAACCATAGCACACGAGATTGAAGCAGCTGACCGAGTGTCGACGCAGAGATGAGCTAGGCATACGTACCTGCTGGTGTTGGTGAACGTCCTTCCTCCCCGAGTGCTAGGAAGTTCCTGGGAGTCCCGGATCATGCCAAACCCATCTCTGAATTCCCTGCACCACCTTCCACAAGGTGCTGCCCCAGTAGACACCTCGTATGTACTGGTGAATTTGACATTTGAATGGAGCTCCCAGTCTACTCCACTTCAGAACCACCAGGGCTGAATGTAACCATGTTGCCCAAAGATGGCAGAAAGATAACAGAGTAAGAATGCAGTTGCCTTGCACTGAGTCTTACTCTGTACCAGGCACAAACTAAACACTCTTCGGATGTGTCAAGACCTGTCGTTGAATGCTGATAGTGTGCCGGGGCGGGGGGCAGAGAGGACGCTACATTCTCACGTCCTTGTCCTGTGGGGTTAGCCTCACACCTTGCCCAGGTTAAGGCATGTTTGCCAGCGTTGCACAGCATGGGTGGAGTGGCAGACCCCGGATGCTGGACTAAGTCGGCCTTTTTCCGGAGCCCGTGACCTGAACCACGCAAAGACATTGGTCCTCCACACACGTGTCGGTGGGTCATCACACCGGCGGTGACTCACTGGCGTCCAGCCTCCTTTCTGGTCAGGACTCTCCCAAGTCTCACTACTTGAAAGGATTTCAAAATGTATCCCATGTCTTCCTTCCACATCATATCTATGTGACGCTTTTCAAATGCCTTTGTTTGGCATTTACTATAAAACTCCTAGCTCCCTGCCGAAACCTTCCTGATCTAATTGGGCACCGATATGTTATTTATTTCTTCCCTAATAAATCAACAAAGCTGGGCAGAATCCACCTGGAATTTACGTGCAGAAAAGAATTTGCATCAAACAACTAACATTGTGCTTCTGTTGGTGGCAATACTCCTGGATTCTATTAGCCCTTGATTAAACTACATTGATAAAAACAACCCCCTTCCCCATCAACACGCACACGAAAAAGAAAAAGAGACAGAAAGAAAGGAAGAAAGCCAGAAATCATTTGAGCATTTGTGGCAGGTGACTTGTGTTTCTACAAGGTTATGTTTGGATACTGTTTTGTTTTTTTTTTTCAAACCTGCAGAATCTACAAATCCAGAAAAAATTGGAGACCCCTAACTTTCACACTGGCTCTTTTTGTTATAGCTAATGTTATAAAGTTACTTTATTAAGATTGGAGTTTATGTTACAAATTGAATTAAGGCACAAATATATACAGTTCATCTTGTCTTTTAGCAATGCCCCCACTCTTACTTTCTCTTGTGATAAAGAAAACCATTAGCTCCTGTCAGAACCGCAAGGAAGGAGATCATTTTTATTGAAATAAGAAGGAAATGATAGTGTCAGGCACTGAGTCCAAGAGATAAAATATTACATCTAATAAACATGCTACATATGGGATTCGACAAGGGGTCCTTGAATTACTGAACAACAGAAGCTACAGAAAAACAATAACATTAATATTGAAAAATAATGACAAACACTCCCATCTTGGAGAAGCCTGCATTTTAATAAAAAGAATGGAAATTCGGGAATCTCTGAGAAAGCTGCTGAATGTTCTCCAATGCATGGAAAGACTCTTGAAGGTGAACCAATGGAATGACAGGCATGGATGTCCACGGCGATCGTGAATTCAGAAAAAAATCAGAGGACTTTATGGAGAGGTAGAGGGTATTTAAAATACTGCAGAGATGCAAGACATAGACAGGAGAGTCTAAATTAGGGTGGGTGAGACATCTCAAAAGAATAGATCGTCATGGCCGTCTAGTGTGTCAGGTGGAGAAGGCTTCCGGGTCTATGCTCAGTGGCACGGGGACCATGATTGATGAGTGACATCTACGTGACGGATGGATTGAGGATAAAGAGTGGGTGGGGGTGTCGCTGAAATGCTGCTCTGTATTTGCTATCATGGATCCAAACCATTTGTTCTCAACTGTCACCCAACGACATTCGGCAATGTGTGGAGATAGTTTTGGTTGTCATAACTCGGGGTGGGGTGGGGGGTGTCCCTGGCACCTATTGGGTAGAAGCCAGGGATGCTGCTAAATGCCCTACAGTGTCCCGAGCAGCCCCCCAAATAGTGAGGAATTACCCGGCACCAAGCATCAATAGCACCATGGTTGACAAAATTTTTTTTTTCCCATTTTCCAATAAAGAGTCCCATCCACTCATAACTGACCCTGCACCCACTGTTCTGGGAGCACAGCTCCCCTTGGCAGTTTCGCCCCTTCATGCCCGGCTGCCAGGGCAGGATGGCACAGCCCACCCATATTTATTTCTTCCCAGGATCTAGCTCTTTACTTGTCTCATCAATACATTTTTTTAATTGAACGTTATTCACAACGTCAAAAACCTGCAGCCGTCAGTAGACAATTACAGCAGCCATCGCTAACCGAGGGCTTGAGTGTGTCTGGCACGAGTCAACACCCTCCACAGATAATCTTTGCTGTAGCAGACGTACCTGCAATGAAGGTATCATCGTCCCCAAATTATAGATGGAGACATTTACAGAAGGTGTCCAGCTGCTGGCCACTGAGCTGGGATTCAGCGCCAGGTTGTCCGAACGCAAGATGTGATCTGTTTTGGGCTAGCTCAGGATTTATCAGCCTAGGAACTAGCAACACTTGGGGCTGTATAATATTTTGTTGGGGGCGGTGATAGGGTTGTGTTCTACCTACCAGATGCCGGCTCCATCATGACAACCACACATATGTTTTGACATCGCCAAATTTCCCCTGGGGGTCACGCCTGCCCTTGATTGAGAACCATTTGCCTGGATAGTATGTGTTTTAAGGTTTCAGCACTGAACCGTATAGACACCACAGGAATAATAACTAAATGGTTAACCGGTTGCTATAAAACTAGTCAAAACGAAAAGAAAACCAATTCTTCACAGTCCTCCTCTTGCCCTGCCATTCAAAACGCATCTGTTTTATCTCTAACGTGCATGAACTTGAAGCTTTTTGCCATTGATAACTCGTTTCCAAGTAAACATATTGGGAAAACCCCACATATGTGAGATTCAGGGCTCTGCCCCAACTTGGCCTGAGTTAGTTTCCTGCCTGTCCTCCCGGCTTGATTGTCTGATTCATTTGAGAACAGTAACCATAGCAACACTTCACCGTTTACTGAGCACCTACTGTGTGACTAGTTCAGTGCTTCCCTCTGATTCCTTTCTGGCCCTGCCAGAAAGTGTAGACACTTTTATCCAGATTTTGTAGGAAGTCAAGTCTGACCAGAAGTTACAGAACCGGCTCTTGGTTTATGCACTGCGAGTGGGACAAGGGGACTTGAGCCAAAGCTCAAGGTGGCTCCACCCACGTCATCCAGTCCCTCCCGCCCCCCATCTCCTGCTGCTCATCACACGTGTCCATACACTTCGCCGTTTTCTCTAGAATTTAAAAAAGTAACATTTGGATCATTGCTGAAACTAAGTGATGGATGAATGAGGGTTTTTATCCTTACCTTTCTACTTCTGTGTGTGCTTAAATATTTCCATAATAAAAAAGTTAAACGTTCTCCTTTCTACCTCCCCACAGAAAGTGTAAAGCACTCACGTCATGCTTCACGTGAGTCTAAGTGGTTGGGTACTGTTTCATGGTGGCCTCACTTTCATTTTCAATCCCAACTTATAAATCTTTTTTCTTCACTGGAAAAGTTTGAGTCTTGGGGGCAAGCTCAATGCACAAGATGCTACAATGAGCTATACATTTGCCAGAGAAGAGTGCCCTCAATCTTGGTCTTCCTGGCCCTAGTCCTTTGCCTCCCTGATGACCCCGATCCAGGAGAACCAGCTTGGTACTCATGTCTTGGGGTTCCATCTTCCTCATGCACAATGGTCAAGTGGTCACTGCGATGGCATAATGTTAAAGGTGACTCGCCTACCTGTGGCTCATACCTTTCTCACCTGCTCGTTATTTAAACGCCGAGACAAAGAAATGGTGTGCAGGGCGGGGGGAGAGGGAGACGTCTGCTCCTGGCTATTCCACAGTGTGTCCAGAGTCACCCCACAGAGAAAAGGGAAGGGAGTGAGTTCTGTGACCTTGCTGGGTAAAGGGACAAACCCAAATTCTCCATTTTTTCCCCCATCAAAATGGAAGCTGTAACACAGGCTTTGTATAGTAAATTAAAGTTTTGCTATTGATCACATAAGCATAGCATTCATCACCACCAGTGGGCTAAAAATAGACATTTTGAATATAAGCAGCATCTTTCTAACCTGACAGCTGTTGGGAGAATTAGAAGCATCGTTTGTTTCAAGCTCGGAAAGGCAGAGGCTGCCTCCCTCACTTTCCTTCCCTCCTCCAGCCCCCCCCCCCCGTCTTCCCTTGCCCCTCATGAATGACGACCTGCCCCTCCAGGTGGGCTTGATCCGTGATGCTATTTGGAAGAGTAGCCTGTCCTGTCAGGATCTGTGCAAGGATCTAAGCGGGATCTTGTCACCAGCGGATTGGAGGTTTTCTGGGGTAGGACATCATCTTAGTCTATTTGGGCTGCTTTAACGAAGTGCCACAGGTTGAGAGGCTTAGATGCAACAGATATTCGCCTCTCACAGTTCTGGAGGCTGGGACATCGGAGACCAAGGCGTCAGTGTGGTCAGTTCTGACGATGGCCCTTGTCCAGGTAGGAGGCAGCTGACTCCTTGTATTCTTACATGGCAAAAAGATGACCAGGGAGCTCCCTGGGGTCTCTTTTATTAGGGCACTGATCCTATTCACGAGGCCATGAATGACCCTCATGAGCCGATCACCTCCCAAAGGCCCCACCTTCTATGCCAACAAAGTGGGGGGTAGGATCGCAACCTATGCATTTGGGAGGGGTGCAGAAACATTTAGTCTATGGCAGACATACTCTGGGTGAAATCTCCAAGTCATTCTTCTCATGTTTCATTTCAAAATTGCCCCTTGCTCCGACTGCTGATGACAATGAGAATAATGAGTAAAAAGCCTTGTTCTCGTCACCATGGAGGGGGACACGGACGCTGGGAAGGCAGCACTGTCCAGATTCGAGGCGGGAGTGGACTATTTTTCAAAGCGAAGCTAGAAGTGAGAGGTAACTGGGAGGGGGCTGGGGAGAAGGAGCTGAGTGGAGGTGATGACAGAGAAATGATGGCTTAGGAGTTTCAAATCGAGCGAATGTGGGTAAGGGGAGGGGCAGCTGAGATAGGAACTGGGGGGTCAAGTGGCTCCCCAAAGCTTAGACTTCACCCTGAGGGCTACAGTCAGCCACCTAAAGGATAAACTCGGAAGGAACAGTGTGGTTTTTGTTTTTAACAGCTTTATCCAGGTTTCATTGACATGCAGTTAAACTGCACATTTATAAAACGTTTATTTTTTAATTATAGTTGACATACAATTATTATTATATGAGTTTCAGGTGGACAGCATAGTGATCAGACATTTATACATTGTTAAGTGTACAGTTTGAAGAGTTTTGACGTCCTCCAGGAAACCATCACCACAATCAAGATAGTGGGCAGCTCTATGGCTCACCCACATACTGTCCCTCATGTGTGTTTTCCTCTCTCCCTCCTATCTGCCCCTGGGCTCCACCCCCAGGAAACCCCTGATGTACCTTCATCACTGTTAGATTACTTTACTCCTTCCGTCACTCATACTTTTCAGGAGATCCATCCATGTCGCTGAATATATAGTACCTCATTTCCTTTTGCTTCTGAGTTGGGTCCCGCTGTACAGACATGACATGGTGTGAATCCACTCGCCCACTGCTGGGTATCGGAGTTCTTAGCGACTTTCAGCTATGACAGAGAAAGCTCCCGTGAACATCGTGTTCACGTTTTTATATACGCACGCACGTTTCTTTCTCCTGGGTAAGTATCGCCTGTGTGGGGCATATGATAGGTATGTATTTAAATTCTGTAAGAAACTGCCGAGCTCTTTTTCAGAGTGGGTGCACCATTGCATAGTCTGGCTGGCAGCGTGACAGAGGTCCAGGTACGCCACATTTTCTAGAAGGACCGGTCTTATAAATTTTAGCCACTCTAGCTGCGCATAGTGGAGTCTGTCTGGCTGCTTTGCAGACTTTTCTCTTTGTATATGGTTTTCCGCGATGTGTTTACGATGGGCCTTGGTGTGTTCTTTTTTGTCATACTCCATGTGCTTAGAGTTTGTTGAGGCTTTTGGGTCTGTGGGCTTATAGTTTTCATCCAATTTGACATTTTGGGGCCGCTTTTTTTTTTTTGAGTGTTTTTTCATACCCTTGTGGTAAGCAGCCTCTGCGATGGCCCCCAACGGCCACTGTCCCCTGATAGTCACTTTCCTGTACGGTCCCTCCCCACGCTCTGCCGTGCACTGCTTTGCTGTGCCACTTCCAGGGTTAATTTACACAGTTCACTGTGGTCTCGTTTTGCTTGCTGTGTCTCTCCGAGCTGGAAGAACTCAGATGCCATGCCGGGAGGACTCTCAAGCAGCCGTGGGGAGAGGCTTGCCAGGGCAGGAGCTGAGGCTGCTGCAAATACCCGGGGGAGCTCTGGGCAATGCCTCCCTCAATGCAATCTTCACAGGCCTCCCGCCTGGGCCGAGAGCTCGCAGACGGTTCAGCCTGTGAGGGACCCCGCGCCTGAACCTTCTTGTTAAAGCATGCCTAGATTCCTGGCCCTCAGAAACCACATGAGATGATAAATGCTGTTTTAAGCTAAGTTTTGGAGGTACTGCTTATGCAGCTGTAAACGAACGCAGCCGCTCGGCCCTCCACCCCCTGCACACGCCTCACCTGGTGGCCGTCACCCCGCAGCTCATGGAGGCTGGCTCCAGTTGTCCCCTGTCTCGTTTCTCTCGGTTTCATTTTGCAACTTACCTGCGACGTTGACTTCGCGTTCAGTAACGCTTCCTTCTGCGATGTTCACTCTTTTACTAATCCCATTCAGAGTATTTTCCAGTTTAGACATTGTAGTTTTTATATCTTCTTTAAAAAAAAAAAATGTAAACCACTTCATCGAGGTGTGCCTGCCATCCTAAAACCTGTACACGCTTAACATACACGGCTCGATGAGTTTGGAGTAAGTGTGTATCTGTGAGACGCTCACCACGACCCACGCCGTGAGCATGCTATTACCTCCCACATTTATTTTTTATTCTTATTACTATAGTAATTATTGTGATTTATGATAAGAACATTTAATGTCAGACCTACCCTTTTAGCAAGTTTCTGAGTATAGGACACAGTGTTATTAGACGTACGCTGTGTGGTGGGACCCTAAGACATTGATCTTGCATAACGCAAACTTCAGACCCCAAGTCAAAGGGCGCACAGACATTGTAGTTTTCATCTCTAGAAGTCTGGTTTAGCATTTTTTTATATCTCCTATGTCTCTGCGGAACTTTTTGAACATAAGGAATATAGTTATAATGACTACATGGATATCCTCGCCTACTAAATCTATCCTGGATAGAATTTCCAGGTCAACATGGATGAATTGATTTTGTCCTTATCGTCAGTTCTATTTTCCTGCTCCTTTTCATGCCCGGCCATTTTTTTATTGGATGCCAGACACTGAATTTAGCATTGTTGGGTGTTGGGTGTTTTTGTGTTTGAGTAACTGTGTTTGAACTTCGTTCTAGGACCTAGTTAAGTGGGAAGAGTTTGAGTCTTTGTAAGTTTTATTAGGTAGGTCCGGAGCAGTGTTTAGTCCAGAGCTAATGTCCCCCACGACAGAGGTAAAATCGCTGTGTCTCCCCGATTCTCTGTGACGTAATGTTTACAGTCTGGCTGGTGGGAACCGAAAGTAGCCTTGGTAAGCCACGAGGACCGTCCCCTCAGTCCTTCCCGGTGGTCCCTGCAGCCTTGGACAGCTTCCTCACCTGGGTACCATGATCAGTGCTGAGCTCACGACTTGGGGGAGGCCCTTCTCGAATCTTTCTCTGTGTGTGGTTCTCTCTCGTGTCCTGCAAACTCCAGCGGTCCTGGCCTCCCTGGCCTCTTGACACTGTCATTTCAACTCGACGAGGCCACCGAGCTCTGCTTCGGAGGGCCATGTTCTGAGAACTCCACGTAGGAAGCTGGGAAATGGCTGGGTTCACGTTATATGTTACCCTTAATTCAGGAATGCCCGCTTTTTCCCCCTCTCATGTCAATGTGATTAAAACTGTTCTTTTATAGATTTTGTCCATTTTTTTTTTCAGTTGTTTTGCATGGAAGAATAAATGTGATCTCCGCTATTGCGCGTTGGCCGGAAGTGGCAGTCTTTCCACGTGGGTTTAGAAGGACATCCCTGCCGGCTGCAGAGTCTGGGCTGGGTCTGCTGGAGGCTGGACCTTCTTTTGCACTTCACTGAAATGTCTTCACAGGGATGCAAGGGTCTGCATGAGGTTGGGAAGCAAGGATTGGGGAAGAGGGAAGGGAATCAGGAGATATTACAAATTTCAAACTCTTTCTGTGACCGAAGGTAAACAGCGAATGAGGAGAAGTAAAAGGTTAATTCTAGGCTTTCAGCCTGGGTGGCCTGCTCAGCTGTCTCCAGCGTACACAGGATTCTCATGGAACTTTCTGGGACAAACCATATGCTTCACTGTCCCCCCCATTTGCTTCTTGATTATGTCATGGAAAGTGATGGGAACATATTTATAAAAATGCACTGGAATGTGAAAAAGACAAAGTCCTAATAGGAATATAAAAATAAGTGCATGTTATCTAAAGTAGGGGGGAAAATGCACTCTTAACAATAGAGCTAATCAGTGAAGTTTCCTCGAAGAATTTGACAAGAAGCTTTCTGTTTCTAGATAACCACTTCATCTTGACCATTGTTGGGTGTTTTTTTAATTGCATAATTCATGTTCTGCTGCTATTATTCTTTCCAGAATCTTAATCTTATTTAAATTAAAAAATCACACACCTTATTAATTAAAACACCAGATGAGAGCAATTGATAATTCATGCAAGAGAAAGCAAACATCTTTTCTATAAATATTTCTCCTCTTGATTCATAGAAATCTCTGCTTTTATTTGTTATTTAATTTAATCTTTTTTAACCATTCTATGAAGTGGGAAGAGCAAGGATTAATCAGCTCCCACACTACGAAGGAAGAAATCAAGGCTGTAAAATATGAAATGATTCACCCAATGTCGCACAGTTGGCAGCTCTCAAAGTCGGACCCCAAACTCGGTGTCTTTCTTTCTTCTTTCTTTCTTTCTTTCTTTCTTTCTTTCTTTCTTTCTTTCTTTCTTTCTTTCTTTCTTTCTTTCTTTCTTTCTTTCTTTCTTCCTTCCTTCCTTCCTTCCTTCCTTCCTTCCTTCCTTCCTTCCTTCCTTCCTTCCTTCCTTTCTTTTCTTTCTTTCCTCTCTCTCTCTCCCTCCCTCCCTCCCCCTCCCTCTCTCTCTCTTTCTCCTTTCTTCTTTCTTTCTTTCTTTCTTTCTTTCTTTCTTTCTTTC
>CM053509.1:3451403-3464793 GCA_028627145.1 Eidolon dupreanum
ATCTCTGACACTAGGAGAGCAGGCCAGCATCGCTTCGTTCCGGTTTTGTGGATGACAGCTTGATGGCTGTGGATGACAGCTTGATGGCTGTACCGCTGCAGCTTCAAGCCAAAGGGAGGGGAGTCGAGCCAACTCATCTCACCGGTTTCTTGGTGTCATGCGAGGCAAATACGAACGAATAAGTCTCAGCAGTTCTTGAAATGAATTAATTTTTCAGCTTAGAAGTCAGTCAGTCTGGTGGGTCAGCGATAATAATGTCGTTTTACATGACATCGCAGGGCAAGGCTTTTTTCTTGCTTTCAATATCCTTCTTGACTTTACTCTTTACCATGTGGTCCCAGACAGTTTCTGAAACCACCCGGGCTGGATGGAGACTTTGGATTCAGACTCCGGGCCTCGCTTGAGCTTCGTTTCCACCTACGAGCCCTTTCCTTTCATCTCAGGGAACCCTCTCTGCTCTGGGCCAGCAAAGCCGACTGCTGGAGACAGTGACCCCGAAGTCCATCGGGTTTTCCTCCAGGCACGCCTGACTGGGTGGCTTCAGCTTTGTCCCTTGTCAAAGACGCTGCACAGCACAGTGACAAGAGTGTGGAACTGGAATCCGATGAACCGGAAGTCAAATCCTGAAATCGACAGTCACCACCTGTGTGGCTTTTGGCTCATGATTTAACCTCTCTGAGCCTCCGTCACTTCACCACTAAAATTAGGTTAATAGCCATTCGAAGAAATGTTATGTCAATAACTCAGATAAACCCCAGGGCTTCTTGTGATGGTATTTCAGCAAAGCGTTCCATTGAAACAAACACATTTCAGCATCTAAAATGTAGCTCAAAGTACCGCATGTTCTATTTATCCTCTTAAGGAAATGTCAAAGAGAAAGAAAGAGTATGTTATTAATGTACATCAGATATCTAAAAACTCCACTTTTCCCATCACTGTCATATTTAAAATCCCCCAATAGCTAATTCTCAACATTTTCGCTCTCCTCCTCGCAATTCCAAACAGAACCCACATGGCTTGTCTGTCTCTACCTTCTCTCTCCAGTCTCTCTCCTTTGCATTACATGAAAAATTTGGTCCTTCTGTGTGTGTGTTTTTTTTTTTTCCGTTTTCTCTCCTTCTTACTTAATTCCCAAACTCTTCACAATAGAAGAGAGTTCCTAGCATGCCAGGATCTTTCTTTTTTAGAAATCGGGGGAGTGTGTAAGCCTGTTATCATTCATTCATTAATGACTTTGGTCGAAGAACACGCTGATGGTTATAAATGTCCTGTGCAGTGAACGCCTAACACAGTGACTGGCCCAGAGTTGAAACTCAGCACTGTGTGAGTCATGCTTTTAACTCTGCCTCGGACAGGGTTTCAGTGGCAGCTCTCGGCGTGTGCTGCCCGTCTCCCCAAGTGGACAGCAAGCTGCTGGAAATACAGGACCATGTTGAGCAGCTTATTAAATTCTTAGAACCTGGTACCTTCTCTGAAGAGCACTGGAAGTCCATCGATGGGTCATTCATTCAAAAAAAAAAAAAAAAAAAGTAATCTTCCTACTATATGTCAAAAAATACCAAGCAGGAATTTTGAAATTTCATATGAAAAAGATATCATCTGGTACTTTCAAGGGTCTGACAGGCTAATGGAAAGAATCTATGTCAAAAACAAATAAACCTTTAAAGCACAGTTTGTAACAACCCTAGTTGACTGTGACCAGATGGAGACAGCCACACCTCGGCTGCCATGATTGCTGGCTTTAATGGCTCGCATCTTCTTGATTGTCTAGGAAATGGGCATGGCCAAAGGCACTGCCTTGCCCAGCGACGCCTGTGAGGTGGCGGCTCCCCTCACCTACTCATTAGGATACGGCCCATGGTCAGCAGATCACTGATTAAAACTTAGCCCCTGATTTCATGGAATGATGTCCATGTTCCAGTCCAGAGCTCCCTATGGAATCAGGCTGAGGCTGAACTTCAGCCAAAATGTGTCTTTCCCTCCACGACTATCTTGCTGCTCACTTTTCTTATAGGTGTCACCTGCGAGGTCTGTCACAAAACACTATCCGCAAAAGAATCCCCATTCGGGTTCTTGAGCTGGGAAACTTGATTTAAGGGACAGTCCTATAAGACGGCTCAAAGTATATGGTGGGCAGGGAGGAGAGAGGGCTACTTCTTAAGAGGTCTAGGAAGGCTTTATCGAACAAGGGTATTTGTGTTTCAATGTGAAGGATGCACTGGAGTGAGAATGGTAGGAAATGGATGAGGTATACAAAGTACCTACCAGGGCCACGCTCACAGCATTTGCTCAAAAGGTAATTTGCACTCCACTCCTCCTTTCTCAATACAGGCAAATAAACTATAACATTCAAGCCATTAAAAAGTGAAAGAACATGGCATTCTCAGGGAATATCGAAAGGTTTCATCACCTGGAGTTCAAGGAGCCTAGTGGGCCCTTGAAGGAGCATTGGGTCTCTACGGGATCGTGTCCCGTGCTTTTTCATGCATATAGTGGAGAACCAACAGAGACTTAAATCAGGAGGATGGTATTAGATCTGCGCTTGGGAAGATAATGCTGCTGGCAGTGGGGGTTCGCACTGGAGTAGCAAGACAAGGATATTAGACAATCATCGAAATCATCAAGACAAAAGGAGCTTGAGTTAGAGATGCTCACTTAGCAGACTGAGGTTTTAGAGTTTGGGATATATTCAAGTGGTTTCTCAAAGAATGACTCTTCAGCGTGAAGTGACCAATAGAGAGAGAGCGAAGAGCCACGGTAATAGCAAATGACAATATTCTGGCCCCTCGTGGTGATACTATATGAATCTTGAACGAGGATTATTCCATTAACTCTACTGGTAAAAAAGACAATTCTAATGAATGGTGCCACCGAAGTAAAACATACATTATCCTCTTATTTGCAACCTCCGTGTAATTTAAAAGGATCCATTATTGTGAGCGCTAGTAGCAGGTCAACATTCATTAGCAACCCTACAATAATAGCCAACAAGTGTGAAGAGTGAGCCTATGACGGAGGAAAACAATTTCAGTTAGAAAATAGGCTCTCATTTCTGACTCTCACCAGGTTATCACGGCAACAAGAAAATGGAAGCACTTTTATTTTCTAAATTTATGAAAAAGCCCTCACACCGCTGTCACTTCTCTGAACTTGAATAAAGACAAACAAGTATCAAGCAATAAGGAGGAAAAAGAGAGTTTGAATTTTGATGATTTTGTTATGAAATGCAATGAAAAATAAGTGGTTAGAGAGGATTTAATGTTTAATAGAGACATCGAATTAGACTTATGCTCATGCTGTAGATGGGTGAGTGTGCTCGTTGGTGTTGTCTGAGCTGGGTGTGTAAATGTGTGTGTATTTGTGCTCTCTGAACTGAATGTGTGTGTTTTCTGAACTTCGTGTGTGTGTGTGTATGTGTGTGTGTGAGTGAGACTCCTGGGGTCAAGTGTGATATTCAGATGCAAGGGACTTTTACAAGAATGCCTTTTTTTTGGAGCATACTTCTTTTTTTGAACAAATACTATGCTCCCGTAAGCATAGTTTGAAAGCAGAATTTTCATACTTTGCCCTTCATAAGAAGCTTGTTGAATAGGGATTAGAAAGCCATTTTAAAGATGAAAAAAGTGAGCCTTTGAAATATTAGACAACTTATTCAAGATCACTGAGCTAATAACGTAGCAAAGAGTGGGCTGGGGCAGCGTGGGAGGCGGAGACTCGGGGCAAGCGATTCGGTTCCTTGGAAGACTCGCACATCTAGCAAGTGATGGAGACAGAAGTGAAATCAACTCTGCTGATTCTAAAAGCATATCCCGTTCTACTGCTTGACAACATCATCACACACGAGGGCGGCACACCAAGGTAGGCGGAGATGCTATAGGACGTGCAGCGTCCCCAAACTTGTCTGCACGTTGGGATCCTGGGGAACTTCCCAAACCACCAATGCCTGTGTCTCACCCCCAGATGTGGTGAATTAACTGGTCCAGGGCATGGCCTTAGCTTCGGAAATTTTCAGAGATTCCCCAGGTGATGCTCATGTGCAAATAAGCGTGGGAACCACGGATATGGAAGTAAAGAGCCAGTTCTCTGATGCCATACAGACCTGAGTTCAAGTCCCAATTCTAGACTTACTAGCTGTGTAACCTTGGGCAAGATGCTTGACTGTTCCCTGCCTCAATCTCCCCATAGTGCCTGTACCATAAGATCGTTGCAAAGATGAAACGAGTTAACATATATAAAGCATTTAGAAGTGTTTGATACTATTATTTTATTAAAAAACAGCAATAAACTAAAAAATAAATTAAAATTAATCCCTGTCTTCTATGGATACCCAGGAAAAAGAATGTGCCAAGGAAGTTCACCAGACAAGGGGGCGTCTACTAGGGCTTGAAGCTAGGAAGAAGTCAGTGGAATTTAAGGCTAGAAGGGGCCTTAGACAGCATGCTCCCTCCCCTCTCCGCCACGTGCAGCTTTTACTGAAAGTAACATAGGGGTCCAGAGAGGTTAAGTGATTCTCCCAAAGCATCACAATGGTTATGGCGCTTTGGGTGGCTTCCTCCCTCCGTCTCTGGAGCCAGTTCTGCGTTAAGGGGGCTGCTCATGGTGGGCAGTGGGGTGGGGCTCGTGCAGGTAGAGGTGGTTGATTCCACGCCGACTCACAGGCTGTGAACGCCCCCTCTGACTTGCAATGACTTGGATTTATATGCTCTTGAGGGACAGGTCTCTATTGAGCAGCTGGGCTGGCACTTGTCATTTCTTCTCTGTGTGTCCCTTCAATGTGCCCTGGCTGGTAGAAGGAAATTCTTTGTAAAGAGTCTCTGAATTGGCGTCATCCGCAAAGGGCTTGGTCTCCCTGTCAGACGTTTTGCTTGGGTCCCTTCTGTGTCTGTGGGTGTGGAGTCCACTGGCTTTTGTGCCGTCACAGACTGTCCTCATGGCGACAACTTGACTCATTCTTTCTACGTTTGCACTTTCAAAGTTCTTCTAACTGGAACACATCATTTCAGACAAAATCCTTGGGAATATGTTGGCTTTGGTGTGGGCACGAGGTCGTGGGAGGAAAGCACGTTTTTGAATTAAGCAGACATGGGCGCTGTGCTGACGTGGGACACACGAATGATTCTGCTGTGCCTCATTTTCTTTATCTTCCACACGCAGACTGTGTCTGCCTTGCAGTGACGCGATGAGACCAAATCAGTGAACGCACGGGTCAGATAATTAATTCCAAGACACACGCCTGGCAGGTCGTGAGGAAACAGGGCTGTTCTCTGCTCCGGCATTTCATGTGGACGGAAGGAAGTCGATCAGAGAGCATCGCAAAGAACTGTCACGGCTCGATCTGTGGAAGCCCCGCTGTGGGCTTTGTAACTATGTCGGGCAGCAGTCCTGTCTGCAAGAGGGTTGGGTTTAACTAGAAACAGAGAATTCGCACGGTCGGTGCTCATTGCTGGGAAGACTACTCAGGCCAGGCAGGGTGTCAGAGGTAACCGTCTATTTTGTAAAGCAAGTCACGAATTAGCAATTCGAAAGCCATTTCAGGCCTTTGGATGAGTTTTATATTTTTTATAGATAAAAAGATGACACATGAAAACAAAGAATAAGGAACGTTTGAATTAGTTGCCAAGATTTTGAACTTGAAAGTTTTATTTCCCGATTCATTTTACAAGTGGGAAATTATGGATCTCCCAAGACACAGCCCGTTGAGTTTTGATCATGGCCAGGCCCTTTAGACAAAGTACGGTGTCTTAAGTTTGCCACAGTCCTCACCATGCTCTGCTGTCTCTCAAACTCTAATGATCCTTAGGGGCCCATGTGCACCGTCATTCTACTCGTAGCAGAGTCAAGAGGCAAGTGAAATATGCCAGGCGCTAGGAGAGTGTTTCAAGGACAATAGGAGAGAACATATTGTACAAAAGAGAAGAACGCTCTTACATGATGACATACAAAACAACGAAGATTTATGCATTGCAAGAACACAGCCAAAGTTCTCGCTTTGAAATAAAATAATGCAAGGAGTCCAACAGGTATAGGAAAAATGCTGGAAGAAAACTACAACCAAATAATGACAAAAAAAAAAAAAAAAAAAAGCCAACCTGGCCTAATCTATCGGTTGTTGTTAGCCACTCAGTGACTTTGCCTCTCGCGTGCATCTTGGTATGGAGACGTAAGTGTGGGATCGAATCTTCGCTTTGTCACACTTTAGTCTCATGCCATAAATCTCTCTAAAAGTCACTTTTCTTTTGCAACGTGACGATGCCCCTCCCCGCCCCTGCCATGATTTTTGGGAAAACGAAATGACTCTCCTGCAGGGAAGTGCCCTGGGATTGGCACATGGTCGATGATTAATTCGCATCAGTTGGATCTGAATAGACGGGAAGGAGGAGGAATCGTGAGCCCTGGGTGACCAGGAGACGTCACCGAGAAAGCAGGACATCATCGGACCTTCTCGAAGAGAGAGCGACGTGGAAAGATAGAAGCAGGCCCGAGGCGGGGGGGGGGGGAGGGGTCTGGGTTCAATGGTGTGGTGTGCACGGGGTTAGGGAGGACGTGGAGGCATGTCGGACGTGGACCCTGACCCTGCGAGCAGAGGGTACGTGTTGAAGTGAGGCTGAGTAGAGGCACGGGAGGCTGACCAGATGCCCTAGCGGCCTGGCCACAGGGTCCCTCAGCTTCTTGTCCCTTCACTTACAGAGTGCGATCCACCAACGTTGGCTGATCTCTTGTGTGCCAGGCACTGGGCTGGGCCCTGGGTGCAGAGAGGGGTCAAGGCTTAGATTCTGAATTCATTCTTCCTGGTGTTGGATAACAGCTCCGTCACTCAGAAACGGTGTTCCCCTGGGCATCCCGTAACCTCCTCTGCCACAAGTACCTCCACCGAGGACGTGGACGTTCTAGCAGTGGCTGCCTCACATGCGTGAGCGCATCCCAGAACGGTGCTGGGAGCAGAATGTGACCTAACACGTGTGAGCGACTGTTTTTGGGAGAGGCTGGGCTCAGGGCAAGAGGCTCAGGAAGCTCAGTCACCGCGGCCGAGTGGCCAGAGGTCAGGACACGTCCAGAGGTCGGGATGCAGCCCGGCGTGCCCGGCTCTACCCAGGTGACTCAGTACTTAGCAGAGAAGATGGCATCAGGCTCGATTGGGGAAGAGCTGGAGGACGAGGACAGGCGAAGGCGGCTGGGTGCGCTGGGAACCGCAGGGAGGCGGGCAGACCGGACCCTGATAGCGGGGAGGAAACGGTTCTGGGACTGGTGAGCGGAGGGCGGAGCAAGAAGGGACTTGAATGTCACGCTGAAGACTTTTCGTCTTTTCCTACAGGTGATCAGGGGCCTTCGTGTGACTTAAAGACAGAGGATGCCCGATGAGGCTTCAGGCAGAGTCTTAAGCATCCACACTGTCAGGTGTTTGGCAAACAGGACGAGCGAGCCCCGGCTTTGGGGAGAGGACAAAGCGGGCTGTGCGAAGTCCAGCTTTCTGCCAAGAGGCCTCCGCCCGTCCTCCAGCCCCGTGCCCCAGCTGTATGTCTTACGCATTTAACGCTAAGCACCTTGCAACATTCTGCCTTTCAGGTTGTTTAAGTTTTAGTGAGAAGGTGACAGCTACTGTTTCAAGTAAGACTGATCAAGGCGCTTCCCTCAACCCTTCACTGAGCTTTGCGGGAAGTGACCCTTCAGTGACAGCCAGCTGGGTGGATTCGGTGATCTGGACTGGCTGTTTCCCAAGCACCCAGCGGAGGGAGGGAGAAGCCCTTCTCGTTACAGGAATGCAGAACATGTCCTTGTCCAAATGAGGGACCCCAGAGGCCGGGGGCACGGTGGGGGCTTGGTAAATACTCATCAAATGGATGAAGGAATGAATGAATGAATGAATCCACCCCTCTCAATGATGCGTCATCTGTGAGGTGGGAAAAAGAAAACTAATGGATGCTGGCTAGCTTTTTTCTTTAATTAGCTTTTAAAAAAATAACAGTAAATCTTATTTACGCAAGGAAGATGTCGTTAATCCCTTTGACATTAAGGCAGTCAAGACAGGACAGAGTGTTCCGCGCCAGCCCCCTTCCCGAGGTGCCCCTCTACTCTTTGCAGTCCTTCTGTTTAAACTTGTTTCTCTGTGTCCACCCACGTGTGGCTGTGACTCCGTGTGGCTGCTCATTTACAAACGTGTCCCTAGGTGTGGTCAGGAGATTAGGTTATTCTCATTTAAGAGACGAGGAAACTGAGGCTCAGAGAAGCAGTGTTGCCTGTCAAAGGTCACTCAGAGTCCAGGTCTGAACCCAGCCCTGGCGGCCCAGGACCCCCGCACTTCCGGCCACCCTCAGGGGACGTCCTCCTGTGGTTCCCACCTACACTGTGAGCTCAGCTTTGAAGGGAGAGATGAATGAACGCTGTCTGTTCTTTTGGGAAAGGGATGCTGTGAGGATGGAACATCAGTGTGACAGAGCCAGGAAGGGACACACCTCCACCGTTCAACGCAACAGCCAGCCGCCACACGTGTGGCGTTAACTCTAAATTATTTAAGAGTAAGTAAAGTTAGAAATTCAGTTCCTCTGTTGCACTGGTCACACGTCAAGTGCTCAGTAGCCACATGGGGTGGCCAGATTGGACAGTGCAGATAACACGCATTTCCATCATCACAGGACGTTTAGCGGGACGGGGCGGCTGGTGGACCGAGGCATGGGCCGGAGCAAGGGCTGACCGCTAGCTACTGTGCAGGGAAGGGATTTTTTTTACTGCTTCTCTTTTTATATACTGACTTCGAAGTCTTGGGGGGCTTCCTCTCAGGGCTTCCTCAACGCGGTAAGTTTCACCTTTGCCATGAATTGCTTTTGCCTTTTCTGAGAATTCTGGGCGGCTGGTCTATGAACACATTCTGGGCTCCAATTTTATTCTAGATCAAACCACTGGGCCACTCAGGATCCTGTGGCTGTCACACCTCACAGACGGCCGTTAGGGGACTTGAACTTTGGTGTTATGGCCTCCGTCTTGGGTAGAGATATTGAAAAATAAGCTCGTCGCATGTGATTGCCTCTGGGAAGACTGTTTTTCTTATGAGGTCATTTGGAGAAATTCTTCTTCGGCTTGAATTCTGCGTGACTTATCTTAGGTTTTCCCTTTCTGGATACCTTCTAACCATTGTGTTTCCTTTTTTACTTTTGCTGCTGAGAAGCTCAGAACGAAACTTCCATCTTCACTATAAAAATTGTGAAGGACAATGTAACATTGTCGTGCATTAATTTGCCCCGGTATTTATTTTACTGATCTGCTCTTGGTCTTCTCTCCCTGTGATTTTGTTTCACTCTTTCTTAGTCTTTATCCCATCGTATTTTACGGTTTTGTCGTTTTTCTTTTGCTTGTTTTAAATGCCTCCTGCTACTCCTCTGACCAGCACACAAGAATAAAGAGATGAAAGCTCGAATGTAAATGGCTAAGTCACTGAGAAGGGAGGTTGCGTGTGGGGATAGCTCAGCTCATCGCTCGTCTTCGGGGAGGTTGCAGCAAACGAAGGCCACTCCTTCAGAATCATGTTGCCTTTTGCCACTGAGTTCGGCCCTGACACGTGCTCAGGTTGCAGCCTGTCTGGGCAGATTCGGGCTTCGGGGCTCTGAGCTGGAATGACCCCACCTGTCCCTGCTCCCGATGGTAATCGGGAACATGGGAAGTGAGTCACTTGAGCCTTTGGCCTTGCTCCTTTCAGGGAGAGGCTTTCTCAGAGCTCTTGGGTTCTTTTCTCTGACCCCTCCTCCCGGTGAGTGACGGCCATAATTATGGGTCAGAGCAGGGTGTCACCTCTCTTTCTAACCTTCCCTATTTCAAGAACGGATTTACTCCTAGTGTCAATGGTTCATTTTCCTTGGGGAGGAAGCTTTTAGGAGCTCTTGGTCAGCAGCACCGAGTAGCTGGAGGGTGTGCCCTGCTCGCATGGCATGCCGAGCCTGGCATCGCTGTCCCTCTGGAAAACAGTCCCAGCCCAGTGGGGACAGGGCGTTGCAACCTACGTGTTCTTCCATTAGGACTTGTATTATAGTTTGATTTAATTTTTACCTGATGCTTCACCTATTACAATGAGACGTAAAAAGGGAATTTGCAGCTGCCTGCTTATCAGAAAAGATCAACTGTTTCTGTAATTAATATGGAAGATAACAATTTAAAATAATGAAACACCCATAATATGCTTAGGGGAAGCAGCTTGTTGCTATAATTAGAATGAGAATCAAATTGTTCTGATGGCAAACACATCATTTATTGAACTGAAGCTACTCTGTGAATGGAAGTAAATAGCACAGCAGGAAAAAAATGCATAAGAGACACATTTTATGAAGCTCTGGGTCTCAGGAAGATCTCGGAAGCATCCGGGAACGGAGCTACAAGGACCGGCCGTTCCCACGCTCCATGTGGCTGCCCGGCCCAGCCACCTGTGTGATGTCTGTTCAGTGCCCTTTGACCCCTTGAAGTTTTTTCCTAAAGAACAGCTCTGATTATGTCACCCCCTGCTCAACCCCCCCACCACCAGAAGATTAATTACAAAAAGATGGATAGCTCTGAGCACACACGTGCACACACACACACGCACACATGTCGTATCATATCCCACTTTCAATTTACACGTCACTTTTCACTTTCCTGTTTAAAAACAATTTCACAAGTGTACATTACTTTTGTCATTAATAAACAAGTTGTTGTTGTTGTTGTTGTTGTTTTAGCCCAAGGCTCTTTATGATTTAAAAGCGGGAGTTCAAGTTCCCTGGGTGGCCTTGGCCAGCCAAGCTTTTCCGTCCCATCTCCTGCACCAGCACCAGCGCCCTGGACCACGCCTGCACCCTTGAGCTCCCTACATTTTTCGAGCCGACATTTCTGGTGCCTTTGTTCTTGACCTGAAATTTTCTCCCCTTGGCTTTCTTATCTGGAAGATGCCCACTTACCCGCAAGGCCTGACACAGATGTCACCTCCTCTGAGAAGCTTTCTCACACCAGCCCTCTACTGTGTGGGCACAATTGGCTGACATTTCCCAAAACTATATATCAATGCATTATATCGCATCAGAAACACACTTACTTACATTCATGCCTTCTCTCGTTCAACGTGTGTGTGTGTGTGTGTGTGTGTGTGTGTGTGTGTGTGTTTATATGCCTAGCACATAGTAGGTATAAATGTTTACTACAATGGTGTTAGATTAATTTGGGTGAGCAAGGACACATTTTGGGTTCATTAGACATGTTAGGATATTTTTAAAGTTTTGTGGTTTGAGTGAAATTTGAAAAATGTTTTGCCAAGTATGTTTCTCCCTATTTTGTAAAGCCCATATGTCTATTAAGGGGGAAAAGCCATATGGTTCTGATTTCTTTACTCATAGATCAGCATTTCAGTTTTCAGGATATCTGATGTTCAAGATGCTGCCTGTGTAGTGTGTGTTGGTCCCTTTTTTGAGTAGGGTTTTCTCTGAGCTGAGGAGATCGGCTTCTCCCCAAACAGAAACTTAACTCTCAAGAGTACAGAGGGAGCTTTCGGTTCTCCTCCTCAAAGGCTGGGAGATGATTTCTCAAATGAAAAACACTTTCTGCTTTTTCGTACAAAAATTTGGTCACCCTTAAACGTAAACCCTTGGTCCAAGGGCAGCCAAGGTAGGTGACAATTCAAATTGGGTCAGATAGGTTTATCTTTGGTGTGACTAAAAGTAATCCATGTGCATGGAGGAGATATTAATCAAATACACTAATAAATTATTAAATACATAAATGAGTGAAAACAGTCTACAGAAGTGTGATGTCATAAACACCAGTTTTAAAATTAGAAAACTCAGATTCAATTATTATCATCCTTGATTTTGTGCCTTAATGGTATCTTCTTGGGCAGTCAGTTGTCTCTCTGAATATAGTCCCCTAATTGAAAGATGGGGTCCGTAATATCTATATCTTCAACTTCTAGTGGAGATTTAATGAAGAGCTTGTTAACCAAGGTTTGCCGAACTTTTAGTCCTTCATCTGATGCCTCTGTAATTTTGGCTATCTTGGTGTGTTTTATGTGCTATCGCTTTACTTTGTTTTCTGAACTAATTTTTCTTCATTTGGTAAAGTGCATAAACAAAGACATTTACAAAGGGAACATGTATCACTGTTGTGTACAGAAAAACAATAGCCCTTACTGTAAATAACTCCTTACTGTGGAAAAAAAAAAACCCGATAATTACTTTTATTTCTAAATCTTAGTCTGCGTATTAACTAAAATCATCTCGCTCATCACCCGTGAGACCCTTAACCCCCTTTGCAGAGTATATCTGGGAATGTTTTCGAAAACGGATGGTTCTAGAAATATTCTAAACAACAATTTCTGTTATTATCGAAAAATTAATATAGGAGCCCTCAGACACTACGACTCACACCTTACTAAGGCATTTAATGGAGAAATGACTTAACTGTTTAGACCTTCAATGTCCTTGTCTGAAAAAACAGAGCTGTTTCAGAGTGTGGAGCAAAGACATGAAAGACATTCTCTTTTCTGATCATTTGCCCTTTCCCATTCGTACCTCTATGGGATACAAACCTGGGTGACAAGTGAAAAATGAAGTCAACTGTGTCAAAGTCGCTAATTCTCTGGGCATCTGTCACCACCCTTGTCATCACACACTTTCCTACACTGTGACTCATCAGGTAATTGTAGCATCTCCATGGGGCATGCATGGCCTTGGTTAGGAGTCTTATTTTAAGAGCAAAGAAATTAAGGCTACGAGGGGATGTGCTATTCCCAGGGATTCAGTGCTCATAAAAGACTAAACCAGTTCTAGAAGGAACTGGGCCCTTCTGATTCCTACGGGTCATGGCTGCTTGTTTTTCTGCCACTGAATAGACACATATTATGGAAGAGCAAGTTAATGAAAAATAAGAGGTGGATCTTTGCTGAGAGGATACAATGTTTAAAATCCTTAAAAAGGTCCCACCCCCTTTAAATAAAGCTCTGAGAGGACACAGAGTTTTATAAATAGGTGCTTAAGGCCTATTTACGATTTAACAGGCATCTCTTGAACATGGGAAATTTTACGAATCTGATACTAAAGCAGAGCATGTCAGATCCTAAGAAGGTTGCTGAAGAAACAGAAATAATTCAATTTTATGTCTTCTTGAAAACGTTTACGGTCTGCTGGGAGAGACCAACCCATGAGAAAATGCACCCAAACAAAAACAAACAAACGAATAAAACAAAAATTATATAAGACTTAAAAAACGAAGATATTTGAAATGTAACCTGGGAGATGAGAAAAGGTGGCAATTATTTGTATCAAAACCTATGAGTGTGATGCATTTTCACTGTAGGTTAATGGCGTCCAATCTCCCAGACTCTACTTTCCTTTCACCTTTAAAAGCAGACATTTGTGAAGAAATCTATCTTGTTTTTTTTTTTTTT
>CM053509.1:3465293-3484474 GCA_028627145.1 Eidolon dupreanum
TTTAGATTACGTGTACTCTGCTACAGTGCTAGACACGGCAGTAGACACTCACTTTACAATGTCACTATTCCCCGATGTCAAAAATGGAAAGTAATGTAAAAGAAAATTATAGAGTAATGCCGGTAATAACTATAAAACATAAGTACTAAATAAAATTTAACATAGTATTCTAGAAATATATTAAATGATTGTATTTCATAACCAGATAGGGTTTATTTAAAGAATGCAAGAATTAATCAATATTGAAAATCTGTACAAATAATTACTATATTAATAGTCTAAGATATAAAAGTCATTTCATTATTTCAATGGACAATAAAAATCACTTAATAAAACAACACATAACGCTGAATAAAGAAAAAAAAATTCTACCATATTAGATAGAACAGAAAGTTTGCTCAATCATAATTACTGAAAATCTACATCATGTAGATCAGTCATAAAACTGTTAAAACTGTTGAAAGATAGTGCCTTTTACAACTCATATAGCAAATATTTATTAATCACCTACTACACAATGTGGTATGGAGATACAGCAGAGTATATAACAAAATCTTAGACTTTAAAATTAAATTTTATTAAAACGCAACAATACTGCTATAATTTGTGAATGATGGTTTTAAGGAAACAGTTGTCTAACTATAAATATGAGAGAAATTCAGTTTAATAGTCAATTGTTATATTTTCCTATAAAATATCATTATCGAGTAGGAAAGGTAACCAAAATATTTCCTAGTAGCCTTAATATTTGTAATGTGTCTAGTACTAAATTTAGAAGGAAATGTACTCAACTTTTTAAAGACATTTATGAAATTTTAAGAAGAAACATAAAAGGGATCTGAATAAATTTGGAAAATACTGAGGTTATGAGAGGGAAGATATCAATAGCAAAAGTATCAACTTTTCTCCAAATTAATCTATCATTCGGATACAACACACTTAAATTTAAATGGGATATTTTTCTCCCATGGACCTCAGCAAATTAATTCTAAATTTGTTATGGTAGATGTATGAATTTTGCCAAAACGATTTTGAAAAAAAAAATTTAGAACAATTTTGAAAAAATTATTCCCTACAAGATGAAAGTATATGCATTATAAACCTAACAAAGAGTATAGAAATAGACTAATAGAGATGAGAAAATTTAGTATATCTGAAAGGTAGCATTGTAAATGACTGGGAAAATGTCAGTCTTTTTCATCTACAGTGTTATTTTTATTGCTATAGTACAGAACGGTTTCTGTTCATGTCCTCCACACAAAAGTTTAATGTTGTTTCCATCTTAGTTAAGCACTTATCAAGTACTGTGGTCATAACTTTCTCAGTTTGAAGTTCAACAGCAAAATTAGGAAGAATTTCTTTCTCCTTCTTCACAATTTCACATAGATTAGTTCTTACCATAGACCTTCTTTCCTTTTCCCCAGTTTTCTTAGTATCCACTATGCATCAGCACTAAATCCTGGTAATACGTAAATAAATAATGGTTGCTTTCTGCCTTTGAGTCACCCTCCATCTCTCATATAACTGTTGTAGAGGTTGAGAAAACCAGGAAGAGTGGCTCCTACAAACCGGAAGCAAAAGCCCTGCAGAAATCCTTAGCAGGTGTCTTTCTATATTTCAAGAGCCAGAACTTGGTCACCTGGTAGACTCTAGCTGCAAGGGAGTCTGAAAATGTAAGGTTTAAGTTTTCCGATGTCTTTAATAAAGGTAGGTCAGCAAAAGGAAGGTGGGAATGGATGTTAAGTGAGGCAAAGTTTTGCAAGCCATAGACATACAAAGAATAATTATGATATTAATTTTTTGTAGACCTTGACAGAATACTGTAAGAGCCTACTTTGAGAACTTCGCAGTAGGGCTGACCAGCTCATGACAGGGCAGTCATAGCAGCGCAGTGGTTGACATCAGCATCATCGATATCATCTTCTTCACCAACTTTCAGTGCCTGGAACAATGGTTGGAGCAGTCAAGCAGTCATACAGTAGGCATGCAGTATGTGTTGAATGAATAAAGCAATGTAACATAAATATCCTTATCATCACAGCTGCCAATTATTTTGTGACTTCTTTATGTCAGACTATAAATGACCTGCATAATAGGTCATTTCATCTACACTATTTAGTTTAATCTCACAGCAATGTTTTTTGAAAGCAGAAGCTGAGTTTTAGAGATGTTTATATAATGTACAAAAGATCAAATAGCTGTTAAGTTTGAGAGCCAGAACTCAAATCCAGGTGTCTGGGATCTTTCTCTCGACCATCCTTGTGGAAATCATATATTTATGAACTATTGGTATTTTGATGGCTGTATTCACTTTGTGTTGGTGTGGCTCTCAAGAAATATATTTCTTTAAAAGAAATACAAAAAATAGATAAATTCTTTGAAGACAGCAGCCAATGCAATTTTAGTAAATACAATATTTATAGGACTCTGCAATTAATTTACAAAATTTTTACATGAAAATCTGCCTTGATGATCTTATTCTTTGGGGACAATGATTGTCTCCTCCGTGATGTTTTCCTACACCAAAGGCAATTATTGTTGCTTCTAGCTGTAATAAAAAAATAACCGAAACAGATAGAAGTGTCTTCCTCGAAATTGAGCTGAAACTCCCACTGTGGAAATAATCAGAAAATTAAAAGCTCTGCAATCTTGCAAATAACATTGCAACTTAATATTATTGGAACATAACATTATTATCTCTTTTTATAGGGAAAACAAACATAAATATATTTTCAAATGACACCACAATATTAGTTTTATTTTATTGGATGGGGGGGGGGTGGTGCAAAGAACAATAAGGTTTTAGGATTGAGCAAATGAAACAATTGGGATTTATGAAAAATGATCAACAGCACAAGGATATTCTGTAAGTCTCAATCTCAGGCAGAATATTCCATATGCAATGGTGCCCAGCCCCTCTTGTGTGATTTTCTGGGGTGGCTTCATCAATAGTTCTTCATGGTGGTAACCAGGCACAGTATCTACTGCTAGCTAGGCATTCAATTATTGTGAGTTAAACATGTTTTTAATTAATATTAAAAGAGACAAAATCAATATCTTTTTTACACCTCCCTTCTTTTCTTTCTCCCCCTCCCTCTCTCTTTTACCTTTCTTTCTTCCTTCCTTCGTTCCTTCCTCCCTTCCTCCCTCCCTCTTCCCTCCCTCCTTCCTTCCTTCCTTCCTTCCTTCCTTCCTTCCTTCCTTCCTTCCTTCCTTCCTTCCTTCCTTCCTTCCTTTGTTCTTTCCTTCCTTTTCTTCCTCCCCCCTTCTTTTATATGAGTTTGAGTTATGAGAGGATATGAAATGAGATAGTTCACCTCTACCAATAAAATACATAATTTGAACTCAGGTAATCAATTAAACATGCACTCACTGAAGACTCATCCCATAGGAGAGATTTTGCTGGATGCTTAGAATAAGACAAGAGATATATTATAGCTTAATGTCTGGCTTTAAGAAAAGTCCAGGAACTCCTGACTTTGTTCCTGTTCTTTGAAGGATTTAGGGGCTACTGAGATGAGCCAGTTTTGGAAATGCTTCACATGGCATGTGGTCCAAACACAAGTAGACCGAAGGTCACATTGCCACTTACTGAAATGTCGAAGTTGGTGTAAGAGACTGCTTAGTCATGGTACGGCAGGATGTTGAAGAGTTCAATTTTAGGCAAGTTGCATGAACGTCGGAACAGTGGTGAGTTCATGTGACCTTGTTCTCAGAACATTCCCGTCTCCCTTGAAGTAACGGGAAATGCTCTTCTGTCTTAGGCGTGGGTAATCAGAGGTAAGAGAACAGAATTCAGCTCATCCGGCTGCTTCACGGCCATTAGGCAAGCTTTCACTATCTTTCCAAGTGTTCAGCATAAAAACCTACTCTCTGACTTTTGTAGGGTAATAAAGTGGAAAGGGGTAGAATTGGACTTGAGTTTGACTCCTATATCTGCAACTCCTACCTCTAAGATGCCATGAAATTATCTGAATATCTTTTCTTCTTGGTCTCTTCATCTGTAAAATGGAAACAAATTCAGGGTCTGGTGAATGTGAAATAATATATAATGCCTGGCTCAGGGCTTAATTTAGAAAACAGGCTCTATATGGCCTGTCCTAAGTGATCTGAGTTTTCTGAATTATAGTTTTGGGTCCAAGTTCAGTCATCAATCAAATGGCACTTTCTTTGCCTTCTTTATCACAATCCTTTGTGCATATTTCTCTCTCTCCAGAAAGCTGTAATCGAATATTCTTGGGTCCCTCTGCTGAATTCTCCCTAATGTCACCCTATTCTGAATATAATGTCAAATACGACTTAGCCAATTTATAGTAAGGTCAAGACAAGGGCCAACCCATCAATGGCTTGTTTTGTGAGGACAAAAGGGATTTAGAAAGTATAGGCTGTTTCCTCCTTCCTGGAGCCTTGCCTTCTCTGAGATGTCTTCCCTCCTCCTCCAGTCTAGAATAGTCTTCCTTAATAGCCCTGATCACTCTCTGATATTGTTTGTGTTTATTTATTTATCAGAATAGAAACTCCATAGAGATGAGATTGTGTCTGATTTCTTACGGCTCTTTTCCTAGCACTTAGAATAGCTCGATAGATATTTGTTAGAGAAATGCATACCTTCCAGATGTTTCCAGGCAGGTCAGGATCCAAAGTGCTGACATCAGAGCGATACGAGGGAGACATAGTGTTCAAGGAAAGACGTGCATGCACATGGCCACCAGGGAAGGTCAATGGATGAGCAGGTGACACTTCACGAGGTAATATTCCTTGGTAAAATGTTCCACAGTGTGGTCCTCAGAAATCTAATTTATAGGCATGGCAAAATTCACTCCTTCAGGAGTAAACATGCTCATGAGGGTAATCTATAAGCCTGGATGAAAATATATCAATTTTGAATGAGAAACACTGCTGTTAATGAATAGTATTAGATGACATGATCCCCTGACCTGCACATTTCCACCTTCCGGGCAGGCTGCTGGGAGCTGATTTACTCTCAGAAAGTTACTTAGTGAGCTTGGAGTCAGACCATAGACGTTAGTAATCAGTTTCGATGGAATCGCCAAGTCAAAGGCTGGGGAACTCTTCAGTTTTTCAGTGGGTGAAGAGCAAATGGGTCAAGATAAATGGCTCAGAACCAAGATCACGTGCAAGGCAAAGGATGGGAGGCCCTCTTTTAGGTGACCCTGCTAAGTTAAATGGTAGAAACGTGAATGCTTAGAGGAGCCTTAACATACCAGATATTCTCTCGACTTCAACCTTGACGGTAGATACAAGTGCATAATTTCTTTGAAATCTGAGAGCTGCCTGGCTTTTTAATGGCACCTTTTCTACTGATATTCATTAAAAAGTGTTCTGTTCTTTGCATCTGGACTTTTCCCTGCTTAGACAATAAGCCAACAAAAATATAAATTTACAGGTCTGATTCTACAACTTCCCTAACCCATTTGGAAGAAGAGGAAAACATCCTTCGTGCCATGGTTTTATGGTGGTGTAGGGCTCTGGGGCATCTACAGTTCCTTGGCGCCAGTCCACTGAGTATCAAAGGCCCCAGTGACATGACCTGAGAAGGCCAGACCTTGTCCTTCGCTGAGTAACAGGCATCGGGCTCTGAGCAATAGACATGGACCAGGTTGTAAGAAAATGCTGGATTCTTCTCTACTGTTATTCTTGCCTTGGTGTGGTCTTTTTTGGTTTAGGCTAGGTTCATTTGATTGTGTTCATCTTTGTTTTGATATCTGTAAAATCCAAGTCTGCTTTCAAAGCTTACTCATGCACCCCCAATCTGACGCTATCTGCCCTTCCACTTGGCTCTCTCATGTCAGTCCAGAGGACGTGGGGTTAGGCCACCATCTGGTCTCCTCCCACTTCCTCACTTCTTTGTCCTTGGCAGTGGAATTTAGTCCTATGCATTTAGTCTTACTCATAACCCAAAGCCCTGATGAAAAACAAACCCTTCTAACCTACACAGAGTTAGCAATGTCTTTCTCAGGGTTCTCAGAGGACTGGAGACCTCTTATTTAACACCTGCTTCTTTCTGCTCTGACAGAATCACATTGTAATCACCATCACATAATGAACCCTCTGTGTGTGTGTGTGTGTGTGTGTGTGTGTGTGTGTGTCCATCTGTCTGTCTCCCTGAGAGACTGAGTACACAAATGGACGATCGTCACACCATATAAGACAACAGAATTCTGACCTATCCCAGGAAGACAAACCACAGCCTCTGCAGTGACTGGTCCAGAGCTTGGTTAGAACTTGGTCATTGACTGCTGGTGTTCCCACTTCCCCCCACTTCCAACTGAGGACCAACCAGAGAAACCAAACGTGCTCCCTGAAAATCACATAAGATGCCTGCTCCTGGCCAGTCACCGCCACCTCCCCAGGCCACAACATTTGGTCAAGGCACACCTGAAGCCTTCCTTTGTAGTTCCTATCAAGATGCCCCATCTCCCGCCTGCCTTTGAGTCTCTCCAAATGCATGCCATGGGAGCTGACTCCTTTATAGCAAGCTCTAAATCGGTGGTCTCTGTTTGTTCTCATTTGAGTGGTCTTTATTTATTTCCATATTCCCAAGACCGTGAACAACAGATATTACTATTCCCATTTTACTTAGGGGGAAACTGAGGCTAAAGGCAGCTATTCAATTTGGCTGAATCAACAGAGCTGACATTTGAATGCTCAATTTTCTGATTCCAAAGCTATTGCTCTTTCTACTTTGTGGTGATGCTTCTTCAAGCCCCTGCTAAGCACTTGCTGAAGGCAAGGCCTGTGCCCTATTTATCTTTGTGTCACTTGTGCCCTGTATGGGGACCAGCGTAGAGTGAGTGCTCACCAAACAGCTGAGTGGCACTTTTCCTAGAAACTAAGTCTGTATCTTCCATGGCAGACAATGGAGATGCGTTCTGGTGAGCATTTATGTTCTCAGAATAAATGGGAAGTGTTATTTATTGCAAAAAATACCAAGACTCATTTTTAATATACCGCTTAACATTATAATTCCTGGAAATGGTTCCCCTGTGGTGAAGTAATGAAAAGTAAGTGAAAAGAGCTGCAAATGTCGCCTCTGAGCAAAGATCAAAGAGTTCCTCTCTTTGGGTTTGCTTCACGCCTTTGAATAACAGGGTCTGTTGGTTGGCCTCATGTTGTAAATGACAAACTGGGCTGCTGTGGCCCTCCCGAGTGGGTGTCTCAGGCTGTGTGGTGGGGTGTGCACAGGCCACATGGTTGGGGCTGAGCATTCTTGGGACAAATCCATGCCAAAGCATCCCTTTGGCTAAGATTAGAAGTCCCTGATTCGTTAATAAAGCTATTTATAAAATAGTTTTTTGATCATTTTCTTTTTCCTTTGGTTTGATTTCTTTCTGTGGGAGTTTAATAGTTTGGGGGTAATTTTAAAGTAGGAGCCTAACGTAGAAGAAACATTCATTGCAACAAACACACGCATGAGCGGCAATTCTTTTACAAGATTGCAGAGATTGATCAGGCAATCATCATACAGGATATATATTTTTTTATTTTTATTTTTTAAGGCGAGGTAACCCTTGGTGGACTTCACAGATTGCAAGGAACTTGTCAGCTTACAATCTTATATTTTTTATATTTTATGCCTACAGCGCCTGGTCTTCCTAGACAGTCTCCCATGCAATTACTAACCCAACCCTGCTTAGCTTCCGAGATCAGCTGGGATCTATCTTGTTCAGAATATTTTTAAGACTATAGACTATACAGAATATTTTTAAGAAGCAGATTTTCTTGCAGCAACTCAGAACTAGGAGCAGTCTGGATTCCACTGGGACTCGCTGTTTTGAGCAGGAAACTTGCGTTTTGTTTTAGATCCTTGATTTCCTGATCTATAAAGCAGGTATAAGTGATGACTGCCTTGTTTGCAGATCCAATGAGATAGCGCCAAATGCAAAAGCCCTTTACAGCGTCGGAAAGGCCGTAGAGATTTCATCGCTATGACAAAGCAAGCCATCCCTGATTGCTGGTTTTCTGCAGAATAACCTAACAAATGATGTATTCATCTTCGAGTGGTGAAACTTGTCATCATCACTCGTGTGATGTATAGAATTCCGAATCAGCATCGGGAATCATGGGACCGTTAGCATCGATGAACTCTTAAACGATCCTGACATTGTTTACTCTCCCTCTCTGTTCTGAGGGCCAGAGAGGACATTCCCAATTGTCAAAGGTGACTGTTTCCGGGGAAGACCAAGTGGGAGGGCCCTAAGGGCACGTCTGAAAAGAGTTTGAGCCTTAATGAGTATGTTTTAATGGTACCCCCCAGTGACTCCCCCCACCCCGGGATAGAAAATAAAATTTCATTAGATTACCACCTGTGAAGCCAGAAAAAGATGACATCTGGAGGCCATGGGGATAGGGCTGAGGTAAGTGATAACGGAGACACGGCCCTGGTACCTTCTATGATTTTAGCCTTTTGCAGTTGAAATAGAGTCTTTTTAGCTCAAGATTGGTTAATTGTCAGTGGCAATATTTGTGTCCAGCTTATTGGATAGACCATTAGTGCCTTGGCGTTCTGCCACAGATCTTTGGCCCAACATCACTTAGAAAATGCTGGCACATCTCAGTGGCACTGCAGGAATGAGGGGGAGATGCCACCTCTGCTCAGGCTAGAACCCCCCCATGTGGCTGAGTCTTCTTCCCTGAAAGGCTGTTGTTGAGGGGGAGCGGAAATCAGTGGCCCAGGAGCGCGACTCCTTGGGACTTGTTGATCCATTTTCCTTCTACAATGAACAATCTTCTTCCAGTGCTTTTTTTTGTTCCCTGCCCAAACCACAGTGTTCTGTGTTTTCTTTGAACAGGGTTGGAGGGGAGGGCTGAACCCACTGCTCCCAGTTAACTTTGGAGGGGCTATTTCTGAGTGACCTGGCACACACAATAACGTGTCCTTTGACTGGCTGATGGGGCTCCCTGATAAGCGCCACCTGATACGTCTTAATGGATGCTCTCCTCCTCGCAGGGCACACACATTCCTCAGATGTCTGGCTCCAATCTGACAGCCTTTTGAACTTCCTATATTCCTGAAAGCCCATTACTTGACTTAATAATTTGGGGGAGATTTGAGGGCTGTTCTTGCCAAGCTTTTTCAGACATGTCTAAAGGGGAATATGTGGTTTGTAAGAAAAGATGTTTAAAAATTATCTCTGCAAAGGATCAACATTCTCGGGTCTCTCCTTGACCCTGTGACCCTCCCCCATCCTCTGTTCAGCATTCTTGCCTCAAAAGAAGGGTTCTAACTAGCTGTCTCCTGTTGTCATACCCCAATGACTTATCAAATATCTACCCCAAAGTTTTCCTATTGGTCCTGCGAAACTGTGGTTTCTGTGAGCCCTATGGACTGACTAGCTCTTAGCCTACTGAACCACCTCTGCCCTTATCTTGAACCTTCTGCTGTATGTGATCTTGATAACCACCCCACCCTCTTAAGACTTTTTCATACTCTTCTACCTTCATCTAATTTTCTATTGTTCTTATTTATTTTCTCTCGCAGGTTCAAGTTCACCAGAAGCAGATTCTAACATGAAGTCCAGAGTGCAAAATGTTTACTAAGAATCAACACCTGTGAGAAGGTAGTGGGGAGAAGGTGGGCGCTGATGTAGGTACAACAATGCCTCAGGTAACCAGCGGGCTCTCTGGAGGGAGTATTGCTTAGCAGAATGCTGCAAATCAAGAAGAAATGGACAGGACTTTATTCCCATCTAGCTCAGCCACGTGCTGCAGTGTCCCTAAGAAGCACGTGACCTCAGGCAGAGCACGTGACCTCTTTGCAATGAGGGATACCCCCAAGGAGCTGATACCTGGATGCTGTTTATAGTCCACACTCCCTGCAACTGAGTGGCGAGTCCAAGCTTAAAGGAAAACCGAGGGAGGCAGCCTTGTGACTGCCACATCGTCCCTCACATGTCTCTTTGCACCAAGTGATCATACACACCTCTGAAAATGATGAACCATTCTCCTCAGAAGAAAAATGCACGTGTACTCACTGACAAATACATTGCCAATAATTTGAAGGAGTTCTTAGAAGTTCTGATTCCCCACCCAAGAGTCCTTACAGCGGATAAACCTAATTACAACCAACCTGCCATTAAATACGATTCTTCTCATCGTAATTAAATTTACACCAAGTGTATTCCAACGACATCTCAAAAGCAAAATGCTTCTGGGTCCTTTCTCCTGTACAGTTTTGTTTAATCCTCACCGCCCACCTCTGAGTTGAGTACTGATGATCCCATTTACATACCAAGAAACCAAAGTCCTGGGAGGACTCGTGGTTTGCCCCAGATCACACTGCTACTCACTCAGTGGTTGAGTTGGACATAACCAAGTTCTCTTTACTGTCTCTTCTACTTTATCTCCCTCCTCAAAGAGGTTCTCAACTCTCAAGGAGCTTAGAAATTCAAAGGGGCGTGGGAGACAAGAAATGTACACAAACAAACACAGTGCAAGGACAAAGAGATAACTATTACAATACAGGCAGGAGCAAAATTCATGTGAAAAGCAACGTCCCATTAGGTTCGTTAGACACGTGATCACTTTCCCCATCAGAATCCATGTGAGACGAAGATAATTAAATAGTCTCTTTGCTTATTTACTGTCGACATTTCCATAACAGATGTTTCTAGGCTTTAGCTGGACGTTTTAAAAGGTATTTATTAGGCATTCATTCAGCCTCAATGATATCAATCATTGTCTCGATATAAGAATAAATTATAAATCCTACATATAGATGCTTATATATCCTTTAAGAAACTACATATTCCGGGGGTGGGGAAGACAAGCACACTACATTACAATGCCATAGAGATGTAGAATGTTGTCGTAACACAGAGAACACCTCATGGCTTGCCGTTTCTCACTACCTTGGTGCAGGCTCATGTAAAGTGGCTTTCGCTATAAATGTATATTACGTAGGTAGCACATGTGTTTGTTACACACTTTAATGTAGATGAGCTTATGTATTCTTAATGACAATCAACATTTCTTTTACTAACATCCTAATCTATTAAATAAAGTCCCATACTCTGGCCTGACATTTCAGTGCTAGGCCCACAAGAGGTATCCAATCAATAATCTAAATGACTTAGTAAATGATTTAGTATAAGAATGAGCGAGCAGGCTCCTTACTGACAAATCCTTGGACCTTCTTCAAGAGCTCACCCTACTGGGTGTCTCCTCTACATTTATAATTGTTGGAAAGCACACAAACTCATGTATCTGCCTCTTTTTTTGTTCTGAACTTGGTACACTCAGCCTAATAGACTATTGAGAATCCCTCGTGATATGTCCACGAGGCTCTTGAAAACCAACAGGTACAAAGCTAACCTAGGTAGCAGTGATATCATAATGTTTACGAGCATATCTTGGAAACTCCAATTGCCTGGGTTTGAGTCCTAGCCACTTACTAGCTGTAAGACCTTGGGCAAGTTATTTAACCCTTCCATTATTGTGGGTATGAAACAGGCGAGTTGCGTGCAAAAAGCTCCTGGTTCACAATAAAGCTCAGTATGTGCTAGCTCTCATTGGGACCGACTCTCTGGTTTTTATTATAAGGCAGATACTTATTTGACACCCATCTATATCTGATCTGCACCCATCGTCTTTGATGCCCCAGGCTCTCCTGTCACTGCATTTAAAGCCACTTTAAAAGCATTTCTCGAAAAACAACAACAAAATCAAACAATCCCATTAAAAAACGGAAAGGGGACCCAAACAGACACTTTTCTCAAGAAGACATCCAAATAGCCAACAGATATATGAAAAGATGCTTAACTTTACTAGCTATTAGGAAAATGCACATCAAAACCACAATGAGATACCACCTATACCTCTTAGAATGGCTATCATCAACATGAAAAAAAATCATGAGAATTAAAGAGGTTGTAGAGAAAAAGGAACTCTCATACACTGCTGGTGGAAATGCAAATTGGTACAGCTACCATGGAAAACAGGATGAAGCTTCCTCAAAAAATTGATAATGAAGTTACCAGATGACCCGGCAATCCTTCTTTTGAATATCTTCCCAGGGATTCAATTTTGCCAACCTCCTTCCTTGCTCAAAAATCTTCAGTGGTTCCCACCACCCTCAGAGTCAAGTTCAAACTCCTCATCATCACGGCATCCAATGTCCTTCATCACTTGGTACTGCTTTTGTCCTCAGGGTCGTCTTTTCTCATTTCCTTTATGCCATTTCCTGAGTGCTTTGATTTCCAACTATTTTGAACCTTTGAGTTTCTCAAATGTGTTTACATTTTCCTTTTCCTTTAGACCTTCTTTTCTCCCTCTCAAGGACACCCTACAGTACCCCCACTTAATGCTCATGCACATTCTTTTTTTGGAAGCTGTTCATGACTCCCCAGAGATCCATTAGGTGGCTCTCGGAGCCCCATCCCTGCATTTGAGTAGCATCCTTAAAACCCCATACAAGGAGAGAAGGGACATAAGACTTGTCCAAGCTCCAGACAGATTAAGGAGAATACATGCATGAATGGGGGCTTCCCAGAACACCCGTGTAGCTCACCTGGCCTTAACTGTCCAGAGATCTGGGATTTATCCAGCTTCTCTGCCAGGCAAGCATCTCGTGATTCTCCTCCTTCTCTAACTGCTCCAGAATAAAGGCCAAGATTTTATAAAATGTTAGGGTTTGCTGGGCTTATTGGTCCAATCAGAAGAAGTGAGATCTGTGTCTCCTTGAACCCCGAGAGAATGAATGCGGTGAACACTGAGCTCTAGGACCTAGCAGCTCACAGGACGTCTCCTGGGCCACCCTTCGGTATGGATGTCCTCTTCATCTCTCCCCACCGCTCTGAGAGCTTTGCAAATGCATATAAATGACAATGTGGAGGACATCCAGCAGAGTGCAGAGCACTGTTGGGACCCAGGCTCTGACCCATGATTCCTTACTGTGGGAGAAGAGGAACTGTGTGGAAAGATGCCAAAAAGGTGGACTCAATGCTCGGATGGCTTGGGTTCATCCTATTAGCTCTGAGGCTCCCAGAAGCTAGCTTCTCTGAGTCTCGGCGTCCCTATTTCTCAGTGGGGACGCTAGGAGGGCCAATCTTCCACCCGTTAGTGAGGGTTTGGGGCATCGGCACATCCTGGCAGAGTTAGCACGTGTCGTCCCGCTGAAGAGGAGAAATCCATGCAGAGAGGGGCTTTAAGACACTAATCGATTAGGCTCTTCTGTTTGAAGTCTGGTCGTATCATCTAGAGGGCGTGAGGCCCGCCCCCATCTCTTCACCTCTGAACATGAGTGATACAGCTAATAGAGTTGTTGGGAGTTTCAGAAATAATCACATAAGCAAGGGGGTACAAAATAACCTGTCACATCTGTGGGGCCCCTCTTCTCCGTGAGTCCTATAAAGGCTGAATGGCAACAATGGGTATTTAGTGTCAGGGGAGTTAAGAAATAAGACGTAGGTCACTGATCTCAGTTGTGAAAGGGCCACCAGATCAAGGAAAAAACTTACAGAAGCCTGTCAGAGCCACGGAGACGAGCTAGGATGGAGAAGAGAGGGAGCCTTGAATACAAGGAGCAAAGCCTTACACGTTCGTGTGGGGAAAATCACAGAAGGTGAAGGCTGGAGTGCGGGGAGCTGGCTGAGGCTGCTGTTGATGGACCAGAGGGAGGGGCCCTTCTAGAAGGCTCTCCAGGGCTCAGAGACAAGACCAGAGATGTGGGTCTGCCATGTGCCCGGCAGGATGGCACCTGGTAGTTTTTCTGTTCCAGAAAATACTCCATGCCAAGAGAGAGTGGATTAGGAGGATTTAAAGTACAAAAAAAGTAAAACAAGCTGGGTTTTGTTTTGTTGTTTTGTTTTTGACAGTCATTCTCAAAGACAGTGAGCGAAATTCCTGTCCCTTCAAATAAAGGTTGTATCAGCAGGAAAAATCAAGAGACAGAAGAAAGATTGTTGGTGCCTCTCACAGTCCAGTAAGGCAACAAACAGGTCAGCGTGCCAGACGCAGCCACACCCACCGCCTCCTGGCCGAGCGTTCTACTGCCTGCATTTTTTCTATGATTCACTCCCACTCCCTAAAGTAGCTATCCTCTTCCTCAGGAGTTCTTTAGTTTTCTTCCTCCTGTGGGTGAAGCCAGCAGTTCCCTGCCAATGATTTCTCTGTATCACCATGTGTGTGGGTGGCTCGACCAAAGTGCATTGAGTGACACACAGCGTGTTCAAGAGGCAAGTGCAAAATTCTGTACAAAGGTAGACAGTTGGTTTTATTCTGGAAAAAAAACAAAGTCTCCTTTCTGTGGATTAAAAAAAAAAAAAAAACAACCTCTCCAAAAGCATTAAAACACATTGGAATATAAAATAACACTGCCACCACATAAACGTCTCTTTGGGAGGCATTTATAATCATTATCTTACAACGAACGAACCCTGCAGACGGGAAGTGAGGTATTAGTTAACTATGGCATGGAGGAGGGGATTCTAAGGTTGAGAGAAGTGGTGTGACTTCTTCAGGACCACGCAACCTTTTAATGATAGAGAGAGGAATAGCTCACAGTCACAAAGGGCAAAGCCATCTTCAGGGTGCTGCCCACTCCCGCCTTCTCTGCGAATCGCTGCCCCTGTGGCCATCTCAAGAACGGGCCACTGGTGGCGACGGTTTTACTCAAGAGTTCCGCTCTCTGTCCAGTGGTGTGTGAACCAGATGTGCACACCGGAAGGGACTTCTGCAGGTGAGCTGTGCAGCGTGAAGGTCAAGGGTTAGACGGGATGGAAGGGACGTGGACCTTCGGAGATCTCAGGGCTGCTACCCTTAAATTTGAATTTACATCTTTAGATAAAGTCTAAAGCAAGTCAGTGCCTTTATTCTTTCCCCAAACAAGGCAAAAACTTCAAAGTTTTTAATTCACTGTGAATCCCACTCATTCCACTAAATTACCAGTTATTACCCAATATCTTAGTTCTCACTCATTCTGTGCATATAAGATTAACAGGAACGGTAATCATGATTATTATTTGATAAAGTCATTCCTGACTTAGCATTTCCAACATGTGTTACCAACTTGTTTCATAATCATTACTTCTCACTTCCTACTTCTTCTGACTTAATTTAACTTACTAACGTATCTCCTGTAGTGGCTCTTTCAATGAAAGTTTGTGGCTAGAATTCTTAGTCTTTAAATATTTGAAAACCTATTTTTTTCCAATTTGATAATGTTTATGTAAACTACAAGTAATAGAGTGCTGCTCAAAACAGTAGCTTAAACAAATCAAGGTTTAATTTTTTCCCCCCTTATTTGATAATATAATCAGACTCAGGCTGATCACAGTTTGAATGACAGCTCTCAGAATATGACCTGGCCTCCTCTTATATTTCGACTTCGGTGGCCTGTAAGTCACTTCCTATTCACGACATGGTGACTGGAGCTCCAGCCTTTTCTTGAGTTCCAGACGAATTCGATGGAAATTGTAGGAAGCAAAAATGATACATCTGTTGACTAACAAATTACAGTATTGCATCCATCTCTAGATATACTTCAGCCATTGACTCTTCTAAAACTGTTTCCACGGTTCTCTATGTTCTTTCCATCTACCTCTTCTAATCAAGAAGTTTGAGCTTCTATATTTTTAAACTTATGTTTCTTGTTTTTCTTTCTCTTAATTCTTCTGAAAGACACAGTTTTAGCATTCTTCTACCTCCCAACTTACTAGTCCCTTGATTTTCTGCTAAGCTTACTATTTTATTCACTTATTAAAATTAAAATACATCTTTTCACTTATTGTATTTTTGGGTATTTAGGCTTTGTAATTGATTATTTTTCTTCATATTTTCCATTGTTATTTCTTGTATTATGAATGAGGATCTTTCATATCTTTGAATACATTAAATATTCTTATTATAAGTATCTTTCAGACGTCCCATCTTGACATGATTTCATAGGTGTTAAGTTCTCCCATTTTTTAATCCATAAACTATCATTTTGCTGTCATATGTTTTGTCATTCTTGTGTTCTAGGTCATTTCCCGTGGGCATTATCTTCAGAGGACCTTCTTTTCCCTGCATAGCCTGAGACATGGAGGTGATTTTTTTGGAAAATTTTGGGTTTGCCTCTGCCCAGCTCCTGCAAAGTTCATGGCTATATTTGGATTCTGTACTCACTGCTATACACCTTTGGGTTCTCATCTTCCGTCAGTTATTATGCTCACTATGGGCCAGGTAGGCAGCGAGCTTCTACCCAGTGGGTTGAGATATTCTAGTCCCAGTTCACGGAAAAGGTAATTTTTTACTTTATGTTTTGTGCTTTTGTCTTGCTGCTTTTGAGCCAGCGTTCTAGACCCTCATACCTAGAAGAAGGGTGGAGTCCAGGAAGCCAGCTTGTCTAGCTGGGGTCTGGTCCAGATCCATCAGTTTGGACCACAAGCTCACGACTCTGGATTTCTTCTTCATTTCCGGCCCCTGCATATTTTCCTTCTGGCTTCAGAGCTCAGCTAAATATTTGTTAGACCATTTACATGTTTCACCTGGTATTTCCATGTGTTCAGAGCAGAAAGGACTATATTAATGTGCTTCATAAGCCGTCTTGCCCTGAAACCAGAGCCTGCAGTCTACCAGGGGGGAGTTATATGTGGGCTTGAAAAGCACCGTTTGCTCAGGGCTGGTCGCTTGGATTGGGCCTGTGTACCTTGGAGTTTCTGCAACTTCCCTGTGTGTCATGCACTGGACTAAAGATGCAGCTGTGGAGAAAGAGGGATGGATGGAGCACACGTGCTGACAGGGGCCAAGTCAAGTAGAGGAGCCTGCTGGGTTCCCAGTAGCTTTTCGAATTCTGTACCTAGTCTCTTTTGTGGGCATACTATACTCCTAGTCCTTGATTCTATAAGGTTGCTGTTATCCTTCGTGTGTGTGTGTGTGTGTGTGTGTGTGTGTGTGTGTGTGTGTGTCTGTGTGTGTGTACAGAAATTTATTGAAGTAGTTTTCTATACTGATTACATTCTGGCCAAAACGGGGATTTTAAGTTCAAACTCACCAAAAGCCCGACTTAGATTTTCTGACTGCCTCCGAGAATGAATCGGCTGGTCTCATCAACAGCAGAGGCCTCTGTAGGTCCTTTCAAGAAACACAGTTAAAATTAGAATATTTCGATAAGCCGTAAACTGGAGTCTTCCAAGTTATGTCTCTGTGTCATCGCAGAGTGTCTGACACCAGTTGGAGCAGTTGCTTTGGAAGTGGACAGTGTTTTCATTGTGCCTTCGCTGTTGAGCGAGCCCAAGCCAGTAAGTTAAAGTTTCAAACTCTCAGATTTGTAATATGTGATCAGTCAGGCTATTCTGAAGGTTGAAGGCACCAATGTAGTTGAATAAAACAAAGCAGACTTTTACTAAATGAGTGTTCTCTCATCCTATTATGAGCAGGTGCCTGAGGAAGAAAGAACCAGTGTTGCCTTGGGAGGGAAGTCTTAGAAGAGGGATCTGGTGTCACCTCTGGGCAGGTGGCCAACGGGGCATGTGCACACTTGGAGGGATGTCCATGTCCAGCTTTCAGCTGTTCTTGGAAGAGGTCTCGCCACGGCCTGATTTTTGGAGGCTGAAGCCTGCTGTGTCTGACTAGTGTCAGGAGCAGCAAGGGACACTGTGCGTTTTTCTCCCTTGAGTTCTAACGCCTCACAAAGGAGGCAGTCAAGTGCATGCCAGGGGTCCGTCAGGTTCCTGTTGATTGCGCCATCATCATTTCCCCAGCTTGTCCCATGGTGTCGCTCGCTGGTGTTCTGAGTGCACGGTGCTGGGTCGGCGCCACTGTGGATGTGACTTAGACAGGGGCTGAAGGACTCAGCCCTTGTCTTGGTCCTCAAGGGAAGCACGTGGTAATTTCTAAATAGTCTGCTTCTTTTTTCCAATTATTTATTTTCAAAAATCTCTTTCTTTCTTTCTTTCTTTCTTTCTTTCTTTCTTTCTTTCTTTCTTTCTTTCTTTCTTTCTTCCTTCCTTCCTTCCTTCCTTCCTTCCTTCCTTCCTTCCTTCCTTCCTTCCTTCCTTTCTTCCCTTTCTTTCTTTCTTTCTTTCTTTCTTTCTTTCTTTCTTTCTTTCTTTCCTTACTTAGCTACTTACTCACTTACTGGGGCAGAACACTTAAGAACTTCAGCAGAACAAAGGATGGGGTTAGATCAGGAGATGTCTTTTTCTTTTTTTGTCACGGGACGGGGAGGAAGTAGCCTCATTCAGAAGAAGGCAATCCTGGAAGCTTTGCATGGGAGCCAGAGAAAAGCAAGACTCTGTCCCTTGAAGCAGAGGACATGTGTGGGTGTGTCCGAGGGACAGTTGCTCAACTGGCCCAGCCCCCCACCTTGCCGCACCACCATCACACTTACCCTTGGGATCCTCGAGGACTTTTGAGAAACTCCAGGGGTTCCTAGGAGCATAGCTTGGGAGAACCGAAACAAAACTGTGGACTAAATTATTTCTAAGGCTCCTTCCAACTCGAATATTGCGTAAGCCCGTAGATTAAATCAAAGGCTGGTGTTCCTCTTATTAGAGTTAACTCCTCCGAGAAAAGCTCCTGGCTGTGCAGATGGTGCCTTCAGAAGCAAATATGTCAGGCAGAGCATGTTGACCTGGTGCCTACTGTCAATGGAGTGTTTCAAGCACAAATCAAAGGCCATGGCGGCGACCTGATATTTCAACACCTGAAACAATTGTCAGCACGTAGTAGGTGCCCATAAATTAATAATAAATATATGAATAAAGAATGTATTTTTAACCTAAGCCTTACCTCTGGCTTGGTTCTCTCATCTGTAGAATAGGGATGATAATAACCTTTTCATGGAGTTTGGTAGGAGGAGTTCATGAGACAGCTTCTGTAGCATTCTTGGCTCACAGTAGGCACCCAATAAACAGAGCTATCGTCATCTTGTTTAGTAGGACTAAGGATTCCCACGTGATTGGGTCACGTTTAACAAAACATCGCCTCTGAGCGGGCAGGAAGGACATACCCGTGGTTCCGGCCTCACTGAGCAGGCGAGGCGAAGGAGGTCGGGGTCTCTGGAAATGGCGGGAGTGGAGACAGGGTGGTCCGGGATGCCGCACGTGTCATCATTCTCCGTGACTCTGAGCGTGTGCTCGCCACAGCCTCTCAGGCCTCCGAGGAGACCGGCTGCGCATCCTTCGATTCGGCTGCTCGTCTTGGTGTCAGTGCTGCAGCAGCAGGTATGTCCCCCTCCC
>CM053509.1:3484974-3515445 GCA_028627145.1 Eidolon dupreanum
TCACTCTTCAGGAACTCATCTGAGCTCTTCATTTATTCATGACGTCCCTACGCAAATGCCTCCCACCCTGGCAGATACCCAAGGGCCGTTGGGTGGTGAGGGTCTGCCTTGGGCCTGGAAGAAAGAGGGTCTCATACCCAAAGTTGAGAGATGCCAAGTCAAGAGAACCCGTTGAGCCCAGGGCTGAGGAGGAAGCTGAAGACCATGTGTCAGTCTGACATGTACAAAGGCCAAAACTAGTCATCAAGTCCTGGGTATTAAACTAGGGAATATTGAGCAATGAGAGTTGAGAAAATGAGCAAAAATACTGAACAGTGTCACGTGCTAGTCCCTGGACCTGGATGGGAGTTCTAACTCTGATAAAGTCTGATAGTGAATAACCACATCACGATCAGGGGACACCATTTACTGCCCAGCTTAGTGTCCTTGTCCGTAAAGTGTGAAACAGCGGAGCCAGACTTTAAAGGGACAATTTCATGGATTCGATAAGCCCGTCAGCATAAAACTCAGCTCCTCCGAAAAGGTTTGATTTTAAAAGTCGTGACTGACAAACAAGTACAACGTCAGCGCTCCTGCCTTGAACCAGGCACGCAGAGGGGCCCAGGAATACGCAGGCCCGTGAGGCAACACTATGCACTTAAATGCACATTCCACCTCGACCGCCCGGCTCACCCCAATATCATGAACCGCAACGTCAGCAGGCGCTTTTTCTAAAGCATCGGGGAGGAGGGTCGTTCCTGCCACGTGGCCCGTTGTTAAACCCATTTTGTTCATCTCTCCTGAGTGGCACCCCGTCCGTCTGGTTCACAGAGTCATGCAGCCCTGACCACGGAGCACACCACTCTGTTGGAGAAGGAGCATGGCTCTGAGCTGGAAATCTCAGCTTAGAGCCCCGGATGTGACACAAAGAATCCGCACGAACAGTTCACACAGAGTAACGGTCGGGGACTGAATGTTCTTGTCACCGCAAATCCATGTGGCAAAGCCCTACGCCCAAAGGCGATGGTTTCAGAGCCTGGGGCCTTGAGGAGGGGATTAGATGAGATCCTGAGGACGAGTCTTCAAGGTGGGATGGGCTCCTATATAAGGGTCGTGAGAGGGCGTGCCTCCCCTCTCTGCTCCCTGCCATGTGAGGGGACAGGGACAAGAGGGTGGCCTGCAGCCAGGAGGAGGGCCTTCACCAGGACCTGACCACGCTGGCACCCTGCCCTTGGACTTCCAGCCTCCAGAACTGTGACAACTACATTTCTGTAGTTTACAAGCCACTCCGTCTGTGGTATTTGTGTTTTATTTATACCTAAGCCTCAGTCAATAGCACCTTTGTCTCAATTTCCTCTTCCGTGCAACGAGGAAGCATCATAGCCTTTAAGGCTGCACAGTCTTTAAGATGATTTAAACATCATCTGCTGTTCCCAGGTGTGTCCACCTGGATGCAGGTCCTGGGTCTGCCTCACATATTCTGTGTCAGAAGCTCTGTAGGTGGAGTGGAGCCCGCACTTTTAACAAGCACACAAAGTGACTGGCATCATGCTCCTTTCTAAAGCTCTCTTCAGAAACATTGACGCTGGCCCGGCAGGACACTTGTCTTGCAAAGGGATGATCTGTACAAGTGTGACTGCTCAGTACTTCACACTGCCACATAAATTGTGTTGATTTTTCTCTTTTAAAAAAGCCTTCCATATACAGCTTCGGTTAGTATCAACAGATTGAACCTTATGCCGCGATCTAAGCGAAGACCTCTCATCTTATTCCTTCCAGTGCATTCTCCACCTCCTCTGTACCCCATCGAGTTGGCCCGAATGACCTATTTTTATATTCCCGTAGGATATTCCCGAGGTGCAAACCTTGATCAGCAAGTATTAATTGAATAAGCAAATCAACTCATTTGAGTTTAAGCTCATTCCAGATTATCTTGTTAGAGCTGTTTTCAGCTTTTATTCTAGAAAAGGGATGGCACCATGTGGCCAGGAGCCCTGCCCACGCCCTTCGTCCATTCTTTCCTTAAACGTCACCGTCACCGCTTGCTTACCTGCGAGGCACGCTCAGCAGTGGTTCTGATCTTGTGGCGACAGAAACAGCTCTGTCCCCACCCCACCCCGCCCCCGTGAGCTGAGGGACAGAAGTGGGAACAGGCTTGGGAGACGGTGAACCAGGGGGCCCACCTGCTGAGAGGGTGCAGAACGCAGGTCTTTAACTCCACCTGGGGGCGCATAGGGCTCCCCAGATGCAGCGGTGCCTAAACGGAGACCTAAAGAACTGGATATGCCAGGCAGAGGCAACGTGGCCGGGGGGAGTCAACACCCAGTGTAAGACACTTGCACTTCGAACTTGGGTGTGCTCACAACCTGTCCCTGATTTATTTTCAGCTTTTTTATATGCGTAGGTTTTCTCTCCTGGCCCGAACGGTCGAGTCTCCATGGGTGCCTGCTTCCTAGGCCAAGCTTGGGCGTCTCACCACTGCGACTCTTAGTGAATTTATGACAGTCACACATTTGCAGACCTAAACACTTTTGGTAAGTTGCTAGGTTCCTGCTATGCTTCCTTCCCTTCCCTTCCCTTCCCTTCCCTTCCCTTCCCTTCCCTTCCCTTCCCTTCCCTTTCCTTTCCTTTCCTTTCCTTTCCTTTCCTTTCCTTTCCTTTCCTTTCCTTTCCTTTCCTCTCCTGTCTTCTCCTCTCCTCTCCTCTCCTTTCCTTTCCTTCCTTTTCCTTTCCTTCCCTTCCCTTTTTTTCTTTCCTTCCTTCCTTCCTTCCTTCCTTCCTTCCTTCCTTCCTTCCTTCCTTCCTTTCTTTCTTTCTTTCTTTCTTTCTTTCTTTCTTTCTTTCTTTCTCTCTCTCTCTCTCTCTCTCTCTCTCTCTCTCTCTCTCTCTCTCTCTCTCTTTCTTTCTTTCTTTCTTTCTTTCTTTCTTTTTTTTACTGCATCTTCTTTCTTTTTTTTCCTGCTCACACAGCAGCCTGTCTTCCCTTCTATGTGAATACTCACCGATCCAGGATCACAGACTCTAATGCTTCCCTGGGCCAGGGAGGTGACAAATCCTTGTCATCAATCTGGGAAAGGTGAAGACAACAGAGAGTGGGTGGGCCCGTGAGAATCCAAAGAGCTCATGCCCTGTGGAAGGCATTCAGATTCACTGTTTCGCTTTTGTAAAACTCTGAGCCAGCCAAACTGACCACCTCCGCTTGGTGGACTTGGCCCACCAGCCTGGGATTTGTGACCTCTGTCTGTGAGGTCTCCGGCCCAGAGCTGAGTTGTTATTTATTTCCCCCTGCCTGGAGCTGCTGCAGAGTAGGTGTTCGGAAATTGTTTGTGGCTGAGTCAAAATGAACTTTCCCAGTGGGGCTTTTGGAAACACTGGCTGTGCAAGTTCTGATCCATCCTGCATGATTATTGGTTCAATCAGATAAAGGCAAACTGGTAATTTGATAAGTAAGAAAAATGAGGCTCCGAAATTCCAGGAAATCTCCCTCAGATCATTCACTTAGCAAGAGACCAAGTTAAGATTCAGATATAGCAGTGCCTGGCCGCACAGACCATGAGGTTCAGTGTGACAAAAGGAGAAACGAAAATCAGGTATTTTAACAATAAGCTCTGAGTGTTTTTTTCTCCAGTTGGAAAGATATTTGTTCAAAGGCCATTCTTACCATCCTCTAGAAGCTTAAACACTTCTCATTGTTCAAGTACAAAGATCAAGATTCTTAATATGGCCCACGGGGCCCTGTGAGACCTGGACCACATGGCCTTCTCACATTCTCATCCAACCACGCTGGCCTTCCACGTTATCCCCGTTCACTCTGAACTGGCACTTAGATTCTTCTACTGAGCATCCCGTCCCCGCCAACTTTTTTCTCAAGTCCAATTTAACCGACAGCTCCTAGGCTTAGAATCTCTTCCCCAAGAAAGCATCTCCTAACACTCCAGGCTCTCATCATGCTTCATACTGTCCCTTTAAAGCTGTGATATCACAACCACGTGATTACCTCAAATGTGGCTGGCGCCGGCAGGAACAATGTCCATCTTATCCTGCCATAGCGCCGATACCTAGGGCGAGGTTTGGTCCAGAACCACTGTTGCCAAAGCAAGTATTTGTTGAGTGGCTGAATAGGAGTTGTTCATTATCAGGAATGAATCAGTGCTGGCCAGCTGGCCACTCGTCAATGGGCTGTGCATAAGAGCTGAGGAAGGAGCAGGGTTAGGGTAGCTGATCCTGAAGGTTCTTTCTGGGACTCGCGAGTCTACACTGTCTCTAACCAGAGGTCCAGTGGACATTTACGAGGCTTGTGCTGCTTGCACTGCAGTCTGAGACCTGTACAAAGTAGGTCAGGTATCATAATATAACTCGACAGGTCACTCAGGAGAGACCCGGCTGTCCCAAACAATTCAAGTCAGAGAACCAAGCCACGGCTGAATAAGCAGAGGACGAGGACATTTATTAAGGGGATAGAGCATAATGAACCCAGGGCAACAGAGGAATGTCTGACTTGCTATTAGATCAGTTATCAAACATTGCAGCACTGTCCCCTCTTCACAAAAGAATTGGTACTAGCTGGTGACATGTTAGGTCAATCAAGGAATGCAGTTACAGTCCCTGTAAACACAAGTGCTAAAATCTCTTTTCAAGTCGAATTTAGTGCTTGGATTTCTATTTGATCCTTCTGATCACCCTGTCAAAAATCTAAGGACTCTCGGACATCTTTGTCTGAGTTTCTTTTAACCGACCCTGGACCATTTTGACACTTCCTAATTTTGTGACATGCAGTTTCACAATCTATTAAAAGTCTACAGGAGTTAAATGCTAAGTGATTTTAATAAAAAACATGAATGCCAGTCTCACCAAAGAGGTTTTAGCAAGAGAATGACCAAAAGGAACTTGAAATAATGGGTTGCTCAAAAGTAAATCGATTATGACGGTTCCCCTGATTAAAACTTCTGTTGGATCACTGTTGACAAGAAAATATCCAAACTTCTAGCACGATATTTGGTATCTGGCTAAATCTTGTGCCAGCCAGCCTCTCTAAGTCACCCCGTCACGTTACCCTCCAAACACAGAGTCGCTTGCTGCCCAAGCCCTCCACCATTGTCAGTCTCTGCAGAGAAAACTTCCCAGACCGCTCTCTCCTCTCTCTGCCACAGCCAAATGTGTAAACATACCTTAGAGCAGCGGTCCCTAACCTTTTTGGCAGCAAGGATCGGAGTTCCTATGAGAGTCTAACGCCCGATGATCTGAGGCGGAGCTGAGGTGGTGATGCTAGCGCTGGGGAGCGGCTGCAGATACAGATGAAGCTTCGCTCGCCCGCCTGCCACTCACCTCCTGCTGTGCAGCCCAGTTCTTAACAGGCCATGGACCAGAACTGGTCCTTGGCCTGGGGATTGAAGACCCCTGCCTTAGAGCATTTATTAAATGATTACACTCTTGCTTCTCTGAGGGTCTGTATAATTATCAAGGACAGGAGCTTTATTTTAGTGTTTTCTCACATAAGCTTCAGTGCCTGGTATAGTTTCCGGCCAACAGGCAATATCTCGCACAGACTGGTTGAGTTCATCAAAGAGTGAGCAGATGAATGAATGAATGCATGAATGAATGCAGGACTGGAAGGCAAGGAGTTGTTGATCCTGCACGAACGTGAACCTTTTCCAAGGCCGAGGTGAAGCCACTAAATAGTTTACAGGAGAAAGTTATAGATTAGCTTCTGGAAGAGCAGTCTGGCCACAGGGGGTGGTGACTGGTGGGAGAGGACCCAGCAGTGGGACCCGTGGGGAGGTCGCGAGAGTCCACGGGGTGTCCAGGTGAGGTGACAGTGGGCGTGGAAAGACGTTAATAGATGAGGAAAATAATTAGGACCTCATATAAGCAAGACTGGATGAATATTTGGACAGGGGTGGTGACGATGACTTCTGGACCTTTGCCACAAACAAGTGGGTAGAGAGAAAGCCATTTAAAGAGATGGAAAATTGTTTTAAAGTGCATAAAAACTCTTCCTAAAATTATTTCGACGTGTTTATTAAGTTCTGTAATCACATTAATAAATTATTAATTGACTCTAGAGTATTATTTTTAGTAATAAAGGATCTGTAAGTCATTGTGTTGACTGTAAGTTTCTGCTTTAAATCAGTCGATTTAATTCGTCATAATCTGAAGTTCTTTACATGTTGATTAGGTTGAGGTTTGTTTTTGTTCCGAGACCTCGTATATCTGACAATCTATTTATTTTGTTTCACACATGAAATAAAGTGGTTGCATAAAATTCTTTGGGCAAAATATTTATTTTTTTAACATCAGAATTTCATGTACATTCATATTTAGGGTTCCTAAGGAAAAGTCTGTTTTCTCACCAACATTAACATATAATTAGAAGATTCGTAAATCAAATCAATCAATAAATATGTAAAAATAGCTATACACGTACACACATGTTGTGTCATGTTTCATAGGACTTAACCTTCCTTTATCTATGGGAGAGTCTTTGAAATCAGTAATGTCAGTTCTATCCATGCCACAAAAACATTACATCAAATTACAGCCTATTGCTTCCAGCAAGCTATTTGGTAAAAGTGAGCAATCAATTTGAGCAGTTTTTTTTCTAATGAAAATTTATAAACAATATCTGTAAATGCAAAATATTTCCTCTTTCTTAGGCATTTCTTCATCATGCGTCGCACTTCCATTGAATTTTATAAGCATTTTATCATCAAACACTTTATCATTTGAGAAAAAGGGCAGGGTGAATTTATAGTTAATCAATACATAAATGTTAACTACTTCTGTGTGCACCAAAAAAAAAAAACAAAAAACATCAAAATGCTATTTCTTAGTGCATTTAATAATCAAGCATTTCTCAATTCAAATTGCAAAACGTGTATAGGCACCAGGACTATTCTTGGTACTGGGGACACAGGGATGGAATTGGCCCAGGTCCCTGACTTAAAGACCTGATAGTCTGGAGTAAAGACAGACATGCGAACGATGGATGCCTTGCAGTGCTGAGCGAGTGTGTCACATAAAAGAAGGAAGTAATCACAGGGCAGGAAATGATCTGAGCTCTTCAGAGTGCTTGGAATGATGTAGGAGAGAGACTTCCAGGAAGGAGTGGCCTCTGAACCGAAACATCACAGGGGCATGGCGTTTTAAGGTGTGCTGGTAAAACTGTAAGCCGTTCTCGATTCCTGGAGAACAACTTTTAAGGAGGAAGCGAGAGAAGGTGAGGCTCCATCAGAAATCCCTGCGAGTCACACGAAGTGCTTTAGAATTTATTTTGAGACCTGCCAGGAGACCATCAATCGTTTGAGGCAGAAGAAGGGGAAAATATCAATCCTCTGTGACAGGGCAGAAGCCAGAATCTGAGGTGATTTCTGTGATGCGAGGCTCCCCCGCGTCCCCCATGCTTTTTGGTGGCGAATCCCAAGATCACCTACATGATTGCATCGGGATCACTTCCTCCGAGGACACTTTGTTTTGAACAAAAGTAAGGTCGTCAGATGCACTGCAGAGTCACGGGAGGGGAGAGGCGCCTCCTGGACCCACTCCTGCCGGCCTCAGGTGAACGCCAGGCCCCTGCGGGCCTGGGCCAGGTGCTACCTGGCCCCACTCTGCCTTTGCTCTTCACAGAGACGATGCGATTCCAAGCAAATCGCCCAGGACGTGAGGAAGCAGCAGCTCTTTTCAAGCTGTGGCCCTGAGCTCAGGCCGTGACAATGGCTTGGCGGACGCAACAGGCTGTGGAAGACACATTGTCTCTCTGAGTTTTGCCGTGTGTACTTTTTCTTTTCTATGAAAAGAAAAGGGACCATTCTCTCCGGAATCCGGCTCATTTTTTCTCCTCCACACAGTCACTCAGCAACCTTGAAGTTTGCAGCAGTTATAGAAACAACTCTGCCTCCTCACTCTGCCCTTCCGGGGGCCAAGGCTTGTTTTTTCGGGGACAATAGGTTGAAAATTGCCCCAGCCATCAATTGTTCCTGTTAGAAATAATGACAAACTCCATTTGCTGAGCTCCTTTTTATATGCCAAATACTGAGCTAGATTTTCCTTTTTAATTAAACATCTTAAACTTTTTTTTTTATTTTGAAAGAATTTAGATTGATAAAAGAGTTGCAACAAGAGGACAGATTCTCGTATACCTTTTACCTAGACAGGAAATTAATATTTGCATACCGCTATTAACAAACAACCCACAATTTTGCTCTGTCTGATATTTCCTCGCTTTGATTTAAGTTATACGTTTTATTTTTTTGTAAGAATACCTCAGAAGTGCTGGTGATGGTCATCTCGATCACAGAGCCCAGGGGGTGTCTGTTGAGTTTCTCCACTAAGAAGTTACTATTTTTTCCTTTATAACCAATGAGGGTCTTATGGCACCAACTTTTGAAATTGTGTAAATACCTTGTTTCTCATTGTTTTTTCACCCACTAATTTTGGCGGCCATTGAGGATTCCCGTCTGAAACAATTTTGACCGTGGTGTTTATCAAAAGGTGATTTAAATTTTTTTTCACGTTATTTTTTTTTTATGACTTTCCAAGTCGATACTCTCTCATAAGGAAGAGCCTTCTCTTCTCCTTCGTTTGTTTATTGATTCAAATAAGTTTATCACTATGGACTCCTGGATTCTGATTTTCTCCTGTGGGTTAGGAGTCCATCATTATCATTATGTATCTTATTGTTGCCATTATCCCAGATTCAGTCCTTAGAACGAAGCCGAAGTTGGCTCCTGTGTCCATTCAACAACCTCCCATCTCTTCTTGAGCATGTCCTTATTTCTAGGCACTGCAAGACGATCCAGGCTCATCTAGTACTTTCCTCAAACCAGTCCTGAAATCAGCCATTTCTTCAGACAAATCCCTTTGCCTGGCAAATGCGGTCTCAAAACCAGAATCTAGGTGTTAGTTGTACTCACCGCCTCTGGACATCACTACTTCCGTCCTGCTGAGCAGACAGCGCAAAGCTAGATTTTACATACGGTGCCTCAGGTAACCTTCTCCACAAGCTTCTGGGAGAGAAGTAATTGTGTTCATCTTATGAACAATAAAAATGAGAACAATTGGCATGAATGAATTGAGGTCTCACAGCTAAAATGGGAAGAAGTTAGGAATCGAGCTCAAATGTTTTGGCGCAAAAAGGCAGTGACCCCCTGTCATGTGGTGCTAATGCTCAGAAGTGAAGGCCGAGCTGGCCCTCCCACCAACTGGCCAGGCCCAGGCTCTTCTGTGCCTGACCCCTGGGATCTTCTCCAGTGGCCCGACCAAGGCTTCTGGGCTCTCCGTCTACAGCCTCAGTCCTTACCCCATTGAGGCCAACGTGGGCTGCTTTTTGGAATCTCACCTTGAACCCTCATGTGATCTTCGACGTGCCCACAAGTTTCCCTCTTTTCTGATACATTTCTTTCCAGCTCTTTATGCCCCCAGCACCCCCTCCTTGATAACTACATTCCCAGGATAAATGTCCCCCAGGCTCACAGGAAATATTTGCCTCCTCCCATCTCTCCCCAGCAGTAGAAAGGTGATTCCTATGTCATCAGCAGACACCCCTTTCTGCTTAATTTGTTAATAAAGCCTAATTGTTTAATTGCATTAGTCCCGTCTTCCCCCAAGGAGCACAGTGGGCAAGCTCACTACCCAGTGGGGTGTGGGGTTGCAGCAGAACCCTGTGAGGGGAGCCTGGGTCTTCTTTCTGGCCCCTTCTATGTGGAACCTCTGCAGGGGGGCGAGGGGCTTTGCAGACAAGCAAGGCTTCAAGGGAAGGTTCATTTATGGGCCTTCCAGGAGATTAGTGAGGTCGAGACTAAGCGCCTGCAGTCCAGGGTGAGAGCGAAGATTCTAGGTCCAGTGCCACTCTCCCCAGATCTTCCCACGGTTCTCCAACAGAAGACGTCACATCCAAATTCAGTGCTGGGGGAAGTGGAGGGTCAGCAGCAAAGAGAACAGCCTTCACTTCCGCCCCTCTCTCTATAAAGCAAACTCACACAATCTCCCTGTGGGGCCAGCCCGAGCACCCTACAGGACTGCAGCCAGCCTCGTCTAAGGAGGTGACAGTTCAGAGTATCCAGCTCAGTCAATGGATGGAGCTTTGAGTGAGCATTCCAAAAAGTGAAATTCTTCCTCAATTTGGAGACCAGCCCTACCCTTGCTCTGATAATAGACCCCTATCTCATCCAGTGACATGAATCCATGCTTTGGCTACTAGACATGTCTTGGAATAAACGAGCGATTAAATTCTTTTTGTCTGTGACTTTGTCCCTAGAGCCACACCCAGGGTCTGGTACATGGCAGGGACTCAAGAAGTAGTTAGTGGATGAATGAATCAAATGCCTATTGTCTTTGTGACACACACACACACATTATATCTGTATAATATACAGATATCTGTATAATATATCTGTATATTCTATCTGTATAATATACAGATATAATGTGTGTGTGTGTGTGTGTGTGTGTGTGTGTGTGTGTGTGTGTGGTTTGTTTGGATCCAGAATATGACGATGGTTCAGCAGTTAGCTGTCTTACAATCAAGGTGATGTCTCTAACCCCAGACGACCCTAAGCAGACTTTAAGCACAGGGACACTAGAAAGGGAATTTTTGGAGGGTTGGACCTGAAAAGTTGTGTGATATGTCCCCTATAGCTCTAAAAGGTTATGATTCAAGGACACAGCTATGGCATGGAGATTAGGACACAGAGCTTTGAGCCGTACACAACCGGGCTTGTAAACTGTAATTTAATTTTATTCCTGATTTTATCATTTTTCACTGGTGAGACCAAGCAAGTCTTCATCTCTTAAATTGTCCAGTGATGGGGAGACCACTGCCCAGAGGAGAGGATCATGTCTGCTCGAAAATTTCCACTCCACACTTTGCGTTTACACTATCGCCACTGTTCCTCCTTGTTACACACGTGCACACGTACACACACACACACGCACGCACACACACACACCCCGAATTGGACTGGGGATGTTTTTCTCATTTGGACTTAAAAAAACGACATGAAAATCCATCATTTGAATTGCTCTCCTCACATACGAGGCTCAGGGGAGGGAGCGATTTTGACGAAGCCGGAGGAGGCGACCTGACCCGCAATTCCTGGAGCCTATTTCCAGGTCCTCTGCCAACATGTTGCATGCTTTGAATCACCTGGTCCCCAGCTCCGAATGAGAAAGGAGCCAGCCCGGCCATGCTCCCGGGGGGTGAGGAGCGTTTGTGAACATGAGCGGAGACGTGTCGACTTCTGTGTGAAGGAGCCGGAGGCCGGTGGCGGAGTCTTCGCAGTTACCTGCCTCTGCACTATTTTTAGGATGCTCCGATGCCAGAGGCCCCGTCAAAGTGTTACTTTTCTGACAGCGAATTTCATGTCTCAGCACATAAAAATTTCAAAGGAGAAAAAAAAAAACTGGCTTTTAACTTTTCCCCTCCACAACTTCTCCAGCCTTTACTGTGATTTGAATTATATTCTTATCGGCAAAGCGAAAGTGGTTGTTTGGGGCCTGGGATCGGATAGCAGGAATCAGTGCCACCAAAGGACAGTCAGGGCTGGGGACAAATACCCCCAGAGTAGAGGGGTTCCCTAAGCCCCCCCACCAGGCCTTCAGGCTGTCTTAGTTCAAGGTCTTGGGATGTCCAGGGCTGGGTGCAAATTCACTTCTGTTTCAGATGACTTGGATAGAGACACTTTGCAAAGTCACCTGAACATTTTGTATGGTGTTTCCTCAACTGAATAATATTAAAAACACAGATATGTGTTAATCTATTATAGTGATTCTCATGCATAAAAAAAAAACAAGAAAGCATTTAATTCAAATTAGGCCTCTGAGGCTATGGAAAAGTAAACATTTAGTAGCCTAGTGTCTAAAGTCACCTCTAATATTAGATAAAAAAGGTAAAACTATGTGCCAAGAACCATTTAAAGTACTTTTTAAGCTTCTTTTTTGTACCTTTTGACCACCTTCACTCATTTCAGCTCCCCATCCCCCAACTACTGCTTTAGGTGACCACCAGTTTGTTCTCTGTAACTATGAGTTTGGTTTCTTTTTTTAGACTTCACATATGAGATCATATATGGTATTTGTCTTTCTCGGTCTGACTTATTTCTCTCAATGTAACGCCTTCGAGTTCCATCCGTGTTGTCACAAATGGCAAAATTTCCTCTTTTTTTATGGTCGAATAATATTCCACTATGGATATAGATATAGATAAAGATATAGATATATGTATATCTTCTTTATCCATTCACCTGTTGATTGACACTTAGGCTGTTCTTATGGCTTGGCTATTATAAATAATGATATAATGAATATGGGGTGCAGATGTCTCTTCAAGATAATGATCTCATTTCTTTTGAATACATACTCGGGGGTGGATAGTAGTTCTGATTTTAATTGTTGGAGGAATCTTTGTGCAGTTTTCTGTAGCGGCTGCACCAATTTATATTCCCACCAAGAGGACACAAGGCTTCTCTTTCTTCCACATTCCATGCTTTTCAATCATCACCAGAGAGGGGTAAGTGAAGCTCATGGGGGCCTAAAAAAACTAAAGAAATAACCATGGAAAAGGGCAAAAGAGAAATTCAAACTGTGTGCCTCACTCTACATCTCATTTTCTTAGACATCACAAAATGACTCTCAGTTAAAAACAGCTCTTTTATGTCCTCTGTTATAGTCTAAAAAGAGTTGGAGGCGATTGCACTAGGTTGATCTGAGCTTCGCTTTAGTTGAGAGGTAGGAGGTGATTGAGCATCCCTGGGGTCTCGTCACATGAGATAGAGGAGTTTGGAGGCCCATAGCCCTGCTGGGATTTCCTCAACAGAATAGCAAAGTCTGCATCACGGCAACAGCTGAAATTCAGTTAAGTGTTCACTTTTGGTGCTGGAAGAGAAAGATGTAAATTTCGAAGGCAGAAAGATATGAGATAAAGGGTATCTGTCATTTGCTAGGTGTGTGACTTTCGAAAGCTAGACACACTCATTGAGCTTCTTCATCTTCTTACAACAGTGCTACAAGAACTAAAATGAAGTCAAATGTGTGTTCAACTTGTGGTCCCCCTTGATGTCCAACTTCTTTGTGTCCTAGCTATGAGCACCAAGTCTGCTCCTTACACGTCTTTAGTCGGGAAATATTCCAGTGGCTCAGTCTCACATCAAAGGTGGCTGAACCACCGAGATTCAGTTTAGCTATGTGAGACAAGCAGAGGCTCTCTGGTGCTGGTCTGGGGATAACCAAGTGCTTACCATTTTTCATTGATCAAATTGGTGCTCAAGTTTGAACTTCTGTGATCTTTATTTTGTTCCTTGAAAAATGAGATTTAATTTTTTAGCTGCTCCTAATGAACATTAAGTCAGGAAGTGATCACTTTCACATTGTCCAAGTCATACGGTCTAGCTCGTGCCACAGACGAGGCAGATGCCACGATTATCTTTATATGATGGTGAATAAACTGAGTCTTGTAGAAGCAAAGCAATGGTCCCAAAGTCACATGACCACTAAGAAGTAAAGGCTTTTAATATATAAAACTTAAGTCTTCTGAGCTTAAGTCCAATGTACTTTTTTGCATCCTTATGGGGACAATGATCTATTAAGAGAGTAACATTTTACTGATGCTTTAATTCTGAGCAGACTCTAGCTGCCCGATGGTCATGTGCATTAATGTGTTTCTCTGTTGTTGCTCAACACGACAGCCCACGGGCCACATAATGACTTTCACAGGCAAGTCTGCGGGCCTCAGAGGGCCTGAACCAAGACCAGTGGGAGCTGATTGTTTAAACAGCAATCTCCAGTCATGTAAATCAGCATGGAGATATTTCATCATCTACTTGGGTCAGTTTGACATTCAATAAATCAGCTTCGGTGCTTTGTTTATCTACCTTTCTCCCATTCTCATGAGTTTTCAAAACTTTTGCTTCCAAACAAACAGTTCTTCAACTGGTCCATGTGCAACTTTAGTTTGACTTTGAAAAATGTGAAATTCCCAAGTTCAATGAAGACAAAAAAAGTATGTATGCCCTATGCATGTCATCATGACAGTTGACCTTGGGAGAGGTACTTGACTGTAAGCTGACCTTATGTTTTTCACTTGGTTCTTGAGGGAGGGACCTGGAATTCTGGATGTGGGATTATACTTCCTAGTACTTAGTGGACTCTCGAGACTCACTGTGATGAGACACTGGGAGGAAAATCAGGAGTGACATTATGCTAGGATGACCTTCCCCACATCAGGACAGGAAAATGGCTGAGCTGCAAAGTCACGGGAGCTGAAGTCCATAGCAGGAGACAAGAACTTTCGGTTTCCTTCTACCAAATTACAGAGGTTAACCTCAAGTAAGGGGACCCAATATTTAACTATAGTGAAGAAAATAGGAGGCAAATAATAAAATAGCCAACTGAAGTTCTAATCATTTAAACATTTTAGTTTAATTAACATATATTTGTAGTATGAATGTCAATTAACTCATAGACACATATACTCTTGCAATTTTAATACCAATTCTTCTTTTTCTTTTATTTTTTTATTTTTTTGTATTTATGTCACAAATTAAGTATCTACTCTATTGCAGGCACTTGGTCTGCACAGTTGGTTTTAATCCATGTACATAAATATTCTAAGTACACATTTTTGTTATCCACGTTAACCATTTAATATCATTTCTAAGAATTTGACTATTTTTTACAGCGTTCGTATGTTTTATTTTTAACGTGGCTTGATATTCACTGCCATCTGTCTAAATATTTCTATTGTCAGATATTTAGAGAGTTTTCCCTAAATTATCTGGCCATGGTCACGTTCATTGAATTTAAGCATCCTCCTGCTTAAACATCTCTGAAGACGATGGGTGGAACATGTACCCGCTGAGTCTTTACAAAACACCCACATCCCTCCACACATATTTCCCCACAATCCTTACTCTCTGCTTGGTGCTGGGGAGACAGGGAGGGTCAAACGCTCAGTCCTAAGACCTGTGTTCAGTCATAGCCCAAGGTTGAGAAACACACTGATCCAACATGTCAAATCAAGTTCAACAGGCACAAGAAGGGCAGGCCATGGCCCTGGAGGAGGACGAGGTGTTCCCGAGAGAGCATGTTAGACAAAGTTGTAGCCTTGGATGCCTGGTCCTACTACTTCTTTGAATTAATTCTGGAAAAAATGAAATACGATAACAGGGGTTAAACACTTAGAATCTTTAGGTTTCAGACAGTCATCGCCAGACACTGCTCCTGCCTGCAAATGTAGATGACGCATAGTGTAGCTGCTTTCTTTTTCAAAGCTCTCATCATATTATTCTCCAACAAAGGTGCCTCGAAGCGCAGTTTTGCTGGATGCTTTATTGGTTGAGTTAGCACAACAAATAAATATCATAAATCCAGTAATTACTAATTGTCTCCTCCATTATCAAGGAAGAAATAAATCACAAACCTTTTATTACTTTAACAGTGGACTCCAGGAAGGATTAACCTCCTCGAGAGGCGTTTTTTATCCATATCTGGTGTTGGCTCCTGCCCCGCGCTCGGCCTACCTTCCTGAGCTTCCTGCTCACAGCTTTGTAGTGGCCTCTGTTCAGATCAGGATGTCGTGAACTTATCAGCAAGCTTTGGCAACTGGTGATAAATCTCTGCAGCCTTCGGTGACTTAACAATTACTCTCTTTCCTGCCTCGGGAAGAGGATAAAAGAGAGACCGTGTTAACACGAAGCCCTTCCTCACCGTGAGCCTTGCTGCCCTGTTATCCAGAAGGGTCGGCTATTGTTCTGGGCACCCGAGGGCAAGAGCAAGGCTTTAGAAATGCTGCTGTGTAGGCTGCAAACTGTGCTTGAGAAGACCGGCTTCTCCCTAGCAAGCTAGCGCTCTGACCTGGCTATTGATTTTCCATGTGCAATGCCTCAGGTTTATTATCTCCTACAGATTAACTAAGGCAGCCAAATACCAAGAGTCTGTGTGAAAAGAGCTGCTGATGTAAGGGAGGGGCGTGCGGCCATGATCGGAGGCAGCCTTGCACTGCTTTTAAAGCATTTTCCCACTGATCACACAGGTGGGTCTCTTGTCACCATTCATCTTTCCCTTTTCTCTTCCACAGTCTGCTCACCATCACCGTTTCATCAACACTCAAGACAACACGACATGCATAGTCTACGACCTGGGTCGCGGCCAAATGGATAGTTGGACACATCGTTTAGTCTCTTTCTGACTCTCAGTTTTATCCACCATCACATTAAGGCTCAGTAGTATCTATTTTAGAGTGGTGGGGCAGGTAAGTATTGTCAGTCCTTACTCAAGGAGCTTCTAGAGCCTTCGCAATAACTTACAGCTCTTCTCTACTCTGGCCTTGGCTTACTCATCTTGCATGCCCAGGTCGATGTCTCTGAGAGATAACTGCCCACTCCACGTGTGACGATAAGTCTCTGGGCAGGTGAGTTCAGCTCACATCTTCAAGCTCCTCCTATAGCCCAGCTCTTTTGCTGACCCATGAGATGTACCAAAGCACAGAACAGACAGAGGCCGCTGCCTCTTGGAAGAATGTGCTAACAGGAGGTACAGACAACAAACGGTAGACATAATAATGAAATAAATCGTACCGTGTGTTAAAAGATGATAAGAATTGTGATTTTTAAAAACACAGAGGGCTGGAAGTGTCTGGGTTGGGATGTGGAGGGGGTTTCAATTTTGAGTTGGGAGGTTGAAGAGGCCTCATTAAGGAAACCTTTGCTTACTGTATACCAGGCACACGGTAGGCATTGTAAAAACCCTGTTAAACTTACATTTTTACCCACATTTGGCAGAGGTGGAAACTGAGACTCAAAGGAATTAAATAATGCACCAGATACAGCTAGTGAGTGGCAACACCATTCTTCATACCTGTGCTTTTCATGTTAGATAGTTTGCTTTTTATAAAGCTCCCATGATAAACACTGAGGAGTTGAACAGGTGTGAGAAGTAGTCACATGGCCTCAAAGAGATTAAAATCTCAGTAACTGGTAAAAAGTATAAATAATTGACCTGAATGCCTATAGATGTTTTGGGATAGAAGTTCATCGAAGAAGCAGAGTGAAAGGCACTTCGAACAGAAACCAGAAGCCAACCAGTGTGTGATGACACATTCAGTCAGTGTCCCTGCTCAGTTGGAGACTTTGGCTGGTTGGGGCGCAGTGTCTGCTGCAGTCACCATTTAATCCCAGTGCCACACATGATACATATTTGTTAAACAAATTTAACACCAAAAATGTACCTGAAAAACCCATAATGCATATTGGTTTACTAAAAGCTCTCTGAAAACCAACAGAAAAATGACTAACTTTGCTGAAGCAGCATGTCCCAAACTTGTCCGAAAGACCCCTTCTCATGAATTCATCAAGAAACAAATATACTACAGAGATCAGTGTAGGAAAACACTGTTCTAGAGAAATAGGAGTTCCCATGTCTAGACTTTCAAAAAGAAACATGTTCAAGTTCTCATTATGTCCTATGTCTCCATAAATATGCCATGGGTTAGAGGGACCTTAAATAGGGTCAGAAATATATTTGCATTCAGAAAACTGTGTTGAATCTCAACTTTACCACTTCCATCATGTGACCTTGGGCTTGTCACTGAACTTTTCCTGAGACCCAGATTTCTCACCTGCACGATGATGTGGAGAAATCGAATGCTATAATGGATAAGATGCTTCTGAACAAGTGCTTTGCGTGGAGAGGCACTTGATAAATTCAATTTGCATGTGAATTTATGATCTCTGCTTAAAAAAATCACCAGTGACATTCAAGGATGCCACTTTTTGATGCTCTGCATCAAGGGAGCTGGAAGATAACATTTTTTAATGCCGAAAGGAATCGTTTTCCGTCCCCATCAGTAAGTACAATGCTGAGGTTACACACCTGTGCCCCTGCAGGTGGCCCCCTGTCAGTTACCGAAAATAGCACTTCAGCTTCCCAAAAGATGTGTCAGTGTCCCGGGGTGGGAGAGATGGGAAAGGGAAGAGTCTGAGGTTGTTGAAAACCCGATAGAACATGGCATACGGCAGACTATGGCCCCGTTTACAAACCTAGTGAATCCTGGCTCTGTGCTATTGTTTTGAGCTGTGAAAAAGTGTCTTATTTTAAATCAGAACAGATACAAAAGCAGGCATGGAAATATGTGTGCCTAAGTCTTTGGCTCCTGTTATGAATTTAATTTTCCTTTTGCACTACAGAAGAGATGAGATTTCCCCCCCCCCCCCAGCATCCTTTTCTGCAGGAAGAGTGCCCTGACTCTTGAAAAAAATTGAGTGATTTCTGAAATTATCACTATGTATATTGGGTAGTGTCTTAGCCTGTTTGGGTTGCTATAACAAAATACCATAGACTGGGTAGTTAGTTATACATTACAGAAATTTATTTCTTTTAGTTCTGGAGGCTGGAAGTTCAAGATCAAGGCACCAGAAGATTCAGTGTGTGGTGAGGACCTGCCTCTTGGTTCAGCTGTCTTCTCACTGTGTCTTCACGTGGTGGAAGAGGACAGGGAGCTCTGTGGAGTCTTTTTAATGAAGGGCACTAATCTTATTCATTGGGGCTCCACCCTCAGGACCTAATTACCTCCCAAAGGCCCCGTTGGGGCTTAAGTTTCAACATATGAGTTGTCACAGGCAGTGAGGAAAACACAATCCGTCTATAGAAGATAATAAAAGTTTTCCACTGGTCAAAATGCACACACGGAAAGCATCTTCCAACCCCTCTGATTCCGTGCTTTCAGAACACAGAACTAGAATCTTGATCCAAAAAGGAAAAGAGAGTTTGACGGAAACGTTTTACCCTTCTCCTTCTGAAGTGATTTAAAAGGATAAATAAGAACCATTCAGAAGAAGGAAGAGTTAGCTGGTCCCCAGACTCGTCCTCAAGCAAACATCCACACAATTTTTTAGCACCAGTTCACACGTCTTTTTTTATTTTTATTTATTTATTTATTTTTTTATGAAGCTTTCTGGACACATCCACACAGAGCTGGCCACTTGCTCTTCTGCTCAGACATTTTTCTTCCATTGACCTTCATCACAGTAGTTCAGTCTTTTTGTGATGTTCTTAGGAATCTCTTCCCTCCTGTTCTGAGCTTCCTGCTGGGGCAAGGGCCATTTCCGATTCATTTCTTTATCTCCTTTCCCTGGAATGGTACCTGCCCTCATAGGATCCAATATCCACCAGCTCTGTGCCTTGAGCAAATGATGTAAACCCTTTGAGTCTCGGCTTCTCAACTACAAGAATCTAGATAATACCAGCAGCTTCCACATAGAGTTATTTTGAGAATTAAAGACAATAGTGCATAAAATGTTGGAGTAATGGCTTTGACTGTGGTCTATAAAAAGGAAGTTCCATTTCTGTCAGTGAGCCTCAAAAACTTTCTTCCGCATCCCAAAATGGCTACAGTGAATTTGTGGTCTAAGGATTTGTGTTTAAAAAGAAATGCATTCCCCCGGAGTGTTCAGAAACAAATGAGGGACCAGCCACCTCACCATGTGGCATCTGCATGTCTGGAGGTCTGGGAGTTGAGAGCAGAACAAGCCCTGTGGCAGGGCAGTGGTCATGAACAAAACAGTGATAAAGGCCTATCGACTGTCACAGCTGCACCCCAAAAAAAGTTAATCAGAAATTTTTTTTTTTTTTTTTTTTGCCTTGGAATCAAAGAGGCCATGGATGAAGAAAACCGCAGAAATTATCTAAGGCCGCTTCAGCCTTAGCATTTATTATTCAACACCTCACTCATTGCCCTGATTATAAATATTTAATAATGCAACAACTGTAAGTGGTTGAGTCTTCCAGGAGGACCTGCGAGCATTAAGGGAGAGAAAGAGGGGGCAGGCGGGTAGGGAGAAGTGAGAGAGGAATATGAAGATGAGGAGACACCAAGCTGTGTCTAGAGGATGGAGGGCCAAGTGAAGGGTGTGAAGGACGCTACTGAAGCTGGCCTTTGAAAGCAGCATGCTCAGTACTTGAACGCTCTTTGTTTTCTATGTATCCACTGGAGTTTGAAGCCACCTCTACTCTCCTCTGCTTCACAGCCAATGTCAAGGGTATCCTTGGAAAATAGGCAAACACGTTCTTAATGAAAGGAGAACCCTTACCAGTGAGAGGTGCCATCCTTTCCATGCCTTTTCTGTGCCTTTCTCCTCTGTCTCAAACATACACATACACGGACACACACACACACACACACACACACACACACACACACACAGAGCCAGTGAGTTTGGCAAGCATGAGGTCTATCAATAATGCATGTGCCGCATTGCATCCACACTCAGGCCAGGGAAAAGAATGGAGAGAAGGGGCTGTGTTACTTCCGGGCCTTGCTGAAGTCATGGCTGCAGTTGGCAGGTTGAGGGGAGATTCCCTAAGGGCAAAGGGGTATGAGTGTCTTCAGATAGCTAAGTGCCACGTAGTCAGAAACTGTTCCCTAAAAATCTATACTTTGGAGTCCTAACTCCTGATACCTCAGAGATGAACATAGGTTGGGGTAATTTCTTTACAAGTCAAGAAGCATGTAAGATGGCCAGGAAACTTCCAGAAGCCAAGAGAGAGGCACGGAGCAGTCTCTCCCTCATGGCCTCGGAAGGAACCAACCCTGATGATATCTCAGATCTCTGGCCCTACTGACCTCGCTAATGCAGTCACCAAGAAGTCGCTTGCACACCAGACACCCACCCTTGGAAAAAAGCTGTCTTCTTTGAAAGCCTAGTCTCAGCCAGCAGCCTTGTTGACAAAATTCAGGGGCTATAATTCCCCTTCTGCGTCTCTCTCACTCCCTCTCAGCGTCTCCTACAGAAACAGAAATAATATGTTTTATTGTATGAATAGGAAGACGTTTGTTATAAAGAATTGGCTTATGCAATTACGGAGGCTGAGATGTCTCGGGACCTATTGTCTGCATACTGAGGACGACAGCCTAAGTGTGAGTCTCGAGCTCCAGCAATGCCAAGGGCAAGAGAAGATCAATATCCCGATTAGAACAACCGGGCAGGAAAAGACAGACTCTTCCTTCCCACACCCTTGTGCTCTGTTCGGGCCTTGGACAGACTGGATGACGTCACCTCACACTGGGGAGGACGAAGTTCGTTACCGCGTCCGCTGATTCAAACTAGAATTTCATCTGGAAACATCCCCACAGGCACACCCAGAAAAAATAAGGTTTAGTCAAATATCTGAGCATCCCGTGATCCAGTCAAGTGGAGACATGTGATTAACCATCCCAGCATCCCCTGGGCACGTGGAAGGACCCACGGCAAGTCGGGGCTCTGGCTGCAGCAGTGGTAGGGGAAGTGCTGGGTTCTACTGCAAGAAAGAGGGTGAAGGAAGGCCAGGCACCCCCTGCAAATAGCAAGAGTGTCTAAAAGGCATGGCGTTGTCACAAACACCATGCCCACGTGTTGACTGTCAGGTGGCCCGCCCGGTGCCGGCCATAGAGAAACCCCGCAATGCCGGAGAGCCATTGTTTTTATCATTGTTGTAATAATATTATGATTGCTTTTATTACTAGTGTAATAGAGTCTATTCTAGTAGATCTTGATGGTTGTTAATAAAATATTAATGTGCTTAATTTATATTTTTCATATATTTCACTGTGAAAACGAGGCGTGCGCTGGTTCTTCTTACGTGGCTGATCTCTAGGCTGATGATCGACCTCCTGGGGGAACAGCCTTTAGTCTGTGACGAAGTACAGGTATCAAGGGGCGTGAACGGAGGCTGTGAAAGTTCTGCCACTGGGAGGTCCCTGTCACCGCCAGAGAAAGGGAAACCATCTTCTATACAGTATGAGTGGCGGGCGCGTCTGTGTCAGATGGGAAGGGACACATGCGTACCCTCAGACGCCGAGGGATGCAGGCTTGTCGCCTCTCTTCCGAGTCACGGTCTTCCCTGTCGACGCCTTTTGCTGATTACTTGCATTCAGGCTTCGTGTTGGATGGGTCCTCTGGTGTTTCTCTTTTCTTGCTGCCCGAATCCCTTCTCTTTCTTCCTCGCCCTCCGTCAGCTCTTTTCTGAACCCTCGCTCTAACGTGTTGGTGGCGTCTTTTTCCCATGCTGCTTCAGAGCCATGATGTACAGTACTGTCTGTGAGGCAGCAAAGGCTGTGTTATCAGACAATCGTCTTATGTAGTCACCACCTCTCGTCTCCTGCCTCTGTCAACATTGGTAAATTAACTGGACTTTTTTTTCCCATTTGATCTCGGGGTGTCGATGCATTTATTTGCTGAAGTTACTGTGTAAATATCATCCCCTGCTGGACTTCGGTGCGTGTTGAAAGAGAACCAGAGTGAAGTTTGGCTTCCCCTGACAAACGCGGGGCCTGTCTTCTCTGGTGGAGCATCAGCCATGCCCGTCCATGGGGCTCTGGTGTTTGTGTGTAGCTGCCATGTTGTGGTTTTGACTTACTCATGTCAATGAGAAGAGCCATCTCTTTATTGGAGTCCAAGATGGAAAAGGGTTTCCATCTCTCACTGAGTGGAAGTGTGGCCGAGGGAACTCCTTGACGAAGCCATCTTGTCTGTGGCTGCTCTTGGTATTTGTAACAGAACGTCAGACCCATATGCATAGAGGCTGTTAGCATTACTGTGCGTATAGGGACCACATTCTACAGCAGGATATCTGAAGCTTACTGATTCCTTTTTTGTGTGCAGGCTGAGGGAAAAAAAAAAATCCCCTTGAAATGCTGTGGGTTAGCACTAGACTTATTTATTTTAAAAGCAAACACTTCCATAAAAAATTATTTTGTGCCAAAATTATATTAAGCACTATTGTACATAGACCATCCATCAACCATCCAGTGAGATTTGAACTATTATTCTCTGCATTTTACAGATAAGGAAGTGGAGAGACAGAGAGTTTCGGTAAATTTTCTCAAGGTCAAGGTTGGAGCTGGGGTTGGAAATTAGTGGTTAGTCCCCAAATCCAGGCCCTTCCGCAGTCACTGAGCTTCCCTCTTAATTCACACAAAGCACTGTAGAAGCACAGAGGAGGCCTCTATAGAAAGTTTTAGATGACAAAGGTTAAAGAAACTGACATCAACGCTGTAACATTTGATGGGACCAGGAAGAAAGAATGGAGCTGGGAGAAGAGAATTATGAAAAAACTTACGAGCTTAAGGGCACACAGAAGAAGGAGTGCACATTCCAGACACTTCCAGACACTTCCAGAAACCAGACGATTGGGTTGGCCATGGCTAGAGCACAGAGCGAAGGAATGGGGCTAGTCATGAAGGTGCCATCTGAGAACATAGGGCAGGATTCTGTTTTGAAAGGACTCAGGGCAATCGAAATTTGTCTGAAGAGCATAATTAACAGTAAAAACAAACAAACAAAAATTACTTGTGTATAAGGTGTTAATTTTATAATTTTTTTAAACATGAAAATAACAAAGTTTGAGGGTATTCTAATTTTTCTTACTATCTAGGACTCCAATTAAAGCATCAGATAACATTTTCCATCTTAATCCTGGAAGAAAAATCCATACCTTAAAATAATAAGAAGTTGCAAAAACAATCCTCTAAGGCTTAAAGGACATGTCCAAATCTCTCTCTGGAAGACGCATGGAAAGTATAACCATCAGTGCACTATTTAAAGGCACCGAATCTAAGCTCGACTCCTTCTCCTATTGAACATGATGCTGCCTTTTGAAAAGGTAACTTAGATATCGCCATACTTCTGAAATAGGGGTCTTTTTAACCGATTGAACTCCCTTTTTAGGAGATTGGAAAGTCAGCTTGTCTTCACCAAATTGAAATTCTTTGAAGAAAACCAATAGGTGTTGGGGAGCTTCTTTGAAGCACAGTGAGTTTTTTTTTTTAAATTTTTTTATTATTTATCTGCCACTGAATGTCTCAAATGTGTATGATGCATTGATGGTGAAAGACCAAAGCCAAGCGTGCCACCATTTTCTTTAGTCTTTTCATGCCTGAGGTGCACAAACACAGAACATCCTCATAAGACCATTGATACCGTTAGGTGCCATGACTCCCAGGTGGCCCCAGAAAGCAAAACCATCACTAAATGCAAACGTTTAACTAATGGAGTGATGACTTATTGAAGAATAACGTCACTCAAGCATGTCTCCCATTTAAGAGCTTGACCATGGCCAGTCACCGGCCTCGCTGGTCAGTCTTACACTGAATCATCAGCATGTTCTGAAAGAATTTATCAGTTCAAAGCTAAGAGGATACATGCCACTTATAAAGTGAATTTCCAGGTCTTGCAAAAGACGTGTGCTTTCATAAAGTCGACGAGAGTGTTGTTGAATTGCTCAGATCATGCGTGGAGTCTGGGAGGCCAAGGCTGGACAAATGAATTTAATCTTTTCACCACCGTTCGGTGGTTACCCAGTTGTGTTTAATCTTTTCTATGAGGTTCTGCTTACATAATCGCTGCCAGTTGAGGTAACCCATACTAAAATCCTGGCTTTTTCACTGAATATCACTTGACATTGGATGTCATTTAAGCTCTCTGCTCTTTCATTTTCTCGTCTATTAAGTGGAGAAGTGCACTATGAACAGAGAATCTGGTGCTTTTCTTTGTCTGATAGATGTGTTCCCCACGGAATAAGAGTCCAAACTCGGTGAGAGGTGAAAAGCCCCTCACGAGCTGCCCTCAAATTACGTCTCTGGAGCCATCACCGGAAACGCCCCTCCACAGTGTGCTTCGTCGACGCGTTGCTCATGGTTCTCAGAAGAGGGTGGCTTCACCTTCCCACACAGGCGGTCCCTCTATGGACCGTCCTGCCATGCCCTCACCTACCTTTCTTTGCTTAGATTACTTTTCTTCGTCCTTAAAATCCCATGCGATCTCTCTCCTCCTGGAGGCCTCTTCTGCGTTTTCCATCCCAGGTTAGATGTCCCATCTCTCTGTTCCCACAGGCTCTTTTGCAAAAAACTACACCCCCTATCGTTCAGGTGGGCTGGAGACCTTCGTGACTTCTATTGCTTGCCAACAATGCGGAGCTCTCAGAGAGTTAGAGGTTGTCTCAGTCTGAGTCTTATATCTTGGAAAAGGTACTCGATATATTTTGTAGTAAACAAATAGGTTGGCTGAGTCTCTCATCAGCCGATCCAGAGAAGGTTATAAGATACAACAGGAAATCCAGGCTCTGAATCCCTAATAAGGAGATTACGACACTGCGGAGCACTTTTTGTCACTCGAAGACCAAGCCCCTCTATCGTGGGTCTGCTTCCCTCCCTGGGAAGCTTTTGTGAGCTGGGTCCCCTGATCCCGGTTCTGAGCTGGGGAAGCCCCACGCTGCCAAGAGGAGGCACATACACAAGCCTGGGACACACGTCCTGCCAACAGAGCTAATTGTACAGTGACATTCTCTGGCAGCCCCACAAAGAACATCACGACCAGCAGGGTGTGGACAGAGAGGCACTGCCTACGTGCCCTCCGGGGGGGGCGGGTGTTTGCACCCTCGGGGTGCCGGGAGGCGTGGCACTGGCAGGATGCACCTTGGCCTTATTTTTCTCATTAGACGCATACACTGCACCCATGCACAAATAATTCTCGGGCACGTCTCATCAGCTAGAGCAGTGAAACGGGGCTGGCCGGGGAAGTCTGAGAGCCACCCCTGAGCTGTTCCTTCGGGGCAAATTCTTTGCATCAGCTCGAGCTTGGTTGGACCTTGCGCCATGAAAACTGTGCTCTGTTCTGAGGAAGAAAGGCATTTTCGATCGAGCATCCAAGCCCCTGGGGCTCGAAACCTGGAGAGCAGCCTGCAGAAGGGAGAGGCGGGGTAGGAGGTTCCCAGGCTGGCTTGGCCACGAGGTGAGAATGCCAAGAAGAAGGTCCTTTGAAGCTACACCGCGGCCCACGAAGGTGCCTCACTGTGTGTTGATACGAATTAACTGGAAAACCCGCAACTCAAATACTATCTCCTGCACTCTGCCTCCAACGTAGGAAAAGCCCCACTGCTCAGCTCCAGGCTCTGTCATTTGTGCATTCTCATTCAATCTCACAACTTCCCTACCACGTGGCCACTGTTTAGTTATCGGAAAAGAACAACCTGAGGTCTAGTCAATAACAGACATTTCTCTAGTCCCTCTATGAACTCATTCTAGAGCTTGATTCCACTTGAATCTAGATGAATCAGATACACCCTCTACGATCAGGCACCCTGCTACTGAGCACCAGCTTCGGGGAAAAGCAGAGGCACCCTACTGCCCCAGGCTGGATGGAGCTTCAGCCAAGTTACACCAGGTGATCAGTACCCTTCAGCCAATCTGTAGACCCACAAGAATAAATCCTAATTATTTTCACTAAGGTGGTAATAATAATAATAATAATAATAATAATAATGGAAATTCAATCTGTGAACTTTGCTTAACTCAAAATTCAAACAAATCAACCATTCAATATAAATTTTTGAGGCATGGGAGAAAGCTGAACATAGATTAGGAATTGCGTGAATTAACTATTTGATGATACTAAATAATTATTGTTACTTTGTTACTATTGTGTGTGTGTGTGTGTGTGTATGTGTGTATACTTTGTTCTTACCTGTAAGAAATATACATTGCTGAAATATTTCAGATAGAGTGACATCATAGATGAGATTTGCTTTTAAATTTTCCAACATAAGAGAAAAAGAGAAAAATGATAAATTGTCCATAATAGTTGAAGCTAAGCTGGGCAGAGGGTGTGTAGGTGATTTTGTGCATGTTTGGGAATTTTCATGATTAGAAAATATGTTTGCATCTTTATCTCTGAGAAATGGGAACTGGAGTGGTTTTTATTTTCTTCTTTGTGCCTATTAAGGAATGTTCAAATTTAATACAAAATATATTCATTACTTTGGTTATATAAATAAATAGACTTTCTCGTTTCACATCTTGAATTTTCTAGATAGTTCATGCTTAGATGCTGAACTTTCTCTGGTTAATTTGTATTAAAAAGCTCATAAAATATTTTACACACTTCCTTGCTTTCCACAAAAGATGCAATAAAGAATAGAAGCTAAACTTTTCTTCGTGACTGCGGTAAAGTATGAAAATGCCCCGATTCTCCACCCGGCTTCATCCTGCACCTTCTGCAACACGACTTTGCATCTCTTCCCATCATGAGATGGAGTCTGTTTCCCATTTCCTTGCCCTGGACCGAGGTGTGACTTAGAACGTAGCAGAAGTGATTACGGCCAAGTTCAGAGCCTTGTCTTTAAGCGTCTTTGCAGACTTCTTTACTCCACAGACCCCTCCTGTCACCAGGAGAGCAAGCTCAGGTGAGCCTACTGAAGCATGAGACGCCACATCAAGTACAGACACCATCCTAGCTGAGGTTGCCTAAAATAGCCAGCCCACGACTTATCCACGAGAGAACCAAAGATTTGTACTTAAACCCAGCTGAGAGGAGCCAGCCCAGCCCAGTGACCTGAACACCACAATACCCACAGACTCCTGAAAAACACTCACTGCTCATTATTGCATGCCACTGGGACTTTGTGGTTATTTGTTACCTGGAATTACTATGGCGATAGATAACTAATATGGTGTCTCTGAGTCATGTTTTATAGAAATGAATTATGGCGCTAGCTGCAGTGAATCGGCAACCTTTGAGCAGTGGGGGACTATTTGTTTCTACCCCAAAGGACCTCACTGTCCAGTGCTTTGGCGCTTCTCATTTATTTTAACACTTATTTGGCAAGATTTTACTGTGCTGAGAGGGTTCAGGCTGACATGCCCACTGTCAGGGACCCCCACATTTATCTAGAGCCATTTGCTCATTTTGTCCCTTTTCCCAAAGCAGAACCACAGGTGAACTGTCATGCTGTTGCTGGGGATGTGTTGAGACCTCACACAGGCACTTACTCCTGGGAGAAACACAAACCGAGTTTAAGACCATTGGACATTATTCCGAGGACATGGTTTCCACACAGAGCAATCCCTCACCACCTTAAACCCATTAATGATGCTAAAGGTCCACCCCCTTTCCAACAGGTCTCTGGGGTCCCAGGCAGGAACTATCTCATGCAATTAAGGAGATATAATCAAACAAGATATTTACCACAGGTTTTTTTTTTCACACTCAGACATAATGAATTACAAACTCTGAAAAATAGAAAACACCAGAACAGCTATCTGTAAATCTATTCTAGACAAATAAAAGTACAAGCTATGCAATTTAATCGTAAGTGCTTTTTTTAATTAATGAAATGAAGCACACTAAGATATGCATGTATATTAAATTCCTTATAATTAAAATACTGGCATATATTTAAAAATATTCAAAAGAAGTGAGTAGATCTGCGACGTCTATTCAGAGTGACTATGTACTCATTCCTGGCTTACAGTAGACCACTGATTTGAGTACGCGCTGTAGATTTTGAAAGTATGTACATATAAAGGTTTTCTAAGTTGAGATCGGTTTAATTGAACAAACGTATTTCATACCTATTCTATGCCAGGGAATACTAAACTGAAGACATTGTACAGCTATCAAAAATTTATATGGATAATGTCCTTATAATGAAGGAAGTGCTATCCTGATAATAACTCAGGAGAGGAGACATAGCCCGGCCTAAGAACGACAGTAAATTTTTTTTTTTAGGGGGATGGGGGGACAAAGGCAGGGACAGGGACTCATCTTTGAGTCCAGTCTTAAAAGATGAGTAGGGATTAGCCAAGTGAAGGGACGGAGGAGAAAGCTGGCCTGATAAGAAATTGACACCCAATTAAGACTTAACTGAGCTGGATTTCTGATCAAGGACATAACAACATCACGGTTTGGGCATCTTCCTTCAAAGCAGCCGCCTCTTGGTGCCGGAGATTAATTTTTTTATTTTTCAGTAGAATAAATGCTCTTATTCCAATTATTCTCTCCACAAACTTCTCTTTTATGGGTTCACGCCATTTCTTCCGACAGGTGATAAGTATGTACAGTGGCATATTATGCTTTCATATCACTTTAAATGTCATCGGCGCCATCTGATCTATTTTCTTCTCTGTTTCGGTGATGTGTGTATTATTATTCATCCCAATGCACAGGTGAGAACACTGAGCTTCATCAAGTTTAATCCTTTTTTTTTCTTTGAAAAAATAAGCTGTGCTGGAAGTAGAGACAGAACCGTGTTTGCAGGTCTTTGTTAGAGTTTATTTTTTATAGTCCCATTGGGCACAGGGGTCCATAGGAAGCGAAGAAATCATTGCCTTAAAAAATTTACAGTCACAGCTCAGGTTCAATGTGTTGGAAGCTGAGCAGAGCACCTGGAACGAAGTATAAGTCCAGTAAATATTTAATAAATGACTGAAAAGAAAGTGGTAAAATAACATAAAACTGAATTATCTGCTACAATTCTGTAAATCTCTAAAATGATGATATAAAGGGACAATGAAAATATAAGGGCCAGTTTCTAAAAGTCTTCGATAAAGAACAGAAGGTAACATGGTGGTTTTAGATAGTTACCTTGGTGGAGGTAATTCCCATGAGATCAAAACAGGAAGCACTCACTAAATGGCATCGTGTGCACAAGTGTAGTTGACCTTCACGTACTTTGCCATTCCAACAATGTCTGCTCCATCCCATTGCAGAGGTTTAGTAATCAAATTTGGCTACAATAGGAGATACGTGAACGTTGAGTGTCATCCTTCACGTCTGGGACGTTTTAGCAGATCACACCAGAGCTTCTTGTCCCTCTCTGTGGCTTTGAGAGATCAAAGCGCCACATTACCTTGTGTCACCTTAGTATTCAAGATATAGGAAAAGACAGAAACAGCAGTGACAGGCCGAGGACACGGAGAGGTATGCTGTGGAGACAGAAAGACGGGGTAGGGTGTGTATAAAGCTAACAAGCCATTCTGGAAAATGAGCCAGGTACCATTCTGATTTGAGAGGCAGGAGCCAGGCCGTTTTCTATTCACTTAATTAATCAGAGACTATCTTTGGAATAAATTATAGGCATTTTTGATCCTGAATGAGTTATTATAACAGCTTGCCAAAAATGAGAGCAAATACGAAAGCCACAGTGCATTGAATTTTGTAAACGGTGAAGAGCTAGAGGAGGTCATTTGCAATCAATATCTTTTTTAGGTTTTAGAGAACCTGGGGAAAGACGCGTATTTCCACCCTGTGACAGACACCTCTCTGTTTAGAAAGTTGATCAGACAAGCCCGTCCAGATCACGCTGGCTCACCAGACCCGTGCTCACAGGGCCATCCGGGGTCCCCTGGGTCCGTTAATTCATTATCTGCCGGCAGTACCAACCACACGCTCCATCTGAATTTATTCACATGTTGCAAGACATCATATAAAAACCCTTTTAACATAGATTATTGAAAATCTCTATTATAATCCCCCAACTTAGTGAATTTGATTAAATCTCCACGACAGAAAATAAGGCATTGTAACATATGCACTCATGTTGCAAAGGTCCCTTTCTAGCGTGGGCATGCTCGCCTTATTAGGTTAAAAGCGGATGGTCTTGGGAAAATAATGTAGTGAGAGATGAACTTGGAAGAACCAAAAGCATTTAGTACTGAGCAAATTACCAAGTGAAATTGCTTTGCTATGAAACTTC
>CM053509.1:3515945-3531500 GCA_028627145.1 Eidolon dupreanum
GGCATGGTAGACCCTAAATAAATATTTGTTGACTGAATAAGTATGTTCTGTCTAAGAATGTGTTTACAAATAGCCTGGCACAGTAGCATCCAGTATGGGGATTATATTTCTCTTCAAACTAAGTAAAAAAAAAATGCATTTGCTAAAACTCATTTCTTAAAGAAATTTTTTGAAGAAAGAAATTCTGATTTCCATCCTGTATTAAAATGCCAAGAGTGTCAAACAAACCTACTTAGCCACCGAATATTAATCACTCTTATGAATTACTTATTTTTAATTAAGTGCTTCATAGTTAAATGATAAAATCTATTCACTGCATGGAGAACATGTTACTCTCTGCTCTGACTTCCCTGAGTCTGGCCAGGTAAGAAGGCTTTGCATCATGGGAGTCTCTAAGTCCCACGCTAGGAATTTATTCTGTTGACCTGCCTTTCGCAGAGTCTGCCACGCTTACCGTAGATGTTGCCAAGGGTTCCCTGTGCACAGGGCTCCTGAGGAGTCCTGCAGTACAAGACCCATTGGACCTAGAATTGTCTACACTTATTTTTGGGTGCAATGCTTTCATCTCCATCTCTGATGCCTGCTATTCAAGGTCATTATGAACCTCAGATGCAGCTGATGAGAATGTCGATTTTCACAAGATCCCCACACATTTCAAACACACGTTGAAGTCGGTGAGGCTCTACTTCAGGCAACGGGGAGATCGTGTGTTCCCACGTGGTCTTCCCACGGACGCCTCGCAGTCAGTATCATCACGCCTATTTTAAAGATAAAAAAACTGGGGTCCAGAAAGGTGATACAGCTTGCTTAATCTTTCCTGCCTAATGAGCAGACGACAAAAGATAAAAAGATCCCGCCTCTTTGTCCCAGTCCTTCCATTAAAACGCGATGTAAGAATGTCAGGTTAGAATGGAATGGTGGGAAAGTATGGATTTTTCAGATTCCAAAATAAAAATTTCATCCAGCATCAGAACAAAGAAGAGGCAAACATTCATATTAAAGAGGTTTGAAGAAGCAGGAAAAAAGACAAAAGGAGTGGAGAAGGGAGAAGGGAAATCTATCAAGACTTCCAAAAAAAAAAAAGACTTACATTTTGGATTTTTATTCCCCTAACTCCATCCCGGCACGGTGGCCTTGGGCTGGCTCTGTTTCCCTCCACACAGCCTCTTCTCCAGCAACTCCTTCCTGCATGGACCCGTTCAGGTCTCGGGGTGGTCCAGGTTTCATTCTCTGACTACACTTAGACTCGGCACTGTCCCTTATGGTTTTCCCAAAGTGGATTGCGCTCTTATAAATTGTCCCATAACAAAGAAATAAAAAATGAGAACAAAACAAACTAAACTTCCCACATGTTCTCTCAAGTTCAGTGTGCCATCTATTCTTCTGCTGTAACTTTAACAATAGGGTGTGCTTTTGTCATCCAGTTTTTATACATTTACATGCAATCCAAAAGAGAGACTATTGTCCATGATTTGTGTACATTTAAACATGTAGATAAAAGGAAGAGTTCCAGAGATATTGTTCTGCAACATATATATTTTTTTTTCACAAAATACTATTTTTGTATCTGGGTTTTTCTTTAAGAACTACTCCATCACATGCAGATATCACATTTTATTTAACTATTCCTTGGTTGACCAACTCAAGGTTATTTTTAGTTCCTTGTTTTGCCAGCTGTGGTGCATTGAACACCTTGCATGGTTCGGCTGTGCGTGTGGGCCAGCGTTGGTGTGAGAAGCACTTACGATGGGCATAGCTTGCATGACTGATCCAGGCAACGCTATATTGTGCTCCAAGATGTCTTCAACACTTGACACTCTCATCAGTGTGGGTGAGTTCTCCAACCCTTGGATTAACAGACTATTTAATCTTTGCCAATCTGACTTATGATCAATGATGTCTCGTTCTTGTTTAATTTGCAGTTACTGATTATTAGAGAAGTTGAGCATTGTTTCCTAAATATATGGGTCATTTAAATTTCCTCTTCTATTCCTAAATTTCACTTATTTGTTTTTTCACGGTTTGACTTTTTGATGTTAATTTGTAGACAAACTTTATATACTTTGAATAATAATACTGATTATATGTTGCAAATGTTTTCTCTCCTAAAATCTTGTATTCTGTTCTCTGGGATTTTTGATGTGAGATTTCTATTTAGGATTTTGATATATTTAAGTGTTATTTTTTTTCTTTAAAATTCTTGTTTTATTCTGTTGTGCATGTTATTTAAGGAAGCCCTCTGAACTCCATGATCATGAGGCCTTCTGTTAAACTGTTAAACATATTTTTAAGTGATTAGGTATTTACTCCTCCTTGAACTTTTTTTCTCTTTAATAAGAAGCAGAGTATGATCACATTGCAGTTTTTTTTCTTTCTAATGGCTAAACATTTCCCTCATGTCACAAATTCAATGGTTGTTTCCTCTACTGTATTAACTAGAGGCTAAATGCTAACTATTGTAATAATCCTCGATCCTCTTTGATTTGCACAATTCAGTTGCTACTTGCAAGTCAACATAGATTAGCTTGCTCCCCTGGGAAGCCCTCTGCCATGCCAGGTGACAGAGATCCGGTTCATTCCATCTTGAACCCCAACACCTGGAGGTTCTATACTTCCAGTCATGCTGGGTAACGAAAATGTGGATCATCACCTGGGGAAGTCTAGGGGCCAGAACTGAAAATGCCGAATATCACTTCCAACTGTATTCCATGGACTCATTCGAGACTCGAGGAGAGATGGAGGATGTTGTGTTTCTGTGTCCCTAGGAGAAAAATGAAATCACTTGGAGAGTACCTGGCAGTGTTTCTGCCACACCTACCAATCGGTCATCCTTCATCAAATTCTATGTTCCATACATGCTATTGTCTGCTTCAGCACTCATCATGGTGGCCCAATGAACTATTTATCATTTATCAAACAATGTTATTTATTGACATCTATGTCATTTAAATTTCTGTAGCAGATAGTACACTTTCGTATCTGATAGAGAAAATTCACCCACTTAAAAAAGTAAATTTATATTGTCATTTACTCATTCATGTGAAATTTTAAATCAAATTTTTTTTTTATATATATCCTAAAGAACACTACTGGGCTTTTGATTGGATTACATTGACATATAAATTTATAGATTAAGTGGGAGATAATTAACATTTTAAATATTGAATCTTCCATGTTCAATATCATGATTTTGCTAATGGCTACCCAATTTTATACATTTTTAAAAAGCTTACCAAATTACGCTCTTAAATGGTGAATTTTAATAAAGCCGAAAGAACCGGTGGAGTTGAACACTCAGTTCATTTATTTTCAACCTTTCTTGTTTTTTTAATAAATGCTTTACAGCTATTCACTTCCTCCTGAACATCACTTTAGCTGAGTTCCTCAAGATCTGATTTAATGAAAATATGCAAATATACCAATAGTAGGTGATAGCATAATAAACTTCTGATGCCCCCATCATCCAAATTCAACAATTACCAGGATTTTATCACATTTACCTCACCTAGTTCATTTTATTTTTCTTGACTGGATTAATTTAAAGCAAATGCCAGACATATTATTCCACTCCTGTATAATTCAGTAGGCATTTCTTTAAAATACATATCATTTTTACATAACTACAATGCCGTTCTGAGACGTAGCTGTAAGCATCGTTGAATTAAATAAAAAATTAAATCTTAATCTCTCTTTTTAAATACATAAGTGCAGCCTACTTTTATTTACTGTGTTTAATATGTGTTTGGATATGTGGAGGTCATATTATTTTACTTTTTTTCTTATTATTATACTCTTAGTTTTTTCCCCCAGTTTTGTCTCCGAAAGACATTATCCTCATCCTTTGGTACAGAAGTCATAGATTCATTTTGTAAATTTTGTATAGCTACTCTTGTATCTTAACACTGGCATGTCACTTTTCTTTCCAGAAAAAAAAAAATAAACTTTTGCCTGTACTTGAAGAAGACAGACTTGACTCTCCTTTGCCTCGCATTCACTCTCCTCTGTCTCCATGTTATTTCCCCCTGAAATTTAGCTTTAGCTTCTTGTTAGACACTTAAAATTACATTTAATTATCATTCTTAGTACCACCGCTCTGGGAGCATCAGAAGCTCCCTCAGCGAACCTACCTCGAATGACTCGGAGGTTGACCAGAAGTCCCCATCTCTGTTGACCTTGCAGACTGGTTCCCACGGTTGCTGCACCCAGTGCCTCTGCTCCCCCACACCAGCGGCAAGGCAAGCGTCAGTCGTGTTTGACCCCCAAACTATGATCCCAGATGTACGTTGCGTGGTTTAATTAACTATTACACCGATCAGCTAAACCCAAGTGCAAAAGGAGAGGGAGTCATTTCCATGAAAACCACTCTGAATGCTTCGAAGGATTTGAAAAAGGTGAGTAACTAATGTAAAACTGCTCATTAAATGCAGGTAAGACAAATATAAAAGAAGGAAAACATTGGCAAAATCTTAGGATGGGCCCACACTCAGAGTTCTTCTCAAATGAATTACTCTAATTAAAAGAAATTAAAGTGAAGAAGAGAAAAATGTTGGCAACGAAAAGCAGGTGATTTGTGTAAGAAACAATGAGGCATACACAAATCAGGAAGCTTCAGTCCTACTCCCCAAAATTAACAAATGAATCTATTTTGAGCAAAAATTGTAAGTAAAAATCAATTTATTTTGAAAGAAAATAAATTGTGGTATTGATACATCACTGTTATTCTTATCAGTCTCAAATTTGTAGATATGAGAGCTTCTGCTAAATTATCTTTTTCTTATTACTTATTTATTTATCACAGATGTCTTCGCAATTTTTTTTATTGGTTTGACTGGATTTCTATTTTGCTTCACGTATTTTTTAGAAATTATGTGCATTTTTCTTTCTTTTTTTTTGGGTCACATTCTGGGGGTGGTAAATTCACTAAGACTTTGAATGTCAGATAAATATCTTTATATCACTTTTAACATGGCTAAATGTGGAATCCTGGTTTTAAAGTATTTTCTCTTAATATTTTGTAAATAATAGTCTCATAACTTCTGGCATCCTTTGCTGTAAATGGAAAATCTGATGCCAATGTGATTATTGTAACTTTTTAGGTGATTCGTCTTTCTTAACCTTGCCGCCTTTGTGGTTTCTCTGTCTGCATCCCACCCTTAAGCTTAACTACATGTTCTTACGTGACTTTTTCAAATCTCTCTTGTCACTTAGCAACACTTTGTAACCTGGTGGTTGATATTGGTTTTTGAGTTTTTGTTTTGTGTCTTAATTTTGGGAGATCTTATTCACCAACATTCAAAATATTGAATTTTGTCATTGTCTTTATTCTCTCTGCCCACAGTTTCTGTCAGATGAGATTTAGTGTTTTTTCTGCCTAAGCTACAGACCTCTGATTTTTTTTTTGTATTTTCCATTTCTTTACCCAATTCTTTTTCATTCTGTGTGCTTCCCTCAGTTTAGCCTCATCGAAACTACAAGTTGACCCTTGAATGACATGGGATTTAGGGGACCTGACCCCCTGCACAGTCAAAAATCTGGGTATAACTTCTGACTCCCCCCAAAACTTAACTGGCCTACTACAGAGCAGAAGCCTTACTGATGACACACAGTTGATTAGCATATACTTTGTATGTGACATATATTAGATACTATATTCTTACAATGAAGCTAGAGAAGAGAAAACTTTATTAAGAAAATTATAAGGGAAAGAAAATACGTTTACATTATTTATGGGGAAAAAATCCACCTACGAGAGAGCACGTGCCATTCCAAGCCATGATGCCCCAGCATTAGCTGGGCTCCACGCTTACTCTATAGCTAAGTGTCTACTTCCTTCATCTACAGAGGACATTTTTGCGCTAATTATCTGTTCACTTTTGAGAACTCTAATTGATCCTTTTCTGTAAATGCATGCTCTTGCTTTTGCAGCATCACCTTCTGGTTTCGTGGTTGTCAAGCGCCACCCCCCTCCTCTTTCTGTGAGAATGTGTTTACTAAATATGTTTGTTTTGTATGGCTTTGGTCATCCAAGGTGACTTTTTTGCTTTTAGTTGTGAAATCACAGTGCATTTACATCATGGAAATAAACAAGGTCCGGTGTTTATTGAGTACCTATTATGTGGCACTCAGGATAGGGTGGCCAGCAGTTCTGGTTTGCTGACTTAAGGTTTTCCCAAAATGTGGGATTTTTAGTGCTAAAACCAGAAAAATCTCAATCAAATCAGGACAAGTTTTCACCCTAATGTGATGTCCCGTGACCACCATTGCATGAGTCATGCGAGGCCATATAGACTGAGCACCCAATGAAGAGAGAAAAATAATAATAAAAAACAAGCAAATAAATGATGTAAGTAATGCCAGGGGGTGAAATCTGATAGTAAGCAAGTAAAACAATATGATTTAATAGAGAATGACTCTTACAGGTAGGTCGATCCAGAAAGATTTACTTAGGGAGACAACATTTTTTACTGAGAACTTTATGATAAAAAAAAATAAAAATAGGCAAATATGTGAATATCTAAAATATAATCCTCCAGCAGAGGAGATAGCAATTACAAAAATTTTAGGTGTGGCATGGGTGTGACAGAGACAGGGAGAGGGAGAGAGAGAGAGAGGGAGAGAGGAGGGTGGGAAGAGAGGGAGGGAAGGAGGGAGGGAGGGAGAGAGGGAGAGAGAAGGAGAGAGAGAGAGAAGTCCAGGGTGGTTAGAGGATCGAGAAGGGACATTCACAAAGAAAGGTGGTGGCCAGCTCTGTCACAGCCACGTAGAGCATGGCAAGGAATTCAAGCACTGCGCTCGTCACAACAGTGAGCTTCTGAAGCCTTTAAGTAGGGCAGTGATCACTGTGATTGATGCCTTTAAAAAGGTCTCTCTGGGTGCCGGATGGAGAAAAGATGGCAGGGGGGCATAAGCGGAAACAGGAAGACCAGCTAGAAGCTGATTGCTGTAGTCCCAGCAGAAGTACCTGTGGCTGGGACGAGATTGATAACAGCAGGAAGGGACAGAGAAGGACGGACTGGAAATACAAGTTGAAGGTAGAATTGACAATGTTTTCTGTTGTTTTGGAGCGTTAGAAAATAGAAGAGATCAAAAAAGACTTCCAAATCTTTGGCTTGAGCCACTGAATGGATGCTAACGACCAAGAAAGACTAATCGAGGAAGACTGGGGGGTGGGGCAGACTTAGAAATGGGGACAGGACCTTATGAGTCCTGCTTTGGCTGGTTTATCCTTGAGATGTGTTTTCGGTGTCAAATTACAGACATCAGGCTGGTAGTTGCATGTATGAGTTTGGTGCGCTTAATGATGTGGGCAGGCTTGAAATATAAATTTGGGAATCATTAACGAATAGAGGACCAGGAGTCTGGAGAGGGTTGCGAAGTGAGGCGGCGTAGTTTCAGAAGCTGAGGACGCAGAGCAGGGGCATGCCAACACTTCAAGTTCTGCCAAGGGATCAGCGCTGAGCTCAGCCCTCGACTCAAGTATCCCAATGGGATCCAGTCCAGACACAGAAGAAAAGGATGTCCCTCTTGTGGCTTTTATTTTTCAAGAGCAACTTTTATCATAGCCCCATACTGCTGTCCCCCACAAAGGGTGTGATTCGAGGACTGAGACATGGGAGGGAGAAAGCAAAGGGGCCCTTGGCAATGACAAATAGCGCTTCACAGACATTCTACATGATCGAGAAGAACCTCAGTCCTCGGGTTCTCTCAGGAGACACAGATCTCTTCCTTCCTTATGTCCAGACACCCTGCCTGTCCTCCACCCCTCCCATCCTATCGAGCTCTTCCTACTCCCAAAGCAGGCCCCATGCCTCTGCACTCCACTCGTAACAAGAAGTCTTAGTCTGCTACTTTAAGTGTAAAACTCAGACCCCACAAAAATTGGCATTTAGTTTTTTAGCATTCACAATGATAATTCTTGAAAGGAAGCTCACAGTCTTCATCCTCTGCTGGTGAATGCCTCGTTTCCTTTTCCCACTCTGCTCGATTATGGAGAAGACTTCCTTCTTTATCATGGCATTCAGACCTAGGACTTCATACTAAGTTAGGTCAAAGGAGACAAGGAAACCGTTTAGCTGAATTTCATTCAGGCTGTGTTTAGCCTGGTCAAACATCGTTCTTCTTTGGTTCAAACTAACTCAACAGGGATGAGATTCACAATGAAGGCGAAGCCATAGGCACTTATAAACTAATCTCTCAGCATTCTTACTTCCTGTGTGCACTGTGCTTGAGAAACTCACATTTGTTTAAATAATTCTACGTTCCCAACACCTATGTATCTTTTCCCATCACTTGCAAAGACTAAAATTTCTAAACAGTCCACATATGGGTATAATACACTTTTAGACTCAGAGGAGTCTTAATAAAAAGGAATACTACTGTGCACATGCAGGTGTGTGCATGTTTTCTCAAAATTTACAGAATTTGAAACAACCTGGTTTATTTTATTGCCACACTCCTATCATATGTAGAAAAGTACTTCAGTGTTATAAAGAAAAAAAGAGCGTTGTTTCCTATTTTCTTTAGCTTCTCCCAAACCTGTCAAAATTCGTCCCTGAAGGCTTTGACTTCGCAAGACTCAGCAGGAGCTTGTGTTTGGACACCCAGGTTTACCTGGCTGCAGGACCAGTGCTTTATCTTTCGTACAAGGCCGATCTCCACAAATAACGAGAAGTCTGAGTCCAGTGTCCCCCAGAGCAGAGTGGAAGCGCCCCCAGGGTCCGTGTGCCATCCCATTTCCGGGAGCAGCCATGGAGGTCTTTTCATGCACAAAGCTGGCTGTCTGAGCCTCTCCTTAGCATTCTCTAATGGCCTCCAACTGCCCTGCCCACAAATGGCTTACAAGCACCGAGCTCCCTCCCAGCTCTGGTCCTTGCCTGCCGGCCCTCAGCACCCCTCAAGCCCACACTCCATGATCCAAACCCACCCACCTTCCCCAGGTCCCAAAGTGCCCCCAGCCCACTCTCCCCTCTTGTTCTGGATGAGGCCATTTCCCTCCCCCTCCCTTCGCCCTTAACTCCTCCCCATCCTTACCTTTCCCCAGGAAGCCTTCCCTGACATCCCCACTCCCTGAAATAGGTTCAAGGTCACCTCCCCTTTTCTCCTCGTCCTCCTATCCCTCACCCCAGACACTCTCAGCTCATAGCATTTGTTCTATTTTACCAAACGACCAATTCAACCATGCTCTTCCTAATAGTCTGCCATTTCCTGGGAAAATGATTTTCAAAGTGAGGTCCCCTCACCAGTAGTATCAGAATCGTCAAGGAACTTCAAAGGAAAGTTAATGATCAGCTCACACCCCGTAACTACTGAAGGAGAATCTCAAGGGTGGGGACCAGCCGTTGGCTTTAATAAGCCTTCCACGTGATTCTAATGGATCCACTGTCCTAGGGGACAAATACCATTCATCTTACTCATCTGGAACTATCCGAACCCATCTGTAGTATTTAATAAGTATTTATGGAATTAACAGAGCCATTTTTACCAGAGGGTAGACTGATTGAGATAGTATCAGAATTTTGCCTATAATACCTAGTTAACCCTCACAAAAACCTTCAGCAGGTAATATTATTATTCCAGTATTACAGATGGGAAAAGAAGGCTCAGGCAGACTTGCCTAATGTTTTCCACCTTGCCCTACGAGCAAACACTAACAAGTAATGTTTTTGCGAGTGTGGGGCATCAAACTCGATCTGGCTGAGCGCACAGCCTCCTGCCATTTCCACCCCATGCTGCCCTCAGACCCTTTCGTTCGGTGGTTTTCAACCTTGGACGCACATTATAATCGCCCGGAGAACTCTACAAACAAAGTAACTACTTAAAAAAAAAAAAAAAACAAAAAACAAACAAACAAAAAAAACGACAAAGGAAATAAGGTCTGGATCCAATGACCAAGTTTCTCATCAGATTGGTCTAGGGTGGGGTCCTGTGCATCAGTGATTTTAAACATTATATTCTGCTGTGCAACTAGAGCTGAAGAAATACTGCTTGGGTGGAGCCACCCTGCCCTGGCCTGGTCAAGGGGGTTGGGGTGAAGTTCCCCACTGTGGACCCCAGTCATGTCCACAGTGAATTCTGACCACCACCCACCTTCCCGTCCTGACCTGTGGCTTCTTATTGCTCCATCTCAGCCTGGGGTTGGTTCCACTTTGTTGGTGTCTGAAATTCATCTTGCCCCTTGATCAACAACTCATCTCAGGTATCCTCCTCTGCCAACACCTAGAATTTCCTCTGGGTGAGACTGGTTTGACACCTAACTTCTCACACCATGACTGCAGGTAAGGGGCACCCTCCCCTTCCCCAGTCCCCGGGCTCCGTCTCCATGTCCTGATTAGCCTTCTGCTGGGCGAGGGGAAAGCGGGCAGAGTAAACTCTAAAGTGCTCACAGATATTCAGTATTATTCATGCAATTGGCACAGTCATGAGTACAAAGCCAGAGCTCACGAACCGAGGGGCATCGTCAGGCTCGAAACACAAACCTCACTATGTGAGGGAGCCTGGACCTCAACGTGGACACGGTCAACATGTCTCTTACAAATTACTTTTCTATTTGAGGACCTACTTTTTAAAGATGCAACCTGTTACTGCATGGGTGATGGGTGCCCAACTCTATTCCCGTTTCTTTTTTGCTTCCCAGATGTTGTTTACTCAGATGTGTTTCCTTACGATCTTACCTTACCATCCTATCCCTGAAGTCAGCAAGCCGTGAGGAGCCCAGCCAGTGGAGGACCACTCAATGGGTGACTGAGCACGAAGGAACGTTTGGGGGACTTGAGTTAGAACGGCTTGCTTGTTTTTCTAGGCTGAATGAGTCCCTAGCTATTAATCTGTAGCCTTGGAAGAATTTCTCTTTGTATCAATTGGTCTGTCTGCTCTCTATTTGGACAAAAAAAAATGAATGATAATCTGCTGGGTTTTGAGGTGAGGCGTTTGCCGTCTCTGGGCATAAAATCAAGGATGTACAATGACAATGACTCGAAAAGCTCCGGTGATGAAATCGATACATAGTAACTACATCCCTGTTTATACTGGCCACACACAGTTCAGTCCTATGTCCAAGAAGTTTAAAAAGCAAAAGCAATTCAAAAGATCTCTGTTCTCTGCTCAATTTTCTCACAACCTATTAAAAGAGATTTGATTATAGTCCACAGAGCCATTTACCAGCGTGCCTTCGTCTCCAATTCCCCATTCTCCTTCCCTGCCTTTCATACAGTGGTAGTCCCCTCAAAGACCTCTTCATGCAGTGAACTAAGAGGAACATCTTGCCCTCCATCCCCTATCCACGTGATTCTTTTTCTGCCTTTCCTTCTCTCCCAGATCTCTCAGCCCTTACAATGTAGACCCACTGGTCCTTAGTCACAGCCGGAAAGACTCTTCCTGTGGGGAGGAGGAAATCGGGAGGCAGGTTATTGGATTCTGTGTGTGCACATGTCATTAGGAAGGGGTGATATCTGCAAATAGTACCCTATTAATAACACGTGTCCTATAAAGTGATAATATGAGACGCTACTTAACATTTACTGTAGTCATGATAGCGAGCACTTTATTGTTTCCATTAAGTGTTCCAGGCTCATTTTACAGTGTAGGAAACTACACCTTGTACAGGTTAATTGATTTGCCCAAAGCCACACGGCTGGGCCTTCAAGTCAGTTACGTTGGTCTGCTTAGCTCCTCTGCTAGCTTTCACTGGAGCACCACCGGCCCTAAATATTCTTTTTCTCTCTCTTTTTTTAAGAGCCTTGCAAGCTGAGTCTGGCTCAGTTCCTCTATTAGAAAGCAATGGCACTAAATGAGGTCCCGAGTTTGTATCCAATGAATAGTTTTATCCACATTTTGCAAATGTTGACTGAATGATTTCTACAAAGCAGGCAGTAACCTTGCATATGAGCTAGGATTTGACACTGGCAAGAAGCTGCTACAGCAAGAAGATGCTGGGATTGGAAGGGGGACAGCTCTGGATTCCTCTCCCTCCCCCACTGCATCACGATGTTCTATATCCCCTCACCTTTTTGAGGGACGAGCTTCACCTTTATAGACACCTCAAGGTCAGGTGTACCATAAAAATGTCTACAGAAAATACATAGAAGGGTTTTGCGAAAGCCCAGGTCACATTCTGGGATTTCTTACAGTGGGACCAGGTGATCGTGAACTGTGTGACCCCAAATTAATCTGCATCACAAACACAATCCAGAAATTGTGTTCCAGTAACAACAACAACAACAACAACAACAACAACAACAACAAATCATGCTCTGGCGAGAGCCGGAGGCCAGCCCCTGGTACTTCTGTGGCATCGTAAGTGTCCTCCTTTCTTCTTGTCCCAGTGATCTGCTGTTTCTGAACTGGGCGACGACTTGTCAAGGCCAAGGCCAAGGGAGAAGTCGCAGCAGAACTGGACCAACTGTCTGATTTGTCTACTGCTTTATCTCCCGCTCTGAGCCTTGGTGCTGAATACGCAGCCTCACTCCCCCGTGGCAGCACCGTTGCTGGGACTTCTTACCTCGGCACATGAGTGACAGCCTCACAGAGCATTAGACGGGCAACGGCCACTGCTAGAGACACAAAACCCATGTGGAGACAGACGACCAGCTCCGCAAACCCATGCGCATTGGATCCAGAAAAAGATCAAGACCTGACTCTCGTCAGACCAACTGGGTCATGTACGCATCTGTTAAACTAAAAAATAAAAGGCCTGTCAAAGTGAGCGGCAGCAATCATTTATTTGAGATCAAAAAGAGTAGCTATTCGGAAAGCACCGATTCAGACAGAACCCCAAATAATTTCCCCATTAGGAGACAAAGGGAACTGGCCACGTGTCGTCCTTGCCAACAGTTCATCAGAACACGATGTTGCTTTAGGTCCAGGCCAGAGGTGATTTTCCCCTATTCTAGCATTCCAAAGATTTGAGGAATAAGCCATGTAAGGCAATTCCTCTGGGGTGGCAGCTCCGGATCCTTTCTAAAGTGGCTCCTTTTATATTATTTTTTTACACACCTCTGGCTCCATCTAGAACATTTCTAGTATTCCGAGGTTTCTCACCTGGAGGTGAGTCTCAAATAAATGTGCAGACCAAAGACCAAAGTGAACACGCAAAGAGAGGGATCACATGACCCAAAAGCTGATCATGTGCCTAAGAAAGAGGTAGAGAAAAAGGACCCTCTGTAGAGTTTCTTGGCTCATGATAATTTCAAGTTCAAGGGCAAATATGTCCACTTAATAATATTCAAGATCTAGTTAAGAAAACAGAGCCCATTTTAGTTATCTCAGAAAAATGAGGTTTAATACAGGAATTAGCAATGCAAGTGATGGGGAGGGGAGAAGACCATCTCTACAGAGTGGTACCCACAGCAGGGGCCGCCCAGAGAGGGGGACCCTTGGATGGAAGGCTATTCTCTATAACCAGAGCCAACAAGACACACAGCAATTGCTGGAGATGCTCAAAGAATTGGGGGGATATACCCTTCGTTTTTCTCCTCTTTTCACCCTCTGATCTTCCAACAGTGGCTCCCAGTAGATCAATTGGCCAGGAAGCTAGGGAGAAAGTGAATCAGGAAAACGAGGCGGTCAGAATGGGGGAGAGATGGTCTGAGGTTCCACAGGAGGTGGCCACTCCTGGCCGGAAGGAGTTTGTCTGTGAATCTAAGCGTCTAACATACCCACGTGGAGTCCAGGCGCCTGAGAGAATGTGGCCTCTCTTCTGTTAGTTTTCTCCAGACCCAGAAGAGAGAAATGGTCCTGGTAGGAATCTCGTGTATCATGGCCAGTTCCCTCCCATGTGATTAAATTAAATAGTCAGTCAAAACTATAGCCAGGATGCCTTTTAATTTTTATCTAAGTGGAGAGAATGTGGATGTAAACGAGGCCCACTATGTGCAGGGTTAGCCTGGGAGAGGCGCTGTGCTCAGCGCACCTTACTGATTTCTCATCAGTCAGCTCGATGGTCCTAGGAAGTCAGTCTTATTACTTCCATTTGAGGAACGAACACGTCAGACGAGGCTGTGGGAAGACAGTCAGCTTACCCCAGGTCACACAGCGTCTCCGTGGAAGATCCACTGAGGGCTGGAACCCACTTGTTAACCTTCAGCCCAGGTTTCTTCTAACAACCCGCATCAACCAAGACACACGACGGAAATACAGGAGCAGCAGAGAGCCCCAGGGCGATGCTTGTTTCCTGAGCACTCTGGTTTTCTCTGTTTTATCATTAAAGGAACTAAGAAAGGAAAGGAAACAAAAATAAAAGGAATGAAAACAACAGCAAATTAGGCCGTGGATTTTGACTCAGGATAAAAGCTAATTTCAGCATGGCCTACAAGTGAGAATTGTCTCGCATTCTGACCCGATGCTCGGTACCCAGAATTAACGCTCTGCTCGTTGCCAAGTGCCAGTTCTCTGCCCATTACCTCCTGGGAGTCGCGTGTGTCCCTTTCTCTTCCTCGGGAACACGGGACTTCCCACAGAACATCTCTGAACCACTGGCCTATTGTGGAGAACAAAACAGGCTCAGTGTCAATGGTGAATGTCAATGGTGAATGCAATGTCAAAGGCGTAATTACTGAAACCAAATGGAAACAAAAAAATAACAATTCAGGCAGGCACCTAAGTCACTCAGGATTCTTTCTCAACGTATTTGAATAGCTCCCACTGCAACTAGGGCAGCAAAAGCTTCTTTCCAAATTATCCCCAGCGGAGAGCCTGGCCCCGGGGAGGGTGGCCTTGGGACCGAAGCTCATGGCCTCACCTCTGCCTTTGATCTTGCCTGGAGGGGGCTGGAGAAAGAGCTTATTCATCTTTTGTTCCTACTTCATTTTCAAAATATATTCTAACAGCAGCAAGGACTCTTTCAAAAGTATGACTGAGTGGTTCTTTGAGAGGCAGGCGGTGGCAGATGGGTACACGTGAAAAAGAGATCTATCCGGAATCTCGTGACATGCAGCGCACACAAAACGTGGCTGGGATCTCAGCTTTCGAGAAGAGAACCCTCACTTTACAGCCGGGAACTGTGTGTGACTAGCATTTGGCTTTGGACCTCGATGGACGGGGTGTCCAAGAAGTGTGTGTGGGGGGGAGTTGATTATCCTTTGCAGGCTGCCCCCCACAAACTAACTCATTTATGTCATCTTGAAAAATATAGATGGCAGAAAGATGTGTTCCTAGTCATTGTACGTTTTTATGCATACAACAGCATTGGATCCAAAACATAGGGGAGGGGAGTGGTCCTTTTCCTCCCCAAATGGTATCTGTGGTGGATATCTGGCTCAGATGTCCTGCTACAAACAAAACAGATAAGGAGACAAACAAACAAAAGCAAAGGTAACTTGATTTAAAGATATACAGATTTTAAAATGTTAAAAAAATATATTAAAAAATATGGTATTCTGGCTCAGGGGAAGGAGATGGAAAGAGACGTGCTTTCTCGTCAAAGGGCCGTGAGCTCACAGCAGGAACCCTGGGGAAGGACCCGGAGTTTCATTGGTGCACAGAAGTGCTTCGAGCGGCCCCCCAGAGCCCTCCCTGAGGGGCCTTTGCCTTCCTCCAGCTCCCAACATGGCCCCTCATCCC
>CM053509.1:3532000-3572505 GCA_028627145.1 Eidolon dupreanum
TGTCGTGAAGAGGAAGACTCCACTCCAGCAGGTCTGGTGGGCCTGGAAGTCTGCGGTTCCCACAGCCACTAGCTCTCAAGTATCTGACGCTGCCCGTCCAGGGTACCACACACTCCAAGTACCCAAGCTTCGGAGCGTCGCTGTGTCAAGGGCTCCACAGGACAGAGCAGAAGACCAGGCCCTGAGAGGGGAGAGACTCACCCGGGGCCTGACACTCAACAACATAGCAGGATGGGAACTTGATTGTGATACTCAGGGTCTACTGTCTTCGCCCGAGTCAGTGAGACGACAAGGACCGCCTTTCCTCTTCGAAGCCAACAGCTCCTTGGCATATGTTAGTTTTAATGTCTACACCTCAGAGTGGAGAAAATCCTATTTTCCAATTTGAAGCAAGGGTTATAATGAAAAAGAATAGATGCCTTGGACTCCGTTCTGGGTTCAAATCTCAGCTCTGACATATGTCGTCTCTGTGAAATTGATTAAGTCATCGAACCTCTTCGGGCTTCATTCTTCATATGTAGAAAATGATTAATATTTGCCTCTCAGGGTAGTTGTGAGAATAAATCTGAAAGCGACATGCATAAAGTACCCGGCTCGGAGCTGGCACTCGACAGTCATGCTTATCCCAACCTTCTCCATCTCAAAGTCCCAGGCTTCAGATCAACGACTCCCATCTTTAATGCAAGCACCTGTCTTCCTTATGGAAAGGTGTAGGGAAAGATGCATCGTACACCCCTCCCACTTCCGGGGGTAGCACATGCCCTGCTGCGAGTTCAGCCCTTCGTGAGTCATCAATAGATGAGAGAGTGGAAGGGATCTTCCCAAACTTGTCCCTGGTATTTGTGATATGTCGGACTCGTATTTAAGTTTCTGACTTCCCAGCGGGAGATGTTCCAGCTACGGCCCACTGACTTCCAACTCCAAGTTAGCTTCCGACCATCATTTCTCATTATCACCTTCTCTCAGGGTGAAATAAAACGTCTACACCTTCACTGCAACACCTCATCCACATCCTGGGCTATGTCCCGTTATCCAGCTAAACCAGTCTATGGAATTCAAGTCCAAAGATAACTTCACATGGGAACATAAAAGACTTGGTGCTTTGCATCCTTTACCTAAACAGAAATGACCGATCTTTGGGAAAGAATCTCTTAGTCTTTGTTATCGTCGCTCTTATTACACATGGCTTTCAATTGTACCGTATTGCCCGCCTCTGTCTTTTCTCCTTTCTTCCCCTCTGTTGTATGCTTCACTTTATTTCTCAGACTGTACCTTGCTCCTTTTAGTCAAACTCCTACACTACCAGATGATATTAGCCAGTTAAGGAAACTGCTTAGACTGTTGGCAGTTTTTAGGGTTCCCAGGAGGAAGGGAGGTGGATATTTTATTTTTGTGCTGAACCCTATATAAGTCATAGAGACTTAGAGTTTGCGGTTCCTCTCTGCACGGCCATTCCTTGATTCCCTGGGAAGATTTTTCTTGAACCACCTGGAAACCAGAGTGAGGCCGAAATATGCTGCCATGGGCCAGCTGACAGCGCAGGTGAAAGGTCAGCTCTGCTCTGGGCTGGGACACAGGCTGTGTTGTGGGGTAGATCGGTGACACGGGGAAGTCAACCTTCCCCTCCAGCTGCTCTGTTCTCACACAGAAGCAGAGTTGACGCTTCTTGTCCCCTGCGTGAGTTGTGGAGGTTGTTTGAGTCTGTGTATCTCATGTGTCCGGCACAGTGTCTGGCAGAGACGGGTGCTTAATCCACGCAGCCACGCCTCCTCCGGGCCCTATACCCCTGTCTACCTCTCTGGCCAGCCCTGTCTCTCGCAGTCCTGGCTCTCATGTCAGCCTGGCATATTTTCGGAGCTTAGTAAGACCAGAGTTGGACATATGATCCTGGTCTGAATCACACCAACAAGCTCATGACCAAATTGTTTTGGTGGGTTGTTTTCTGTTTTGTTTTGTTGGTTTTTTTTTTTTTTTCCTTTGTGGTTTCATCTGTATGACATCCACCATAAAGCTGAATATGTTTACATTCTGATTTCAGAAGGCAAGGAAGGTAAGACGCTCACTTAAATTTAATTACAGGCCACGGAGCATGATTAAAACGCATGATTTTAGAAAATATGTCGTGTGTGGTTTTTCTTTCTTTTCCAAAGAAAAATCAACAATGTGATTTTGCTGCCCTTCTTTCCTCGAGTCTCTTCTTTCCACTTGGATTTATTTTTCTTTCTCCTTCTCTTTTCTTAATTCTTTTCTGCCTTTCTTATTTTCTAAAAGGCTCTGGATGGCTGCCACTTATTATTATAAGCTGAATGCTTTGGCTTTGAGCCAAGATGCTGATAGTTAAGCATGAAGCCAAAATGAATGGTTTCTCTCCCATTTCCCTTCACACACTGCCCCCCGTCGTAGCTTATGAGGGGGAAGATGAGCATGTCTGCTGTCCAGATTTTGCAAATATTCTCTGATTGTTGGAAGAATAGGGTCGCGTTGGGGATATAAAAGGAAAAATGATTGTACGAGGTGATCGTGGAGGGTGTTTCGTGTCCTTTCTTAGATTTTAGTTATTTTGGTATCGATTTAATTACTGTAATCAAAGCCTGACAGAGGTGTAAGGCAGATGTGGGGTGCCATGGTTTCAATGTGGAAGATCCCACCTTAAGACCAACCAACTTTAGGGAAATGGAGATCGAAATATCAAGAAAGAAAATCACCGATCCCTTGCACTCCTGGAAACTTTTGCCCCTTATGTCCGAAGAAAGGTGACTTCAGAAAATCCTGAGGAGGCGGTATGGATTTCCTGTTGCCGCTGAAACAAGTTGTTACAAACTTGATGGCTCAAACCAACACGCGTTTTTATCCTCTGGTTCTGGAGGTCAGACTCTCTGAGATCAAGGAGTTGGCTCTGAGTTCCTTTTGGGAATTCTGAGGGAGAGCATGTCCCTTGCCCCTTCCAGCTGCTACAGGTGACCCACATTCGCTGACTTGTGGCCCCGTCCAGCAGTGCTGTCACTCCGGCCTGCTCCAACGTCACAATCCCTCTCCCTCTGCGTCACCTGCCTTTTGTGGTCTTCCTGCCTCCCTTCTAAGAGCCTGTCACTACGTCAGACACATTTGCATAAACTAAGGTCATCTTCCCATCTCAAGATCCTTAATCATATCTGCAAAGTCTTCTTGGCCATGTGAAGTTTCATATTCACACATTCCCAGGATTAAGGTGTGGGTATCTCTGAAGAGGTGCCATCATATTCTATCTAGCAGGAGGGGATTTGCTGATTTTCACTTACTGACCCCATGGTCACTCATGTAAAGCCCAGGAATGTGAGACTCCAGATGGCTACAGCACTGGAGAAGCCACTTACCCCTCTAATTTAGCTGGAGGGCATCCCTGGGGACATTCAGGGTTTGGTTCTCCAGCCCCATACTCTATTCTTGAAGTGCAGACCTAAGCTTTGTCCATGGAAAAGAAGGCATAGCATGTCCAAACTTAGGGGGCACTGACCTCACCCCGTCCCCATTTAGACACAGCCAGCTGCACAGGTCCTGGGAGTAGCGTGCCTCAGGCCTCCTTGGCTTCTCCCGAAGGTCACTACTCTCTCCCCTGCTCTGCCTCTTTTGTCTCAGCTCCTGGTTGGCAGGGCGGGTGGACTAAGGAGCCACATTCCCAAAACAATGATTCAGAATGACCTCGGGCCAAAACTAAATGCCTGGGACTAATTCCAGACCATACCTTGGCACCTTGAAATTCACTCATTCCCATAGCATGCCCACCTGGACAGAAGAGGATGATGAAAAGAAAGTCCCCAGCTCAGCTCTGCTCGCTTTCTTCCTTCCCTTGCTCTCATGTCATCAACTGACACAGAGACGGGATCCTGAAACTCGGGTGCTTTTAGGAGACAATTTCACAAGATCTTAAAATGCAATTGTAAAAAATCAAACAGACAAATCTAGAACACCATATATGCAGGACGCTCATATCATATCTTGACCCTGCTCAAAACACATGACGTGTAGAACCTCCTCATCCTGAATTTTGAACCAACTTTTTTTTTTTTGTAAAATGAGCAAATTAATCGAGTAGTAATTTAAAAAAAGATAATTAAACCAGGGTAAAAAAAAAGAAGCATGAAGTCTTGCAGGAGACGGGAGGGATCTCTGATGCTGAGAAAAAGAGCATCCATAGAAGTGTGTTTATTTCATATATAAACTCAATATCATGCCTTTGCAATAACCTTTGCTCGATGCAGATATTAAAACTTCATGGTTTGAACATGTTTTTGTACAACTGAATAAACAAAAGAATATTATTTATAATATTCCCTAGAGGAAAGGCTTAATATCTCTTCATTATTAGAAATGAGTGACTTAAATTATTTTTTCAGGTCTCCAAGAGAACAAGATTGCTGGTCTTTCTGACATTCGTGGATGTTAGACTATGACACGGAAGCTATCGTTGACTCACAGAAAGAAAACAATCTTTTTTTCCCTGCAAATTTGCTTTGGCGGTCAGGCGAAATTTGAGATCACTTTGTGACATCCTCCTCGTCTCCGTTTTTGTTCACTGTGTCTTCAAAGTAAGCAGAAGAGAATCTGAGACTCTCCTTAGAGACAGCAAAGGAGGTGCTTTGCCCAGTGCTGCAGCCAGGCTTGGGAGCAAGGCCTCCCAAGGTCAGACAGTGGAGAGTGACTACAGAAAGAGAAGGACAGAAAGAAAGAAGATGGTGCAGGCCTTGGCTGAGAACAAGCACGCAGGGACAAGGCGCTTCCTCGGTACCCGCTGCCTTCCACGTGTCCCTCTTGTGCCACTGACTGCTTCTCCGTTGTCCTGTGTACTAACGTGTCCTTCACAAACCACGACTGCTTTGTGGGCTGGGTCTCTCGACCACCTTCAGTTCCCTCCGATGTGGCAGATACCAGTTAGGTTCCAAAGAGCTGGAGCACGAATGAATGATAAAAATTCCTTGCTAGACACTTCTGTCACATTTTTTTTTATAGTACCCTGGCTAAAATAGATAATACATATTAGCTACTAATACATTCCTCATCCGCACAAAGGTTACTTCCCTGCGCGGTTTAGATGGTGCGTTGCTAAGCCTGCAAGCTGATGATGTAGGGTTTATGAGGAATACGAAGTCGAACCCGGGACGCTTTCAATAAGATGCACTGAACTGGCAATCTGGATGTTAATTTAACTCATACTTCCTCAGCTCTTAAAGAAAGAACTGGCAGCTAAGATTAAAGCTTCATAATTTGTCAATTGCTCACGATTGATCCAAAATGATTCCATTTAATCAATTATAAAGGCATATATTTATCCCCAGCATGCACAATCTATACTTCAGATATTCCCAGCCCCTAAATGGAAAGACGCATCCCGGTTTCTTTTTGTTTAAAGGAGGCCTGGGAGGACACGTTTCATGCTCCCGTTGGATTTGAATTTGCTCTTTATTCACATTCAGAGCTTCTGTCTGTCTATGCGCACGCACAAAAGCATGTTCGTATAACTCTCACCTCGAATCCATTAACTGAGGTTAGGGTCCTCGCTCCTATTCTTGATCCCACTTTTTTTTCAGTTTCCTCTGTTGTTATTTTTTTTTTTTCTAACAGAGTTCCATAATTTATCAACCTTTGGTCTTTAACTACAACCTCATTCTATGAACAAACTAGAAACATGGGTAGAGCAACCTGAATGTGAAATAAAGACATCTGAGTTCCAAATGCAACTTGGCCTCACCAGTCTGCCCTTAGAACCTGGCGTTGCCCTTGGCAGAAATGAGAAGGTCAGATTAGATCACATCCACAGCCCAATTGTACTCCTCCCTCATCATCTTTCTGCCTGGATAAATCCCACAAAAAAGAGCTTGCTTGTTTCACAAGTTTTCTCTCCAAACTTTTCAACAATCGAATCTCTCCTGTCACTTTTTTGGAAAAAATAAACCATCTTTCTTGGCAATCAAGAAAAGTATCTCAAAGACATCCCCAATTATTCTTTGCCCTCCTGTTGGGATGACAACTGTTGGGAAAGAAAATGGAATATTGCATGGATCACAGCAGAAGATCTGAATTTGCCATTCTCTCTTTACAACTCCGAGCAGATTGTGTGACCTTTACAATTTAACTTTTCTCCTCTCAAATTGTAGAAATAGTGCTCACCCTGGCCTACTTCAGTGTAATTTTCGGAAGATCTCAAAAAAAAGGATGTGTGTAAACAGAGTTTGTCACCCAAAGGCCAGTAAGGAGCAGTAGCTGTCTCTGGTTTGTATCTCTAGGATCCACCCAGTGTTTGGCTACGAGTAGGACCATCGGAAGTTGCAAATTCCATCGTGTCATTCCCTGGATCCCCGTCACTTTCAGGATGTAACTGTTTCTATTTCATTTCCAGCTTCATCTGCCACCATCTCTCCCATCCAACAAGAAGCCTGTCCCCCGGCCATGCAGCCGTCCTACAGTGTTTGAGTAGATCATTCTCACGTGTACTTAAGACACTTTCATACTCTTTTGTCTGTCTGGAGTATAGTTTTCCACTTTTTTCATCTGGTTAAATATTTCTGTTCCTTCTAGAGATGTAGTTTACGAGAAGACCTGCCTCTTCCTCTATTTCTTTGTAATTTAAATAACAATAACAACAGCAAAAACAGAAAGTCATTTGAATTCTCTTGGTCTCCTTTACTCATCTTGTTTCCTTTCTCCCCAGAAGTAGATGCTCCTCATAACTTGACAATTATCAGTCCCTTGAGTATTTTAAATGAATGTCTTAATATGCATGTTGCTATATTGTGTTGCTAAGCATGTTTTAAAGTGTGTGTGTATGTGTGTGTGTATACTATCATACTGTGTGCATATTTTTGCAGCTTGCTTTTTTAAATTGAACAGAAGGCCAGAATCTCTTTATTAAAGACAAAAAGATCAAAAGGTCTGAAAAGGAAAAAAAAAATTTATAATGTATTAGGCAGCAAAATCTAACCTAAGCTAACCCATTTGGTTATAAAACATGACCAGAATTGATGTGAGGCTATTCATGGCCTTGATTTATTCTACTTTAGTCAATCATCATATTTTTTTTCTGTAGAAATATTAATATGTTTGGTTCTGAAGTGCTGGCCCAGATTCTGCCTGGGGGGTCCCAAAATGTAGGTATATGCCTCTCTAAAGTGAAAAATTATCTATATCTATATCTATATCTATATCTATATCTATATCTATATCTATATCTATCTATATATCTATATCTATAGCATCTATATCTATATGCATATGTACCCCAAAGGTTTAGGGAAAGGAATTTGAACTGGGATATTTTTGAGTTCAATCCTCGTTGATTTGCAAAGATCTAGTGCATTAATTTTAACAGCTTTACAGCTCAGTAATATTACACGGTATGCCATGGTTCAATTTACTCATTCAGTCTCTGGTTGATGGACATTTGGGGTCCTTCCAATTTTTCAGTTTCAGACAGGGCTGTGATAAGATTCTGGTACATGAATTCTCATGCAATAAATAGAAATTTTCTAGAAGTGAAAGTGTTGCAGGGGGTACTTGCTTTTCTAGTTGTATTAGCTATTGCCAATTTTCTCTCTAAAATGACTATTCCAACATAGACATGAACTATCAAGGTGTGGAAGAGCCCTTTGCTCCACATCCTGGCAAATATTTGGGATCTGGAGTCTAGAAAATGGTCAGCATTTGTGTATTCTGCATGTATTCTCAAAATGATCACTTGATCACTAACCTTGAGGCTGCAGGTTTCTATATTTCATGATGTCACACTCAGTAATTATGTTTTTAAAATGTTCTAGATCTACTTTTTTATTCTGCTCCTGAGACATCAGTTACTGAAAGGGGTATATTATTTCTCCCTCTATGAAGTTAGATTCTTCAGCTCTTTACTGCAATTCCATTTCTTTTATATAATTTGAGGACATATAGTTGGATATATGTAAATTCTGTACTGCAATGCCTTCTTGATGCATTTGTGTTTTATATAATATTTTTGTGCTTTGATGTTTTTGATATTAAAATAGCTACAGCAGCTCCTTAGTTTTTGTCTAATATATATTTTCTCAAACTTTATATTTCCAAGTTTGATAAGTGATTACGTTTCTCATCTAATCTAACAATTTATCTTTTTATTTGGCAAGTGAAGTCCATTGACATTTATCATGACTACTGATGCATTTGAATTTCTTTATATATTTTTTTATTTTACGTATTCCATTTTTTCTTTCTGTCTTTCTATTGAATCGATGAAGTATCTTCTATTCTTTCTTCCCCCTGTTGAACTATAACTTTACCATTCTATTACCACCATATTGTCTTTCACATTTGATTTAACACTGTCAAATATATATATATAACTTCTCACTTTTGGAATGAGAACAAGGTTTTCATTTTAAATATTATTGTTCATAATTTTAATATCACATTGTTTCTGAATATGTGAGTGTTTCTTTCTGCATACATTATTTAGTTATTTTTTCCAGCAAGGTTATGTTTCTGATAAATTCTTATTTGTCTTAAAATGTCTTTATTTTTATTTTACCTTCATGCTTGCGTGAAAGTTTAGCCATTTATAAAATTCTTGGTGGACTCATTTTTCCTCTGCGATTTGAAGGTGTGGCTACCTGTTTCTGATCTGCCTCAGCTGACTGCTGCTACTGTCAGTTACACAGGTCCCTTAACTTCTGTCCTCTAGGTCACATGCTCTTCATCTGATTTGAATCTACTACTTAACTTATTTCTAGAGTTTTTAACTTTACAATTCTAATTTTCACTTTTAGAATTTATGTTTGGTTCCTTGTTCAATTTCCTATTCTTTTTCAGAGTATCTAGTTTTGTTTTGTTTTGTTTTGTTTTGTTTTTAGTTTTTGAATCTTTACTTTTACCAGTTAAATACTTTTTTGGGTCTTCATTAGATTGCTTTTTTACCTCATTTCTTTTATATTTTGTCTGTCCTGTAACAAAGAGGCCATTTGCCAGGAATACCAAAATAATTACTCATTTGTTTGATCTCACATTACACATACACAACACTCTCAGAATAACAAGTTCCGCGTTACTGCCAACAAGATAATCAATAATCGCCTTAAGACTGTACTTACAGCCATATTTAACCTTTTGCCCTCTCGACTTTATTTTACAATTTTGAAGTTCAATTAGTCCCAAGTTTCCCTCCAATATCAATCGTGTTCTATCACTTTCCAGCGGTCCCCAAACTTTCGGCACCAGAGGCTGATGCTCCTACGAGAATCTAATGCCCGATGACAGAATTGGAGCTGAGACGGTGATGCTAGCGCTGGGGAGCGGCTGCAGATACAGACGAAGCTTTGCTCACTCACCGGCCGCTCACCTCCTGCTGTATGGCCCAGTTCCTAACAGGCCACGGACAGGTACCAGTCCATGCCCTGGGGCTTGAGGAGCCCTGGTCTAAACCATTCCCTTTAACAATTCTTTAAAAACATATTTGCTGCTGACAGATTCTCTTAGTTTACCTTTATTTGAGAGTGTCTCTATTTTGTCTTTATTCCTGGTGGGGATTTTTATTAAATATGGAATTCTAGGCACATAGTTCATTTTTTAAATAATTTAAAAGTGTTGTTCGACTGTTTTCCAGTCTCAACATAATTATTGAGTGTGATGTAATAAAATATATAGAATCCTATACCCTCAAAATCAGAGATTAAATACTGTTGCATGACTTCTGATGGAGAATTTATAGTCATTTTGAATTGTTTTACTTTTACGTGTAAGTTTCCCTTCTCTGGCTGCTTTAAAGATTTATTTTTGTAATTCAGATTCAATTTCCAGCATTTTATAGTAGTGAGTTTTAGGCTTATGCAAGTTCATACATAGAAAATGGGGGGCTCCTTTTCAGAGTTCTCTTTCGAGGACCCTCCATGCTGGCTTCCAGAGGCCACTTTGCTCAGTCCCTCCGGCTATAAAGACAGGGTTCTCTGCAGACTCCAGACCTCTGAGGTCGTTGGCTAACCATGTGACCGGGGCTGCCTTTCATGCAAAGTGATGAGGGAAAAAAAAAATAAGGGTGCGCTCAAAACAACATGGGCTCCTTTTCTTGGCACCCCCTTAACAGAGAGGAGGGTCTGTGATGTTTGTGATCCTGCCCTCAGAACATGACTGAGAGAAACAAAACATTTTAAAAAAGAGGATGGGGCATCGTAATTCTTTTTTTTTTTTTTTAATTTGTCAATTACAGTTGACATTCAACATTGTTTTGTATTAGTTTCAGGTGTACGGCATAGTGGATAGACATTCAGGTAATTTATGAAGTGATCCCCTAGATAAGTCTAGTACCCGCCTGACACCATACATGGTTATTACAATATGATTGACTGTATTCCCTGTGCCATGCTTTACATCCCCGTGACTATTGTATAGCTACCAATTTGTACTTCTTAATACCTTCGGTGTAGTTGTGGGAAACAGCATCTCATAGCCCATCATTTAAAGAAGACAGAGGAGAAAAGCACAATGTATTTTGGAAAGACAGTATATATGTAGTTAAAAAACGGGTACGGGGGGAACTCTCCTATACTCTGTGACATGTGGAGGTTCCACTTTCCTTGTCCTCTGGCTAGAAATAGAGGGTTTTTCCTCCAGGAGATTTTCTTTCCATGCCCACTCTACATTTGAGGATTTGACCCATCCTTGAATTAAAGCTGGAAGGTGAAGAAGGGAGAAAAAAACATGGGAGTATCATTCATTTAATCGAAACGTACTGACACGCTTGCTTCAGTGTACGTCGCTTTTATCATCAATTTTCAGAATCCTCGTGTAGTCTTAGTTTGTATTGTGTTCAAAGACTTTACTTGTCATCGGACTGTAGCTGATTTACTCTGTCTTGGTCAACAATGAAAATTTAAAAAAAAAAAATTACATTTATTTAATTAATGTTTAGGGATTGCTTTGGAACGTTTTTATTTAATTTGCTTTTGAATACATGAAATACTTATATGGGTTCAAAGTAATCAACTACAAAACAATGTTGTTATGGGTTGAACTGTGTCCCCTCAGAATTCATATGTGATTTTATATTATATGAGGTACTTACTCCAGGTAGCTCATGACGTCACTGTATCTGGAGACAGGACCTTGAAAGAGGTGACTGAGTTAAAATGAGGTCATTAGGCTGGGCCCTAAGCCAATCTGGCTAGTGTCATTAAGAGGGAACTGCGGCACACAGAGAGACATTGGGATTATGCATGTGTAGAGAAAGGTCACGTGAAGACGTAACAAGAAGGTGGCCATCCACAAGGACAGACGCCTCAGAAGGAACCTGCTGGCATCTTGACCTTGGACTTCTAGCCTGAGCTACTCGGTTACGACAGCCCCAGCAAACTGACACAGATGACTGCACGCCATTCTTCTCTCTGTCCCCTACCCATTCCCCATTAGCTCAGCACTAACTATTTATTTTCCTACGCACCATAATCTTTTACAAGAGTCGTCTCTTCTTTATTGGCAACAACATCTTAAGTTTGCTAATTTTGCGTCTATTTTTATAGATAAAGAAACTACGACAGCTGGTGAGCAGGATAGCTGGCCTCTAACACGTGGCTACGCAACTCAAACGCCGCCTGCCACATCGCCCTGCTAAATGCAACTTGCATGCAAACGCGGGAAGAAGGTCAATGCTAAATGCCCAGGCATGAGATTCCCTAGGTTCTCATTTAAGCGCAGCTCGAAAGCTGAGAAGCAACGAAAAAAAAAATGTCATTTTAATTCGCCAATCTTTGTTCCACCCCAAACTATTGATCATGTAGTCAGGGCGGTGCTAATCCCATCTTGAAAAATTCTGACAAACTCCAAGCACCATTCATAAGGCTGAAGGGTTCTCAGTGGGACCTTGTTACTCTGAGCGTTTATACAAAGCTGTTCCGTACAATACAATACGGCTTGATTTTGTATGGCACCCCATTCATGTAGGAACCCCAATGGAAGCTCACGCATCCTGTTTTTAATCATATTTGAGTGATTTAATTTCAAACACACAACTACTTCTGCCTCATGCAACCTGCATTTGAAGAACGATTCCTGCGTGACAGCTGAGTGAGAGGATGACAGGGGTTTTATTCTGACTTCGACTCAATAGGACACATTTTGCCTCTGAGGAGGGAATATAAATACCACCTGGGGGGAAGTGAATGATGGGTGGTATGGGATTTTCCATCCCCCCCCCTCTATGAAGTACTTATGTGCTAAAATTATAGTATTGAATGACAACAAAACTACCAAAAATGTCTCAGATGTTTTTTTTTTTTTTTTTCTTTCCTTGGGAAAAAAAAAAATCTGTTTACCCACCAATGATGGAAAGGCAGCTTGGTAAAGTGGAGTGAACAGGGGGTTGAGAGTTTTTGTTTTTATTCCAGGCTCTAACTGACCAAGTAACAGACCAACTTTATGTCCTTGGACAAGTCCCTTCCCTTCTCGTACGTTCAGTTTCTATGTCATGGGGAAGAACAGGGTTCACTGTTGGCAGGATACACTCTCTGTCCTGTTTATTTACATGGATCCCTATTTAACTCCTTCTTCGGCTTGGACTTTGAGTACTTAAGAGAATTCACTGCTCCGTAACTGCTTAGGTTACAGATATTCAAAGAGAAGCTCCTATTTGAACAGACTTTATGAGCTAAAGATACTATGTGGGGATGGAGGAGGCAGGGTTACTGGATGGAAAGATAGAATTAACACAGAGCCAAAATTGATACCAGAAATCAAGAACAGAGCTTCCTCACTCTGATCATCTGTCTTCATTTATAGGTGACCAACAGAGACTTAATGAATAACAGCGAGGCGGCCTCTGAGCAGTCAGATGTTCGTGCCAGCCTAGAGCGTGAATCACACGGATAGAAAGTGGTGGAGCCAGCGTTCGACTTTAGCTGGTCTTCCTCTGCCATAACCTGCTTAGCCATGATGCTACTTCACCTTGCAATTTAAGGTGGAAGCTTTCTGCCTCCAGATCTGCTTCCTTAGCCACATTTAGCATCACCGAGTTCCTTCAACGACTCTATGACACAGGACTAGAGAGGCCACAGACCTCCTACTGGAAAACGTGCCCCGATGCAGCCATGGCAGCTGTCCCGTAGATATGGGCAGTGGATTTGCAAATTGTCTGCGGTGTGGGCCAGCTAATTCAGAGAGCAAGAACGACTGCTTGCATTTATTCTGCAGGAAACCCATGACTGTTGTTTGTCCAAACCCTCCTCCCCCCCGCCGCCCCACTTGATCTTCTATTTCTCTACAAGGCTAATCCTGCGGAGCAGAAAGCCAGGTGACCTGTCTGCTGATCCCGATTCCTCAAGCAAAACTGATTTCCAATTGCCTTAGTTAACAGATAAAGCAGGGATAAAGTCTCCCCAGGAACCTCAGGACCATCACCCTCGCCCACCCCTCGCCCAGCCCAGGCTGTGCCCGCCAGTTCCAGTCCGGCCTAGAGCTTCGCCTTGGATTGAGTAACTTCTCACGGCTCTGTGGTCACACGTGCTGGTCCTCGTTTTCATACGCTTTGATCCTTAGCACTTTCTATGGCCTTTGGTTCAATCTCAGTACTGGCTCATTTAGTTTCTGGCTGTTTTGAGCCAAATACCAACACCCAAATCAGGCCCATCAATTCAGAACCGAGACCCGGCCATTGACTCATTTTGCTCCGCCTCTGATTGCTACAGAAATCATTTCCTTAGATAATATCTCTCCACTGTCGTCCTGATAATCTTCCAAGAATGAATCCCAAATCTTTGACGGGGGAAAGCTAAGAATGCTGCGCTAATAAGCTACCTTTTGGGAATGATGTGGTTTTCCCAACATCAAAAATCAATAATTCCGTCCTCCAACAACAACCGGATATTCCATGATTCAGTTCAATTCTGACACTAGCTACCTAAAATTAATGCAAACACACAGGTTAAGGCACACAAGACTGTCCTCACTTCAGATGTCAGCTGAAAGTGAGGCCTCTCGTCCGCCCACACTTCTACCTAGCCGACATAAATTCAAGAGTTCCCACAACTCCCTACTCAGTTTCTATAACTCCCTAGAACAACTCACAGAAGTTAGGAGAGCATGTATAGTTAGAGGTTAAAGGATACAGCTCAAGAATGACCAAATAGAGGAGACGTGTTGAGGGAGTGGTTACAATGTAGAGTTTTCACGCCCTCTGAGGGTACACAATCCGCCTGGCACATCCAGCTGTTCACCAACCCAGATGTTTCCCAAAGGTTTTTATGGTGGTTCTGGTGCCTGGGCACAGATGATTAAATCATCGGCCAGCTTTCTTCCTCCCAGGGGAGGTTAAGAAGTAGCCTGAGCATTCCAGGCCTCTCATCATGCTTTGGTCTTTCTGGTGACCAGACCCTATCTTGAAGCTATTTATTCCTCCCTCCCCATGAGTCATCTCATTAGAATACAAAAGACACTCATCACTCAGGAAGGTTTTAGGAGCATTGTATCAGGAATTGGGACAAAGGGCAAAGTTTGTTTTTTTTTTTATTATACCATAAAATCCTAATAAAAATTTGAACTTATGATGAATTCAACTGAGTAATATTCCAAAGAGTGATCTATGTCAGTGGGCAAAAGTGAAACCCTTATCCAGCTGAGGTTGCAAGAACCGACAGGGGTCTCAGGCACCAAGATTCGCTGAGTACCCATTAGATGTCAGGGGCCATTCAAAGCTCTGCAATTTTATCTGGGAACAAGGCAAAGCACCTGTCTTCCAGCAGCAACGTTCTGGTTGCGGGAGGCACGTGACCCTCAAGCTGTATATTCAGGTTGCCTTAGGAGTCTCCTTCCAGCTGTAGAGAGAGGTATCTCAGCAAGAAAGGGTGGGCGAGAGAAAAAAGGAGCCAGAGGAGGGAAGAACCAGGGACGGAAGAAGAAAGTACCAGATCCATGAACGGGACCTAATGTGGAGAAATGGGGTGAGTGACCTCACTCTGAGGGACTTGGAAGTCCAAAACGCAAATCTCAGTTCCCTCTACCTGAGAGGCCAAGCCACAGGATATCCAAATGAGCTTTGTACACCCCCTCCCCTGCCCAATACACACCTGAGGAAAACTGGCAGCCTTTAGGCAGCTATGGAGGAAAGGGAAGTGCTGACTCCACCATCTGTCCTCATCTCATGCCCCCACCCTCCCTGTTCTCACATTGCAGGATGTTCCTCCAGCAGAGTAAGTGAGTTCTTGACCCAGGGCATTTGCACCAGAGCTTCATCCAACAGTCTTCCTCCCAACATACAAGTACTCATTCCCACACTGCGTCTAGACCTTAACTCAAGCGCAGCCCGGAGTAGCGTGCCCCGCGCACCTATATGAAGCTTGCCCTCCTCCCATACACAATGTCACTTCCATCCTCTCACCTTGGGCTTCCTTTTCTCAGTACGATGTGATTTACATCTATTTGCACACATTTCTAAGAGAACATTATATGGGCAGTTCTTCGATTATTTTCTTTATAGCCTGAATTTAGAACAATATCTACCACGAGGTGCCTACGTAACCTTTGGATTAATGACAGTTGTTTGAATAAGTTATAGTTGGTAGTGTTCTATGGTATGTGACCAAGGAACTCTGGCCAATGTCAGTTGAACTCAAGGAGAAACAGCAGCTAACTGTCCGATAACCTACAGGGTGGCTGGTGGCCTAAGAGCTTTGCCTCCCTGGAATCATGAACCTATCAGGTCTTTTGTTTTCAGAATGAAATGGGAGATGATGAGGCACAGGCGACTGGTACACGGAGAATTTGTAAAAAGATGAATGCTCAGTGCCGTTGGAGTCTGGGTGTACAAGTTTCTTCTATCGGGGACATAAAAAAAATGTCCAATCTTTGGTAAAGCATTGGATCTCGAGCCCCAGCTCTGTTCTTTCCAGCTTGTTTGAAATTTTCCAGAGTTTGGACAAGTGGCAGAGAGTCCAGTTCTGCTTTCGTACATAGATATTCTTTTTTTTTAAAATTAAGTTTATTGGGGTAACATTGGTTAATACAATTATGTAATTTCCAGTTGTACATTATAATTTAACATCTGTGTATTCTATTGTGTGTTTACCACTAAAAGTCCAGTTTCCTTCAGCTACCATTTATTTGATCATCTTTATCCACTTCACCCTCCCCTGCCTGCCCCCTATATTTGACCCCCTTTACCCCATCTACCTCCCCCTCCTCTCCCATCCCTGCATGGGTATTCTTCTACTAACTCTCCATGCTTTGAGAAAATCGAGAGAGTCTCTTGTTTCTTGGAAATGAAGAAATCCTAACAACACCTTCATGCTTTCTGTGGCTTTTCAGTCCTGGTAATACCAATTTATGCTCGGGCTGTAGAGAGAAGAGGAAAGAATAAATGAAAAAGGAAAGAAATCTAAAACAGACGGAGGGACATCAAGGAACTTGAGGAGCTAGCTTGCACTACTATTAATTTTGTAACTGTAAATGATCACATTTGATATTCATATATATGCAATTAAGATACTTTTGAAGAAAAATGCCACCCAAAACAACCCTATAAACTGGCTTAATAAAGAAATTTCTCTCTCATACAAGAAGCCCAGGTATAGTGGTCAAGAACCAAATCTCATTTCTCTCCTTTTCTTTTGCTTCTTTTTGGTGTAATGACTTCTTCCTCAGGGTGGCTTACTCTAGAATGTCATATGATGGATTCTAGAATCTCCAAGGAGAGTAAGAAGGGTACTCCCCCACATCAGAGAAAATGTACCCGACCCCAAACTCTGATAGGTGGGAGCTTGTGTTCCTGAACTCTTTGTTATGCAGATGGTCAGGGTGACCATTATTAACTGTGACCTTTTGAGTCCCACTCTTGGATGTGGGGGTTTTGTCTACCTCCCTGAGTCACAAGAACAGTATAGGGTTAAGTTGGACAGCTGAGGCAAAGATAGAGTCTCTTAGGAAGAAAGATGGGAATGATGGTTGTATTATCACCATTTCACAGGTGAGAAAGCTGAGACTCAGTGAGATTAAGTACCATGGTCACATAATACTCACCAATCAGACAACTAAGTGGCAGATTAAAATATGTACCCAGGTCAGTCTCTACCAAAGCCTATGTTGAGTGCATGAAGAATAAAAAAGAGGTGGCAAGAGAAGAGAGGAAAAATTGGAAAGTGAGGGAAAGCGAGAAGTAAGGGAGTCATAAGCAGGCCTCACTAATGCACCAGGGCCAGCGTAAGAACCAACTGTCACTGTGTGGTTTTCCAGCTCATTACTCTTTGGCATCAGCAAGTTCTCATTTGTGAGAAGAAAACAATGACTTTAAAAGGCTCATGAAGATTCTTGGACAGCAATAGAGGCTTCCCCAGACATAATTTCATTACATTTGGAGAAAAGTGAATCTGCTTTCTTCAGAGACAATCTTCGCTTCCAGATATATTAATTTACAAATGAACAGAAAATGAGTGTCCTGTGCTTGGCTGAACTCCAGATATTAGAGGAAGAAAGTAGCTAAAGTTATTCAACTAAAGTCAAATGGAACAGAGATTTCCAAGCCTGACTTTTAAAGAAGCTTCTAAATTTATAATTTTATTTTGAGTTTGGACCCCTTAGTACTGGACAATGGTAACATTTAAGAGAGAGGAAAGTGTTCCTGTGTCCTATGGGACAACCTGGCCTGTTTCTTTCTGCTGTGATATCATTTCCTGGGTGTCACAAGCAAAATTGAGCATTGTTGCTAGGAAGAAACTTTGGAGTAGAAATGACAGGAATTCTTGGGTAATCCATTCCATATAACTTGTCATGGAATTGTCTCAAAGGACATTCATGCTAAATTACTCTCTCTGCCTCATTTTATAGGCCAGAGAGTTGGCCTCCCTCAGCGTGGAAAGTGAGAGTAGAATCCAGGGTAAACATTTGTCATTGAAACCATGCCCTTCCAGGATGCTTGTCATCTTCTTTTCTTTTTCTATTATTTAAATTAATCAGTTATTTTCTCCAAAGAAGAGAAACACATTTCTAATTTATTTATTTACCTGCCACTGTGCTCACAATCCCAACTTTACTAATATTTTAGAAAAGTCTTTTCCACAGAATCCTAAAGAAGCCTTGACATTAAAACAGAAGTCCACACAAACTACTGCCAATCGACGTTTGTAAGTCAATATGGAACCAATTTCCCATACATGTTTTAGGTCTTCCCAGTTGAACCTGAAGGATGGGAACATTCATTCCTTTGATATGGTGAAGTCTAAGAGATTTTAGAAATTTTGGCACGGTAGAAAGATCAATGGAAAGATTACGGATGTCAGAATAATTACCAGAACCCTGGTTATCTCAGGTTTAAACACTATAACTTTGAATAAGTCGAGGCAAGTCTTTATGACTCAGTTGCCTCATATGATGGTAGGAAAAACGATTACCCACCTTCAGGTGTAATTGGTATTAAGTAGTATTGTTTGCCATGCTGTTGATACAGGATAGGGTCTTGGTGAATGTTAGTTCTTTTCTATCATAAGGTGCTCTTATTTGCGAGGTGGGGGGGAGGCAGTTTTCACCCTGAGAAATACTTAGTAGAATATTTCTAGACTAAGAGGACGATACCCAAACAAAACTTCCTGTTGGTATCAGTATTTCAAAGAGAGATCTGATTCTGGTCATATCAAAGTAATTTGTATTAGATTTATTCCAGTGGCAATAACCATTAAAATCCTGAAAAAATATTTCAAAATAGTTGCAAGAGTTGGACAGTAAGCAAAAGTAGGTAGCTATGATTATTGAAACAAGAAAGGTAAATTAGACAAGTTTCACATTTAATTGGCTTTTACTCTGTAGAATGGAGAAAAAATAACTCAGATATTAAAGAACAGAGTTACTGAGCAGAAGAAATGGTGTAAACTTAAGGCTGGAAATTGATGGGAAGTAAAGTGAAATAGAGCAAGCCACATTTGGGAAGCCCCAGATTCTGCATACCAGTTATTTTTAAATTATCAATTGATTCTTAAACTTTGTATTCATGAGAAAGGTATCAAGGAATCACCAAGGAGTCCAGCAGAAACCAGTGGCTGAGGGCTAAAGAACTGAGTAGTTTGAGCAGTTACTCGGTATTGGGAATATATAATTTGGAGACAATGTCTCACCAAAGTACAGAAGTTTTGTAAAAACTATGGGTTTTTTCACTAAAACAAAAAAACGCTATGTCATAAGAACAGGGACTAAAACAAGGGACTAAGCAACAAATGAACAAACAAACAAACAAACAAAACAAATAAAACACACTGGTCCCAGAAAACCATAAATCTAATCTGAAATTATTTTCTAGTAATTTAATTGCTTTCCAAAAAAATAACTGAACGTTACTTCAAGGAGGATAACAACATCTGCGCGTCTACACAAATTCACAATATTGTGTATACGACGATTCACTAAACGTACCAAGAAGCAGGGAAATATGATCTATAATCAAGAGAAAATATAGCCAAGAGAAACAGTCTGACAGATGACTCAAGTATTAGATTAGTAGAAAAAGACTTTAATAAATTTCTATTAAAACTTTCTTAAACTACAAAAAAAGAGCAAAAGAATCACTAAACGTTTGAACATTATCAGGGAAAATGTATAAAGTATAAAATAACCTAGTGAAAATTTTGAACAAAAAAATGCAATATATGAAATAAACCGTGAAATATTGGGCTTATAAGTGGTTTGAATACATCAGATAAACAATCGGTAAATCGATAGATATAAAGTAAAGACCAGAGTTGGGTGAACATATTGAACACATTCATAGCTTCGATAACATGTGGGACAGTATGAAACTGTCTACTAAGCAAGTAATTTAAATCTCAGAAGGAAAGGATGGAGAAAAAGGTGTGGAAAAATAAATGAAAAAATAATGGCCAGAAATATCCAAATTTGGGAGAAAAAATGTTAATTCACAAGTCCAGGAAGCTCAGAAAATCACACACAAATAACATGGTTAAACTGATGCAAACAACAAATAAAGAGAAAAACTTAAAAGTATCTACAGATGACTACATACTGTACGGAGGGTTGTTTCACCATGAAATGCCAAAGATGACTGACTTTTAATTAGGTCCGATGGAGATCAGCGAGCAACGGAACGCCATCTTTAACGTGCTGAGAATAAATCTATCAACCTAGAATTCAGTAAACCATCCTTCAAAAGTGAAAGCATAATTAAGATATTTCATATTTTTAAAAATCTGAGTAAATCCATCTCCAGCTAACTCATACTGTAAATGATAAAGGAAGTTCTTAAGAAACAGGACAATAATATTGGGTAAAATTTCTGATTTACATAAAATAAGGAAGAGAGCCAGAAGTAGTATATATGTGGCAAAATAAAACTTAAAATTTTAAAATAATTTTTAATATTTTCGATAAATAATACAATGCCCATTGGAAAAAAATGTGACATTTATAACACTGGTAGAAGTAAAATGTATGACAACAGCATAGAAGATGTAAAAATAAATAGGAATTATGCAATTATATGGTTCTTGCCTGATATTCAAATTAATATAATTTTTAATAATAGACTGGGGGGAGTTATTTCAACAACTAAAATAATAAAACAATAAAATAAAGATATAGAGCTAGTAGGTTCTACCTAAGAAAAATTAATCATAATAAATAATTAATTTGAAAAAAGTTGAGGGGAAAAAAGAGAACAAAGAAAAATGGGACAAATGGAAAACAAATAAGAAGGCAATATATTTACATCTAACCATGTTGGTAATTACATTAAATATAAGTGGTTTAAATATGCCAATTAAAGGTAGATATTCTCATAATGCATTAAAAAAATGAACTAACTATATGGTTACAAAAATGCCACCCAATTTCAAATATGAAGGCATTAATAAATTAAAAAGAAATAGAAAATATAAAAATAAAACCACTACAAAAATATGTGAGATACAGCTAAAACACTGCTCAGAGGAAAATTTATAGTTAAATTTCTACATTAGAAATAAAAAAAGTTTTAAAATAAATTTTCTAAGCTTCTAATTTAAGAAATTAGAACACAAGGGAAAATAACATAGACCCCACAGTAAGAAGAAGTAAAAACTAAAAGTTGTTCAATATCATTTATAAAGGCAGAGGTTACCAATATGAGAAATAAAAGAGTAAGACATAAAGTTTCTACAGTTCTATGAACATCAAGAAGATGATAAGGAAATATCATATACAACTTTAGAATGATAAATTTTACAATTTAGAAGGAAAGAACAAATTTTTCAAAGACACAAACTATCAAAGCTTTTAAAAGAAGGAATAGATAACTGAGTATTTCTACATTTGTTTTAAAACTTGAGTAGAATTTTGAAATTTCCTATAAAGATAAATTTTACCAACTGTTCAATTCACAATTAATGACTCTACACACACTTTCTCAAAAAAATAGAAGATAAGTAAACATTATTAAATCCATTTTATTAGATAAGAATATCTCTGACAAAAAGATCAGATAAGGACATTACCGAAGAAAAGTCAATAACTCTCATAAACATTAGTGCAGAAATTTATGACAATTTTTTTGCAAATCAAATCTAGCAACATATAAGAAAGGATAATGCAATATGAGCAAGAGAGATTTATTTTAAGAATGCAAGGTTGACTTAATATTTGAAAATAAATTAATGAAGATTACCCTATTCACAGACTAAAATTTAAAAAAAAATTGATGATCCTCAATGCATGCGGACAAAAGAATTTAATTAAATTCAACAGCCACTCATGATTAACAAAAAAATCTTCCAACAAACTGGAAATACAAGGAAACTTCCTCAATCTATAAAGGGCATCTATGAAAATCCTTTTTGTAGTAAGTAAGTGTGTAATGCAATTTTTACTTAATGGTGGATTATTGATTGGTTTGTTATAAAAGTTAGAAATACAACAAGGATATTTACTTTCAGTACTTCTTTTAGCATTCTACTGTATGACCTTGCAAGTACTAGGTCTAAAAAATAAATAAGTGACATTAAGATTGGTACAAAAGAACTGAAATTATCTTATTTATAAATGATTAGATTGTTCACATAAATAATCCTAGGAAATCTGAAAAAAAAAACCCAAGTTTTCAGAGTATATGGTAAAATATTTTTTAAAAAATTTGAATTTCTATATACTAGAAATAAACAATTAGTAAATTAAATTTAAAGTTACCATTTATAAAAGCATCAAAGTCACAAAATGCATAAATGTATATTTTGTATTAATGTGCAAGACCTCTTCTGTGAAAACTGCCAAACATTGCTGAAGGACATGTTTGAGACCCAAATCATTGGAGATATGTACTTTGGTCTTAAATGGGAAGATCCAAAGTGTCTTTGAATTGACCTGTGGATCTAACACATTCCCAGTTAAAATTCTAGATATTACTATTTAAAAATAGATAAGCTGATTCAAAAATTTATATAAAAATGTAACTAATTTTAATGAAAATAATGAAGTTAGAGAACTCACACTCTCTGATTGAAAGTCTTTCTAAGCTAAATACTCTAAATATCATTTTAATGGAGTGAGAATAAACAAATACATCATTAGAATGTAATAGGAAATCCAGAAATAGACCCACAAACATATGGTCAATTGATTTTTAGCCAAGTCATCAGCCAATACAGTTGGGGAAAAAAAGTTCTTTCAACAAATGATGTTGGAACAACTAGATAGTAATATGGAAAAAAAGTGATTAAGGAAACTTATCTCACACCACCAAAAAAATTAATTTTGAGATGGACTATGGAAATAAATGTAAGCCAAAACACTAAAGATTCTAGAAGAAAACAAAAGAACAATGTCATGACTTTAATTCTTAGAATACAGAAAGCACTAAATACAAGAGAAAAAAATCAACAAATTTGACTTTACCTAAATGAATTACAAATGGTCATCAAAAGACACCATTAAGAAGGTAAAAAAGCAAGCCTCAGAGTGGAAATAAAGTTTTCGTCATCCAAGAAACTAAAATAAAATCCACCACGCATCAAGTAGAATGACTAAAATTAAAGTTGTTAACAACTCCAAATAGTGATGAGGATGTGTAGCAACTGTATATCAGGTATTTTAGGGGAATATAAAATAGTACAACCATTTTGCAAAACTTTTAAGCAAGTTCTTTGAATGTTAAACATTTATCTATCCTATGAACTAAGTATTTATGGGACAGAAGTGTTAGCATATGTCCACAAAAATATGTGCATTAAAATTTTCAAAGCAGCTTATTGATTATAGTGAAAAACTAGATAGGATGCAGATGTTTATTATCAAGAAAATAGATAAACAGACTTTGGTATATCCATAGAATATTATAGAAGAATAAAAAATAACTAGTACTAAAAAAAAAATGTACAAATATCAGAAACATTATATTCAGTGAAAGAAATCAGACACCGAAGAGTAAACGCTGCATCATTTCTTTCATATAAAAGTTCACTTGAAGTTTAGGTTCATTTAAAGTCTAAGAACGGGCACGACCAAGCTGTAAAGGTAGATGAAGCCTGACCATGAACGATCATGAAGAAATGCTCTGTGGTGGTGAAATACTCTGTCTTCTTTGGTGTATCAACTATCTTCTTGCCAAGAAAAAAAAAAGCCACAAGAATTAGCAGCTTAAAATGCTGATACGGTTCTGCTCTTCATGCGAGGATTGGTTCTGTGGTTCTCTGGTTCTCCATGAGCTGTCGTAGGGTTACCAGTTGTCTGCGCTGGTTTCTCACACATGACAGATACGGAAGCGGACTCCTTAAAGGCTAAGTCTGGAACTAGCAGAGCCTCATTTCTGCCAAAGTCCATCAGCTCAAGATTTAAACGTAAGGGGAAGAGATCTCATCTCGTGATGGGAAAAGCAGCAGGCACATACAGGGTGAGGAGGCCCTGTTGGCAGCTCCTTGGAGACCATTTAATTCAGTTTAAGTGTGGGTCACATGAGTGTACATATTTGTCAAAATTCACCTAACTATACTTTTAAGATCTATGCATCTCACTGTATGCAAAAGTAAGAGAGGGGGGAAAGTTCTAATAAATGTAAATCAAGATTCCTTCACTTTCTGAGTTTTTTTTTTTTTTTTTGAATTCTCTTTCCAGAATCAATTAAATGGATGAAAGAAAGTCTGAAGACCAAAGAGAAAAATTAAAATTGCTCATGAGGTCTTTCATAAAACTGTTTTTGAAGAGTTATAATGTATAACTTGGCTACTTGCACAAACTAATCAAAACTTGTAGTAGTTGAGTGTTTTACCTTGTGCCGGGGTCAAGTTCAGTGTTGGAAAATACAAGCTCTGGAGATAGACGACTTGGGTTCAACTCTACCACTCGCTCGCTAGCTGTGTAAACTTGGTGGTGGAGTAAACTCTCTGTGCCTCGTTTCCCCCACTTGTAAAAAAGAAATGGTGCCATGTCACTGACAGCTGTTACAGGAGTTAGAAGAGGCCTTTGCGAAGCGTTTAGCCCAGCGTCAGACATCTACTATGGAGTCGGTGTGGACCAGCGAGACCATGAGAAGAGATAAAATGCCCCCAAATAATAAGCATTCCATAACTCAACAGCTAAAGACCTTCTCGAGTTAACCACACTCTCGGCCCCCGCCCCCTCCATTGGTACCTCCGAATCACACACGCACACACCTCCCACCCCCGATCTGTTCTGTCTGCGGGCGCCGTTAGCTGAAACTGAACCCTAAATATCTGGACTCTTGTCATCATAAGATTATGTGTGGGAATGCAAATCTCTCTAAAGAAGAATCTTATCATTATTAAGGCTGTTTATAAGAAGATGGATTCTCCAGTAAAGGGCCATTTTCTAATCACTAGGCATTAAAGGAGAGAAGGCTTAATAACTTTTCAAGTTTTCCTCCTTCATGTTGCCGGAAGGAAATGTGCTTCAATTCTAGTTCCCACATGCCGTGTGTCTTTGCACGGGTCAGCCTTGCTGAACCATAATTTCCTCACCTAAAATGGAGATAATGATAACCATGTTTAAGAAACTGTCGTCCATATTAGTGGTGATATATATCAAGTACCTCGCCCAGAGTGAATACTCTAGGTGGTTATCACGACCACACATACATATGAAACCCGAATTGTATGTCAAGCCCTGTGCTGGAATTCGCAGTCCACTGGGAATACAGATATAGCAAGATATAATTACAATCCAGAATGAAAAAGTGGCATGGAGTATGAAAACAGTTCTACAAGAGCAATGAGGAAAACTGCCTGCCAGGGTAATTATGAAGTAAAACTGAAAATTAAAAACAAACAGAGCTCAATTGTATTTGATTATTAAATTTAAAAGATTATAGTGGTGCTTGAAAAGCACTCTGAAATGTTTATATTTGGTACGATTGGAAATACAGACTTGAGATATTAAACCTGACGAAGGTTATAAGAGAAAGAGAACAAATTTTGAAGTCAAAAGATTACGATTCTAGTATCGACGGCTACTTTGTCTGCATGAACTTGGATAATCAATATACGCATCCTGTGCCTCAGTTACATAATCTGTTTAATGGGAATAAAACGCTCTCTTACCATGCTGGTTTTAAGGGTTCTGTGGAATAATACACATGAGATCATACAGCTGTTAACCTCAAAATAAAAGGCCTTTTGAAATGAGAAGCAACAGGCACACATTTGAGATCAAAAAGAGTGGCTATTCAGGAAGCGTTAATTCAGGCAGAAGCCCAAACAGCGTTCCAATTAGAAGCAAAAGTAATGGGAATTCATAAGCGGAGCAATTACAACCACAGAAGGAAGGCATCGCTATCGGTGCGGATAACATAACCTAGTGATGCTAATTCTGAACAGTGTTTTTAATTTTCAGTCCAGTAGCCATCAGTTCAGTAGTCACAATAGCTGCCTTCTTATTATCCTTGCAAGCAGTTCTTTGTGACAAGAGGTTGCTTTAGGCCCTGTCCGAAGATTGTTTTGCCCTGTTTTAACATCCACAGGTTTGAGACATAAGACGTGCAAGGCAATTCCTCTGGAATGACAGCTCCCTTTTAAAATGGCTTCGTTTATTTATTTTTTGGCACAACGCAGAGCTAAACACAGCTGGGTAGATGTCTGGTCCTCCTACTGAAATATGACATGGGTCATAGAGTAGTTCCGATCTCTTTAGTTCCAGTAACGGAGTGACCTACCTGAGAACACTTTTATGATCTCGCAGAGTGAGAAGTCCAAAGCCTGGTCCATAGAGTTGTCCCAGCAAGACTTTGTCCGTGGATCTGCTCTGCCATCACCAGCTGTTTGGTTTCATCCTTCATCTGTCCTTCAGGATGGCTATGGCACCTCCAGAACTCACAACCTTGTTCAAAGGTGTCCAGCAGCAAAGGAACTTCTTTCTTCCTGCCTGAAATTGGTCCTCCTGGAACGAAGCAGCTCCCAAACGTTTTGCTCATTTGTTCATGGGGTTTATAGATGTCAACATTTTCTGTGATAGAAACTAAGGCTGATCATTTAAACATATTTATTTATTTTACAAGTAACAAACTTATTTCATGCTGTGAAATGAGCATTTTAATAGAAAACCATCATATTCGCTAAACCAAAAACTATAGTTATTTTTTTAATAAAAAAAAAATAGTGAGAAGTGGCATTGGTTTTAGTGGACAATTGGGTGCCACCACCTTAATTCCTGCTAAGGTACAGTCTTACCCTCCATCCCTTTGCATCTTCAGCACACACGTCAACACAGTGGCAAAGACACATGACGTCTTAGTATTATTGTGACGACAATGTTGCCATCCTTGAATACAGGAAGAGTCACATTTTGAGAGCTGCTGTGCATTTTAATAGATAAAAAACAAACAAACGAACGAACAAAAAAACCAGCTTTAGTTAAACAAACCTCCTAACAGAAGAAATACAATTTTATAGTAAATGGTTGATTGAATAAATCTTATTAAAAACATGCTCTACCTGCTTTTATTTAGTATAAGACTGGATATTTTTTTTTAAATTACCATCAGCTATATTTTATTTATTTAAGTATTAATAAATGTTTATTGTGGAAATTCAGATATATAAAAAAGTCAAGTTAAAACAATTTAAATGATAATTCCCCCAAGTTAGAGATAAATCCCGTTAATATTTTAGCGAGCATCTTTTCTTTCTTTCTGCACATTTATACTATTTTTGCAACCTGCCTTTTTTTTTTTTTTACCTTAACATGGTCTCATGAACATTTTTTCATATCATTAAATATTTATGGGCAACATCACTCTAAATTATTCAGTTCCCCTTTGACAGGACATCACATTCTGCCTGCAGTGCCAGGTCGCTTGGTGAGATCGTTTTGAGAACCGGTGGCCTGGCATTTAGGAACTCCCTTGTGGTGGTGTTTAGTGATGAAGCTGCCGCTTTGACTCCTTGCGGCCTTTCGACAACTCCTAGCTACTCACGGACATCCTACGTCCCATCTGCGTGTCCTGTCCTTGTCTTGGATTATTCTCCTCACAATGGCTGCAGCCGCTCCTCTGTCCCTTTGCATTTGCTTGGCTGGCAAAGCGTCTTCCAGGTCTTTCTGACACCATCTTCTCCTTCCTGGTACCCGTCTCATCCTGCCGCAAATCATCCTCTTCAAATGGGACTGTTTCCTCATTGCCCTCTGAATCTTAAATTTCCATGACTCCCTTTAACTCCCAGTGTCAACCTAACAGCATAGCCTAGACCTAATGGCTCTCTACCTGCCTCCAGCCTTGATTCTAGGTTCCCTGTTTACTTGGACCCCCAACTCCATCCAGTCCACTGAGGGACTACAGAGCCCACTGTGCCAAATCACGTTTTTCTAAAATGATCACAACAATATTTCCAGTTCTACGCATTCTTGCAGAAACTTTGTTTTGCCCATCAAATGGCGAAAAACAATATTTTCCCTTCTCCTGAAAGTGGGTTTTTGTGGCTGCCTTGAACATGGTGGAGTGACATTGCATAAGTCTGAAAAGGAGGGACAGCTTCCATCTGTCTCTCTCTCTCTCGGGAAATATACCACTGGAGCCCTGGGCCAGCGTCGAAGAAGGCTGGCTACCCTGAAGCCATCGTGCTGGAGAGGCCACATAGAGAAAAAGGGGGAGAGAATGAGATGCCCCAGGAGGCCCAGCGTTTGCAGGCACCAGCTGCTCGCGTCTCCCCAAACAGATGTGGGAGTGAGCAGGCCTCCAAAGAGTGCAAAAGTTCTAGATATGGAACTGACCCAGCTGACGCTGAGCAGGGCAGGCTCAAGTTGTCACTGCCGACCCCTGCAGAATTGCAGACTCACGAGCAAAATAAATGTCATTGCCGCTTAGATCACTAGATGTTGGTATGGCTTTTAATTAGCAGTGGATAAAGAGAACACACACCCTGCCCCTTCCTGCCATTTCTACAGCAGATGAGTGTTCCATTCTTTCGACACTCTCAGCCTCACCAGCCCTGGGCACTCCCAACACACGTAAAACCGTCTGCAAGCCACTTGCCAGTCTAGCAGCTCTGTCTTCAGGCACTGATGTACTCGGTTTGTCTTCTTCTTGGGCCCTCATCTCTTTATTCTTAAAAAAAAAAAAAAAAAAAATAGTCGGTAGTTGGCCACGGGGATGGGGAGCAAGGCAGAGGGAATGTAGTTAGCATTAATATGATGGCTAGGTGGAGGGCCAGGGGAGGGAGAGAGCAATTGGGGAGATCATTTTATGAAGTATATAGATGTCTAACCAATGTACTGTGTGCTTGAAACTAATTTAAATAGATAAATTTAAGAAAAAAATATACCATTTGACTCATACAAAATACTATTCTTAATATAATATGCATAAGATTCAAAACATTTAACATATGCATATGAAATAATATATGTAATAGATACATGTTAAGAAGCATAGTAATAAAACACATAATCGTGAGCTAGATGTCACCAGTGTCATAATTACATCTCACCATTACCCTGTGAACACCTTTCCTGGAGAATTTTGGGTTTATCATCCCTCCTTTAAAAAAAAAAAAAATATATATATATATATATATATATATATATATATATGCGTGTATACACACACACACACACATATTTTATCCCTAAACAATGCATTTTTCATTATTTTGGGTTTTATAAAAACAGAATCATTCTCTACATAATGGTCTACACCTGTCCCTTTTCAACCCACCTTACGTTTTGAAATATATCTATATTGGTGTGTAGCAGTGATTCATTTTCACTAGTGTGTAAAAATCCATTAGGTGAACATACCTCAATGTCTTTACTTATTTTCCACTTGACGAGCACTGGAAATGGGTCCAGTTTCTTTGCTGCCATGGCCGTGTTTGCATAAACGTTCTTATACACGTGTCCTAGGTCACAAGCACAAGACTACGTACAGCTGAGCAAAGAATGTAGTGTACACGGAAATGGAATTGTTCAGGTTTACCGGATGATGCCAGATTGTTTTCAAAGGCTTTGTACTAATTTTTACCTCCAATAGCAGAATACAGGTATGATCACCAACACTCAGCATTGTTGGGTATCTTAATTTTTGCTCATTTAATGGTTGTAATCGATCTTAATTTGTGTTTAACTGGTTACTGATTAGACTGAACATCTAAATATATATAAATATACATATATATGTATATTTATATATATTTATCTGTATATGTGTTTTTAAGACAAGTATGTGTCACTATATATCGCACACATATCTATTGAATTTTCTTCCTTTGAAAGGGCTTGTTCAGGGCTTTTAGCCATATTTTTGTTGAACTTTTATATTTTCTTATTGATTTGAATTAAATCTTTAATATATTTTGGATATGGGTCTTCTGTTTGCTTTGTGTGTTGCAACTCTTCTGCCAGTTTGTAGATTGTCTTTTCATAATCTGTATGATGCCTTTGGATGAATAGAAATTGTTGATTTTTCATGTAATTAAATTACAATCACATCCTTTATGTCAATATATCTTTCTTATTGGAAAATGGGGAAGGCTATGTAAGAAAACCTTTCCTGCTTGCACATTATAAAAATATTCTCACATTTTTAATGTTATCTCCCACATTTTGGTCTTTAATACATGTGGCTTCATGTAAAATGGGGATGAATTTCATTTTCAGCCATATGAATAACCAAATAATCAAGTCCATTCATGTGTTGGTCATCTTTCCTCAGTTATCCAAAATTTGATCTCTATCAAATTCTAGGCTTCAACATATGGATCCCTATATGGGCTTTTTCTTCTATTTCACCAAAAATCTTACTTATTTTACTCCAATAGCACATGGTCTTTGTTACTATAACTTTGTTGTTCTAATAGGAATAGGGTAGAGCAAGCTGTCCCATCTGACTTATTCTTTCTCAGGCATGTCCCAGATATTCATAGGCTTTGTATTTCTGTGTAAATTTTGGCATCAGCTTGCCAAATTCTAAAACAATAGACTGAGAATTAGGTTGGAATTACACTGAATCTATAGATTAGCTTGAGAACATTTGACATCTTAAAATATTGAGACTTCATGTTGCTAAAAATTATATATCTACTCATTTATTAAAATCTTTTAAAAAAGCAATAAAATTTTATTATGTTAATATAGGTGTTGTACCTCCTTTAACAGAACTATTTATATGAACCCTATGCTTTTATTACTATTGAATATTAATGATATCTTTAATTTTTTGCTTGAATAGAAAAATCCAATTAAAATATAGTGATTTCATATACACCATTTAACTAAACATTAGTTTTAGTAATTTGGAGATACTTTAGAGTTTGATACATTGACAATGATGAGCAATAAATTAATGTATTTTTTTTTCCATTTCTTTCTATATGTTAACTTTTCCCCTTGGTTTATTGGCTAAGGTTTATAGGGCAATGTTGAATAAAAACAGAGACAATGAATATTATTGTTTTGTTCACAACTTAAAAGAAACTACAGATATATCTCAAACCATGTTATACAGCTAAAACTAAAGCAAAGTTTATGTCATTTATATTTCAATAAAAAATTCTCTGTGGAGTCTGTAATGATATCCTTTTTTTTTTTTTTTTCATTTGTATTATTAGTGATTTGTGTCTTTTCTCCTCTTTTTTTTGCCTGGCCAGAGGTTTATCAATGTTATTGCTTATTATCAAAGAACTCGCTTATGATTTCATTTATTTTCTCTATTTTTTTTTGTATTCTCTTTTATTAGCTCTACCAGTTTTAGTTTTATATGTTTTGAAGCTTTTTTATTGGATATGTGCAATTTAGGTTTGTTTCATCTTCTGTTAAACTGATTCTTTTATCATTATGATACCTCTCTTTATACCTGATAATTTTTCTTGCTTTTAAGTCTACTTTGTCTTCTATTATATAGCCATTCTATCTTTCTTTTGATTAGAATTTTCATTACACAGTTTTTATATTTTTTAACTTTTAGCATACTTACATCATATTTAAAGTGAGTTACTTTTAGACAGGATATAGTTATCTTTCTTATCTAAAGATAAGTATATACTTATCTTTCCTATCTAATTTGATAGTCTCTGTCTTTTAATTATCCTGTTTAATTCATTTACATTTAATGCAATTATTAAGTTTGTTTGTTTTGCAGTCAATTTTACCATTTTATAATTTATCATGTGTTACTTTTTTCTTTCCTCGCTTTCCCTATCTTGACTTATTTTGGGTTATTTAAATCATGTTTTTATTCCATTTTTATCCATCTATTGAGCTTTTGACTGTATCTCTTTTATATTTTATAGTGATTACCCAAGGGATTATAATATTTATGCTTAACATTTCATTTTCCAATTAATATTTTACCATTTCAAGGAGAATGCAAAAAACACTACTGTCATTCAGGTCTTTTTACACCCTCTCTTTCTATTGTTATTTTCATGCACATTATATCTAAAAACATTGAGAAACCCCATCAGACAGTATTATACTTTTTCAATTCAATTATCATATATATTAAATATCATAAGAGGAAAGAAATAATCTATTTTCTAATAGTTTTACTGTTTTTATGGCTCTTCTTTCGTTCCCAATGTTTTAATTTTATTTCTAGCATCATTTTCTTCCTTTTGAAGATCATTCTCTAGCAATTTTTTAAAGAGAGGGTCAGTTGTTGACAAATTTACTTCGTTTTCTTTCATCTGAAAATATCTTTATTTCACCTTCATTCCTGAAGGATATTTTCACTTACTGTAGATTTCTGGACTAACAGCTTTTTTCTTTTAGCACTTCAAAAATATTGCCTACCTTCTTCTGGCCTCCACAGCTTTGATGAGACTGGAGACATTCACGTAATTGTTCTTTTAGAAAAATGTATCCTTTTTCTCTGGCTGCTTTTGGAGTTTTTTCTTTGTCTTAAGTTTCCCACAGTTTGATTTTGATTATGATGTGTCTGAGAATGGATTTCTTAGAGTTTATCCTATCAGAGTTCATTTAGAAATTCTTTCATGGAAATGAAGCCCGGGGCAGTTGAGATTCCTATGAAAAAAAAAAAGAAAAAGAAAAAGAGGGGAAGCAAAGAAGAATACTTAGGAAGAGTTTTTGACTATTCTGAGTTCTAGGAAAGGTTTGGCCAGGCCAATGGTTGTTCTTGGGCCAAAGCCACCAACGGGTAGAATCTCACATCTTGCATGCTTGGGTTTGTATTAGTGCCTCCACCTTGCTTGGCCAGTGACTGGGAATAACCCCTGAGAAGCATAGCCTTGGCATGAATGAAGGGGCGAATTTGGAAGGACAACAGCTGAGATCATCAATCAATTATGCTCCCTGCAGTAAGAGATTTAAGCGGCACGTTTTTATGGCTGCCTAATCTAGTTTACTCTGTAAATTATTTCCCTAGCACCTGTGTGGTGGGTAGACTGTAGGGGCCGGGGACAAACAGGGATAGCAGTTATATTAGAGCTCTATTAGTGAGAGTGATTGATAGTGTTGGAATTGGTGAGAAGAGCTTAGATTTTGGATATGTTTTTTAATGTAAGGGCAACAGAATTTTCCAAAAAAGTAGTTTTGGTGTTTGGGATAAAAGACGGGAATAACTCAAGTTTTTCAGCTTGAACAGCTCAGAGACAGTCAGGGAGTGAGACACTTAAGTTTCTGTCAGAATAATGGGAAGGAATAAAGGAGAAAAAAATGGAAGAAATTGAATTATAAAAATCAACATTTGCTTATAAGCAGTTTAGATTAAAGAGTGAGAGAAAGAAAAATCTCTCTAAAGAATACAAGCAGTTTTTAAGGAATGACAGAAGGGAATTTCAAGTTCACGTGGGTATGAAAGAGTAAGACCCAGGGGAGTGAGGAGACTGACAATTACCTGTTAGACCTTTATCATTGACAAAGCTGATATTTTCCGCCGTCTGGGTTAACACGACAACCTTAGATGCACGTGTGACGTGACACTTAATCGGCAGCTCAGATCAAACCTAACGTTGAAGTCTTTCATAAGAATGAACCTTAGCAGCTCAGACTTTTCAGAGTTGAAGGAGCCCTTAGAAATCCTTAGTCCATCCCCTCAATATATGTGTGAGAAATCGAGGAGGCCCAAGAGGGGCAGAACACGATCCCAAATCACCAAGCCCTTTAATCTCAAGAAAAGCAGTGAGACCAGCTATCCTGATGTCCCGGCTCACACGTTTCCTTGCTCCTGAACTGAATGCGGGCCTCTAGCTCTCCATCAGATGTGGATTGCGTCGGGATCCACTGCCACAGTGTCTGGGTCCACGCACCTGAGACGCCTCTGCTCAGGTAGCGAGGGCCTCAGTATCCCATGCCCGTCCTCCCTACTGTAGCTGAAGCATGACACCGATTCTCTTTTTCTAGAACAGACTTTATCGTCTCGTAGGAGACCTCAGACTCACCTGCAGAGCTCTATCAAAATATATGCTCCTGGTCCCAATCTCAGAGTTTCTAACACAGCAGGTCACCCAGACAGGAAGTTAAAGAATTTCCAGTGTAACTTCCCACAAAGCGTTTCGTAAGGGAGGCGACATGCAGTGCACGGTGGTAATCCCAGTGGATGCCCATACCCTCACTCACGGGGCTGAGGGCAACTTCGCCAGGCTTCGTTCCCAGTTCTTCCAGGAACAAGCTATCATTGATGGCATGCTCAAGTCAGCATGTCTGGACCTTTGTTGTTTGATTCATTTTTTCTCTTTGTTGCCAAGAGAATTCTTTAGGTCTTTCTCCATGGTTAGTCCTCCAAGGCCCAGCCCATTGGCCTCCTACATCCTACTGCTCTGAGATATTTCTATAGCCCGTGGACAGACACTTCCAGATGCATAGCTGCGGTTTCTATTATATTTCAAAACCCATGGACCTCCCTCTGTGTAAAAAGTCTTGTGTTTTCCTAGAGAAGCTTCCCAGAAGATACAAATCTCAGCTGGACAAGCAAGGTGAGTAAGACTGGGAAGTGGGTGGAGGAAGGAGAAGGAAGAGCCATAATGATGGAGGAGAGAGTAGGTGACATTGGGGGATACTGCTGCAGAATTCAGGTGTTCGAGGTGTGATATTCTAGATTTACAGAGGTGATGCTACATCCACCAGGAAGACCTCCTTGATTCCTAGCTGGAAGTTACTCGGCCCTCCTCCAAATCCCTCCTCTAAATCTCAGTTTATCTGCTCTCTCCTGTGGCATTCAAGACATACTGTTTTATGACATGGGTATCTGTGCTCATGGAATATTTCTACCCATAAATCTTGGATGCCTTTAAGGAGGAAAGACCAGGCTCAGCAAAGTAGTTAAATACATACATAGATTTAGAATCATAATGCCCAGTTTGAAGTTTAGGCTCTGCTACTTAGTACCTTTGGGACTTCAGGAAAGCCCATTAAACTCTTTAACCTGACCTCCATGGCTTTGGAACCGGACAAAATGAAATAAAGAAACAGCGTGATTCATTCAGTAAACGTTTGCCGAGCGGTCACTCTGTGCCGGTAAGGAGGGAATGAGGTCCTGGGAACGGAGCAGTAAAAGAACATTGAGGACCCTTCCCTCATGGAGCCCATTTTTTAGTCATGGAGACAATAAATAAACTGAAAACCAGAATCATAAAATAGAGACAGGGAGTGGCAGTCACGAGGTAGGTGAGACGTGACAGATCACTTAATATCCTCTGAGCCTCCAGTTCTCCCCACCTGTGAGATGAGGTGACCTTGGCCTTCCCTGTCTGTCTCAAGACTGCTGCAGGGAGCAGAAGGGAACAAAAGGTTAGGGGCACCGCACAGGTGACAAGCTTCCTCTCGCCGGGCACCGGCTGGGCTCAGGTACGTGCTGTGCCCCTTTCTGTATTGATGCCCGCGTCCCCCTCTCGGCAGCACCATTAGCCGCGTCGCAGGAGACTGAAGCTCAGAGTCCTGAGTCACACAGCTGCTGAGTGACAGACTCTGGAGTTAAGCCGAGGTTTATGGGGACTCCAGAGAATGTCATTTTCCACTAGACTAGCTTTAACCGCTCTGAGGATGGAGTTACAAGTGTGTCACACGAGAAGAGGAAAAGGTGAGCATGGGAGGACTCAAATTCAAGGGTTTACTCACCCCTCGTCAGCTGTAAGACCTAGAATAGTATTACCTGCTCAGAACGTATGTCCTCCCTTATAAAGGGGGTGATAATGCAGGTCCCGTGGGGCCTGAAGGAATTCAGATCTTGAAGGGCAATCTGGTCAGCATGTTGTTGACAAGTCTCCCAGAGACCCCAACCCCCGGCATTCATATCCTTGTGAGGTCCCCTCCCATAGGGTGTGGCAGGGCCTACCACTCCAGTCTAATGAACGCATATGGGAGAAGCGATGGGACGTCAATTCTGAGGCTAGGGTATAAATGACTGTAACGTGCGTCTTACTGGAACTCCTGGGGAAGCCATCTGGGACAGAGCTGGCCAACAGGCCCTCAGTCCAGCAGCCCGAGAAGAACGGAATCCTGGGACCAATGACATTGTAATCTGGAAGAGGGTCCTGTCCTGGGCAAGCCTAGAAATGACTGTGGCCCCACTGACAACTTTATTTCTCGCCATCAACACCTTGACCGCAGGACCGTAAGAGCCACTGAGCAGAAGGGCCACCCAGCTAAGCCACGCTCAGACTCTTGGCCCAGGGACACTGGAGGCTCACAGATGCACTGTTTCAGTCTCTTCGTTGTGGGCTGCTCTGTTACGCAGCCAGTGACAACCGTTACAGGTGACATACGCAGTACGTGATGGACCGCCCTCCTGGGGGCTGGGGGCACCTTGTCACGAAGCTCACTGACGTTTCTGCACCCGAACCTGTGTGGATTTCCATTCTGCGCGTTAGATAAAGATCATGGATAACCGCATTTTTCCAGTTCGGCAACATTAGTCGGTGCCAAACGTACGCGCGAACACCTGGCTTCCAGAGGTTTCAGGGAAATGGCTGTGGACTTTTTGCACATTCCCAGGGATGAGCCAGGATCGACGACAAGGTGCTTGGGAACTTACTTAGCAACACTGCAAAGCCCGGTGGTGGCTGGTTCCTCTTATGACTGATGTAAACACAGTCCTCCGGCTCAGACTCCTGCCCGCCCCCAGGGACGCAGAGGAAACCAGGGACATGGGGACCTACACAGATCAGGCCGGGCCGTGACACTGCTTGCCAAGCTGCTGCTGAAAGAAACGTCTGTTCAGTACACACGTGCTCAGCACCTGTCACGGAACGTTGCTTCGACCTCGAAGAAGGCGTGAGGGATGCACCCGACTAGGACCCAGGCGTGGGGGATGAACCCCACCAGGACCCAGGCGTGAGAGATGTGCCCCACCAGGACCCAGGCGTGGGGGATGCGCCCCACCAGGACCCAGGCGTGGGGGATGCACCCCACCAGGACCCAGGCGTGGGGGATGTGCCCCATCAGGACCCAGGCGTGGGGGATGCGCCCCACCAGGACCCAGGCCAGCCTGTGTGAGCCTCCCTCAGTTCCACGGCCCGATTTCCAAGAATGAGACCTCAGCCCTGCCGGATGTCATTGGAAGCCGAACCTGGAACTTCCTGAAGACCGTGTCATGAGCAGGAAGGCGGGGGCCACAGAGCAGGCTCCTTTGTCCCTGTTGGGTCCATGGTCACCTCCACCGGCCTGCAAGGTCTCCATCAGGGGCCCCAGAACCAGCTCTGAGCAGAACTCGGGCTGAGTGCACGAGGGGTCACGAGATGTTTCCAGCTCTGGCTGGAGGTCGTAGAGCTTGGCAAAGCTGGGATCGCGCGCCGGCCACATAGGCACGAGCAAGGTGGTCTAAAGCCATCTTTGCAGACTCGGAGGGACCGTCCTCCTTCAGGATTTTATCTAAAGTCCCTGAATTTTAATGGTTTCAGTCTTGGGGAGGTGAAAAGAAGGGAGAACACGCTTGATCTGTTGTTTTCTCCCAAGCTGCAGGCTGAGTTTTTGTTTTGCTTTGTTTTAACCAAAATTCAATCTCGTCGCTGTCTGCAGAGTGTCAGTGACTCCCGTAGACGAATCCTCCTCCCACCCTTGTGCGCCGATGCAGGAAGATGCTCCACGTTTTCCCAGAGCGGCCCCCAAATTCACCCCCACACACACCCCAAAAGCTGATTTGGTTTTTAAACCCGGCGTGGTGTTTAACACTTCCGAGGGCTGGTTTCGGCACTGCCTTCATTGTAATACCATAACATCGCTGCAGGCAATTTTCTTTGATTTAATTAGAGGAACCGTGGTATGTTTTTTTTTTTTTTCCTTTTTTTGCAAAAAGGCTTTATTATGTAGAAATGAAATATGTATAAATTTAATTTTTAATCCTGTCACTACAGTGTGGGAAGGAGCAAGCTGATTCTTTTAATTTACCTTCTTTGTTTAAGAAAAAAAAATTAAATTAATCTCATCACAAATGTTTATGAGTAATTGATTTGGTTTTTGCACTCCAGTCAGAAGTGAGGGAGTTGACTGCTGGACCCATCCTCCATCTAAAACCTGATACGACTGACTTTCTGTGGATAAATACTCGCTGGGCGTCAACCCTGTTCCCTATTCTCAGGGGACGGTGGCCGTACTGCGGTGAGGTACAGAAGCAGCCCTCGCTGCCCTTCAGACGGGAGGCTCTGTGGCCAAGGAGAAGGCATGGCACAGGAGCAGGTCTTTGTTGGAACACGAGGAATGCGCTACCTGGCCTTGGTGACCAGGACCATCCTCGGCTCCACTGTCCACATGTCTAACCACCGCAGCTGAGTCTGATGTCACCTGTGGTTACAAACGTGAAAATGTTGTCTTTCCGAAGGGCTAGGGCAAATAACAGACTACTAAAGAATTTCTGCAGAATTCTAGCTTCCAGCTCCAGTGATTCCATTTGGCAGGTCTGGGGTGGGGTCCAGGAACTGGCATGCGGCCCAGGTGTTCTCCTGCAGGTTATTGGATATCCGGAGCGGACAGCAGAGTTGCTTATAACCTGCGCTTATCAGCCTTCCGTTTGTAGTACACCATTCTACTATCCATGCCTTCGGACTCCGTTTAACTGGATATATAATCATTATATAGCACGGTGTCATTTTATTATTATTTATATAATTATGACATATAATTACATTATAAATTACAGTGATATCACTAATTATATATAAAACACTTTTAAATATTATATATAATTATAGTGTGTGTGTGTATATATATATATATATATATATATATATATATATATATATATATATATATATATGTTGTATAATAGAGAAGGCAGAACATACAGTGAAAGAAAACGAGTCACATTGGTTCGATTTTTGTATGAATTCTAAATTTTCGTTTGTTTGACAAAATAGTTTTCAAGCTTTTCGACAAAAACAGCCGTCCATTTAGACCTGGGCTTCTCACGGTTGGCTGTGCGAGCATTCGGGGCCGGGTGTTTTTCGGCTGTGGGACATCCTGTTCAGAGCAGGGTGCGTAACAGCATCCTTGGCCTCCGCCCGCTGGACGCCAGTGGCACCCCCACCTCCTGAGTCGTGACAACCGGAACTGGCCATCGACATTGCAGAATGCTCCCGGGAGAGCAAAGTCACTCCCAGCTGAGAACCACTGAGTCTTGCCACGGCCCAGGATGCCCCTGAATGTCTAACCAGGAGGTCGTGAACTTCGTTTGGTCTCTATCGAGCAGGGAATGGTGGATTGGAGGTGGGTTTCGGAGCCTGGACTTGGTGGCAGCGGGTAGCACAGCACAGAGTCATTGCACATGGTGCCAAGACCTTTGGCCACTCAACCGATCACAGTCCCTTTGGATAAACACCAGCTGCGTGTGATGATTCGGGAAGCGGGACCTGGCTCCTTTCCCCATGCGGGCCAGTTACCAGGAGCAGTGTCAAAGCAGAAGTGTGTCTCAGGCTCACCCGGAACCTAGCACATGCGTGTGAGCATGGAGGCCAGGAGGACACGGGACCGTGGCATCTGGAGGTGGGTGAAGCAGCATGCGAGGCGTGCGGTATGTTCTGGCGGCGGCATCGGCCAACCCCAGGCCGCTTGGTGGCAGGTTCCCCTGTAACCTGGGGATCAGGACTGAAAGATCTCTGAGCCTAGAAGTCTGCAGGGTGGCTGCCAGGGCGAGCCCACGCCAGGCTCGTAGACCTAGTTTGTGCCTGCGCTTCGGTGCCTGGACCATCCTTCTAGAAGCCGTCTTTTTGAACCCCTTCCCTTGTGATGGAAACCGATCTGTGACTTCCTTAGGCGGACGAGCATACACTGCAGAGCCAACGTCCGTGACCACACGTGACCTCTGTGAGCCCTAACTCCCCTGGACTGAGAAATAGAGGAGCTTCCTCTCAGATGCACCTCGCTGTTTACATAAAGGTGTTTTCAGTAAATGGCAGACAATCTGATTTGCGGGTAAAGGGACAAAGAGCACCTGGGGATGCCTGTTTCCAGAAACTGGGTTATTTTAAGCCTCTTTACATAATCAGCCAAGGACACTCTGGGATTTCAAATGACTTAACCAGTGTGGACAAGGCTTAAATTTGAAATGGCCGGATGATCATCGGGTCCTCAGCCACTGGGCACCCTGGCCTGGTCCCCACACTCACTTCCAACCGTCGTGACTGTCCTTTGGAAACAACGGGGTGGTTGGGACAGTCACAGGCATGCAGAAGGGGCATATTAATAGCGTCCCTTTGACGGCCTCCTTGCCCACGTGTGGAAGTTTCCTTGTTCTTCCCGAGTAAAGGGCTCCCATGTAGGCGTCCACTGTTAACTCTGACGCTCATCATCTTTTCCCTCATCTGACAGTCATCTCATCAAGATGTGGTCGGGTGGTCACACACAAAGTATTCCCCACTTAATGCCTTTTCGTTTGCCACCCTCTGGAAAAACGTTTTTACGGGATTTTGCTGTATTTGGCTAAATAATGGGTTTATTAAAACATATCATGTTTTCCTGGAAGTCTGGTCGGTTGTTGGAGCTGAACGGGCATATTTAACCAAATCGAAAACTTGCATTATTTACCTCATAGTTTAAAAGGTGGCTGCTCACACATCGGAGGCAGAAGTTGAACGGCGCTGGGTGAGGTCTCTCGTGGGTCTGACAAAGCCACACGATCCTGATGCTTTTGTTCTTTATGTGGATGCCTGGAAAAAGTAAACTGCACTTCAGTG
>CM053509.1:3573005-3593580 GCA_028627145.1 Eidolon dupreanum
GTCAGCCTAGCCCTCTCGGGTGGCTGACCCTCAGCTGGCTTAAGAGCCTTAGCACCATCCATGATGGAAGGACACAGAAATGGAAGGTGGTGGAAAGTAGCCTGTTCAGTTCAGTGGAGATGTGGGGGGTGTGAATTATGGGGGTGGCGAGGGCACTAGCAGAGAGGCGGAGCCCAGGAAGGGCCACCTCTTAGATGCAGAGCTTGGAAATACGGCCAACAGACCCGGCCTTGAGACCTTCGGAATCACTCTGGGTCACTGACTCTCAGTTTCCACATCTATAAAACAGGCATAATTATCACCACCCGGAAATACTGTGACGCATCTAGCACATGATCTAAGTAAACAGTCCGGCATGCTGCATGCTACCTGGGGGGTCCTTAGCATCAGCTCCTCCGTCCCGGCCCGGTGGTGCAGGAGGTGGGGGAGGGTGGGACTTGCTGGATTTGGAATCTGAGTAACCGTGTAAAAATCCCACCCCCACGACCTCGTTGTGTGACCTCAACCGCCTTGCTCAATTCCTCGGACCCCTTTGGGGGGCCGCTGGGCTGGTTACTGACACCTGGATGCTTATTTACCTTTTTCCATCGGTCCCACTGAGTCACGCATTTTAAACACGTCGCTGTCTGGGACATGATTCACGTTTGGGAGGCAGGACACGTCCTACCCTGGCTGGTGATAAATAGAACCTCATTTTTAGATGAGTTGAAGCTGAAAATCTCTCCTTCATTGTTCCCTGGTCTGGACTCTGCCATGGCTAAGCACGCCCACCACCTGAGGGGCTGTCCTGGGACCTGCTTCACCTGTCGTCCCACCCCGCGGCTCCGTGGGTGACGGACGCGCACTCCAGGGCCCGCAGCAAGCTCTGCTCTGATGTTCGGCGTTCCCAGCTTGCGTGTCTGCCCTGCGCTGAGCTTCGGGGCCCAGGCTTATTTTTGTGTTTTCATCACAGGCTGCCATGGGACTCTCCTAGGAAAACTGGCCCCCGACTCTCTTAAGAAACAAACAGCCTCTCCTAGCGCTTCAAAATAATTATCTCCAAAAGGGAACGAGGCAGCCCATCCATTGTCAGCCCTAAATGACATCATGGCTGGTGTGCAGTATTTAGAAGATTAATAACATCTGCTTTTGAAATCACGGTTGGTCGCAGACCTCGGAGCTCGCATCGAGCATATGGGGTATTTTGTATGCACGATGCGCAGGCAAAATCTACACAGCCAAGGCCACAGACTGGAGAAAATGCTCTACTAATAACACGGCTTCTTTTTTGTCAAAGGCCTCCCATGACAGGGGCAGGCACTGACCCCATAAAGATACTCTCCCCCTATTTGCTAGGGTCAGCCTGAAGGGCTGGTATTGATAATTCTCATTTCACTTAAAGGAAAACTAAAGATGCAAGAGATTAAATACCTTCGCTAACTCCTGGCTGAGAGCAAGCGTGGAAGCCAGGATTCAAACCCAAGGAGATGTGATTTCAAACGAGACCCTTGTAACTCTTCCAACCTGTTTCCAATTTTAGACGAGGGGGCGTATTGAGAAGCAAAGGGTTTACGGAGCATCCGTGATGAGGCAGGACCACTCGTCGGTTTATTTCATCATCTTCCTCTAGTCAGGGGAACGCACCCCAGCGAGCGGAGGTTGACCAGAGCTACACTGGGGTCCCTGCAGCAGGCCCCACGTTTGCTTCTCGATGCGGAGGAAAGGGAGTCTCAGAACTGGAGACGAAGAGCTCGCGTGGACTCCAGCAAGGCCGGCTCCCGCTCGAGAACGAACACGGAGAAATGGAAGCGAACGACTGTCTGTATTTTAAACATGTTTGTCTGAGGTTTCTTTTTTCTTTTTTTCTTTTTTTTTTTTTTTGGTTCAGGGTTACAGAAATTGGCAGCCTGCCCTCAGTCTTTCAAGCAGGTTTTGATGAGCAAAAAGAAAAAGAAAGAAAAGAAAAGAAAAGGTCGAAAACAATGACCACGTGCACAATTTTTAAATGTTTTCAGAACGAAAACGGTAGTTTAGACAACTTGAAAAGAAACGCATAAAAAGCCATCCTCGTGCCCCCCCCCACCCCCAGCATGCGAGGGAAGGGCCCAGAGGCTGTGCTGAGAATGAGGATTTTCTTCCCAGACTCCTAACTATGGGACGGCTGAAGGCTGCATCAGCTGCGTATCTGGAAGGCACATTCTCTTCTCATAGCTCCAATTCCACATTTCAAACCATCTCTCAATCTCTAAAGAATGTGAAGGTGAAGGATGAAAAGAAAGAGATGCTTTTAAACCATTTTCCCCAAATCACCTGAGCTATAGATATTATTTGACAATGTGTGTTTTCGCTTGCCAAGCGAGATGTCCACCAACTTACAAAGGGGCAAAAAGAGGAGAAATGAGATGCTCTAGACAACTGGTCTACCCCAGGTGTTCTGCCCGGGCCGACCACAGGGTACGATGGGTGGGTGGTAAAGAAATAGCTCAAAGCATGGATCGTGCAATCCTCAAAGAGGGCTGAGCATCGCGTTCCTGCATTTCACAGACGTTATCGGTCACGGAGGCTGTAGGACAAGATGCACAGACTTTCCACTCGGGTGAGGAAAACTGATGAAAAACCAGCAAAAGTGCAAATTAATGGAAGGATTGCAGGAAGAGTGAGGTGTCCTGCAGAGCAGTCAGGGAAGGCCCTCTGAGTAGGTAGCATTTAATTTACGACCTAACGGAACGAGGAGGCCAGCCATGCAAGGAGAGGGGAGGAAGTTGCAGGAAAAGAGAAGAGCCTGCTCTTCCCTGAGCGGGGACTAGTAAGTGCACAGAGGACAGAGTGACAGCCGGAGGTCGGGGTGCCTGGGAGGTGAGGGGCTGGGTCCTGGGGCTTGGTACGACTTGGTAAAGAGGTCAGATTTAATTCGGAATGCCTTGGGCAATAACTGTAGTGTTTTAAGCAGGGAAGCGCCATATGTCGGGGGCCAGCAAATCCACTTCACTAATTGCTGTTGTAAATAAAGTTTTATTGGCACACGACCACACCCGCTTGTTTACAGACTGTCTGTGGCTGCTCCGGAACTATGAGGACAGACTTGAGGAGTTGTGGCGGAGACCACAGGGTCCCCAAATCAAAGATATTTACCTTCTGGCTCTTTACAGAGAAAGGTCTACACCTCTGTGAGCACTGGTTTTCTTGTCCACAAAATGAAGATGTTAATACACTCGAAGCAGATGAATTTTACTGTGCTCTATGTAAATTTTGTCTCACTGAGGCCGTTAAAGATAAAAATGTCAATGGTATGGGCGTGATAATGCCATACGAAGGGTCAAAAAAGATGTTGAACAAACACCACATAGATCGGCACGCAGAGATCAATAACAGTTTCTGCTGCTCATGCTAACAGCATGCAAGGCAAATCGTATCGTCCTTCATTCACCCACACGCAATGCTTCAGAGAAGTTTAGTCAGTAGCCCGAGGATGCACAGCACTGAATGGTACGTCCAAGGTTCCAGGCCTGGTCTCTGAGACCCCAGCCCTCCTTCCTGCACAGGGTCCTGCCTTCGAAGTCACCACGACTGGCAAAGTCAAGTGAGACCAAAAGATGAGGGTGAATGGCAGGAACGAGAAGCGTTTCTGCATTTCGGTGGGCGGGAGGGAATTTATTTAAAGTCTCTTTTCTTTCCCCGTTTGGTTTCAGGCTGTGTGAATTCTCACTGGCCTGTGTTTCGCTTTGAGCTGGGTGTTGATGTGAGCTCCGCGCGGGGCGTGACGCCTGGCCTGAGTTGGGCTCGGTCGGCGCTGAAACTCTCAGAAACTGCTGAGCTGGGCCCAGTTGCCGGGCGCCATCAAAGGCACCGGCCAGACCGGGGTGTCAGGCCAGCAGCCCACAGCTTCCTCTGGGCCAGAGCACAGTCAGCTCACCTGGTTTCAGGTTTCACGTCGCCTCCTTTCGGGTTTCACTCTCGAGCACTTCACACGGAACCCCACTCCCTCGCGAAGAGCTGCTAGGTGGCTCAGTCGGGGACGGCAGTCCCCTCCCCCAACCCCCAGGTGAGGAGTGCGGGTCTGGCAGGTGGATCTGGGTCTGGGAGCCGGGAACCTCGGGTCTGCATCTGGCTCTGCCCCCAGCTGCTGGTCTGCATGGGCCTGGCCAAGCACAGCCGCCTCTAAGGGCTCGCTCACCCCTCTGTAAAGAGAGGCGTTGGGTTACGACCTCTAAGGGTTTTGAGCTCTGAGGATCTATGAACACTGTGCTAAGGGTCCCTGCTTTCCTGGCCAACTCCCACCCTCTTGTCGCGAGTGTGCTGGGCCACCCTCTACCACTGAGACCTCAGTGGCCATCACCCTCGGCTCCCAGGGCCAGGTGCTTCTTCTCTGTTTCCCACCTGCTCCCAAGGCTCCCTCCCTCCTCCCTCCGTTTCTCTCCTTCCTCCCTCTCGTCCTCCCCGCCTTTCCCTCTCTCCCTCCTTCCCTCTTCCCCTCCCTCGCCATTCTAAGGAGGAGTCTAAGAATGAGTAGGATTTAAGGTTTCACTCGTTCCCTCATTTTTAAGACCTGGAACAGACTTTTGAGATTTTCCTTGTTTCCCTCTCCCATTTCACAATCCAGGAAGCAAAACTCAGAAATGCAAAATCATCATTTTGGGCTATCCAGGAAGTTAACAGGGCCCGAAACCCACCCCTGCGAGCTCCCAGACCCCCACGGGACACACCCCACGGTACCCACCGATCCCCCGTGTCGCCTTTGATTTGAGCCTCTCTGCTGAACAAAGACATGAGAAAGGGGCTTCATTAATACTTATTACACCTTAGATAAATTAACAGCAATTTCCTTCGCTGCAGGCTGGCAACTCTCCAAACATCTGGTCAGGGCCGGGCAGGCCCGGCCTCCCGCCCCTCCGTGGAACAGTTGGGACAGCTAAAGCTCGGAGCCTTGGGGCTCCCCTGGGACCGGTGCTACCTAATGCGCTGTCTGCCAGGCTCGCTTCACTTCCACAACACCTGCTTTCCGGCGCCGAGCTGCCACTCAATCCCAGGCCAGTGAAGCATGGGAGACGGCACACAGGGAGGGGACGCACGGCAGCGGCTGGGGAGGAGATGACACGGCATCTGTGGGAAGGCGGCCCAGTGACAGGTGTGGGGAGGGAGGGAGATGGGGTTGAACATGCGGTGCTATTGGGGGCAGTCACGCCGGTGATGGCTGTGGGGTTAAGGCAGGCCGAGGTTCTCAGAGAGCCCTGCTTACTTGAGGTTAGTCGGCCTGCTTTGTGCTTGGACCTTCTGTGCTGGCTTCAAATCTCCATGACTTCTTCTGGCCTGGGGCATCCTTAGCAGCAATGAAGCCATATGAGAAAGTAGATGGACCATTCAGGATGTGGGTTCTGATCCAAACTCCTCACCGACTGTAGGCAAGTCACTATTCAACATGACACGCTCACGTACCACGCCTCTCCTCTGTGTTGTGCAAGGGCGATATTCTGAGAGACAGACCCACAGGTGACTGAGTCCACGTCTTCTAGCTGATTATTAACCAATTAGGCAGGAAGAGGGGAAAGGAAGATATGAAAAATTATTTTGATATTTATAAATAAATACGGGGAGGAAGAGAGAGGAAGAGAGAAAGGGAAGAAGGGAAGGAGGAAAGAAAAAAGGGAGGAAGGGAAAGGGGAAGAGATGAGGAGAGAACCTTGGGGACATGTGGAGAAGAGGGAAGGGACATCCACACGGGGAGCAGTGGGCGATGGCCAGTGAAGTCTCAGTGGCAGACGGCTGTCTCAGCATGAAGGCAGGAGCTAGCCAGGAAAGTACAGAGGGGCCATCCAGACTACTGCAATAAGTGAATTTGTGGAAATAAGAAAACAGATGTAAAACCCTCACTACAGTGCTCCAAAAATGTTTGCTACAAATATTACCAAATTTTCAGGCAAGAGGGAGCCCTCAGACACAGTGACCACTCAATTTAATTTTTCTTATGGTTTAAATTTAATTAATTTCTATATAGTGAGAAGGGACCACTGGAACATGCTGGACCAAGAGTTGAGGGATTGTGAAGACCATAAACGAAGACCCCCCTGTGGAAGTCACTTGTCCTTATTTTCCCAGCCACCACTTGGTCACCTTGTTTTTTGCTAACAAGCTCCCATTTTGTTCAGGACAGCGATGTACCCGGTCTCAGGGGATGAACCCTGATCGGTAATGAGACTTTTGGTTCAAGCATTTTTGCTTTTCCAGAGACACAATTTCCCAGCCACCTCTGTGATGGGTGTGATCACGTGATATGGTTCTGGCCAATGGGATTTCGGGGCAAAGACTGGCTTTCTGACCTAGCAACAGTGACATAGGTAGAGCTTCCCAGCAGACCCAAATTTCCACTAGTTCCCGAGTGTTAATCAACCACCAGGCAATTTAGAAATGAACATCAGAAGCATAAACCACCAAATTCGAGGTTGAAACCAAAAGATATGGCTCAGAGGCACAGCGTCATCCCTTTTATCATAAGACTTTTGGCCAAACCACTTAACTTTATCAAACCTCCATTTCTCTCTCTCTTTCTCTCTCTCTCTTTCTCTTCCTCCTTAGAAGAATTAGGCCAACAATACTCCGGCCTCCAACGTTGATTCTGAGAAATGTTTGGGCCGTAGAATATGAAAGTACATGTGAAACTCTAACAGTTTATTTCAAAAATGTCATTCTTAATAATAGTATGGTAATATTCCCTTCACTATTCATTATGATATATAATTAATGTCTGTATTTCTCGGTTAATTATATTTTCCTTATATTTATGACCGTTAAACTATAACGGCATACTATCAAACCCCAGTGTTTTCTAATAACGTTTTAAAAATAATTCGAGTCTTTTTCGTAACATTTATTAAGAAAAGGAGGTTGCAAGTTGAAATCCTTTTTTTCCTGAAAAATTTTGTCATTTCATTAATTTTATGTTACCCTATGTCATGAAATATTATATTTCCTTATCTAGTGATAACTCTAGTAGAGATAAAGTTAACGAATAAAATCAAATATTATTTTAAGGAAATAAAATTGAACTTACTAAGTTCTTAGAAAAATATTTGTCCTTCTGACTCAGAAACTTGCCATGTTAACCAAGGTGTTGTCAGAAGTTAGCAAACTTTCCCAGTTACAAGAGTTTAGTGGGATGATCTCTAAACTTTCTTCTCATTTATTTTAATATCCTCTTCTTCCTTCTCTGGTAACAAAATTGAGGAAGTGGTACACGCCCAATCAAACATGTGCTAATTGATCGAGCCATACTGGATCCTCAACCAAGTTAGAAAAATTGCCCATTTATTTCGATGGTAAATGCTACCGAGTGACAGAGCTTCCAGGCAGGTGGACCCATGCACACCTGGAGGGTGATGCAGCCCAGTCGCATGAGGACAGAAGGTCCTATCCTCAGAACCGTCGCAGACTTTGCCTTGTGGATCCCTTCATCTGGCTGCTCACCTGGATCGTTTATCGCATCCTTTAATAAACTGGCAAGTGTGTTTGCCAAGTTCTGTGAGCTGTTCTAGCAAATAATTGAGCCCTGGGAGGGGGTCATGGGGACCTCTAATTTGTAGCTGAGCTGGAAAGCGGTCGTGGGTAGCTTGGGACCTCCTATTTGCAACCGGCATCTAGAGAGGCCGAGGACAATCTTGTGGGACTGACACCCGGCAGAGAGTGTCGGAACTGAGTTGGATTCTAGGAGGCCCAGCTGGTGTCGCAGAATGGCTTGGTATGACGGAAACCCCCACACATCTGGTGTCAGAAGTGTTCTGAGCGTGACAGTCATGTGAGAGTAAAGAAGGAATACAAGAGAAGGAGGACTTTTTTTTCCCTTTATACCACATAGATAGATTTTCTTAAATACGAAGCATGTAATAGTGATTTTTTTTTCATTTATTTTATTCATTCAACAAAGGTGTATTGAGTGCCTTATATCTCAAAATTAGCACATCTTAGGGTCCATTAAAATGATCAGTTGGAAATTCTAAGAGATGGTCGATCAGTTTTCAGTATCTGAGACGTCTGATTCCACACATGGTGGAAGGTACTGCCCAGAATAATCATTCACGCTGACTTGCTGGATTCTCCTTGTAGTGGTCCTGTGGTCTTGACATCACATAAAACTTTGTTATTATTCTGTATATTTGTTCAGGCTTAAAATGCATGTATAACTACTAACGATTCAATAAAAAAAAAAAAAAAAGAGTTTCTTCTTTTCTGCTGTAGTGTGATGTTATTGAAAAGAGGGGCTAGTCTTGTTGGAAGAGTTTGCTCTTAGGGCTAGCTCAAACACTCACCAGCCTAGCACTTTTGCTTAGGGCATTGTACCTTTTTGAGGCTCTGGACTGTCATCCTGAAAAAGGAATAATAATAACAATGACGACGACGACAACAACAACAACAACAACAACAACGATGATAATGATAATGATAAAGATAACGATAATGAAGGAGAAAAAGGTGATGCAGAAGGAAAATGAAAAGGAGAAGAAGAGGAAGGAGAACTCCTTCATATAGTTGTTTTAAAGACTAAGATCCTGGCGTTAAAATCCTTAACCTATTGCCAGCCTCTCTATAAATTAGTCAAAAGCAACACCCAGGTTTGTTGCATTGATTAAATGAACTACAAAGTGTGAAAAAAATCCAATGCACATTGAAAATTGCTGGATATATTTACTTTTTATCATAGCTATTTCTATCTGTCTATGTAGCAAGCTAGTTATCTATCTCCCATCTTGTTCCAGAAATAATTTACTGTGGTCTATTTAATATTATTATCTTGTTTTATGATTCATTTTCTAGTCAACCCTATTCAGACACATTATTTTCTAGAAATAATAATTATAGTGATTTCAATATAAAATACAGTATACATGTATTGTTGGTTTTCTTCTAAGAGGCTGTCATCTACTTGTAGGCTTAATTGCTGCCACTGACATGAATTTACAAGACTGCAAACTGTAAGGTGAATTCTCTGTGCATTCACAGATTCATACTTCAAAGGGTTCAGGGTAGTAATAAAGTCTACATTTAAAAAACAAATCATCAGGAGTTAATATACTACCTTGGTACCCAAACTTCCAGCATGTCCCTGGATATAAAAAATTCTGTATTCAGGGTAGACTTTTCATATTAAATTCTACTCAAAATGAATCTATGGAGCAAGAATGACTATGCCAGAAGCTACAGGCTTTTGAGTCATGCTGTTAAAAGAGATCTTAAATATAATCTGGCCTCATTTTGGCATCAAAGCAAGACTGCCTTTCATAACGGTCTTGGAAGGATGTTATCTAGATCCACTTGACTGCTCAAAGTAACAGGGAGCTTGTTACTTGACGAGGATAATCAGTCCATTGTGGGCCAACTCTGACTATTAGAAAACCTTTCACTGTGAATTAGAAAGAATGCGACTATCATCGGAAGGTCTGTGCATTAACTGGTCTCAGTGGCTTGACTGGTCGTGTCGTCTTTGGCAAGTGACTTCTCCCACGTGGGCCACGGCTTCCTCACCTGTGAAATGGGAAGAGGAATATGCCGCTCAGAGAAAGGTGGAGACGATGAAAGAGATCAAGCGTGTACAGTGCCGGTGCAGCTTAGCAGGTGGCCAATAAAACCTCACTTGCCCTCTCCTGACTTCCCTTTCCTTTGAGTGGAAATTTTGCTAGTTGGCGACAGGTACAGATCAGGAATGTTCTTGTAAAATAATTTTCTCCTTATTGTCTCCATCCCCACACAGCCAGTTCACTCATTTTTTGCATTACTGGCTGCAATAGGCATTGAGGTTTGCGACCTCTAATGTAATGTGTAAAATAGATTGCATGTCCCTCTAAGTCACTTCCCCACACTTCAGCTTAGACCTTCTATTGGCCAGACAATGATTCCAGAAGCCTGTCTTCACAAAAGCGTATCTGGCGACTACGGTCAGCATCTGGGAGTGACCAGAGTCAAGGAACTGTACATCCTCCAGTAGCTGCTGAGGAGGCTCATCCTCTCCCCCGGTTCTGACCTGGTGCGAAAAGTCAGCCCATCATTTCCTAGGCCCATCCTCAGGAAAAGTTCACAAACCCCTCGCTTTAGAATCTGGCTGACTAAGTGTTATCAATTCATACTGAAATTTACACTCGCCTCCTCTCTCTGGTCCCATCAAACACTTTGGAACATCCTGTCATTTGTTCTCAAGCGAGAGGACTTTGCCTGTGTGGCTGGTGGTGTTGGGTTTCACATGTGGGCCAAGGGAAGTCTTGGAGAGTCTGGTTTTCTCAACGTGAGAGACATCTTCCCACTTGAGTACTTTAGAAGAGAGTCGGAGGGTCAGACACAGCTGGAGTCTCATGGGGAGCTCAAGTCTAGAGTCTCATTGCCTTACTGACACCCCTCCCCCAATGAACTCCAAGGAAACTAATAATAATAACAGTTTTTGTTGGTTGTTTACCTTTGATTGTTGTCACATACAGTTTCTTGGACTGAACTGATGAAGGGTGAACGAACTCAAGGTGGAAGATAATCCTGTGACCCTTCCTTGGTGGGAACTCTGGCTTTAGAAACTATGGAATAGGTGGTATTCTGATACTCTAGTGAGGTTCGGGGCCATTGTATGAAATCCCTCACCTTGAGTCAAGCTTCCATGAACCATTATTTCTTCATTCACTAACAGTTGCTGAGCCCCTACTGGGTCTCAAGCTCTTTTTAGGTATTCAGAACACGTTAATGAACAAGATAGATGATAAATGATAACATGGTCACATGGTACACTACCAAGTAGAGTTTCAATGTAGAGAGAACCAATGAAGATAGAAAATGTAGTGTTAGCTAAGGGAATTTATGGGTGTGCGTGTGGATGGGGGTCAACGGGGCTCGCCAGGATGATTCAGAGAAGCAGTCGGATGGCAGCTGGTGGTTTGAGGCTTGGGCTGTGGTCATGGAGTTCCTCATTTTTTCAGTTTTGGCTTTAGCAGTGTTTAGTAACGTGCCTGTGGACAAATCCTTAACTTCATTATTTTCTCATCAATGAAATGAAGACAATAATAGAGCCTTCCTAATTGGGTCACATGGGGCATCAACCGAGAAAGGCACCGGGCAAGCACCAGGTGCTCAACAAATGCGTTGGCTTTACTGTTAACATCTCTACGTTGTAGTTGAGAAGACCGACATCCAAAGATCAGATGTGGCGGGACCTGGGCTGGAGATGCAGACATACGGGACACTGCACGTGATCATAAAACGCGATGACCAAATGTGCGTGTGGTTAGGGTCTTTTGGGTACAATTTGGAGGAGCCTCTTCTGGCTGGCTCACTTCTGTTCTGAGGCAGAGGCATGTCTAAGGGACAGCTCTCTGAGGTACCTGGTTGAGTCCCAAGGGGTAATGTTTGATCAGACATTCTGGTCAGCTAGAGCTCTGTGTGAGGCACAGCAAATCTTTGTGCTTAAGCTCCGGCCTTGCCGAGGAGAGAGGACAGCTCCTGGATGGTGAGCGTCCACACGACCTTATTTATGTATAATTGAAGGCGCATTAAGTCACCCGCCCATGCTCGCTTTCTTGGACCACGTGGTCTCGACGCACTCAGATGCCAGAGGGCCCCCGTTCAACCCTTTTGTCTTGTCTGTCACTCTGAGATCTTCTCCTCTTTTCTTAGAAGGACATGCACCAGACATAAGGTGAAGGACTGCTGTGGTCGGGGGATGGCAGAAGGAAGGGAATGGCTCCTCTCGGGGGTCTCCCTGCACCCTTCCTTGGGACTCTCAGGAGAGAGTGATCCCAAGATAGGATGATACAGTGCAGACCTGGGATTGCGTCCTCAACCCTTTTGATTAGGGTAGTCACTCTTCCTTCTATGTCCTTCTGCCATTAGCATCACCTGCATACTAGGATCCCTACCTGCATCAAAAATGATGGTAAGTAGTTCACTCATTGCTATACTCGTCCATTCGTCTGCTTTACAGATTATCTCCTATGCTCTGGGCTCTGTTATAGTTTGGGAAAAAATGAAAACAGAATAGAGCAACCCGATTAGAAAGGCGTTATCATTATTTTCATTTCATTGGTGAGTAAATAACAAACTTAAGCAATTTTGTACATGGACGTGTTACTAGAAAGTGCTAAATCCAAGACCAAAAAATTGAAAAGGGACCACAAGCTTTGCTCATGAGAGAAGGGTGTCCCGAGAAGGACACATAAAGAAAGCAAAGCGTGAGCTAATAATAATGCATGAGAAAGAATTAGCCAAAAAGAGAAAAGGGGAAAGACAGAGAAGCACATGTGGAAACTCAAAGGTGAGCAGAACTGTGGCACAGGTGTGAGGGCCGGGACACCGTGTGTGAAAGAGAGAGAGCCATGGACACCTGAGGCAGGTGCTGGATGATGAGGGGTGTTGGAGAAACAGTAAGCGGCTTGGGTTTCATTCTGAAGCCAACAGGGAACCCAATAACGGGTTTAAAGGAGGAGAGAGAACAGATGGATTTTGTATTTTGCAGAGATTACTCTGCTTACACGTATACAACGGAGCAGAGGTGAACAAGGACAGAGAAAGATAACTCAGATGAAATGCTTTGCAGAGCTCAGGAAGAATATGATGGTGACCAAGCAATGACAGTTTAGATGGAAAAGAAGAGTTTGATTACAGGGAAGTTCATGGTGGTCTCTAGAGGAATGAACCACTTGTATCAGTCAGGAGGTTATGCCAGAGTAACAAACAAGCCCCAAACCTCAGTGTTCATGGCAACAAAGCTTTACTTGTAGTTAGATGTATGCTCAACACAGAAATCACAGGGAACCTGTGCCTCAACAACACGCCCGCTTCACCTGGGGCACATGGGTGTTACAGGAGATGGATAAGAAAGAGATCAGAGCCACACGTGGATTCCAAAACCTTCTGCTCAGAATCAGAACATGTCACTTCTACTCACATTTTCTTGACCAAAGCAGCCACACGACCAAAGCTGGTATCATTGTGGCAAGAAGGATTCCATTTCCATAGGGACTCTTCTGTTAGAAGGCACAGAAAATGATGTCACAGTGACATACTCTATCATCACTTTCCCCAGCTCACTAGTATCCACCTTCATCCTTTATTCTTCTAAAATATTCTCCGTCTTTCTTAAAGAGAAATCACCCCAAAGTGCCAGCCAATCTCAGTGTTGAACTCAAAATCCAAGACCTCCTATTTGTCAATAAATGAGTCTGAAGGTAACTCTTCTTGAATTAAAATACAGGTTAGCTGTGAACCCAGCACCACATCCAACACAAATGAGTTAAGGGAGAGGGACCACATAAGAGTAATAACACTCCTATTTAAGAAAGGAAAATTAAGAGTCCACATTACCTTAGTGCTTACCAATTCTGAAGTCCCATTAAACAGATGTGATCAGAATTCCCTAGAAAATGGGAATATCCTGGATTGGGCCTGGATTCTCTTGGACATTCCCCAGTTGTCACTCTCCATAGTTCTTGGAGAGTGTTTCCAGAGGTAGAGTCAGAGATGTGCAATGAAGAGCTTGATTTTTGTAGCATTTTAATCCAGAATACTCTCAACTAGTTTATGTTGTGTATGTGTGTGTGTGTGTGTGCGTGCGTGTGTGTGTAAGTATGTATTTAGAAGTATATTTAAAACAACAAGTTCAAGTTATTTGCAAGGTTGGAGACCACGCTCAGACTCTGATGCCTTCCTATTCTACATTAAGTTGCATCTTTGAAGACTCAGCCCTTCCTTCGAACATTGACATAACTTGAGATCCCACCAGGCACCCCACATGTGTGTTGGCAGAGATGTGGGTGTTGGGAATATGAACCCAGTTTGAGAAGATGAGTGTCCCAGGACTTGGAGCCGGAGTTTTCCTCTCCTGAGCTTCCACCTTCCTCTTTTATGCAGTAAGACCAGCAGCATGTCTCCTCTCTCAGAGTGTATTTCCTACCACCGGACTTCTATTCCAAAGAGGGTAGGTGTTCTCATGATTTCCAATACCCCTTGCGGTGTAGGTGAATAACAGTGATCCAACAATCATTCAGTGACCTTGTTAGGGACCAGATGAGAAGTCCACTCACAACTTTAAACAGGAAAGAACACCCACTGTCCCATTTCTTTCCAAATGTAAAAGTACATATTCTGGGGTCACTCGATCCAATTGTGTCCTTATTTAAACTTTTAACTTGCTAATTTCATCTTCTTTTATCAAAGAGAGGGGAAGCTTTTATGATTTTATCAAGGCATTCATGATGGTGATCAACAGATATCACAGCGCCCTTGCATTTAGGCAGGGCCACGTGGCTACTCCTGGACATAGGCTATAGCTAGATCTGACATTTGAAGCTTCTGAAAAAAAAGAAGACTCCATGTACAATCCCCCAGCAATCTCTGTCCTTACCCCTGTAAATGAGAAGCTATTTTCAGATAGATCAGCTAGAAAAGGTGACGTCTCTGACAGTCTAGATTCCCAGATGGAATCTCATACTGAGCTGCACAAGGAGTAACTTGTCACTATGTTCAGCCATTGAAATCTGGGAGTATTTTTTACTGCAGCCTAGCCTAGACTTTTCTGACTGATGCACTGTGAATCGCGAGCTCTTCTTTGGCTCATAAAGGAGAATACAATCAATGATCTTTCAAAATAGCATTTTAAAGATTATTTAGGTCCAAAATATTTCTGCGGCATTGAAAGGAAGTATCGCCATGGGAAGGGACTCACTCCGTTGGTGAAAACCATACAGCACGTAGGAGAAGGACTAGAACATGATCGGGTACTCAGCCTTCTGCCCCACGCTACAATTAAAACTAGTGCTTTTTTGGGTGGGTATCTAATAGCGCCCGTCCTATGCTTGAAATCACATTCAATATTCAAAACTACACGAATGGTTTCAACATCAGCTTCTCTGTCCTAATTAAAATTAAACTATTTGTACTGCATGCATATTTATACAGTCATCCCCTCTGACCAGATGTAGCCGTGTGCATAGACAGCGAAGCAGAATCAGGTATTGTCTGGACACGGTAGAAGGAGTTGGGAGTCGGGGACAGTGTCTCCGTTAGGCAAACACTTAATTTAACGTTTAAAAAACGGATTTGCAGCGGTTGATACGTGGCGGATTTAATAACCTGCCATTTTTTCTCTCTCTCTTCCCAGACAGTCCTCTCGACTTCGACTGGACCTGTTGCGAGATCATGTGATCGTCAGGGTGTGCACCCTCGGGCACGATTTAAAAAACGCAAATCCCTAATCCCCGCTTAATTTTATGAACTGTCAAAACGGTTCTAAATATCTCCGCTGTTTGCATTTTCACCTCGGGACAGGAGTCCAGAGGTACCGATCGCTGTACAACAGTGGACTTCAGGCAATTTTCATCTCTTAATGCCTGTAGCGTGAGAGGCAGAATTTGTAATAATCACCAGATTATCTCTGAAGATTGCTCTGTTGTACCTGCAAAATGGTTCTGCGGGAAAATGCAAAAGATACGGGGGAAAGTAATTGATGAGAGGCGGGAGGTGATTGCTCTGCCTAATCCCTGGTGTGGGGCGGGGGAGACTCGCACCAAGACAAACGGCAGTCATTTTTTAAAAATGCTATTTGGAATTTGCAAGTGGCAGAAGCGTCACTGAGAGCCAGTGATGGCCTCCTGTCCTTGCAGGCATCTGACCATGCTGGGCACATGGGCTGGGGGATAGTTCTCAAAATAGGTCCAGGAAGGGAGGCAGGACCCAGCCCAACAAAAGATGAGAGAGAGTGGCCTCATGAAGTATTCAGTCAGAAAATGCAGGAGTGTCCCTGGTGTATGACTTGGCACCTGACCGGGGCTCCGAAGATGTTTCCTTCCCTTTTTCTTTCCTTCCTCTGCTGGGGACAAACAGCTCAGGGATGTGGGAGGAAGGCTTGGGTCTGACCCCAGTATGTATCCCGATGGCTGTGTGACTTTGGCCTAATGGCACCTGTCCCTCTTCGTCCTTCTGTCCTGCACCTGGCAGTTGAGGGTGGGAGGTGCTACAGAAAGGCGAGGGTATGGGACGGCCTTTGCTTCCCTTATCAGTCACTAATCTTAGGGAAGGGAGAAAAGTTTCGGTATAACTAGAGGCAAGAAAAGATTACGTGTCTGGGAAGATCTCATCTTCCCCCCAAAAACCAAACCTGTGGTTTTCAAGGTGCTTAAATAATCGCACAGGCAAAAGGCTCTTGTAAAATCATCTCTCTCACCTCAAAGTTCTAAGAGTGCAACTGCTATGCAATAGAATATTCTGGAACATTGAGGGAGGGTTCCTTAGAGATCCTGCTTCTCCTTCTAGTTCACTAGCTAACGGGGCCAGAATGTCAGCTTTCTTTCACCCTGAATCTTGAGGACTTTGGGAGCGGGATTTGAAAGTCAGCTCTTTTTCAGGATTTGAAAGAGGAGGAAGTCAGAATCCGACAAGCCCACACTTCAGTTGGTGCATTTGTAAATAATTACAGTAAATCCCAGGCCTCGCTTCTTCCTGTCCTGTGTCACTCTTCCACAAAGAAAAAGCTAGTCTGTTTCCAGGTGTGTGAGCTACAGAGGCCCAACCAGTCCCCCCCGTTCTCAGAATGCCCTGGAGCTGTCGCAGGGCAGAAGGCAGGTGGGGTGACCGGACCTGCAAGCCACGGGCCCTCTGAGGAAGCCCTCAGTGTGGTGATTTAACGCCTCAGGACGTCTGACAGGGGCTTGTCCTGCAGGGTGCAATCTGTACAATTTAAATCTCTTTTACACTTAAATCTGTGAAATCTTCGGATTAATTTATCAGATTCTTCAAAGTAGAGATTTCAATGTAAAAGTCTTCCTGGGTATAAGCTGAAAGTGACTTCAGACTATCAGAAGTTGGAATTTTCTGAGAAAACTGGTAGAATACATTTTCTTAGGCCTTGTGTTTTTTTAGATCACCCTGAAATTGATAAATTGCTAAGTTAGTTCTCTTCGTATGATGAACTTCCATAGGAGGGAGAAATTCACATCACTTCCACGCGAAAGCGACATCATAGCTACGACTTTAAATGCTAGGTGATACCTAATGATTCCTTACAGTTGCTTGAAAATATTCTAGTTTATAAAGTGCTTTTAATTTACTGTACGTCATACCAATGATGTGGTTTACAATTGTTTTATTGACTAATAAAATATTTTAAGTAGCATTAACATTATTTAATGTTTAATAATATTAATACTATCTAACATTTTACACATATTAAAGTAATAAATGAGGATACTGGTATAAACCAGATACTGTGTAGGTATTTTATAGAGTCTTGTTCTAGTCTTCACAGCAATATCAAAAGTTTGGTTTTATTCATCACATAGTAGAGTAAGAATAGGAAGGTCAGATGGAGAAAGCAGTGGCTTGACCGAGGTGTCACACCTACTGCATGACAGAGGCGGAGCATGACATCGGGGCCTCAGATGTCAATCAAAATGATTTTTACAGTGAATATATTAGCCAGTGAATATGTATGTGTGTGTATGTTTATATATGTGTGTGTGTGTGTGTGTGTGTGTCATTTACAAATTATTTAACCCTCTCACATAAGTTCCACCATTTGTGGAAAATTCCAACTGTTTAGGAGAGTAAATCACCACTTTGATATCTGAACACCTATCAGGTACACGAAGCTCCTATGGAAAGAGAAAATTAAAAGCAAGACAATCTAGAAAGCGAGTCGAACACGAGTTCTCATTAGAGAAAACAAAATCCTTTCTTTTCAGAGAAGTTGGTTTGTACATCATCGCACGGGAGATGCGTGTACAAATTTTGTGCCGCAGGGACCTGGGTGAACATATGAGCCCATTAATCATAAAATATTGATCGTGGATTGAAACCGTGACACAGGTTCCATGACACGTGGGCTTGTTTTGTTGGTATGGAGTGTTGGGTGAAATAACACAGAAGCCGTGTTAACATTCATCTCCTGTTCTTCTTTTGTTACCTGGTTAGTGTTCACCCAATTCACACACCCTAAGGTTTATGAATTACTAATCAAAAGAGCTCTAAAAAGTCAATCCAATCTGGTTAGATACTGGAGTTCTTGTGGCTTCCCAACTTTTAAATAATGAACGGTTTCATCGCTTCCTTAGTGGGTATCAGGCTGGAAGGATGTCTGGAATCAAAATCCCACTGGGTGACTAAAGCGATGTAGTCAAGAAAAAGTAGTAGTTTTTAATAATAGTGTCTGCAACCTATGGTATCATCACCACCACTCTTTCTGGAAAGATCATTTCAGAATGGGGAGGAGAAATGTCCCGAAGAGGGGCTTTATGGGATCAAATATAGCCAGGAAAAGTGATATAACATAAGGAAGTAGGTAGAGGGTATAAATACATCCATGCACGTACATTTTATTATAAAAAAAAAAATACATGCTTATTCTTAATTCTGCAAAAGAAAATTGTACTTTTAATTATTCCTTATATGGAAGGAATTTTTTGATGACCATCTCTTCACGAATGGGAACTTGGAGAAAAAGGCACGAAATCAAAGGGAGACATGCGTGGGGTACTTGACTGGCTGGATGATTGTGGACAGTGTGACTTGGCCCCCAGCAGGAGGTATTAACAGAGTAATGACAGAGGAAAGACCAATTCAGTGATAGCGGTTGACATCGGAGTGGGGATGTGACAGAGTGGCAGACTCTAGCTCAAAATGTGAGAGAAGAAGAAATGACATTACTGACGACCCCCGTGTGACAGAGGATCCGTGGGTGGGGGCCCACGGGAGCCAAGTCGGAACGAGTGCACGGGGAGCTCTCCAGGGTTTTTGGTCAGACCGCTGGGCCACTGTCACCTGGGGGTGGGAGCAGTTCCGAAGCTGAGGGCCAGGATGGCTGAGACTTGGTGACTGACGATTCAGTGCCTGTTTCATCCCATCCATTCTGCTATATGCCAAACATTCTCACGCCCTCTGAAACGCCAGTTTGCTGTGACATTCCCGTCCACGGTGAAAGTTCCAAGTGTCTCCAAAAGTCACAAGTGGCCAGTGCGAGGAATCGTTGGCCACAGGTGGGATGAGATGACGTGCGTTTGACCAAGGGATCGGTCTCTTCCTGGGGACGATGTCTCCCCCACGAGCAACGGGAAACAAAGGCGCCTTGATTATTAGCCGAGCTTTTGCCCAGAATCCGGTTGAGTAGCTTTTTGGTAAAATGTGCTCAAACCTGCATAGCTTGCTAACAAGCCCAAAGGCCTGTCATTTTTTTTTGACTTCTCCCTAAGCTTACCACACAAAATACACTCACCCAGAAGTACTCGAATTTCAGATGAGTAGCATATTTTTAAGTATAAGTGTTTCAAACACTGTATGAAATGTACTAAGAAAAAAAATTCCTTGGTTTTCTGAAATTCTAGCTTAAGCGGGGGTCCTGGATTTTTATTTGCAACTCCATGCTCGGATCTCAAGACATCATTCTCTTCTGGCTGAAGTTGCTTCGAATGGACAAATATCTAATGAAAATGCCTTATGTAAATAACCTAGAATTAAAATATATGTTTCACTGCATGCCCTCTCTACGTTTCTGTCTCTCTCTCTTCCTTCTCTCCAGTTCTACTGATTTGAAGTCCCTGGATCTGTGCTACCCTGGCTGCTTCCGAGGGTATAACTTGAAACATCACATTCTTTGTTAAAAAGGAACACTTTAATAGAGTTCATGCCCATCATCCCTCCCTCCCTCCCTCCATCCAACCTTCCATTACCCATCCAGACATCTATGCATGCATGCATCCATCCTCCATCTAAATCTGATTCATGGAAGAACTTACTGATTGGGTTTCAAAAAGAAACCTTGTCACACCCTTATAATGTATCTTTAAGACAGATCTCCCATTTTATGAATTTGGTGGTGAAATTGAGTCTAGAGAAGTTACCCAGCCCTGCAGAGCTGATAAGCCACAGGTTCAGGAGATAAATCCCAATCTTTACCCTCAAAATACACCCCACTCGACACACATAATGGGACACAGGGCTGTAAACATGTATCTTGGCCCCTTCTCTCTCTCTTTGCCGTTGTTTTTTTTTTCTGCCTTTCTCACAGAGCCTCTACCTCTCATGTACCAACGCTCACATTTCTCTCTCTCTCGACATCTGCGGCATTGGGGCCTGTGACTCCTGTCACCTGCGCCAAGCCTGGGCCGCCTCTCCCCTCCCCCGCCTTCCTCGCCCTGGGTCTCTGACCGCAGGGGCTGACAGTCTGGCCCCGGCAGCCACTTTCTCAGAGGGGCACTTCCTCCTGCAAGCTGCTCCGGCAAGTTGTTTATCTCTGGCAAGGATAGTGACAGAGATAGTATCTGTGGCACTCTATCTGTCTGGGCACAGATGTCTGCCTCTGTGCCACTGTTTTGTCTCCCCGCTGGGCCTCACCTTCCTCCTTCCCCCGAGCCCCTCCTTCCATTCTGCAGAAGATTAGCTGAAACACAGCAGGACAGAGCGAGCCAGCCCTGAGCCGCTTCCTCCAGCAGCATTTAAGCTGCTGGGGAAGGTGGCCTTTCCTCGTCTTCCCACAACTATTTAGATACCGGTGACCGCTGGGCGACAAATTAGGAGGAGACTGTAGGAGAGGTCATGGGAACCCCAGATGGTGGTGAGGACAGCCACTCACCGAGGGAGCAGAGAGGTCATG
>CM053509.1:3594080-3670604 GCA_028627145.1 Eidolon dupreanum
GCCCAAAGGACACTGGGCTTAAAGGGGTAAAGAAAAAAACCTGGATTCTAGCCTCAACCCTGTTACTCTCTCATTCTGAGACCTCGATGAGTCACTGGCCCTCTCTGGCCCTCTGTTTTTCCCTCTGTCCAACGGGGCTTTGGGGTAAGTCTTCACTCCATCCCACGGCTCTATGACTAAGTTTACATGCCTGAAGTTGAGGCTTTGGGTAGTGAAATGACTTCCTAACGGAGACAGGAAAGAGGAGGCGGGGAGGGCATTAGAGAGAGCAGGGGGAAGTGGGGAGACAGAGGGGCAGTTGTGGAAGGCTCTAGAACAGCAAGATTTCTTTGCTCAGGTCTGAGGTTTTTAAGTGTTTTATCTCGTAGAAATGCATACGGCATTTACAAATTGGAAGTAACTCTGTAAACTCAGATAAGATGGTCCCGGTAATATTGTCACCAGAAACAGCTCACCATGGCTTCTTTTCAATTAACCATTTAAATCACAGCCCATACAAACCCCAACCCCTGCTGCCTTAGAATAAAAAAGCAAGTTAGAACAGAGACGAAGAGTTTTGATTCATGCTGCTGAATGTGGAAAATCCACAATCTTTTTTCTTGGAGCCTATAGTCTAACGTAGCTCTTTGAAAGAACATTCCTTCAGCTGTTGGCAGAGATATCCACCCCCCCCCTTCCTCCAGAGCTGAATGGTGATTCATTATAGATAACCCCTCCTGATTAATTTTGTTTTGACTTTAACTTTGACATTAAAAAAAAAAATAAAAGCTGTAATCGGTAAAATTCTCCCCTCTAACGTTCACCACTCAGCTATTTTTAGTTGGCTTTGGTGTTTGATGCAGAAGAGGGGGAAAAAAATCTAAATTTAGAAAGAAATTAAATTGTTGATTGTCATCAAAAGTCCTGGCTGTCAGCTGAGAAAGTCATCGTGTCAGACCTTGCACGATGAATAATAAATCAGCGATTTCCTTGAAATTCTTATTTGAGTTCTTTCCTTTCTGTCAACTGCTAGCATCAGGGGATCCGTCGGTTAGCCAGGCGCAGACTGGGTCATGCGCACAAAGCCTTTGAGATGTGCAGCTCCCGATGTGCAAGTGGTCTACACAGCCTGGCCCCGCGAAGGGACTGGGGAATTATCTGGTTGCCCAGATCGACTGGGGTGGTGTGGTCCAGCTCCACAGCGAGAGGCAGACAAGGCTGGGGCTGAAATTCTACAAAGTTCTTCCGTTTCTACAGGTCCCCGTTTTCCGGTCTGCAGAATGGTTAGAGAAATGCGTGTTCAACAGAGATGCCAAAGGGTGGCGGATAACGTGTGGGCATCGTGAGCGCAGCATGTGACACACGTATGTGCCCAGGACATGGTAGCAGTTATCACAATTATAGTAATGATTGGTCACAGCGGAGACTGCTCCAGGAAGTCAGCATCCTCAGGGAAGCCACAGGGAAGGCTGGGAGTGACTCTCTTTGTCCAGTTTGGATCAGACGTAACGGCTAAGCGGACGTCCCTGTCCGTACACTAAGCTGCGCAGACACAGGCTGAGATCAGGGGCTTCTCCCCCTTTCGTGACGGAAGGCATAGCTGTGTTCTCAACGATTCTCAAGTGTCATGACTAGTCCTCACGATCACAACGAAAGGGTGAAATCAGGCCCATCGAGGAACAACGAAATGATCGACGTGGTACGAAGTGTGACTCTTCTCCACTCAAAACGAGGCAGAGGCTTTTCCCGTGAGTCTCTGCATACCACGTCCCCCACGTCTTTGTCCCTTGTCCTCAGACACATGCACGTGCCATAGGAATCTCTTCCTCTCTGAAGTCCTGTGGAGAAGAAGAAGCCAGGACGAAACTTCAGAGTGGACCATTTATGGCAGTGCCTTGTGGGAAGAAGTAAAGGATGGCGGGAAAAGGAAGGAGGGAGGGAGGGAGGGAAGGTGTAATACACTTTATAGTATAAGGCATTTCACAAGTATAGAGCATCGTGTTGTTTTTAAGTCATGGAAAGCAGGGCTTTACTACTCTGTACAGCAGTACTACACACATGGAAGCGACCTAATAAATATCGCTGATGCATTCAAAGGAGATTTTGAATTTAAGTTTGGATGACAACGGTAATTTTGTTGTTATAAGCAGCCTTGATTCTGCATAATGTAGATGCAGTGTTATCTATTTTTTTTCCTCAGGCACATGACAAAGTTTCATTAATTCAAATTTAATAAATAACAGGTAAAGCTAAGAGTCGATGGATTCTCAGCCTAACCATCCTCTCTTTGCCCAAGAAATGTCCAAAACTATGGTCCCCTGCTCTGCTCTCAAGCCAGGCCTCCTTTGCCATCGTGGGTTCCCAGCCTAGAAGCATCCTAGGGAGGGAGGACCCAGAGATCCTTTAGAACAGTGACCTGTGACTTCAGTCACTGGGGGACCCTTACTTCAAGTGAACCGTCCTAGGAACCCTGGCAGGGTTCAGAGCTCAGTTTTCTTTGGCTCATAGAAGTTCCCCGAGGACCATCTTCTCAAGGTGAGGTTCTCGCGAAACCATCTGGAATCCCCTCTTCACTTCCAATCAAATGGTGACACTCCCATTTAGAAGGAATGTAACTGGCCTGGGGTCACTTGGCCAACTAGGAGACAGATTCACATTAGAAACAAGTCTTTTTCAGAATCTCTGTGTAGAAGTCTTTCGGTCAGCTGGCTTCCTCTTGGTTATGAACTAGATCCCTCTAGAATGCGATCATGGTGTCACATTGTCTGGACAATGACGTTTATTTATTTCTAGGGGCCCTCACTGTGTATAAATCTGGGTCAATTGGAATTGGGGTAAACAGAAGTCTGGATTTAAGGAAAACTTGTAACAACCTCCAGACTCCTTCCGTTTTCTCAAGAGGGGGTAGGTCGTACAGGGCATGGTCCCCAGGCCATGTTACTTTCCAGAGATGAGGGCTGGCAACAGTCACCGCCATGGCATCACTTGCCTGGGGCCACGTGCCCATTAGTCTGCGGCGTTGGTGCCTCCCCGTCTTCGGGACATAGGACAAATTCGGTCAGTATCAAAGGGAGGAGATATGTATGTTTGCGTTTGTCTGTCACATTCTGTCTGAGATTCACTTCTTGGTGTCATGGCCTGCTGAAATTTGCACTTATCAGAAATTAAAACTTTGTCTACTTTTAATTTTACATGCTGGCTTGCCATTGATATGGGAAGAGCTCACTAATGTCCCTTTCATTAACCACCCTCTCTCCACCTGAGTAATGTCCAAAACCACGGTCCCCTCTATGTATTTAGACAGATTTGTATCAACATTGCATTGTTACACTTGACTTCCTTCTTTTTTTTAATTATGTAAAAAAAAAATCACATTAAGCCGAATCTAATTACTGCAATGTATATTAGAAGCAGGGCACCATCAAAATTTTATTTAAATTAATCAGGTTTTGATTTAAGATATTAAATTCAAATTAATCATGTAAAAATGGAAATGATCCTTGACGTGCTTCCAGCTGTGACTTCAGTCTGTTTTCTCGCGAGTCACTTTCGGGATGTCTTGGGGGGAACATTACAAAAATTCACGCCGGTGCTATTTCAATTAGCGTTATTTAGCAGGACAGATGTAAAGAATATGGTATAATTAAGAAGGAGCTGATGACATGGCTACAGATTTTCAGGATTAAAAGGAAAAAAAAAAATCCATGAACTGAAGTAAAAATTGACTATTGGCCATGATGGCCAAGTTCAAGTGTGGAGAGGTGAAGCATTCATTAAAGACACAAAGGAGATTTTGCAGCAACATGGACTTTTTCTCCGGAGCCATCTACAGGCTCCTACTTTGGTTTCAACTTTGAAGTTTCATTAACAAGCTGGTACTAACTGATATTGCAATTCTTATCATTCCTGAAATTACCCTTCCCCGTGGCAATCAGAGCTGTTGACTAATTTGATTCTAGAGCCATTGAAAAGCTATGGGAGTTAAAATAATACTTCAAGACCCATTTTAAATCAAATCTCAAATATTGGCATATAGAATATTGCATACATATGTCTATTTATTATTTGTACTCACACACATACATTAAACGTCACCATAGCAATACATTCTTCTTAGAATAATGCTAATTTCTCATACTTACAATATGTATGACAGATAACAGAGTGTAATACATTAACTCTCTTTCCATAACAGTTGGATGGGTAATAGTGGGTAATAGACCTTTATTCATGGATGATGAGATGGGCTTATAAATGATATCAAATTTGCCCAAAGCCTCGTATCTAACTGGACACTGGGGACTGGGGTCTCCTGTCCTCCTGCTGCCCTCTTGGTTGTGAAATAGATCTCTCTAGAAGGTGACCATTCTAGATGATCACAGTTGCTGTTGCTCTGTGCCCTCTTTAGCAACTTCGCCTCTATGCGAATTTGGTCTTCAAGACCTCAGAAAGCCCCAAGAGTCAGAATACGATTTTAAGGGACTGTCGGGGGCACACCTGGTCAGAACAAAAATCCTGGAGTGTAATTACGGTGCCGAGGCCCCTCGTCTGTTTCCAGTGATTTGGCTGAACCTCAGGGAGAGGATGGGGTGGGGGGTTTCCAGCCAGAGGATGTGACTCAGTCTGGGTTTCAGAGTCTCAAATAATCAATATTTCCATGTAAAGAGCACCCCGGCTGTCCTTTCTTGCATCCACTGTGACAAACACTGCTGTCCCCACAGATGCCATCTGGGCCTCTGTCCTGCTCCCTCCTGCCTGGGTGCTCAGACTGAGGCTGCAGCCCCCACCCCAAGACGGCCTTTGGGGCTTGGGGGATGAGCAGAACCTCTTCTCCACGTGAGTCCTCGTGGAATCAAGGGTCTCAGCTTCTCCCGCCCTACCTTGGCCAGACCCTTATCACAAGAGCTGAACTCTGGTGTCAATAAAGGTAGGTGTGTCACAGGAAAATGAAGGCCTCCAGTGAAGGAACCCAAGTTTGTGTTTCATAAATAAACTCAATTAAAGAAAAATCAGGGGCTGCGTCTTATTGGTCTTTGGGTCTTCAGATGAGCATGAGGCCCGAAACTCGGGTAGCAGTCAATGCTTATGCAATGAGGAGGCTCGGGGAGAGAGAGAATGCAGGAGTAATTGAGAGGATGATGTTCTCATCATCCAGTCAACAGCGAATGCTCACCGTGAATGACGATGGAGAGACAGGTGATGGTCTCCTTTCTCCCTCGTCCCATCCTACCCCAAGGGACTAGCCCACCGGAACAGTGGTCCCAGCCCAGGGACGGCAGCCTTAGTTGTCTTTAGCACGTGTGTCTGGGTTGATTTCAGAGTTGTAGAAAACAGATGATTCATTGACGGGTCCTGCTTCCCACTCATGTGGTATAAATATATGTAATTCTTCTTTCAAAATCACATTTCCCTCTTCGAAACAAAAGAATCAGGTGGGAGGTTCAAATAATCACGTTTTTTTTTTTTTTTCGTGGTGGAAAATGGTCTTTGTCAGTTAAATGCTATTGCCGATTTCTCAGAAATCTAATCAATCCAATAAAAGGAATGTTTGAAATACTAGACTATGAAAATAATATATTTTTTTGTCCATTGTGCATTTATTTTCGAACTCATTTTGCACTTGTATGCCAGCATCGTGAAACACACAGAGTGTAAAGGTCGTGGATTCAAACTGCACTGCTTACACGCCCCAGGCCCTGGGCAGGAAGCACGGTCTCTCAGAGCCTCAGTTTCCTTAGCTGTAAGTGACCACTTGTTTCTGGGCTCAGATATAAACTTACTCTCAGGCCGCTTTCTGCCTTGTCCTAGTAGAAGGGGCCTAAGTTTTCATGATTGTCACTTACCGCAGCTGACTTCAGAGGTAGGCACTACTGCAGAGATTTTCAACTCTTAATAGGTGAGGTGTTACTAGCTGCCTGGGCTTATAAAGTCATTCCAAATTCTTCAGCTCTTGAACAGGTGCTGGGGAAAGCGTTCGTGCTTTGTAGGCCTCAGTTAGGATCCTGCTTCTTAATTTAAAACGTCTTTGATATCGGATCAACACTTTGCATTTCCTGATCTACAGTTTTCTCATTTGTAGGGGAGACTGAAGACCTCTGTCTAGAAGAGAGATGGTAAGGACTCGACGAGAAAACATGCTTCGACCCTATGTCCTATCGTCCCCTCCCTCACATACTCCTTGATGTTTCTTAAATGCTCCAGACTGACTTCCACCTCAGAGCGTTGTCACTTTCTGTTCCTTCTCCCTGGACTGCTGTTCCTGCAGCTACCAATATGCTGTCCCTTGTCACTTTGCTGAGATGACCTCAATGATTCTTTGTCAGAGACTCATTTCCTAGTCATTCTCTCCTGCCTCATTCTCTGCTTTTATTTTCTTCCTAGCACGTTTATCTTCTGAGATACCTGATTTGATGTCCTTATTTGTCTACTGCCTCCCCAAGGCCCCCTGCCTCCCCTTAGAGCAAGGCCCTTCTCTCTTGTTCACTACTGTGCCCCCACCATGTAAAAAAAAGTACCTGGCAAGCAGTAAGCATTCAATAAATATATGCTGAATAAACGTTTATGTCTGAAATAAAGTGGGAATTTACCCCAGAAAAGCAAGCTATCTTGCATTCTATGACTTATCTTTTTGGGGGAGAACCCTGGGTTCACTGGAAGAGAAAGGGACTGTCAGCCTTCACGACCCAAGCTTTGTGTGTAGGGGGCAGCCGAAGGCCCTTGAGAGTACACATGTTAAGGGACAGCACAGAGAGACAAGAAGGGACAGGCAGACAGAGAGGGACAGACAGAGTGACACAGAAGGAGGAAGAGCTAGAGAGATTCAAAGCAAAAGAAAAACAGAGAGAGGAGACCAGAGGCCAAGAGGGAAAGAATGAAGTGGGGGTGGGGGTGAACCTAACGTCAGAGCAGAGGGGGCAGGCTGAGCCAGTGAGGGCTTCCCATCCTGTTGTCCCCGGTCCCTCTGTCCTCCCAGACCCCGTCTTTCACCTGAGCACAGGAAGAGCCTTGCATCACCCCTGGCCCTTGGGAAGCCAAACTCCATTCTATTTACTCAGCTCTCGTGGTCAGGGCTGGGCTCCTCTGTGGATGCCTCGTCCCCAAACACTCCCTGAGAGGCTGGGAGGCGGGCAGCACCTTGTCGGGGACAGCTAATTAATATCGAAAAGGTCTTTGGTTCCTGCTAATTGCCGTGGCCTCTGTGGGTCTTGGTGAGCGTTACTTACCACCAGCCTAAGCTCCCTGGGACCACATCCTACTCCAGGTCGAGGGCAGTGAACTTGAAGTGCAAGCTTTACCACATCTTTGCATCAGGTCTGGAAATCATTACAAGGGCAGACGGAGATGCGGGCCGCTTCGGAGCATCCCCACAGGTCATCGCACGTGAGACCCTTAGCCACAGGAGCCCACGTCGCCCTCGTAGCAGCCCCACTGGGGAGATGCCTTGCGCCGTGCCCCTCTCGAAACTGGGGAAACTGAGGCCTCCACGAGTGCCACGTGGGCTGAGGCTGGTCACGCAGCTGTAGGGCCCAGAATCAGGGGCCACGTCCATCTGATCTCAAATGCCCACACCTTCCACTAAGCCACACTATCTGCAGGACAAGGCTCCAGAGTGGGACACCGGATTCGATCACAGCCCACTGTCTCTTTTCTGAAACCGGTAAGGCCAGGCGTATTTCAGAAATTGGAATTTGACACATTTTAGGAAGCTAATATGTCTCATAATTGTGGACTATATAACTCCCCCACCCCTAGAGAGTCTGGGATAGCACCTAGGGATAGAGCACATGAATATTCCTGTAGCAAAATATATGAATGTACGGTATGAATATTCACACCAAGCGGGGCCCGTAAACTATAAATAGCCTTCTGTTCATTCTCTCAGTTCAGGTCAGGTTTTGTCACTAGATAAATGATGAAAATGACTTTTGGTTGCCACAGCTTGTTTAGAATTGAGACAATCACATTAAGGACCACCACCGGCTAAGGGACGAGAAAAGGTTTTTATTTTTTCCACGCGACCGATGGCCCGTAGGACAACCCAAGGGCCACGCAGTTCCGGTTTACGCACTAGATGTCATTTGCGAGCAGAGCAGTGGAGGGAAGGCTGCCAACAGCCCGTCCAAGTTTGGGTCCCGGTGACCTCTCACGGGCGTGTCATCCGACCTCAAGGCACAGGGGGTGTCACCTTGACCTCCAGCCAGGAGGCAGCTTGGACCGGATGAACGCCTAGCCCAGCGTCTGGGCAAACTCTCCACAGACGACGCCTACGATGACATCGTGACCTGGAAGAGTCTAGCGGCGATCAGCCCAAACCTCTGTTAAATCCGCAGAGACGTGCACAAGGCATTCGCTGCGTGGTCACTCATGCCTGCAAGCTTTTCTCCAGTCAGGGGCTTGGCGATGCTGTGCATTTAGTTTTGGAAGAGTGTTCAGGTGTCCCCTGACCACTGCGTGGCTGTCCCTCATCAAAGCTCACATCCCGCCTTTGATATAGATACAGAAGTGGAGGGAGAGGAGATCATACGAAGAGGGAGCTTTTTCTAAGGCTCTAATTCGGCGTGTCCTCTCCAGAATCCAGAGGAATCTTTCACCCCACCCAAAGCAGCTCACAAGAAGGAAGAAGCCTCTCTCCGTCGGGAGAGCGGAGATCCTGCTGTGGGTTCGCCCGGGCGCGGGGGACAGGCTCTCCTGTCAAGGCCCCAAGGAAATGTCGCTTTCCTTCCACCTGATAGGGCTGCTACTTCCTCTACAGTTTGACAGCAGAGGTGCAGCGCCCAGCCCCCCGCCATGTGGTCAAGGCCAAAAGCAAAAAAATAGGCCAGGTTTCACAGAAGAGGACCTGGGGCTGCGATTACGTCAAGTTCATGGGGGAGCAGGGGCTGGAGGGGGCGGGGAGGCCATCCCATGGCTTCTGGGCGAGCTCCGCCTTCTACTTGTCTGACCCCAGCACCTGGAAGCCCAGCTTCCTGCCGAGCGAGCGAGCGCCCCAATCCCCGCTGTGCAATGGGTGTGACACCCTGTGAGATCCAGCTCAGAAAGGATTTCCTCTCTTATTCTTCTCCTCTGCAAAGTAAGTTATTCCCGGCCACCTTGGAAGGACCTTGAGCATCCAGCCCGGGGCTTATGAAGGCTCAGGATGTTGCCACATCGTCTCAGTCAATCCTTTCCCACCTATGGTCCCAGTTGTTTTTATTTCCATGTGCCAACAGGGAGACTAAGACACTGTGTCCTGAAGCGATTTTCCCAAGATTATAGAGATAACAAGTGGTGGAGCCAAGGCCAAGACTTGGGACTTGTATTCATTCCACTCACTGGGTCAGTTTCAAAACTAAAGTAACAAGAACGGTAGATAGTACTAAGGGCAGCAACATTAATCATCGGATCCGGGTGTCCAGCTTCGCCCGGAGAATTGTAAGTTAACTATTAGGTGTTCGTATTTCTTTTATAAAGTTTGCACCGTTCCCAGCCCATAGGAGATTGTCCAGAACGACCGTGGGCTTAATGTGAGTCTAGACCACAACCTTTACTGCGGGCAGAGAGGGACAGGCTTGCTCCTAGACGCACAGCCTGCCCCCAGAGCCCCTCGGATCTCCGCCCGGGCGAGCGTCTGCGGCCTGGAGCGGAGCGGGCTCATCTCTGTGACCGTGGCGAACAGGGGGGACCTGTGTCTTTAACAGAGTGGTGGCTCCCGCCTTTCCGGCCGAGCGGAGCAGCTGGTCTGCCACTCAGGCCCTGGCTGCCTGTTTTGCTCAGCCTCTGAAGCCAGGCGGGCTGCTGCCCTGGGAGGCTCCCAGCCACAGGTGAGGTTCCAGGGCCCCAGCAATGCCCTGGGGGCCAATCAGGCTGGGCCTGCAGGAGGGAAGATGGAGAGTCGCCCCCGTGTGCTCTGGGCTCTCTCAGAAATCTCAGCAGATCAATGTCACCGCGGCTTTTAATTACCCCTCCTAGGCCTCATCATTATTTCATGGCCTCTAATACGCCCAGCGGGCAGCCCTGGGCACACAGATAAACAGCCACCCAGCACGACCTGGCCTCTGAGGTGGGGCCCACGGTGGCCTCTCAGCCCTGGGGACAGTGGCCTGACAAGGGCCTGGCCCTGCTGAATGCTGAATGTTTTGACACCTGGAGCTTTCTAGCACCTTCCAGAAGCCCTCCTTTCAGTGCCCTTCGCTGGGGACCTACTGCGTGCCAGGCAGGATCCAACGCTGGGGCACCGCAGAGGGCTCAAGGCTCCTCCAGGCCCTTCGCCTGCCCAGGTCCCTCTCGTCAGTCATCGCCACTGTCCCTTCCTGCTTGCAGCCTTTCACCTAGAGCAGCGACCTCGACCCAGGGCGATTTCGACCCTGAAGGACATCCGACACTGTCTGGACACATTTTCCATTGTCACAACTGAGGGGGCGCTGCTGGCATCTAGCGGGTGAAGGCCAGGGATGCCACTAACACCCTACAGAAGGCCCCCCAGTAAGGAACGTCCGGCCCTGATGGCCGGCAGGTCAGAGGTCGGGAGTGACGAGCAAGCCCCTTACCCGAGACATTCGGGTTTCTCGTGCACCGGCGACTTCCCAGGCCACTCCCGCATTCGTATTTTATTCTTGATGACAACAGAAACCACTCATGGGTCACCCGCTCCACACTGGCCCCTGCCCTGCCAGAGCTTGCCTCCTGCTCGTCCTGCGTCATTCTCCATTTTCTTCACTGGCTGACACCCATTCGTCCTTAAAGTGACACCCGTTGGTAGACCTCCCAGTATGAGGACCTAGCTCAGCAGTCAGCCCTTCCGCTCTGGGGACCCCACAGGTTTACGTGCCTCCCCCGACCTTTGTACCAGCAAACCAACAGCTCACACGAGTTCGATCCCACATGTGGTTATTGATCTGGGACTTAGCGATGGTTTGCATTTTTAAGTCAACTAGAAAGATCCAGTGTGATCAACTCTAAGAGAATGTCACCGCTTCGTGAAGGTGCTGTTACCCTTTGATTAATCAGAGACCCGTGGGCTGGGGGACGTCTCCACCTGGCAGCCCGCCCTCCCCTCCCCCGGGCACCCGGCACCACGTGTCCAGATCAGTGGCTGGGACAAGTAGTTGCTCAGGAAATGTCTGGCGTGTGGATGAGTTTGAACTAGCCGGTTTGGGAAGGGGTCTCCTGGAGGTCAGGGACAATGGCTGTCTCATTCTTCTGGCCCCTGCTCCTGGTGCATGCTGGGTTTGTCCCCACTTGCTAAACTCTGTCACCATGGTGCTGCTGGCTCCCGCCATCCAAGATGGCGCTCTCACGTCAGGCTGATGGAGAAAAGCTTGACACCTGACCCTAAAAATTCTCATTGAAAGTCTGGAACAAAACGTCCTCAGAAGCCTTACCTAAGAGACATGCAGTTCTTACTCTTTTCTAAAAGAGGAAAAAGGTCTAAGTGACCTGTTCTCTTGATTTAGTCTCCTTCCTTTCCTTCTTTCCTTCTTTCCTTCTTTCCTTCTTTCCTTCTTTCCTTCTTTCCTTCTTCCTTCCTTCCTTCCTTCCTTCCTTCCTTCCTTCCTTCCTTCCTTCTTCCTTCCTTCCTTTCTTCTTCCTTCCTTCCTTCCTTCCTTCCTTCCTTCCTTCCTTCCGCTGGCCTTCCCACATACAATTCAGAACTCCGCCTGTGTGATATTCAGGGAAGAAGGGGTTCGCATTTCTTGAGAACCCCATTTGCACCGGGGGCTTTGCCAGGCGCTGCGTGCCTTGTCCAATGACGTCCTCGTCATGGCGCTCTGAGAGAGCTATTATTTCCTGACTTTTTCACAGATGTTCCGATCTGCCCAGGTTGACAGAACTTGCGAGTTACAGAGCTCAGTTTCCGCCCAGAACAGTCTAACCTCAAAACTCATCCTCTCTCCTCCAAAGATAGACACATGAGGTCTCCAGAATAAATAGGAGCTCTCAGGTGATCAGCGTTCAGATGCACTCGTGGGACATTTTGAACTTCAACCTCGGTTGAAAGTTTGAATTATGGAAGGGCTTCAGGAAGTTGGCTCAGAATGGAAGTGGTGAATATAGTATGTCATTTGAAGCTAGATAACCAAACCCTTAAATATTTCTTGTGGTTTCTCAAAAGAATAGTTCTTCCTTATGCTGCAAAAGGTAGAGACTAAACTCTGGGCATCTCTAACTATACTTAAGTGTCTCTGACTGAACTTGGGCATTGCTGACTGAACTTGGGCGTCTCTAACTATACTTGAGCATCCCTGACTGTACTTGGGTGTTTCTGACTGAACTTGGGCGTCTCTGACTAAACTTGGGCATTGTTGACTGAACTTGGGTGTCTCTAAATGTACTTGAGCATCTCTGACTGTACTTGGGCATCCCTGACTGTACTTGGGTGTCTCTGACTGAACTTGGGCGTCTCTAACTGTACTTGAGTGTCTCTGACTGAATGTGGGCGTCTCTGACTGAACTTGGGCCTCTCTGACTGAACTTGGGCATTGCTGACTGAACTTGAGCGTCTCTGACTGAACTTGGGCATCCCTGACTGTACTTGGGTGTCTCTGACTGAACTTGAGCGTCTCTGACTGAACTTTGGCATCCCTGACTGTACTTGGGCGTCTCTGACTGAACTTGAGCGTCTCTGACTGAACTTGGGCCTCTCTGACTGAACTTGAGCGTCTCTGACTGAACTTGAGCGTCTCTGACTGAACTCTGGGAGGTCTTGGTGTCTCATCCCCTGCCTGGTTCTGAACACAGCATCTGTCCTGGGATCGTTGCTGGAAACCCCTGAAGGACGCTCTGTTCTCTTGTCCCCTCCTGGTGCCCCCTTCCTGTTCTGTGTGCTCCGTGACACCTTAGCGGGAGCCCCTCACGCCTCCCCACCTCTCCGCAGTGCGGTACCCTCGCGCCTCGCTCTCGCGCCTGGACTTCCCCGTGAGGCAGCAGGACAGCGCCTACTTCCCCGGCTGACGAGCCAGCACAGTTTTCGAGACCCTGGGTCATTTCTTTTTCTCTTTCTATAACATTCTGCCTCTCAGACAACTTCTATTTACTCACAGACATTTACTTACCTTCGTTTGAATTTTTTTTTTTTTTGATGTGGTGGATGGATTGAGGGTTAAGAAAAACTCTCACGAACTCTAAAACACTGTCACCATGACTGTCCCCACCCTTATCCCAGAGCCCCCCACTGTTCGTTCTGACGTCCCTTAAAGCCAGGCCGTTTGCCGACAGAACTCTGGGCTCGTGACCTTGATGCGTCTGTAGGTTTGCCCAGAAACGCTTCACTTAGGAGGAGGTTTTGGCAGAGAAACCACAAGCCATGGTGTCAACTGGCTAAACACCCACCCAGGTGACGGGGGAAGTGTCTTGGGGCCGCCAGCTGCACACCTGCTCACGGCTGGGGGCAGGAGGTCAGCGAGGCTGCGTTTGAGCAGGAAGGTCTGGGGACAGAAGGAGCACAGAGGTCTGGTGCCAGCCACTGGGGACGGCTAGGTGGCCAAGGCTTCTCCCTTGCAGAGGACGCCCCCCGTGACGACGAAGCCAGAGGGCAAGGGGAACAGAGCTACTGTGCCATGGTGCTGAGCTCGCGTTTTTTAAACACAGATCACTCTTAAAGGAGCTCCGTGATAGAGGCCTGGGTGCAGAAGCGAGTATTTTCAACTCCTGGGTTTATCGAAGGCTCTGTGAGCCACGTGTAGGTCCTCATCTGGGGGCAGTGGTGTGGTCCAGGGGCTCACTGGCCCTCACCCATCTCTGCCTGAGGCACCACCTGCCTGACCCGAGGTCTCCCCATGTTCACAAGTAGAAGCCCACGTGAGGACAGCAACGGAAGAGGCAGGGGGAACATCCCTCATGGCTCCTGACACAGAGCAGGCGCCCTGCACGGGAGACGAGAGGAAAGGCCATTTTTGCGGGGGATGTAGCTGAAGCCATGGACACTGAGCGCACTTACTCTGGCTGGATTTTCTGGAAAATTCCATCTCCACTTCAGGTACAAAATATCAAGGCTCACATAGGTCTTCTTAAGGCTTGTCGAGGAGTGGCCATGTGTGGGCTCTGGTTTGTGAAGGCTGAGCCCCCAACCCTGGAATCCCTACCCTTCTTCCCTCCATTGACCAAGGAGAATGCTCTGCCTTCAGTCAGGGCCCAGCAAATCACCCGGACACTTGCCAGGTGTGTTTGTCCACGATTGCAGTGACGAAGCAAATCAGAGGGAGCAAACTGCTTTTCCGTGGAAGGAAGTCGAAGACGCGTTTGGGAACCTCACCCCCTGGAAGCTGGCGCGGAGGGGAATTTCTTGGAAGAGGACAATGAGGACAGTCTGGAGGTCCCTGGGCTATGAGTGAGAGCCAGCTCGTTCTGGGCCAGGCCCGGAGGGAGCTGGCCTTCAGGGGCGCGTGGCGAGTCTGCATCCAAAGTGCCCCAGCCAACAGGCCCCAACTCACTCAGAATAATCAGGCTGACATCCGGGGATGATTTATAGCCACGGTTTACTTGATGCCACAATAAAACTCGAGAGTTTGGCAGGGCGACGAAGGCTGCCGGGGCCGAAATGTGAACGAGATATTGTTAAGCTAAAGAAAATGCATCTATAAATCACATTACACACCCTCATGGGGATTTCAGATTTGTGTTTTCAAGTTGACAGCATTTTGGACTCTGAAGCCAGTTTTATGAAATGGTCACGAGGAGAAGAAAAAATGCATAAACAAAACAAAATTTTTTAAAAATGGGGAGAGGCAGGAAGAAAAGTAAACTTAATTGAGGGTCTCTGTCTCCACATGTGTGAGTTCCAGTTAGGGAGTACAGCCAAAAAGACATTTTGGCAAGATGGGTTATAATGGCAGGTAGGGTTTATTAAGCATTTACTATATGCCAGGCACAGTGCTGGGTGCTGTTCGGGAATAGCCCATTTAATACTCATGATAACACAACAGGAGATATTTTGCATTATAGATGAGACAACCAAAGAATAGAGGAATGATATAATCACCCCAAGTCGTCCGACTTTCCAGCAGTAGAGATGAGACAGGGCCGGGCAGGCTGAGCTCACCTCACTCTCCAGGTACGCCCACCTCCCGGTGCACCCACCTCACCCTCCAGCTGAGCAGGCACCTACAGTGGAAGGAGTCTGTTCCACAGGGTCTGAGAAACCCACAATCCCTCGCTCCACCACCTCCTAGCTGGGACTCAGTGTCCACATCTATTAAATGGGGATGGTGATGCTACGCAGAGTTCTCAGTGCGATAAAACACATTGCATCTGATAAAAACGTTGCCCTCCCACAGCACTTAGTGCCCGGTGGGCTCTCCGGGTTTGCCGGCTTCTCCTCTTTCCTTCTCTTTCTCTTGTAGAAGGTGTTGAATTAGGTGTGACTTGGGTTTGCTCTCAGCAAGCTGGGTGTTATTTATGTGTGGAGCTGGCCACAAGGGCCGATGGGAAGTGGTTTGATGCCTGAGCTACTTGCCCCTTGCTTAGCGTCCAGTCGGGTAATGGGCGACATTTGGACCTTTCCATTGCGACTGACCAGGATAAGCCCAATAACCTCTCTCTAAAAGGTCATTTATTCAAGGGTCAGCCAGGGTCAATCTAAATGGTCCTGTCAACTGGCCCATCTGTCTGATCAAACTTATATTGAGCAGGGCGGCAGGAAGGGATGGGCGCTGAGGTGGGCATTCGCTCGGTGGCAGAAACACCAGAAGGCGAGACCATAGCCACGCGTCCCTTAGTTCAGGGCTGGCTCAGATTAGGAGGAGGCTCGGAATTGTGCTCCCAGCCACGCGAACCGGGTTGGAGCTGCCGCTTCTCCTTAGCTTGTGGCTAGTCCGTGAAGCAGCACATGTACCCTGCAGAATTAACTCATACTTCCTTGTCAAAAAAAATCCATGTGCCTTGCAAACATTCGAACAATATAAAATATACATATAAGGAAAATTCTGTTTTGCATAGGGATCAGGGGTGACTGCTATTAATCGTTTGTCCTCAGCCTTCCGGAAATACGCTGCACATTATCACCTGTGTGTTTGTCCCTTTGTGTGATGTGCTCTCTTGCCTCTTGCATTTTTATTCAGTTAACGACAGTTTGTTAATTTCTCTGTGTCAGTACCTTCACGGCAACCTCGTTTTCCTTCCGTGACTTCAGAGTTCTCTTTCTCGTGCCTAGATTATCATATCATTAGCTGTTCCCGTTTAGCCGGACATTCAGGTTACTGCAGATTTTTTTTCCCATTAGAAACAATGATTCAACAAAAACGCTTTTACGTGTTTTAAATATAGAGATGAAAAACATCTGTAGAACAAAGACCAAAGTTCTTCACACTTGCCATTTTGATCACACGGTTCCAAACTGCCCTTCAGAAAGGTTGGGCAAAATTTGAACCCTCGCATGGCGGGATCCGCTTCCTACCTCCTTGCCAACGCTCTTTAGACTTACGGCATTCTCCATTCTGATGGGTGAATTGATCTCACTGCTACTTTAATTTAAATTGCTTTAACTGCTGGTGAGAATCAGAACCTTCTTATGTCCATAAGCAATTTGTATTCCCATTCATGTCGGTTGCCTGTCCGTGTCCTTGGCACATTGCAAACATTCTCTCTTTTCTGTTGTTGTCGATACAGAAATTTAGAAATTGTGCATTTTCAGGTCGATCGAGCCTGCCCTTTGTAGATAGATTCTCCATTTTCTGTCTTGCTTAGAAATAAGGCCTTCACCATGACAAGATTATAATAAAACATGCTTTCCCATAGTTTATCTTATGCTTCTCTTTTTACTTTTTTGAAATTAAATTTTAAATAATTGGGCTTAGTTTTTAAGTGAGAGCCTCTCTTCATTCCCCTCCCCCCCAAAAAAAAAGGCTTGCAGTGCCCAGGTGTGAGCAAGTTAAGGGGGAAGTCAGGAGAGGCTCTTGCATCAGCTTCCCCTACAGTTCACGGGAAGAGCACGCCTCCGTGCCCGTCCCAAAAAGACAACAGGACGGAGTGAGACAATCTTCAGGGAGAAGGCGGGGGTCTGCAGCAGACCCGGGCAGCCCCTTTCAGCCACCTCAAATTCCCCCCAAGTCCCCTCTTCCCCCAGCTAGACCCAGAGTGTCCTTCCGAAAGTGCTTCCTGCTCACATTTAGAAGGTCTTTATTTTCCACTTGGTTCCCAAAAGCTTCTCTCGCTTTTATTACCCCAAATTTAGTTCAGCAATAACCAGTCCTGGGTTCTACAGAGCCACAGGCCATTGCAGCTTTGAGCGGGACTGTGACAGCATATAGGGACAGAGGGCACCAAGATAAAACAGGGCTTCCAGACACCATTTCTTCTTCCCGAGACCCTGCTGTGCCAGAAGATGGTTTCAAAGTTTTCTCGTCTCCTCTCCCTTCCCGTGATCCCTCCCTGCACACAACAAGAAGGGGTTTTGAGAGCAGGAAGGCCGGCCTGTCCGCTGCAGCTGTCCTGCCCTTAGCAAAGCGCCAAACCTGCCCCTTTTTGCCCCAGTTCGCTCATCTATAAAGTGAGATCACAATGCGCCCACCGCAACGGGCAGCTGGGAGGACCGTGGGCTGTACAAAGGACACAACACAAAGGGATACCTGGGGGATCTCACAGTATGATCGTCCCAGTGGGTCTGCAGCGTCCGGCACACACAGGGCACGGGGCGCGGGTGGGGACGTCTCCCGTGCTGGGAGAAGCTCGCAGGCCAGTGGGCGGGTCAGACGTGGAACCGACAGTTGTCATATAAATGTTCCTGCAGAGCATGTAATGAGGAGGTGCAGGAGGAATCGGGGGACACTCCCCAAGGAACCTGAGTTGATCTGACTCTTAAAGGAAAAGCAGGGCTTGGCCATCCTAGAACCTGGATTCCTCCTAGATCTTTCCATTCTCTCTCACCAGATGAGGAAAGATGCACATTCACAGCCAACATCTCTACCCCTAATCCAAATACTTCCTTTGCCTCAAATGGCATTCAAATCATGCAGCTTTGGCGGGAGGTAGGATGGGTGGAGGAAGCCTCCTGACTTGCTTGTCCCCTCTGCACGCTGCTTCCTCTGCATGACAATCCAGGCTGGCCTGGAAGAAGAAAACTTGGTTCAAAATGTATGAGTTCATTTTTATGTTCTATGGAGAAAATTTATTCAGTGTGATGCTCGGTAGCGAGCGCCGTAAAACACCTTAATCCCTGGTTGAAGAAAGGTAATACCTTGACAGATGTGTGCCTCCTACTTTCCCCTCGGCCATGTTTCAACAACAAACCTTTATTTCTGCTTCTCGGCTGTAGCAGGGAAGAGAAAAAAAAAAAAAAAAACGAGGAGAGCAATAAAGCAGTCAGAAATCTCAGGAGCCAGGCGGCGATGCAATCGTAATGACAGATTTTTAATGTGGCGGGAGAGATTGACAGGGAGATGTCTTCGGAGCAAACGCTCGCCAGATGGAACGCAAACGGTTTATTGGAGTTGAGAGGTGCAGCTGAACCGAGGAGGGAGTGGGACGAGGTGGGCTTTCTGGCTGCTGCGAGTAGACATACCGGAGAGAGGAACGGGGAGAAGAGAAAAGACCAAAAAAAAAAAAAAAAACCTCAGAGGAGGAAGGAGCAAAGCTTTGGGGTAGACCCCAGATGCGCCCTTCAGCAAAGGGACCGGTGTGTCTTCAACCTCCAAAATCGCAGCTAGGTATAAGGCCCCCAAAAGGTGAGATGGGGGAGGACCACTTTTGGAACTAGGAAGACCTGGATTCAAGGCCAGGGCTCGTTAAATTGACGAAGGTCTATTAAATCTCTTTATGATTATTGTCAAAAATGATTAGGGTGATATCGATGAACAAAACCAAACAAATTTTAAGCGTGCCGTTCGACAATAAGTTTCATATATCCTGCATTATGTGTTCACCACCCTGAGTTAGATTTCCTTCCGTCACCAAATATTTGACCCGTTTTACCTTTATCTACCTCCCCACTCCCCCCTCTCCCTCTGTCTCCCACTAATCCACTGTCCATGTCCATGAGTTTGTCATCTTTATTTGCTGCTTTCAGTTTTACATCCCACATATGAGTGATATCATGTGGTTTTCAACTTTTTCTGTCTGATTTATTTCGCATAGCATGATTATCTCAAAATCCATCCATGTTGATCCTGTTACTCTGAGTCCTTCCAATAGTGCAGACGTTGATTTTTGTTCTGCAAATATTTTCAGCATCTACTTGGTGCCAGGTCCTGAACCAGGCAGTGCAGACCGAAAGGAAAAGACAGAGAGGCATAGGCGTAGCATTTATTAATTGATCTCTGTGAAAAGCAATATAGTTTATTATTAAAACAATATCATGTGTGAATCTATGAATATATGTTTACCTATCCATCTGTTCATTCTCCATCCATCCATCCATCCATCCATCCATCTATCCATCCACCCATCCATCCACCCACCCATCCATGCATCCACCCACCCTTTTTTTCCTTTCTTTTAAAATTAGTTTCCAGTATACGACTCATAATTTGTTTTAAAGTGGCCAAAAGTGATGGTATCCTCCAATTCAAAAATCAACAGATGCTTATGATACCACTTAAAAAAGAAAGAGTAGGAAAAACATCTTAGGCAATTCTGCAAAATAATCAAATATTAATAGTACATCTGAGTCCAGAAAGATGCTATCACACAAAAGGACCACATTCTTAAGTATATATGGCTATGGTATAAAAGAATGACTAAAGCAAAAAATAAAACAACTGCTTAAGGCAGCATTCAGACCACGTCAGGGGTGCCAGTGATTGGAGGTGCCCAGATCTCCTAACTCAAGTGCAGGGTCTCTGAGGTTGTTATGAACCAGCCCTTGACCTTGAGCGAATCGCTTTCTCTTTTCTGGGCTCAGTTTCCGTGGCTTGTAAAATCAGGTACAGTATCTCAAAGGAAGACACCGCAATTTACAGATTACACAATTCCCCACATCTTTCGGTTGCTAATATTTTAGGATCCTAAGTGGAAGATTCTGCCAGTGGGTATTCAGAAGGCTAACAGTAACTTTAAAACAACAAAGCAACGGAATGACGTGCCTAAGTGGAATGTGCTTTTACAATACATAATACGATAAAAAATACTTTCCTTAAATAATCCGTGACAGATGAATTCATCTTCTCTTTAGAAAAATCCAGTCAAATGGAAAGATGTCCCTTTTCAGTGCAAAGAGCTACAACCCTCCTTGTCCTCAAAAACAAACAAAGGAGACTTCGTGTTCCCAAGGATGGCAAGTCATGTTGGAACCTGTTGTCACAGCCTTGTGGAAAATGCAGATCGTAAGATTTCATGCCAGACGCTGGGTGCCAGACATCTTGCGATGGGGAGGGGTGAGGAGGGGGAGCAAGAAAAATCATGGTTAAACGGAAGGACAGAACGGGAGAAAATAAAGTCGTACCCCCACCCATCCAAACAGCATTCTTCTCTGACACGTTCTGTGATGCTGATCTCAGCCAGGAAGAGAGTTGGCAGTGAGAAGTCAGGCACTGGGAGCCCCATGGGGTAGAAGGTGTTTTGTGTCAAGACCGGCTTGGTGCGAAGGGACATTTTTTAATCACTTCGCATATGACTCTATTTTCCAGCTCCGTGGAGTATCGAGGGCTTTAGTGTCTAGGAGAAACAAACAAACAAAAATAACCAAATCAGCGTGCCACCAAAAGTTGTGTTTGCTCCGTGCGCATCTGGTGTGTTTTCTATTCACGTTTCATCCTGCCCGATCTCACGGGTCTCGGAGGAAATAGCCCGGAGCTTCTGTTGTATTCAGCCAGCCTGGTGTTTTTTACTTTTGTCTTAAAACAAATGACCAAATAAACAAACGGTTTATTTTCCATCGACTACCTTTCCCCGGCGCTCCCATATTGTCCCGTTCAAATTTACTTCTTAAAAAATTAAAATCCTGCTTGGCATGAGAATCTTGGCTGAGTAGGGACATTTTGGTCCAACTATGAAACAAGGTGAAAGATTGAAAAGACAGACAAAACTGACAGCTGGAATTCTGGAATATATCCAGTGGGATTTTGAGGGTTCATTAAAAAGTAAAATAATAATAATAATAATAATAATAATAATAATAATAATAAACTTCTTGGTTTGATTTTGCACCATTTCTCCAAATTTCTGACAAGATTTTTGAATGCAAACCTTATCCTTAAAAGGCCCTTCCCAATTTTTCCTGCAGGAAAGAACAATGGGCTTAGGGTCCAGTGTCTTGTTCTGGCTCTGCCCCATTTCTGAGACGCGACTGTAGGTAAGCCCCTTGGGTGTTCAGAGCCTCAACATACTCACCTAGAAAGTGGGTACAAGCTTCACACGATGCGATCCCCAGGAGAATCACAGGAGAGACGCATGGGAATGGGATCTCTAAACCATCAAGTGCCTTAGAGTTATAGCCTAATGATTATCCTAAATAATTTTTCTAACATCATACATGATGATGATGATGGTGACATTTTCTAACTTGCTGCTTTCGAAGGAACTCAGTGCACATGTACAAATTTCTAGAACTACATCTTGATCAACACAGGCCTGGCCAATTTTAGTTCAGAGAAAAAAAAAAATCTCAGTCATAAATGTAGCTCTTCCCTTGTGCCCGTTCTCATGGTCCCTTTGAGTGTGGGACGGAGGAGCTACCTGCATTCTTAACAATAGTTTGTTCAACTTTGTTCTGTTTGAAGATAGAACCTATCATGAGACGGCTAATAACGTGGGGTGTTATTTTTATCCTCTTCGCCCTCCATCCTCTTGAGATATGGAGTAGCCGGAGCTCGATTGAGAATTAAAGCGGGGTCAGATGCGGGGGTAGTTAGGTTGTCCACAGATGACTCTACGAAGTGAAGTCACTTTGCGTGGAATGGGGCTCAGGCCCTGCTTCACCCCCTGGGAGACTTCAATCTCTTCCTCTGTGAACAGAGCACCAGGCTGAAAATTATTTCTAAGTTCCTTTCCTTCTTTCAACAACTGGGGTTGAACCCTTCTATAGTATAAAGAAAAAATTTGGGAAATGACCCAGCACCCTTTTATTTTATTGATCCTGGTTATTAAGAAATAAAATCTTGAGGCTGCCACAATATGCAAATCAACGGATTTCTTAAAAACGGAAAGAAAATGGAATTAATAGCTGAGCATGGATCTATCATGGATATATCAGTTGTCTTCACTTTTAAAAATGTATATTTTAAAAGTAACAAGTGCAAAAATCTTAGAAAATTTAAAATCTAAAGATGATACTGCCTATAAGTTGGTGTATATTCTTCTAATATTTTTAAAATGTACATGCATGAATATTTTTGCTTCTTTACACAAACGGCTCCACACTGTGCATACTGTCATATAACCATTTTCACTTCTTATAACATGTTTTTTTTTTTTTTCCTACATGATTAAATCTACTTCTACATAATGTTTAGTTGCATATTTCTTATCTTCCCACTTAGAATGTGAGCTCTGTGGGCACGGGCATCTGTCGCTTATACGAAGCTGTGATCTTTAGATTTAGAACAGTGCCTGGAACACACAGGGCCCTAAATAAATATTTTGAGAAAATGCATCCATGATATTTCATCTCGTGCACATATCACAACCTGTTCAGGGCCGAGCCCCTGGCACTGTAATTGGAGAGTCACGAGAGCGGAATCCAGTCCTCCTTGTCCACTGCTGTGGACTCAGCACTTGGAATTAGGCCTGGCACCGAGTAGTTGTTCACTAAATAAACGATCACAGTCCCCCAGCCCTGGACTCCATTGCCTTCAATATTTCACTCGTATAAACAACAATGTGTTGAACATCTTTGTAGTTACACATTTGCTAACAACCCCGCCCCCTTTTTTTTTAAGGATAAATTTCAGGGAAGTAAAATTGATGAGTCAATGTGTAGGTGTATAATTAAGGCTTTGGCTATATATTGGAAATTTGCCCCCCCCCAGAAAAGTAGTTTTAGTTTGTTTGTTTGTTTTTAACAATTTACATTCCCAGAGTAGAAAGCATCTCTTTTGCTTATGCCCCAGCATCAGATAAGTCAGTTTTTAAACCTTATTAATTTGATAGATGAAAAGTCATATCTCCTTGATGTAACCTTACATTTCTTTGACTGTGGGAGGTGTAATATTTTCTATGCGATTTCAGTATTTATTTTTTCATTTGTTTATTTTTATTTGAGTATTTCTTTTCCTTTCCTTGTTAAATAAATTAAAATACATTAAACCTTAAGACCTACTTGGCAAATAGTAGGAATCGTTTACTGTTATTATTATATCTCTTATTTTTTCTTTCTCCTTTTTATTAACTTGTAAGATTGTAATATTATGTACCATATAAACATATTTACATATTATTACCTGAAACATATTTGAAAATATTTTGTTTATTTGTTTATGTTATAAATATTTTAATTTTATTTTTATATTTTCACATCTACCAGCCTTTTTCCCCCCTCTGCTTTTGCAGCTAATTTGATTTTTGCAACACTTAATATACTTTCCAGACACATACAATATTTATAGGATGGATTGAGTTGAGGAAAAATATCAGTAGTCTAAATTACATTATTAAACAAAATCCTATTGTGTTTATAATTTACAATTTTTGAAGCATTTTTATATATGTTTCTTGTGAGTCTTCCAATAACCCTTGCTGTGATGGATGAAACATTATTCATACACCCGTTTTTACAGGTAAGGTAACTGAGGTGTAAGTACATACAAAGGGGACACATACAATGAATGAGGACTGGCAAATATTCTGAATGTAATTTCAGGATTCAGTATATTTTGGTTTTTTTCTTGACAAACCTGAGGAAAAGGATTGACGATGGCGAAGATGGTGATGATGATGACGATGATGGTGATGATGATGATGGTAATGAAGTTGGTGATGATGATGATGATGGTGATGATGGTGATGATGGTAATGACGATGATGATGGTAATGAAGATGATGATGGTGATGATGACGTCATCTAACTCTAGTGTGATACTAGCACTTTGGTGATCCTTGACCACCATATGTTTCCTACATCTACAGTCTAGGTAAGGAGTAAGACAACAGTTTCCCTGAGTACCTTTGTGGGCCGGTGCTTCCATATGCATGATCTTAGTTCACCCTCCACAAACCTAGGCAGTAGGAGGTAAAATCCCAAGTGTGCTTTTCCCCCTTTTAAAGGATGGGATGCTGAGACTCCCAGGTTCCCTCCATGTCCCCAGGACACACTAATAAACAGCAGAGCCAGGATATTCCTACTCCAACAGGGCACATCCAAGGCCTATGGCTCTCCCGCAGCATTACTTCCACCTCAGCGTTGAATCTGACAAAACCAGCCCCTGACTCTGAGTGGTAAATTATAGCCTAGTTATATAATAGCTCTCAATCTTATTTATTCATTTTTTTGAATTCCGAAAAAATCATGGCAAGTAGATCAGCATGGCCCCCTGCCCCCCGCACTGTGGAAGTTTGATAATGTATGTCCTAACCGCTTAATTGATTGATTACCTCGCTGCAGCTTCCTGAGGTACCGAATTTATCTCTAATAGCCAGAGTCAGGCTCTGCAGGCAGCCGTGGGGGGGGACGGGGGTCCCTTGGTGTCGATTTGCTCTTAACTGGAAAGTCATTACCACTTAATACATGTAGATTGTGTTGAAAGAAAATTATGTGTAATGAAATGAGGGAAAAATTAGTGGAGTGTTATGGGCGAAAGCAGATGTTAGGGAGGAATTACGCTAGCAGAGATAATCACCTTTGCCGGCATTGTGTGTGCTGGGGTGTTAACTGAGGGAGAGGCTGGGAGAGAGCTAAATGAATGTGCTCATCGCCTCGGAGTCGCCCCTTACAACCGGCAGCAGGAGATGGGCCCCCCGGGACTCGGCGGCCGGGCCTCCGTAGCTGGGCTCGCCCATCTCTCTGGTCCTTTCTCCCCTCTGTCTCTCGAGATGCCTGGACACCAAGGGTCGGAGAGTGCCAGGGAGGCCTGGTGAGAAGCATGGAGCTCTAATTCTTACAGCATTAGCTGAATCTCAGAAAAAGGAAAACAACCCCCCTCCAAAAATAACAACAAACGACTGAACTATAAAAAGCTTAGCCTGAAAGAGGGTAAGGCTGTTGATTCTTTTTCTAAACAGTCTGATTTCAAATAGAGGCTTTTAAGCGCCTGTGCCTGTGTGTGTGACGCCAGGGGAATAAAACCTCATTGCTTTTATGCGTCAGGATTCTTGGGTCCAGGAGCTTGGCATTCGCAGTCCACACCGCTGGCTTGACTCATTTATCACTGAGGAAACTGAAGCCAGAGAGAAGAAGATTCTTGCCCACAGTCACAGATCCGGTGAGTGACAGGCGGCGGGGGGGGGGGGGTGGGCGTCAGCCATCAGCATGTGGGCAGGAAGTGCAGGGTACCATACTGTTTCTTCACAGGTGCTGGGCTCTCACCGCTATGCGGTGGCCCTGGGGAACGAAGAGGTGTCTTCGCCACCCTGGCATCATACGAACACACACCTGCATGACGCAGCCATCGGAAGTCTGAATTCCAGCCTCCGTTTTCAGCAAGTGGCCACTCCCAGATTCTACACCAGAGAGTTTTTCCCTAGAAAGTGTTGGATTGGACTATTTGTGGGACTTCTCAGTGCCAGACGGTTCAGGCTTTGTAAAACTAGAACCAGTTATCCTTCACCATGTGGGCTACGTGCTCAAGGGTCAAGGTTAAGCTCATTGCCTGGCCAGGCCCAGTTAATGACCTCTCAAAGCAGTGTCCCCTATGTGGAAGGGCTGGCCACATTCCTAGCATGAGCGTGCTGTGAGTGTTGATAAAGATGTTTACGAAGCACTGAACACAATGCCTGCCGCAAACAGTAAGTGCTCAATGGTTGGTTTTCATCATTTATATAACTTAGAGTTTGCATTAAAGTACATTATATGTTTGTATATATACATACACATATCTAGACTATTGAAAATACATATAACAAATTATTCTAAAAGTTTACTAGATTTATGTACCACAGTCGTTAATTCATAAGCACATCATAATTAATATATAAGGAACACTCTAATCAAGTTGCTGACTTGCCTCATTGTCATAAAGAGCCCTAATGCTTCCAGTTCTAGAAAGAACTGGAAGAAAATCAAAAGGTCAAGAGTTTAGACAAAGACATGGTATGTACATGGGCAGGGTCCTTAGATAGAGCCTGCTTTATTGCAAATGACATTGTGATGCCATTTTTTATACCCAAGTATAAACGGTAGGGATTTTCCCTCTATCCACGTGCAAATGTTTACGTCAAGCACCACTTGGATTTGTCACGGAGGCCAACACCATGGTTTCTGGTCGAGCCGACAGCATTGACCAGATCTCCACTGCTCCCGATGGCACTGTGCTGCTCACCTGGGCTCCGAAGATGCGGCGGGAGTTCCTGGATGTTCGTCTGAATTATAGCAAGACTGTGGTTGAGAACAGGATTGGACATTGCCACAAGGTACGCAGGCATGATTCCTTATTTGCTAGTCACTGAAGAAGTCGCACTCAATAGGAAAAATTAGCAAGCAGAGAGAAGCTTAAGAAACAACAAACACATCCCTCCTCCCCCCCCACACACACACTAACAAAATGCATCCACAAGCAAAGAATGGTGCGCTCCCATTCTTTGTCTAGCTGGGTGTGTCCGTGCACATGTGCATCCTATGTGGGTACGTGTGTGTGTGTGTGTGTGTGTGTGTGTGTGTGTGTACGTAAGTGCATTATCCTTCAGGGCTTCCTCGTATGCAGCTGAATGATGCGTTTTGTTGCCGTCCCTGTTGTTGCTGTAACAATTCAGCAACGAGCGCTCTCCCGTACGATGCAGCTTATCTATGATGATTTGCTTAGGATACATTTCTGAAATGCAGTAGACTAGGACTGCTCTAAAGACCTGAGAAATCCTGCAGTCGGTAGCTTTAGAATAAAGTCCAGGCGAAAAGAAGCACCACAGGAGCTTCATTCCCTTCGAAAAACTACATGTGGCTCTACCACGCTGACTCCACAAAGCCTAGTGGTTTAGATGCCACCATTTACCCATTATAATAGGCATTTATTCACCTCTTACATGCTGAGCATGTGTTATCAACTATCCCATTTTAAATACCACAAAACCCCAACAGACTAGAGATCAAACCCTTTTACCAAACGGAGAAACTATCTTTATACGATGACTAATATTCACAATAACTATTGAAGAATCCGGATATGATTCTTCTCATGCAAATGCACAGTATAGGGTCTTTCACAATTACTTTGAAGTTTGACCCCAAATAGGGCTCCCGTTCTACATGTTTTCTATGTGATCGTTAGTACATCACTCAACTTCCTGAGTCTGTTTTGTTATCTGATAATGGGGTAGTTGAACTTGCTAGATTATTTGGAAGATTCAAAAAAAACCTCTTGAATGTAAAATGCCTGGGATACAGTAGCTCAACGGTTACTATGGTCAGTGCTTTTACAATCACCTACAAATTGCACACCCTCCAGTAAGGATAATGGACTAGACCCACGTTTCTATCTCATCTGGACATGTGGACTTGGAGAAGCAGCTCTTAGTTATCTCACCTGTAAATTGGGAATACAAAAACCTTCCTTGCTGGGTTTTCATGATTAATTCATGAGCACATTTAAGTTAAACAGCCCAGTGCCGAGCCTGCACACAGTAGGTGCGCATATTAGGAACACAGTAAGTCTTTGCTGTTTTCATCCATGAAGGACAGAAACAGAGATTATGCTTCGAAAGGTATCAGCCCCTCTTCTCCCTGGATTGCAGCTGAGCACATTATAGAGGGAGGCCACCTCACCGTCTTTGTATTAATGGCTTCGAGAGGCAAGCAGGCTCTCTTGGAGCCACTGGAAAACTGTGATGAATGTTCCAGTGGCTAAACGAATAATTAAATTTCTCGGTGCTGAATGCCATTAAATGAAATGGCACCACATTAGTGGCACGTTGCTGTTATTATTTGTAAACACACACACACAAAAGCAACATTTAGTTAATGCTTTGGGTCTGCCGATTACAGATCACTCAGACAGGCGGGCCATGCGTGAGCTCCAGGCTCGGCCTCCTTTGCTTCATTTGCTTAAGGAAGAAGGCTTACGGAGGCTACACAGTTAGGAAAGGCCCCTGGGTTTGCAGTTGTTTTTGCGGGTGACTGTGTGTATAACACTAATCACCCCCTGTCCTTCAGATCATTGTCTTTAATGCTGGGCCCCCACCTTAGCTTATTTCAGCAGGAAATTAAGAATCTCCCATGAGGATGTTCAGACACGTCATGACATGGGGTTTGGAAAACTCACAAGGTGCCTGTAAGCAAGAGAGTAATCCTGAACCTCATCGATAAAACCGAGATAAACAGACTCAAAAGGTCTATTTATGGTGATTAGAGGAGATAACATGCAGAACATCTCAGGCACATAGTGGGACTTCAGAAAAAAAAAAGGAATTTCCTCCCCTTTCTCCCTCTGAAGGCAAATTTGTTCTTATTATCTTATTTTTATTTATTTATTTTAAACATGGTGGGAAAACTTCGCAACACACATTTAGAACTACCTGATTATTCTTCAACCTTCATTTCATATATAACACTTACCACTTAGGTAAGCGATTCTGACCTTGAAATCTGTAAGACAGTTTGCCCTGATACCCAACGCCCTCAGAATGCCACGATTTTTTTTTATGTTTCCTAATTTTTAAAAATAATTCTTTTTCGATTCTCTCTGGCTGGCCTGTTAACAGCCAATTCTCTCCATGTTATGCTTTTGATGAGCCACCTCCATCATCTATATTTTTAAGTAAGCTTAAAACCAAGTGATTATCTTCAAACTTAGTGATTCTGAGTGGAATCCACAGTGAAGGGTGAGGACCTCCCATATGGTTCAAGTTCTTGGCCCGTGAGAAGTCCTTTTAGGCTCTTGGTCGTGCTGTGGAGAGTTGAGGATTTAGATGAGCAATCCACAGCCAAGAGAGTTCAGGCTCTTCCCTGGGGACTCAAAATACTGACATTCAAATTTCTTTGCACCCTAATATTGGATGCCTCACAGGGTCAAGCTATTAGATTATAAAATTTACAACAACACTGGTGTCTTCTGTTGAATTTTGGATGATGAATTTACCAGTACCTACAAGAGTGCTTAGTAAATTGTCAAGAAATATGCCATCCAAAGCAATAGATCATGATGCCTGTGGTTGGAATGAATCTGTTTTCCCGGCCCTGATTGCCTCTAATTCAGACTAGAGTGAGTGTGTGTGCTTCGAAGGACATCTCCGGCAGGCTTCTCCTTAGCAGAGCATTCTAGTGCCTTCAGGTGGCCAGGTGGGGTCTGTGACATTTACAGACTTTTGGCCAGTCACCTTTTTCCAGATCACTCTCCTGTTTTCTGCTATTTTTCACATCATATAATACAAAGAAAGTCATTTTCTATGCATTCCATGATGTAAAAAAAGTTAGGTAAGCACGGCTACATAACACTTTCTTTCATCATCACCGTGTACCTGCTGTTAATTTCTATAAGGATGCATCTCCCAGCAACAAAAAAAATATCGGAGCTTGGCAACTCCTGATTCTAACACCTCAGCACATCATTTAAGGAACTTTCTCTGCTTAGCCTATTTTCTCCTTTTCTTCACCAAGTACCCCAAAGGCAAGAAGGTGAAGTCTAGCTTGTGGCTTCAGATCATATGATCTGCAGTCAAACAAACCTGTGTATGACTCATTGTCCCGCTGCTTCTTAGTGGGTGCCCTTCCACAAGTTTCTCGGCTTTTCAACGTCTCGGTTCTCTCAACTGTAAAATGACACTACTAAAGAAAGGGGATGTTTGCATGTGTGTGAAAGAAAAGGAGGTTAGAAAAGTTAAATGTTGATACAATTCAGCCGTTTCAGAAAGTTCCAGCTGAAGCCTTCATTCTTTTATTCTTGAATGAAACTAACAACATATTCAAATATTAAACAAGCCTTCTCTGGATACCCACTCTATGCTAGTAATAAGAGATAAGAAGACAAAGAAGTGTTTTATGTTCTTTTACCTTACTGATCCGTGGGGGGAAATAATATGTTACGTGGCTACAGAACACAATCGATTTGGTTATTTATTCATAAATATAGTCCTTCTCTCCACTCACGGCATTTTGAAGACAAAATTTACTTCCCCATCTCCTTGACACAGACATTGCCTGAGTGATTTGCTTTGGCCAATTGGACATCAAAGGATGTGGTATTTAATATACTTAACCAACAGCTGTCAGGGGCAGTGTGAGCTGCTGCCGCCTTTCTCCTTCCACCGTGAGTAAACATGAACAGCAGGCAGGGGTCCTTCTTGAGATGTACGTCCCAGAATGAGAAAACCCAAGGAGCAGATCCACAGGCCACCAGCAGTGTGGAGTAGGGCTTCGGAGCACAGAGCTGCGAGATTTCGGCTTACTCCAGGCTCGCATGTAACACGGGTTGCAAATAATTGGGAGTTATTTGATAAGCAGCATTATTGCAGGAACAGCTGAGTGATATAGTTAAGACCACAGTGGATATTTTAGAAGACAGGGACTGGGAGAATACTGAAATATAGTCGGATCTCTCCTGAGGGGTCAAGGGAGATTTCACAGAGAGGTGTGACTCAAGGATTATGGTGTGAAAGGTAAGTGTCCTTAAATGCTGACAACATGTTTGGTGAAATGTCAATGCATCACCAATAAACAGTGTGCAAGTTGGCTCGAACGAAGGGCCAACTAGAGGAGCGTGCTCAGTGAATGAGTCCCCGCTCATGCATTGTTACTCAGTCAATTTCTCCAATGGCACAGAGACTGAGGAGTTCATTCTGGCCTTAGCTTGCTTTGCATCCCTTCGGGAACTCAGACATCAAACCATAAATCCGGAGTTTAGGCTTAATACAATTGGAAGAAAAAAGAGAAGCTTCTCTCTCTCTCTCAGCATCAACATGATTATCCGTATACTTTATTAATAAACTTTAATGTATATATGACAAATGACAAATATAGCTTCTTTGTGTGTGTTCAGATACATAGAGTTGGATGGAGCGTTTATGTGCGTTTGCACATGAAATACAGTTATCATATATTTCCTCACAATCTATGTCTATAATGGTTTATATTTGTTCAAAAGAATATTTTGAGATATTTGCATGAGAATTTGAACTCTGGCCCGTCACTGCGTGTCATTGCATAGCCTCGGGACACCAATGAAACTTCTCTGAGGCTCAGTCATCATACTCCCAAATGAGGTGGTTATTCGTATTCGGTGTTATTAGTTTAAAGAAAAAAAATGAGATAACAGTTGTAAAAATACATGATGTAAGAGTAAGTACTTCCTATTCTCCCTTTATCCTCTTTTCTCCCTCCCTTCCTTTCTCACTTCCTAGAAAAACATTCTACGTGTACACCGTTGAAATCATTCAATAGGAGTGTGTGCCCAAAATCCAGCCAAGATTTAGAACTTAAGAAGAAACAACTCTGTCTGCATAATAAAGAAACACCTCCCTCTCTCTCTCTCTCTCTCTCTCTCTCTCTCTCTCTCTCTCTCTCTTTCTCTCTCTCTCTTTAGGCAGTGTTTCATAATTCGTGGTTCTCTTCTCTCTCCTTCAACATTTCTGACTTCGGACATGTCCCATCCATTTCACATGGCCTTTGTTATAAATCGATGATGGTCATTTTAAGCGTGGGGGATGGGTAACCAAGCGGGCAAGCTCATGCTCAGATCTGCCTGCGGTGCTGTGCATTTCTGACCGGTTCTGTAAGCAGATTAGAGTAGAAGAGAGGTTTAAGTCCCTGATGAGGGTTAGGAGCACCCAAATTACCCAGATTTTGTCCTATAAGCATTCTGCATCCACCGACTCTTTTGGACCTAGAGTGGCATTTCCCGGCATCAAGGAATAAGTGTTACCTGAAAAGACTGATCTCTGGTCATTTTTGTTTGGCAAATTGCTGAGATAAAGAATTCTATACAACAAGAAATCTCAGAGCTTTTAATATGTTAATGTCTACCTCTCTCTCTCTCTCTCTCTCTCTCTCTCTCTCTCTCTCTCATGCTCTCACTTTAATTCTATAATGGTAAATGATCTTATTTAGTTCTAAAGAGACCTTAGCAAGGAAGTTAAAATTAGTTCACATTTAGTTTACAATAGTTTATTCTTATAAATGAGGGAGCTAAGCTGTAGAAAGTTAAATAAATGAACCCAGAGAGGGATTTTAACCACCACAATTTTAACCACTTTCAAGCTTTTTTGTTGTTCACTTTAAAATTCTAAACTATCTTATATTGCTTGCCAGCAAATCAAATCACTACTTTGGAAGACATGCACTGTTTTTATCCTGGGAGTGTCCCTTGGTCCCCACGGAATATACACACACCAGTTTGAGAAGCACGGTGCTCAGTAGAAATGAGATGGTGACATGTTACAGTGTGGCAAGTATTTGGACCAAAATGAGTTACAACTCACCAAGTATACCGTAAACCCAAAGATACAATTAAATGAATGAAATCGGAGGGCATCAGCAACCAGGATAGCTCCCTGCAGAAGGCCTTCAGATCGAAGAATTTGTTTATAATGCTCAGATCTTCTTTATCTTGTCCACGTCTAGCTCTTGGTCCAGAGAACAAGTAGACCAGATGTTCAGGGTTCAATCATGTGGTCTTTTGTCTAAATGATTCTCTTAAGAGTGATTCCTCCAGGATCCTCACTCTGTCCCTTTTGTGTCTGGGTACGGATGTGCATCTAGACCACATTTAGTTCTACGTGTTCAAAGAGTGGCCATTCGCTCTCTGCATATAATTAATTCTACACGCAGCTAATTATACCCATGATTGGCTAATGGTCCATGCAATTAGCCAATTGCAGGCCCAATTGGCCACTTGTCCCATAATATGAAGGTACAGTGGACGATTGAAAGACCCATTAGATGCATGCAGAGTTTTACATATTTAAAGAGGAGACTAGAGGAGGAACAGCCATTGAAGATGTGATCTTGACTACAAAGCAAAAAATATTCACATGTATAATTCTTTGAGAAAGAAAGTTATAGGTCATGAGACACTTTTCCAACCTCAGTACTTTGGCTGTTCTTAAATTTATCTATCTATCTATTTATTTATTTATTTATCTATCTATTTATTTATTTATTTATTTATTTATTTATTTATTTATCTTTTAAAAACAGAGCAAACAAGGAGGAGCTTCTCTTCTGGGTAAGAAATGTAAAACAAATTGAAATATTTTGAATTTTGTCATTTGACCACACCTCAAACCCTCCTATATGTGCTTATTCTCATGCAATTTTCAAAGTCAACATTTAAAAAAAAAATTAAAAAGCAAATAAACAAATGATCAGATTTTCAGGAGGGACAGAGTTGAAGCCAAGCTTTAAATGAATAAGAACTCACTTCTCAGTCTAAAAGTCTCTGAATTTTAATGGTTAATAGTAAAACAAATGTGCCTTTGAAGACAGCAAATGTCACCAAGTGTTTGGATAAAACTCCTTGACTTTTCTCATTCCTTATCAAGTATTCTTAATTTTTTTTTATTAAAAAGTGTTCTCATCTGATCAAAGTCCCTTATTTTTTTCCAGTAACTATATTATCCAGGACACAGAGAAGTGGTTACTTTTACCTCCGACTTTACATGGTCATATTCAGAGATTATGATTATTTTTAGAAATTACTTGTTCAAGTACAACCACCTAATTTCATAGCTCCCAAACCTATAAATACCCACCCTTCTGTGCATGCTTTCTTCTCAGGTACTTCACCGCAGGCAGCCCAGATCCAGAAGTAGGAACCTAAAATAGCAAGAAATTGTGTGAACACTGGCCCGATGTAAGCATTTAGTAAACAGCGATTGGAGATGAGCGTCACTTGTGGGAACTTTTAGGGCTGAGAAAGAGGTTTGGAATTATCTCATACGGTCTGAATTTAGCTGCTTCGAAACTCATGGCTGTTAAAATGGAACAAGATTATTATCGCATCCTTCTTGTCATTTTCGGGGACTCCTACCTTCCATAAGTTGGCCAGAGACTTAGAAGTAAACGCAGCCGACTTTCATGTTTCAGAAATACCTGCTCCCAAGCAAATGCACTAAAACCTTGTAGAAAATGCCACTGCACCCACATTTCCCAAACTCTGATCTTTCAAATACGAGTCCCAAAAGATATTCTGAGAACAAAGGATTTCACAGTCAAAAATGGATGGGATTACAGTATATTATTTGCATATTTAAGGTAAAAAACAAAAACAAAAACAAGAAGGTCAGCAATGATTGAAAAAAAACTATCTAATTCATGCTTTATCCCAGAATATGTCAAATGTAATTGACAAAGGAATCCTGTTCTTCCTTAATAGCTAATACTGTGCTACTGAATTGGAGTTACACGAAGCTCATTTTGGGAAACACAGCACTAATGGTTTGAGGGCTAAACTGATAAGTTAATACACATCTTTAACAAACTTGATTATTTGGTTTTCAGTTCACAAAGATGTTCAAAAGATCCTTTTCAGGGCTCAAGACTGGGCCTACGTAAAGTAACTGTGAAATTGAAATCCATTTGAAATCCGCGTCAGAGCTCTGTTCTTTAGAGGTAAGTCGTGCACCCCCTGGGCCTCAGCGTCCTCACTCATGGAACGAGCGAGCTGTGTCTCACAAACACCAAGGGCCCTGCCATTCTGTGGTACTCGGTGGCCGAGCCAAACGATGCTTCATGGGATGGATTTCTCTCTCCTCAATCCCCAAGGCTTGCTTCAGAAGTACTCAGAAGACAGAGTTTCGAATTCCAGATGTTCTGTATATCAGTTTATCACCTGGGGCAAGTCTCCGCTGTCCCAGACCTCAGTTTCCCCAAAGAGAAACTAAGGCTAATAATATACCCCAAAGAAGAATGAACCGATGAGCGTGAGAACCATTTGAAAAGCATAAAATACTTCCTATTATTGTAGCCATTTTGTTAAATAGCGTACTAGCAGTTTATATTATTCTAACTAGTAGTTATACTAACTACGCTAACCCAGACTCGATTTTTACTCATATTAATTGCCTTATAACTACTGCTAATATTGCTAATCGTGATAATGAACTGATGCTGTGCTTGAAGCATTTCAACACCAGATTTCATTCTGCTAAACTTGGGGTTTTGCTTGGAGGGAGAATAGCAGTGCTGGCCTTCGGGCCGTGCCAGGAAAATGTGTGGGCCAGATGGCAATTCAAGTCGGTCTGAGAGAACATTTCTACATCTGTGGGTTCTCAGAAACGAACTGACAGGCACGAGGCAAAGTGGTGACTCAGAGCCTTCGGGTCCCTGACTTACAGCTTCTGAGCTGAAATTTCCCATTGTCCTGGGGTCCTTATTTCTGGAATGATGCAACGGGAACCTTCTATCCCCACAGTCGCCATTGCCATCACCACAGTAACCCAGCACCGAGCACCTACTGTGTACCTGGGTCTGTTTTGCAGTCTATTAAAATAGACTCTCCTCATCTCTGGAAGCACCCAAGATGCACATATTTCTATGGTTATTCTTCAGTGGAGGACACTCTGGCGAAGGACATTAAACAACGCACCCACCGTCACAGAGACACAGAAGGGTAGAACTGAGATCTGAATGCGGAGAGTGCACATTTTTTCTTCTATATGATTTTGTCTATTTATAAGTATTCCAAAGTTTATAAGTCCCCTGTGGAGGGGCACTATTTATGTGTGTGCATGCGTGCGTGCGTGTGTGTGTGTGTTTGCATACGCGTAGGGCTGTATTTTAATTCGACTCCCCAGAGAGACTATATAGTGCTGGCCTGGCACAGAATATTTATTAGATAAATGCTTGCTGGCTTGACTCTCCAACAAGTCCAAAAGTTGGTCCACGCCCATGCTTTCAACCTTTGTAAACTGATAGAATATTAGGTTAGTCCCAATTCTTAGTTCGCAGATGTAAATGCGGGGGCTTCTGCCCACGTGTGCACACCACACCCAAGGAACAGGAAAATGTGTTTCTTTTGCATCTTCTTCTGTTGTTGATGAATAAACAAGTATTAAATGAAAAGAAGGCATATCTAATATTACAGACATCTTTATCATCATTTCCAAGAACATGTATGGAATGGTGTAATCCTGAGTTTTCCAAATCGTGTTTGCAATATGAGCTCCAGCTACCACGAGGATCACTCTCCTAGCTAGAGTCCTCGTGGGCTTGGGGACTTTGTATGGGCTTCAGCCTGAGGTGGTCATCAACCTGAGAAAGACATCATTTGAGGCCATCAAAACAGATGGTGACATGGATGCTCAGCACAGTTATTTTAGTAGTGAGATTTTTAAAAAAGTATTATTTTGGACCCCAATCTTGAAAGTGATTGATTTTTGTTAGACATGCATGAGGTGTTCTTTACCAAATGAACATTCCATTAAAAATTATCAAATTAATAGCATAACAAGTTTTTTGGGGGGAGGTTTATTAAAGTCAAATATTTAAAATACTGTCATTTAAACAGAATAGTTGTTAAACTGAGGAGATAATTAGTACCTGAAATTAATCAAAGTATGTTTTCAAAAATAAAATCTATATTTAACTCACTGCAAATATTTTTCAGCTTTGTCTGCTTCCCTGTAATAGATTAGGAATGGGCAATTTTGCAAATTAATTTGCAAATTGCCTTTGGCCATTAAAATCTTGCTCTGTCCTTAACGTGGTAGGTTCTGCAAAAGTGTGCCCAGAACTAAAATTCTAGCTATAAGATCCAAGGAGTTTAGGGGGCAGAGGGGAGGGAAGAGGGGGGAGGTAGATGGGGGAGAAGGAGTCAAATATGTAGTGACAGAAAGAAATCTAACTATGAGAGGTGGACACACAATGTAAATAAATATATATGTGCCTTACCGTTAAAATGTACAGTTGCAAGCTACTGGATTCTGTCAACCAATGTCACCATAAAAAAATAATTAATTAATTTAAAAAAGATCTAAGGAGTCTGTAAACATCGATTATAATATACAGAGATGATAACGCTAAATTGAACACCTTTATGCTCAATTTTCTACTAGTCTCCTCCTTCTCCCTTTATTTTTTTCTCTACCTTTTATGAGTTGCCCTTTCTACAGGCTAGGCATACCAACATGACTTTGGCTTAGTGAGCTAAGAGAATTCAAGGGAAAGAAAAGCAAAGAGTGATTGATAACCTTCAACCAGTATAAAATCAGGAGTGAGATGAAATTTGTTTATTCACAATTATATTTATTGAGCACCTGTTATGTGGTAGGTGAGAGCAGAAAGCGATGAATGCAACGCGAAATCCTGGCTTTCATGAGTTTTCATTCTAGCGGGAGGAAAGAAACAGCATACAGAACAAACACCGATGAAATAGACGCCGTGTCAGATGGGAATACATCCTAGACAGCACAGAGGAGGGCAAGGGAACGAGCAGTGGTGGCGATGGGGAGTGGGGAGCTCTCGTGGGGAACCAGAGTGGGAGGGATAATTCCAATGCTCCGTAGATGAATATTTATGCAGTGTGTGATCGCTGGCACTTCTCTTTCTGCTTCATTTTTATTTCTTTAAATACGATTTCAATCTTCGAGGAGCCGAGGTGATGGATGAAACAAAGGTTTCTGCTTCATACGCAGGGAATCTGATGGCAAAGGCAGATGTCACGGCTTTGTGCAAACAGGCAGACGCAGCAACGGAGTTCACTTACTCTGAGACCCATGGACTTGGGGGGGGTCATCGTCTTCCATCATCCCCAGACCTGGAGGAAGTCAGGTCCCTTCCAATAGAGGATGCACTCCTTATGGAAATACTGAAGTTCACCCCTGCTTCGTCATCTCAGCTAGTTGTATGTCCATGTCACTAACACCGCTGACAGAGTATCTCTGCCTACATTACTGCTGAGGGTCGTTTGCCACTCAGCAGAGTAACCACTGCGCCGATTCTTTATTCTCCTCTCTCCTCGACTCTTCCAGGTCTAGCTGCTCCCCTTCAAGTGTCTTTGTGTAAATGTTTTGTGTAATTATTCCCGAGAAGTATGATGTGATGTTAGAACTACAGGAGGAATAGGAAGCTAATATTGGGCTCCCATGATGTGCAGAGATCCGGCCAGGGGCTTTACCCACTGTCTATCGGCTACTATACTAACTACCCCAGTGATGAAGAACACTTTATGTCCAGGGACAATTCCAGGGTTGCAGAAATTGTAGCTCAAGAGGATTCAATTGGAGCCCTTAGTGTATACCAGATCATTTAACCTAGGACCCTTGAACTTGATTGCATACCGAGGCTCTTTTTTTTTCTTCTTTTATTAACAATTCAGATTCCTAGGTCCCAGCCCCATAATAGTCTGATAGCCTGACTCTGTAGGTGAGCCTAGGATTTCATACCCACACACAAAAATATAAATAAATAAATAAATAAATAAATAAATAGATAAATAAATAAATAAATAAAACAATAAACCTTATTAATGACCCCGAAGATTGGCCAAGTTTGGAAACCTTTGATTCAGTTCCACTTCCTCTTGTACAATCATGACATAGTGGCATCTGAGACGCAGAGAGGGAAGATTTTCCCGGGACGGATCTGAGGCTGGCTCCCACATCTCTGAGCAGGCTATTTAATACTGACACTGCCCCCCTGCCCCCCATTTCTCTTTTCCTCTGCTCATATTTATTCTGTCCATAGCACTCACCACCTTCTAATGTGCTATGACATCTCTAGCTGCCTGACGCCCCAGCTGGGTTGTGGGTCCCGCTACGGCCAGCAGCTTTGCCTGGCTCTGTTTGTTTCGGAGTTCCAAGCAACCGAGAACCGTATTTGGCTCATGGTGGATGCTCGCTAAATCTTGTTGAATTAATTACAATCTCTCTTGACTTTCGATGAGAGCGATTTCCAGTGGACTTGGCCACCACTCTCCTCTGCTGCAGAGGGCTCTTTTAGTTCTTAGGATGGGATTTCAGTAGCCGCATCTCTCTTTTCTCGGCATCAGTTAAATAGATCATCGCATCGATGTGCCTTTTCCCACCGTAAGAGCAGCAGAGGTAGACCAGAGGATCCGAAGGGTGGCGGGGTCCAGTGATCGTAGCAAGTAAGGGCACCCACTGCCTCATCTCTACTCCTGCAGGCCTGTTGCTCTCCTCCACTACCAGGCCAGGCTAGTTGGGCTAAAGTCTCTAAACACCTTGAAGTAAAGAATGACAGAGACTTTGAAGAGAATGCCACTGAAGGAGCTGCTGGCAGTAGGCTAAGGCTAAAATAGGACTCTCTTCAGAGTCACACAGACCTGGCTTGGATCACACAGCTGTCATGTACCAACTATGCGACCTCGAGCAAGACACTTCACCTCTCTGAGCTTCGGTTTCACTGCTGTCCAATGAGAAAATGAGTCTGTATCTCATAAAGCTATTAAGAGGCCGGAAGTAAAATAAGGCATATAAAACTGGCTAAAAAAGATTAAAAAAAAATAATTTTGGTATTTCTACAGATCATGGGAAGATAGTGAAGGGGTGAAAAAATATTTATCTACATGTGCGTAAGCAGATACATAATTCATAATTTTGCATATGTATAGAATTTCAAAGTAAACGATGACGATTTAATCAAGAAGAGATGAAATTTAAGTGTAGGTGGACGGCTGCTTGGGTCTTCACCCCAAGACCTTAACCCGTTGCCAGCTCTCAGTAATTGTCCAACAAATGTGTGCTGAATAGCTGGTGGCAGTCCCCTGATGGAGTCCAGTAGCAAAGTGGACATGCCATCCAGACAACGGTGGGCAAACGCAAGAGGCTCAGCATAGTTCTACATGTCACATAATCCAGAGTCACATGTGCCGATGAAAAGACTGGCAGAGCCACCGTCACCCGCACCCAGTATAACCAGTATGTGGCAATTAGAAAATAAAGCCTATGTCACCTTGGGTGGTATCAGTACCAACTGCTACCAAGAGGACCCCAATATTATTACCAGCTGCAATAAAAAAAAAAAAGCACTTCTTTGAATGTTTTTCCTACCTAATTGTCAAAACTGAATAATATTATCAGCTTTTTTTTTTTTTTTTTTTTTTTTTTTATCCTCTGAGTATTTTTCTAATAAGAAAGCACGGAGATGCATTGCAAATAAAAGCAGAAGATTTGCGATGCAAAGCAATCATGCAAAATGACTTTCATATCAGTTTGATAAGCAGCTGAAATTTAATAACTACATCTCTCCTACGGTGTTGGATGAAAGTTTAATACTTTCTGCTTTGGCTTCTTTCTTCCGCACGGTGCTTATTCAGAACTGTAGTTTCTCCTTTCATAGTCAGGAAAAACGAGAGATGCCATGGATTAATCAAAGCCTTGAGAGGCTGGCCCAGCCCCAGCTTAGGCCAAACCACAGAAGCCCGACAAGGAGAAGGGTCTTAGACTCTGCTAACCCAAACTCAGGGCTAACCACGACCCCGGGGGAAATGGGCAGGTATTTCCAGGTATCTCAAAACACAAGTAAAATGTCACTGTCGAAAGCACACACTTCATTAAAAACTAAGAAATTAGCTAAAGTCTCCAAAATATCTTTATGCCTTGGTTGAGGACAAATCATGCAACCAAATCATCATCATTATAACAACAAAGGAAAGGAAAGCACTTGGATTTGAAGTAAGACCTCATATTTTTTAAAAAACAAACGATCAAATCAGATCCAAGGATATGAGGACCCTGTTAACACAGGTTGTTTTCTGCTTATAAACATACACTTAGTTAAGAATGAACGAAGGCACATAGAAAAAATGAATGAAAGCGTAATTGCTTTGCAGATTCTATTTAGTTCAACCTCCTCACTCCAGAACTGGGGCAACTGGGGAAAAAGAAACAATGGTCAAGTCCAGGTGTCAGGTAAATCCGCAGGAGTTAACGGTGCTGGACCTTTGGGCTGGACCTTAGGCCCAGGGAGTCCCCGGGATCTGAGAGAGCTGCTGCCTAAGTGACCTCAGCTGGGAATTGACACGGGGCTCCCAGCACCCATCTGGCAACAGCCTGGGCTTTCAATGACCACCCTCGGAAAGACAGAAGCCCTAAGAGGAGTAGGAGAAAGGTTTGATTAGGTGTTACCTAGACAGACTTAGGACACCGATACAAAACCAATAATCTGCCCTACTGGATCTTTCTGGCTCTGTGTTCGTCATGAGCCGGGAGCGGTTCATCGCGAGCCGGGAGGGGATGGGGTCCCCCGGAGCTGGTGGTCTTTCTTGCCCGGGTTGAAGGGCTTGCCCAACAGGATTATGGCTGGCTTGCTCTTCTACTGCCCCCTCCTGGGGACTTTCCTGCCAAGGGGAGAAGAGGGTGGCTTTGAGGTTGTTTTTCACATTGGGGCAACCCAATTCGACAGGGGATTGCAACTCAGGTGTGGAAACCAGAGATGATCTTGAAACACACCCAGTAACGCACACGCATCGCGAGCCCCCTAAAGGTTAGAGATGAATCTCGATAACACGTCCCCACAAGGACGTGCATCCCCTCCTTCTGTCGAATTTGTCTGAGAGAACAACGGCGCTCATCTTCCCGGCTATTGCTCCACGTACGTGTGCGTGCTGGTGCGGACCGATTTTTTTTTTTTAAAGGTGGGCATAAACAGATAGTCACACAATGAAGGAACATCTGATGCAATCATCCGATCTAACTGCAGCCCTTTAAAAAGGAAATGTAACCCCAGATGTCTTCTTAAGGAAATGAATCAATTAGGCAAATGAGGAATTCCCTCATAAATCAGAGGCTGAGAACCTCCAGTCCAGTCCTTGCAGTGGGACAGGGGCCGGCCAGGAGGCCGGACATGCCTCCTGCTGCCTTTGTTCACAGCCAGGTAACCTGGCCACCTCGCGCCAGCCAGCATACCTTACCAAATGCTGGTTTGATTTGAGAAGAGTGTTCTGAGTGTTGAGAACCTTTTACCCTGAAGATAATAATGGCTCAGCCTTCAGGAGCGGGACCCAGCATAAGCCGGTGTCACTATTCATAAAATAATTGAGTTTACACAAAAAGTGATTTCAGTAATAGCTGCCTTTTTATAAGTATGTACATTTTATTTAAAATTACTGACTCAAAAGGCAAGGTAGAAAAAAAAAATCACCTCCAACAACTTCCTGTAATTGCGAATTATTGTGAGGGAAACAGAAGGAAAAGATTTCGAAATTATGAGCCATTATGCTCAAGAGAGAGAGAGAGAGGGAGAGAGAGAGGGAGAGAGAGAGGCAGTGGGAAAAAAAAAGACATCTCGGCTTCATGAAACACAGCTGACAAGCTCGACTAAATTACCCCCGGACCATTACAAAAATCACTTAATTGCCAAGCATTTTGTTAGGTCAATTGACTCTAATTGAAAAAATAACAAAAAGCTTATTATGCTGCAAATGCGGCCCTGGAAAATGAGTCTTCTGTTACAAGGAAACAATAATTCTAAATTTCAGCTGCTGCTAACGCTACAAAGTTCACTGTTTCCTTCGGATAGTGAAAGCGAATATGCATCGATTGATGTTTTTTTTTTTTTTCCTTTCAGCATCCCCCCCCCCATTCCTGCTCTTCCTGCTCCCCCTTCTCTGCCTTGTCCCAGCCATCCCCCACCCCAATGGTCCCCCCACATGAGTACCACCCACCTCCGCCCCTTCCATCAGCAAACATGCACCCCACTCCCAGCTCTGGCTCCTGCAGAGGCTTTTAGGAGACAAAGGCTGGTCAGCAGGGCGAGGCCTCTCTCTCCTTGGCAGGACACTACCCTTTGGGTGAAATGCCTCCCCCACCATTTTCTTTCCACGAGCCTCTTTCCCTGTCTCCACTCTGCTGTCGCTTCCTCTCCTCCCTCCCCTTGTAAATATAGATAATAGAATAAGGACAGCAAAGCTTATGTCCGTGAAATGTCGCTGAAATTGCCTCTAACACGCGTGTCCAGCGCTGGCCTTGATTGACATCGAGTGCAGTAATTAAAAACCCTGCAGCTGACGTAGGTGAAGGTTTATGTCTCATTACACATGTTTAGGATGGTGTGTCCAGAGCTGGAGCGTTTAAAAAGGGGAGTCGGCCGCAGTTCCGTTACTGCCCCGATTATAGATCTGGGTGGTGGGGTTTATAACGCGGGTGATTCTGCTTTGTAGAAAGTAACGATTTGCCCATAAAACCAGGAGGCTGGGGGCAGGAAGGTCTGATGGCAGGGCCTTTGTTTGGGAAGCTGTGGGGGAGAGAGAGTGAGTGTGTGTGTGCATGTGTGTGTGTGGTATGTGCACGGTGTGTCTACCTGAGACACGTGCACGGGATGTGTTCCCCTGTGTGTACATGTGTGTGTTTGTGCAAGAGTATGTGTGTGCTTACATGTGCACAGTGTGCCTGTGTTTATGGGTGTGTGTGCCTGTACGTACAGATGGGTGTGTTGAGGGGGAGTTATGAATGCAAGGAAAAAAAAACACTCTCTTAGCCCCTGTATAAACACAGAGCGGTGGGTCACACGCCGTTTCCCACCCGCTGTTCATGAAAAATAAAAATCGCGCCCACCTTCACGTCCAAAGCAATCAGATGCAACTCTCACAAGCCCAAAGGGGACCCAAGGGACCAGAGAGGACCCGGTCCTGTCCGTGGCCGCCGGGAGCTGGCCTGGGGCTTTGGGAGCACTGACGCTCTGGCCGTCTGTGAAGACACTGAGCCACCAGGCAGCGAGACACTGGACACCAGCGGACAAGCGCCCTTGGACTCGGCCAGCAGATCCTGTCGCTGCCGCCTTTAGAACTGGTGTCACTTCCCCCGAGGGCACAGCCAGCGCTATCGGGCTGTGCATCGTCACTGTGTGGTTTCCAGGGGGCCCCCACAGCTGGGGACAATGGCAGGAGAGGCCTCGGAGAGCCCGCATGTCACCTGTCGTCTTGGCCGGCGGCTGAACCCAGGAGGAAACTGAACCGCGGGGGTGCTACAGGTGTTAAAGGCGGATAGGAACAGTCGGATAAAGGGGAGCTCCCGGAAGCTCTTCCGTGGGAGCCCCTCCAGGCTTCAGATGTGCCTGGGCCAGGACTACAGGGTGCCAGGAGGCCGGATGCAAAGGCCACCGCTGGCCCGTGAGTGAGTCGGAAGGCCTGTGTGAGGTCAAGGCCAGGCGCTGAGAACAGTCGTGAACCCCTGCCGGCACGGGGAGAGGCGAGACTGCCTGGGGAGAAGCAAGTCCTCGCCACTGCGTGGCAGAGCCCCACTGAGAGAAATAAAAGTCAGGAATGGTGAATTCGGTGCCACTTGCCAGACCAATGAGCTTCATCAATTAATCACAGCCAAATAATCACCACCTACATTAAAGAATAATACATGAAAAGGACAGGGGCCTCGCTGTAACTTATTCAGAAAGGGCTGCCTCCCTAATCCCTCTGAGTCCTGACATGCTAACTGGGTAGCGACTAATTAGATGTCAAAAATTCATAAGCGCTCTTTAATATTGCATACATCTGCAGCCGCCGACATTTCAAAATGAGAGTTGTATACACAGAAGTCACTATAGCATTAAAACGCAGCGGGGTGGGAGAAATAAAAGGGAACCAATAAAAACAATGTCCCTCAAAAACCCCAGAGAGCGCCAGCTTCGGAAGTGTGTGCTTTCTTATTCAGAAAAGGTATCACCTTAATAAGAATTATAGGCAAAGGGCTTTGCTGCTCCGTGCTGCGTGGACAGAAAGAGGGAGAGGAGACGAGCTTATCAAAGGCATTGCCAGGTAAATAGTAATTTATTGTGCATGCACAATGAACATTACCCAGTGTCCTGACACTGGGTGATAATGAAAGACATGTTATTGTGGCATCCGCCAAGGGAATTTCCAGTCCCCCCCTCACCCCCCCTGCCTCTCTTCTCCCCTGTCTCTCTCGAGCAAAGAAGCAATGATGGGTCCTGGCAGCTCCTGCCTGTTTCAAGCCATTTCACATAATATAGGAAGCACCTGAAGTTTCCGTGGATTAAGGAAGCGAGTTCGTTTGCTGGCTCCGTGATATATATGTTGCCCGCGTGCGAACTTATATTTCAAATGCTGGGGACTATATTTTTATGAAACAAGCCTTTTCCTGTCGGAAGAATTATAGGAATGTGATATAATACAAGGCAGGGAGATTAAAAACAATGCATCACTGCAGAAAGAAAACGCAGTTTCATGACTTGCATCCGTTAATTGAACCTCTCAGGAATAAAGAGAAGGGCTCCGCAGGAACCTGCTGGAAATTCGGGGAGTGTCGTCTGTCTGTTTGTTCGCTGTTATCGTTTAGCATGCACATCAATGCACATGTACATTCACGCACATATAAATACACACGCGTGCGCACACGCATAGCAAGGTCAGGAATGGCGCGCCCTGCTTCTCAAACTGTTCTTCAGAAATAGTTATGTTTTCTTGAATTCCGCTCCCATTTAACCGAAGAGGAGAGTGAGCGAGTCGCCCTGAACAGCGTCGAAGAAGCAGATCTGAGTTGGAATTATCACGTGGCCCACTGCGAGTAGCCACGCTTCAACCCCGCTGCCCTTCTGAGCCTCGGTTTTCGCTTCTCCAAGCTAGGGGAAGTGATGCTTTCTGCGGTCTGGGTGGAAAGGATGCGCCAACGCCATCGAGAAAGCCGAGGCATCTGTCTGTGGGATGCCAGGAGCTACATCAAGGCCATGTGTCCCGATTCACATCCATCGTGACTGGCCGGGCCTGCCCCTCTCAGCATGCGCTGCGATGTTGGTGCATACTGGAATTTCAGCGTGAGGTGAACGTTGCTTTTCCCTCTAGCTCCTGGATGATTGCAGCGAGGCAAGCCCAACGGGAGCAATGATTGATCAGCTTCATGGTTTGGGGGAAAGTCCTTTCAAAGGCTGCCCTGGGCTGCATCACTGGTTATATCTATGCCAACTTGACCTTTGCATGTATCCACAGGCCTGTGCCTGTCTCGGAACGTCGATGCCAAGTGTCAGGGTTCCTGAGACAGAGGAAGAGATCTGACTTAGTCACCTGGCCCAGAACCGTGCTCAGTGGTCAATCCTTATCCGATTATACAGTTCGATTTGGAATTCACGACATTAATTCAGGCTGAAAAAGTTCTTTATGATCAATACTTAAATTGTAGTTAATTGCAGTCATTTGCTATTTTTGTTTCCCTGATTCTTTCCTATAGTGTTAAATGGTTTCTTCCGTGGTTTCAGCCTTCCTTTACTCAAAACAGGAGACTTTACCAATTTTGACTGGAAGCTAGGACAACACGGTCTCCTTACCCTGCCTACAGTACGGGAAATGAGACATTTCTTTTTTTCAGTAGGTGAAGATGAAAGTCCAGGTCACTTCACTCCTTCGCTTCATTATTCACCCATTCTTCCTGCTGCTCATTCATCCACTCCTGCATTCACTTTCCAAATATTTTCTCACACAATTACTACTGTCTGACTCTATGTTTTCTCTTGGCAATACTTGGTCAATAAAAAAAAAATTAACCAAGTTTCTATTCCCCCAAATGTATATTCCAGTAGATTGGGGTAATAAGTAAACAGGATCTCTCAAAACTCTTTTTCTGAATAGCATGGCACGAGGCCGTGAGGTCTGCCACCTCCGTAGCCACATGTTTAAATCGACGGGGAAGACTTGGAACTGCCAGCACTGTTGCATGCAGTCAGAGGGCGACGTCGACATCGTGAAAGGCAGTGCAGAGAGACAGAGAGAAAAAAAGTCTACGTGATATTACTTGAGTCGCTGGATCAATTCTCACCTCAAGCTAGAGGACCACGAAGTATAAGTCAATTAAATTATTTAAAAGAATCTGAAAATGAATCTCTTTTTTTTTTTTTTTTTTTGAAGCATAAGATGTCTAAAATGAGAAAAATCTTTGGAATAAATTAAATTAGAAAATGACGATGATGATGATGATAAAGGTGAAAGTGGTGATAAGATGATGTGGTGGAGATGATGATTGCGACAGTGATGATGAAGTTTATGTGGACAGTGTTGGTGGTGAAGGCAGTGATGATGATGATGATGATAAGGAAGAGGAGGAAGGAATGATAAATGTGATGATGAAAAGATGGTGGTGATGATGAAGGTGATGAAAAGAGCTACCGTGCATTATTCATAACGTATTGGGCATTGTATTCAGTGCCTTAATGATGTTCTCTTCTTCCATCTTCCACCTCTCGCGAGGTAAGTGTTAGCACTTCCATTTTGCCAACGAGAAAGCTGAGGTTTGTGAGGAGAGGGACATCAAGGGATTTGCCCAAGGTCCGACACTTAAGTGGAAGTGTGACTCAGACAGTGTGGTCTCACTCCAAAACCCAGGTTTCTAGCTCCATGGGGTGCTGCTGAGCGGGTACGTGGCAAGAAGCACCATCCAGACGCAAGGATGTCCCTGCAATCAGACACAGGGGCTGGGTTTGGAGCTTTGTAATAGGATGTCACACAGAATCTTCGCCTGGAGCATTTACATGGCTTCCTCGGGCCTGAGCTCCACCTGCATCTGGGCGCACTGACAGGCATCTTGTCTGTATTTCGTGTCTTCTCTCACAAAACACCTGCTGCTCTGCTATGAACTCCTGAGGGCAGTGTATTACTCAGAGTTCTCTGGAGAGACAAAGTCAATGGTGGGGGAGAGAAACTGATATTGATTTATTATAAGAAATTGGCTCATACAGTTATGGAGGCTGAGCAGTTCCAAGACCTGTAGCCAGCAAGCTGCAGGCCCAGGAGAACTGTGTTTCAGTTAGAGTTTGAAGGTGAGAAAAAAGCTCCCAGACTGAAGAAAGTTAGGCAGAAGGAATTCCTTCTTACTTCGGGGAAAATCAGCCTTTCAGTGCTATCCAGGCCTTCAACTGATTGGATGTGGCCCACCCACATCAGGGAGGGTAATCTGCTTTACTTGGTCCAATTTAAATATTAACCTCATCTAAAACCAGCCTCACAGAGACACCCAGAATCATGTGGGACCTAATATCTTGGTTTTGATGTATCTAGTGACACGTACAATTAAACATCACTGGAAAGAACTAGGACCATGTGTGTCTCCAGGACCTAATGTAGTGCCTGGTTAATTGTAGGTACTTGCTAAATACTTCTGACTAAAGTTCAAGAAGTGACCAGGCTGGCTGGAGATTTATATCATAGAGAAGACAGCATTGAAATACGATATTTACCTTCCAAAGTTTCAAAGTTCAGTTGGATGACCTCTGGCTCACCCACTCCCTCCTCAGCTTCTCAACAGTAAAATTGACCCCATGTTCAGGTTCAGACTCCCCACATCTGGTGTGGAAGGTTTTTGTGGGGGACCAGAGTTCAGAGCCCAAGAACCCTCTCCCCAGTATCATAAGATCTGAGCTGCCAAATCAATCCCACCCATTAGGGGTGCTGCTCTCTCCCCAGTTCCCATGTGGCACTGTGCCCTCCAGCCACTCAGTCTCTGAGCACTTCTGCAGCCTCTGTGGGTACCTCTGCTAAGATGAGCCCAATGGCTCTAGGAAATGCCACATCCCAGGGACTTACACCAAACCCCATGACCAGCTTTTCAACTTCCCTTCCAGAAAAAGTATATTCTCTGAGTCTCGAGCTCTGTCTGCTCGGACCCCTTCCCCTGCCTTTCAGTCTCACCTCTGCTGTCCGGTCCTACCTCACTCTTTTGATCATCACCCCATGCGGTCAACAGGTCCATGCTTGCCAGTGTCCTCCGACGCGAAAGCTATAATGGAAAGTAGGACCTCGTTTTATGTGTGGCCAGGAGAAGAACGAGAGCTGGTGATCAGGGAGCGTGGTTTTGACGCAAAGCAAAGGTAGTTGATCCAGCTGCATCCAGGGACAGTTTGGATGAGGAGATTGTGGACATGTTTTTATTCCTATGATCCTGAGCTGAATTGACTGAACCTTGAGCCTGCTTCCCCTGTGTTTTGGATGAGCAGGGATAAGGAAGACCAAAGAACAAGAAAAGGGTAAAGGAAGCAAAGATAGAAGAGAAGAGAGAGTTTAGGAATCGTGGTCTTGAACGGTAGATTAGGGAGACACCTGGGGTCTGAGTGTGTCCACAGGTAGGCGTGCTCTACAAGCCAATAGGGATGCAAGTGCCCTTCGTACTTTCTTTTCTTGTATGATGCTTGGGATGTGAACTGTCCTTGCTTGCTTTGCCATCAAAAGGAAAGTCAAATCCCTCAAGCCTTTTTCTGGAATTTTGTTCTGGGCCAGACTGGGAAACAATTATCTGTCTAGATATCTACGATGGCCCAAGTTGAAAATTCTACACTTACAAACCTTCCATTGGGTCTTTGTATTAACTGAGATGACAATCGTTTTGTGGCGGGCTCCATTTCTATCCACGGTCAACTCCAGCACAGTCAGTAGATCAAGACAATTAACCAAGGGGACTGGTTCTGTTCTGTGTAATGATGTAAATGATAGATCATGCCAACGCCGTTGCACACAAAAGCAGGTTATGTTACAGTTGTAGCCAATTTTCTCTTAGCATGAACTGAGACTGCTCTGTTTCTGAGAATTATTATGTGTCCCTGCATATTTTCTGTATCTGACATGTTGTATCTATGAGATTGTATTTGTGTCCATGAGTTTTTATTGAGCATCTACTATAAGGTAGGAATGTTATGGGTGCAAGGGATACAATACACAGTCCTCAGCAGGCTGAAGTTTGCTATTTGGTGAAAAATATATTAATTAAAGAAATGATATAAAGGTAGTAAATTCACTCAACAATCAGGAAGGATCACAGAAGATTGTCAGATGCAGAATAGAGCTCTAAAGAGTTTTCATTTCTTCCAGGCAGTCCTTTGAGAATCATGACCAATTCCCAGTTTCTTTGTAAAAAGGAAGCAAATGTGTATATCCGGAATCTGGAAAGAAGAATCAGCATAGTGGTCACCTTTCATAAATGGTGCTCAGTGACAGCTGGACAGTGCCCAAGCCAGCATTCACCAAATCCCAAAAGACAGTGTAGTGACCGTAGTGCCCAAAGAAGATACAACCTGCTCACATCATCTCAACAAAACCACCCCGGTACAGACACATAAATTTTAATAGCATTTGTGCTTTAAATTTTCTTGATCATTCCTTCAACTTTACGTTTCACTTTGTAGTTAGCCCATTCTTTGTGAAATGATGTGGAAGAGAAAAGCACGAATTTTAGAGAAATGGCATCCAAAATGATAGTTTAAAATAACAGCAGAGCTTGTACACCAATTTATACAATTTACATGAGAAATTTGGTGTGTCGTTTTGGGGGTTAGAAAATACTAGTACTCTAGGCTTGGGACATATAAAGAACAGTTATAATGAATATAGGAATGTTTGCTCTCAAAAGTGTCTATGGAGTCAGAATAGAGTGGTGGGCAGAGGGGACGTGAAGAGGAGAAGCAGGGAAATTATGTCCACAGGGCAGGAGACAGGCCGTGTGGCATGTTCATTTATTAATATGCTCACCACTGGTTCCTCTTTTGCATATGCTGACCTTCATACTTTAATATTTTAAGATATGTAATTGGCCTTGAGATGAAAAAGTCCTGCTCAGCAGGTGACTGGACTACCTAGATTCATCTCCATAGAGATGATGATGATGATGATGATGATGGTGGTGATGGTGATGGTGATGGTGATGATAATAATGGTGATGATGGTGGAAGTGATGATGACGATGGTGATAATGATGATGGTGGTGACGAGGGTGATGGTGATGATGCTGATGACAAGGAAAACAGTAATAAAAAAACAGCCACATTTGTAATGCTTCCCAGTTGCTGCTAGGCTGCTTTCTAATGTGAGACATGAAACAGAAACATCTGTAGACTGTAGAGCAACTAGAAGTTTCCTTTGGCTTGGAAGAGAAAAAGGAAATAATGTTGTTAAGGACGTTTTCTATGCATAGTAAGATGTTTGGTACTTAAAATATGGCACCTTATTTAAACCTCACAGTAGCCCTAAGAGCTGCAGGGTATAACCTCCATGATGTAAAAAAGGCTCAGAAGAGTTCACTGCCTTGTCTAAGCTGCACAGCAAATCAATGGCCGAGCCTGAATTCAGGTCATTATGTGTCACAGCCTTCACACAGACAGGGAGAGCAAATGGTCAGGAGCCACCTAGAAAAATGGCATGGGACAGACTCCTAGCCATGTCCTCCAGACGGTACCTGGTTCATCTGCCTCTCCGGCTACTCCCTCCCTCCCCATCTTGGTGACAAAGTATCGCTTTTCCCTCAATACAATCAAATTATTATTTGGAAAGAAAACTCCTAGACAGCTAATTGCAAGTAAAGGGCTAGTAAACATTGTCCATAGCTCGAAGACCATCAACTAGCACCCCAGTGATTCCTTTTAAACCAGTGAATCTTATGCCTCTTAATATATTTAAAGAAGAAAATTAGAGAAAAAAATAAACACTGAAAGAAACAAATACTCTAGAGTGGTTTTATTTATAACAGATCCAAACTGGGAGGGCTTTCTATCTCTAACACAAAAAATACTTTTTAAAAATGCCTTTCGTTTTAAACTGAATGCAACTTGCTATAAAACAGAAGAATAACTCCCACTGAGATCTGTGAAAATAAAACCAGGGTTAATGCATAAAACAGAGATAAAGGTGAAATGACCTTTTAAAAGGAAGATGCAAAATTCACATTATTATGAAATGATTATGACTACAGTTGTTATGAGTCTCTACCTGAAAACCCAGGAGAAGAGAAAATCTAGTTGTACATACCTGACGGACTTGCAGAATTAATTACAGTTAAGTCCTGTGACCATGTCAGAAGAAATATTCTAAAAATCAATAGCTTCTCTCTATATTAGCAGCAATCATTCAGAAGATATCATGGAAAAAATAACTTCTTCTTTATAGAAGTCAAACATACATAATCCATCCTTAGACCTGTGACCACAGTGCCTATATGGGGAACACTGTAGAAACTTATCACTTAGAAACATAAACAAGAACTAGATTGAGATACCTGGTTCTGACCTGCTTGTTGTGCATCCTGTGTTGCTTAGGTCATTTGCACTTACTGTTCCCTTTGCCCCAAATGCTTTTCCCTCTGACATCTTCATGGTTGGTAGTTCATTTGTATCTCAGCTCAAATATCATTTCAGAGAAGATGCCTTTAGTTTTTTATCCAAAGTTCTCCCGATAGCCTCCGTCATTTTCTATGACTTTTCCCTATCCTTCATAACACTTACCATTACTTGAAATTATTCCATGTATTTGTTTTCTTATTTCTTATCTGTCTCCTGCACGTAAAGGAAAATTTCATGGAGCTTGATCGAGTGCATTCATCTCTGTGTCTAGTGCAGGGTAGACACTCAACGTAAATCTGTTTAGTTAATCGTGAGTGACATATCATGGTCTATACAGAAAGATTACATTTTGTAAAGGGGTAAATTCTATCCCCATATAATGCAGAGGTTTCACTAACTCAGAGTCAATACGCAGATGAATCAGTCTCAAGATTGGAGACTGAAGACTTGATAAATGATGCTAAAGTTCATTTGAGAATATAAATAAATAATAAAAGAGAACACAGTCAACTATGTTTGAAAGAAAATAAAATGAGGGGAGGGGCCTAACTATATTACAAACATTTTATAATTCTGAAAGAGTGAGATCAATATAGCATGGGCCCAAGGACAAAAAAGGACCGAAACAGCAGAGCTCATCAGCAGGTTATAGGATACAGAACAAAAATGAAGAATACTAACGTATAATAAGGACAGTATTAAAGTTTAGTGGGTGTGTCAGGCAAAATTCTGGAACGTGCCTCAAGATTCTCGCCCTCTGCCGTACCTGATCTGCATAAGACCCCAGCCCCTTGAGTGTGAGCTGGAATGGTGAACATCATGAATTTTAGGCCGCATGGTTAAACCTAACATGACGAAGATGAAGAAGCTTTTCAAATGCAGTTAAAATTCCTAATCAGTTGACTTTGAGTTAATAGAAAGGAAAATTATTCTAGGTGGGCCTGATGTAACGAGATGAGACCTTAAAAGTGACTGAGTCCTTTCAGAAAGTGCAAAGTGGGACAGGGATCATGGAGGGCATCATGTAGCAAGAGCCAAGGACAGCCTCTGGGGCTGTGAGTGACTCTCAGCCACCAGCAGTGAGTGACAACACAAGGACCTCTATCTTATGATGGCAAGAAACAGATCCTGCCAACAGTCTGAGGGAGCTGGAAGTAAATACTTTTCCAGATGAGGATACAGTCATTGTCACATTGATTGTGGCCCTGTGAGACCCTGAGCAGAGGCTGGGGACACATAGTGTTCAGACTTCTGACCTACAGAACTGTGAGCCAACAATGGGGTACTGCCTTAGATCACTACATTTGTGGGATTTGTAGCACAGAAATAGAAAAGTAATGCAGTGAGGAAGGAGAGTAATTTGATAGATATTAGGACAGTTTCTTAGCTACTTGGAAGACATGAGTGGATTTTTATTTTAAAAGTCTGTAGCAAAATAAATTCCAGATAGATTAAAAAATTGGATTAAAAAAAGTGAAACTGTGTAGTGGATACTTACTTGATCTTAGAAAAAATGAATAGTTTTGAAGCATGAAAATAACAAAATCTCACACAATTCAAAAAGTTGAGATACACAAAAGTAAAAACTTCTTTAAGTGAAAATCACAACACCAAAATTTTGTAAAAATTTTGGCCTCAGAGATAACAAATAAAGATGAGGTATCTTTCCTATGTAAAGAACACAGAAAAGTATATTAAATATTTGTAAGTGTCTATGTGTCTACATGTGTATCATGCACATTTAAAGTAAAAATATTAACAGCAAAACATTCACATCAAATATCTCTGGATAATAAAATAATGAGTGATCTTTAAATTTATTTTGCAGATTATATTCCTACTCTGTGTACATTTACTAATACAATTTTGTATTACTGTCATGAACATATGCAAATGATAATTAAATACTTAATAATATTTTAATACATAACAACAAAAAATAGTATGTAATTTGGCAGAATTGATTATATTCTGTAATTTTCAAATAAACATTTAAGTGCTAAAATCAGGGGAAATATTAGAGCATTCTTGCATACGTACGCTCTGATTATAGCTGAGTAGAAGCATCACAAGCGTAGATGGACAAAGAAGGGAGACTTTGTGTTGCCATTAAAATGGACATTGTTTTAGGGTAGTGGGAATAGAGATAACTGAATGTCTTGTTTAGACGGTTTTATATTTCACTTAAAAGTTACTTTATAACTTTTATATATATGAATATATATATATATATAATATATATGGATGAGTGGATAGATGATAGATGATGGATAGATAGATGATAGATAGATAGATAGATAGATAGATGATAGATAGATAGAGACTTGTAATGCATATTAATTCTTCTACAGATTCTGTAACAAAGTGTCACATACTACATAGTTTAAACAATGGATATTTATTTCCTCACAGTGCTGGAGACGGGAAGTTCAAAGTCAATGGGTTGATTTGCCTTTGTCTTATAGACGGCCACCTTCTCCCTGTGTCTTCACATCATCTTCCCTCTGTGTGTGTCTGTGACCTAATCTTTTTTTTTTTATAAAGACATCAGTCATATTGAATTAGAGTCCACCCTAATGCCCTCATTTTAACTTAGTTAACCCTGTAGAAGCCTTATTTCCAAATATATTCGCATTCTGAGGTACTCAGGGTTAGGGCTTTGGCATATGAATTTTGGGGGTGACACAATTCAGCTCAATGCATTATGCTTTTCTGTCTTTTTCTGAGGTGTGGCACTTGCAAAAGTACTTAACATTACAGTAATAATGTTATCCTTGCTATTAGTTTGTCAAAAGGGTATAAATATTACTGTGGCCTCGCATGTTACAAGGATGAAAGAAGAGGATGTACAAAGTCAAGTGCAGTCTTGGTGCATGGGAAGCATTAAAGGGACTTGTCTCTTCCCTCACCACCTCCACTCTTTTGCTTAATAGTGTTTCTCAGATTTTTCCACCAAAGTCCTCTAACAGCTGGAGAGAAAGACCTTAAGGTAAAACCCAAAAAAGCATTCAGCAATGTTGTTTTTATATTTACTTAAAAACAACAAAAACTGTTGACCTTTTCTCTAATAGATTCGTGTTTATTAAAAGAAAACAGTTTCAACTCTTCGTGATGTAAAATTGCTCTGGAAAAACATATGACATTTACCTTGTGCCTTGATAAGTGTAGAGCTACAGACCCTGTATGCCTGTAGACACACACTTCAGTTTGCAGCATAAGCCCTCAGAGTAATAAGACCCAGAGTTTCCTACCGGTTCTAGAATTTCTCACAGCATGCCTTCAGAAGAAAGTGAGATAGGACATCAGACAGTAGGCTCGTGTTGCAAAATGATTGGGAAAAACAAAAAACCAGAAATACATGAGAAATGGGCAGACAATAATGCCAGAAGGACAAATAACAGATGGACACACAGAACTACAAAGCAAATGCCAAGGACTAGAAGAGGCAGTAGCTGAGTTGGACAACATTATTAGAAGAGATTGCAAAATAGTCAGATTTCGCCAACGTGAACCATTGCCTAGCCATACCTGTAGAGAAGGAACTCAGGGAAACACAAGCACTTTCTTATAAAAATGTATGTTCCTGCTTCTTATATTTACTGTACATGATGGAACTTGGAGGGCTGGGACTCCTGTATTAAGCTTGGAAAAGAGGGATCAGTCTTGAAAATTAACCTGCACTGAAAATTTCCACAAGAAACTTTAAGCATCTGTGTCATTCAAAGGCTCTTGACAGTCCTCATTGGGTGCATTCATGTTCTCTGTGGACCACTGATGACCACCAAAAGGACAGACCAGAGCCCACGCCAATGGCCTGCTATTTCCAGCAAACAAGCCAAGCTAAACACCCACACCAGAAGTCTTTTGTTATTTTGAAATGCGGCTCATCAGTATTTTCTATAAACAAAGAATTTGCTCTCCCTTCAAGAATCAGTTATTTGGCTGTACTTTAAGTCTCTTGTAAAGAATAAGTCTACCTCACTTGTCAGAGATGAGCTGAGTAGATGTATCATATTCCATGCTATTGAAGTCAAAGCAGATAAGAGAGGAGTGATGACTCATAGTCAGCATCCAGGGAACCTGCATTGAATAGATGAGTGCATGCATAAAACGTGTGTGAGGTGCATGCTTACCTGTGTGAAGGATGGTCTTGAACTTCTAGCATAGTGGTGAGACAGAGATCTTATATAAGGAAAATCAAAAGACATAGACACTATGGGATTGATTGACTAACCCAGAAGTTGACAAACTATGCGTAACATCTAAATCTGGCCCGTGGTCTGTTTTTGTATTTCCCTACAGCTAAGAATTGTTTTGCATGGCTAATGGTTTATGAAGTGAGAAAGAGACACAGAGACAGAGAAAAGACTAGGGAGCAGAGACCAACTGAAGACTGTGAAACCTAAAACACATGTATTATTTAGGACTAATAGGAAAGGTCCCTCCACCCCACGCTGAATTACAGGATGCTTTTAGATGAGCGACGGTGAACTCCTTAGAGTCTACGCTGCTCACCCCAGTGACCACAGCTTTCTTGTCACTGTGTGGAGAAGGGTTTGGAAAGCATGATCTATCCAAGATCATATTCATTAATTACCTTATGTGCCTGCAACAAATAAGAGCTTTACATGTGTTAACCAACGAAATCTTTACAGCAACCCTTTCATATAAGCACGCTGCTGCCCTTCCCCCCTTTAAGTGGAAACAATTAAGCAACAGAGAGGATAAATGACTTGTTCAAGGACACACAACTAGGAAATTGTGGGAACCAGGATTTGAACCAAGGCGATCTATTTTATACATATAAAAATAAGTGAGTTGGGATAGATTAACATATGCTGCAATAACAAATCCAAATTTCGAGCAGTTCTCAATACAGAGGGTCGCTTCCGCTCAAGCTGTGTGTCCATAGGTGGTTGGCTATAATTCTGCTCCAGGTGCCTTGTTTCTGGGACCCAGAAGATGGTGCAGCTTCTATCTAATGTCAGCCATGGCAGAGGGAAAAGAGAGAAAACCCTACGTTGACTATTCAGACTTCTGCCTAGACATGAAATATTCCCTTTTGATCATATTTCATTGGCCAGAGGATGTCGAATGGCCAAGCCTGATGTCCATGGGGCAGGAAAAGATGCTCTTCCCTCAGGAAGGACAGTGGACACCTGAGTCCTGTAGTGCTGTCTGCTGCAGAACACTGCACAGGCCTCGAAACCAGTGTCTAATGTCCTAGGACTCTGGATAGAAGCTCTCTAACCTGCATGCAGCCGTCCGATTTCCCCTCACTGCTCTTCCCTGCAATTTTTCAGAAACGTGTGACTATCAGTTAGTAGCAACATCTCACTCCCTCATCCACTGTAAGCGCCACCCCCTCTAGTTGTTTTAGTTGTTTAAATCTGTATTAGTCAGTGTTTTCCAAGGAAACAGAACAATTTTTAGATAGATGATAGATAGATAGATAGAAAGATAGATAGATAGATAGATAGATAATAGATAGATAGATGATAGATAGATGATAGATGATAGATGATGATGATAGATAGATAGATAAATATATAGATACATAGATACATAGATAGATGATAGAAAGATGGATGGATGGATGGATAGATAGATAGATAGATAGATAGATAGATAGATAGATAGATAGACAGAGGGAGAGAGAGAGGTTTATTTTGAGGAACTGGTTTATGCGATTATGGTGGCTGACAAATCTGAAATACAAAGGACAAGCAAGGAAGCTGGAGATTGAGCAAGAATTGAAGTTCCAGTCTTCAGCCTAACGGCTGAAAACTTGTGCAGAATTTCTGTGTTGCCATCTAGAGGCAGAATTCCTTTTTTTAGGGAAACCTAGTTCTCCACCCTAAGGCCTTCAATTGACTGGATGAGGCCCACACACTTGTGGAGTATAATCTGCTTTACTTAAAGTCAACTGAATATAAATGTTAATTCTATGTAAAAATTGATTAAGGAGTGTTGGACCAAACAACTCGGCCCCATACTCAGGCCAAGTTGACATATAAAATTTACCATCACCTTTAAGGACTACATTTCGATGTAAAATCCTTCCACAAAACCTCACATCACACTCATGGCCCTTAGCTCTTCATAGTGGTTAACACTACTCGTGGTGATAAAGTCACACGTCTTGATGACTCAAGTATGCTACAATTTATGTTTGCTACATGAAGTCAAAAACAAATGTTTCTAATTGGTGAGTGGCTCTCCTCCAAGTGGTGATTCAGAGCCCCAGACATCTATCATCCTGTGGCTCCCCCATCTTTGACATAGAGGTTCCAAAATTTCTGGGCCTCTCTTTGCCAAGCCATTGGAAGGAGAAAGAACAAGGAAAGTTGCTTGTAGGAATATTGTATGCACCAGGAAGGACTTGCTACATACCACTTCTGCTTACAGCCCATTGGCTAGAACTCCGTCACATGATCACACCTACCTCAAGAGAGTCTGGGAAACATAATGAAGCTTGTACATCTGCAAGTATAAAGATCAGAATCAGTGATCTTCTAGCTAGTCTTTTCCTTATTTCTGTACCCCGCATCCTCCACAGGTATGGGGATAAGAGGTTACAGCAAGCTACACTACCTTTCTGTACCTTAGCTTCTTCTAAGTCCCCCGCTTCTGAAGTGAGGAGCCAACACACTCACAGAGACAATGTCTATTGAAGACTAGATGCCCAATATTTCTGTCTGGTTTTAAGTAGCTGAAAAAAACTCTGCCTTTTTGAAGATTTGGCAGGTCAACCTCACACTCTTCTTTACTGGTATGAGAAGGAGAAGAAAAGAGTTAAATGTCTCGAGATGAAAAATCTGCACTTTTTTTAGAGTATGCTTTGAAGTGCCCCTGAACATTTTTATGGCTGAGGCCTCCAAAACTGAGTCATACACCTTAGAAACCAGCTCATCTTTGTTAAAATGGGTTTCACTTCTTACTGACCTTGTCAACAGCTCTGCAGAGCTAATTTGCTAGTTCAGTGGCTCATCATCAGTTCCTCTTACATGAAACTGACAAAGGTCAATGGCATAAATGTTTTTTTTTTTTTAATTTCAAAATTTAATTCAAAGAATTGCAATATTTCTCTGTTTCTCTGATTGAATTAACAAAAAGCTCACCTAATTGCTTATTATACATGGAGAAAACAGGTTTCCCCTGCTGGTCCTGATCCCTATCTGACTTCTTTTGAGTGACTCTTCAGGCTCTTTTTTAAATAGATGAGTAAACTCCGATGAATTGCTATAAACCAAACCCAACCTGTGGTCAAGAACTTCAGAAGCTACAAGTCATATATCACCTTTGTCATTTGTCATACTTGAACGAGTAGTGTAGCATTCTCATGCACCAGAAGCTCTAGTCAGCTGATCTGGCTTTAGACTTTGATTCTAACATCTACTTCTAACTTTATGATCTCAGCCAAATTGCTTGAATTAGCAGAGCTTCAGTTTCTTCCTCTGTAAAATGGACCGATTGAATCTTCCTCCCATCGGTAGCTTTTAGAACTAGATGAGTCAGTTTATAGCAAAGCTCTTGGCCCACATTGTGTCTACATTTCTCGGTGTGTTTCCTCTCCCCTCATGTGCAGATCAACTGCTCTTTACTCTTGGTCACTCACGCTTTATTAGGGCATTGTGTTTGCAAGTAGAAGAAACCAATGCAAGCTGAAATGAGATTTAGGTATTCAGTCATGCCTCCCAGAACCTCAGAGTGGAAAGATAGCCAGTCCTTGGGAAAGGCATGCAACAGCATCTGCAGAGACTAAGGGATGGACCTGTTTTGTCATAGTTCTACTTCTCTTCGTTCAATGCAACTCCTTCTCATATATCTACAGATATGTGTTTCTGCTTATCCTATTCATCTTGTGAAATATATCCAAATCACAGCTCTAGACTTTTAGTATGTAGTTGTTGTTGTTAAAGGGGAATCTCATATGATATATAACTAATGAGTTTCAATTCTAAATTTGATGGGCTCAGGTTGTGTAAGCTGTCTGCATGTGACCCAATCCACTGGGGTTATGTATGAATTATGTGGGCAAGGAGAGACGTTAACGTGGTCCCATGAGTTGAACAGTCACCACAAAGTTTTTCTACTACAGTGGGCATTTAAGAAGGATGTATTTTCATTTCAAAGAAAATAGATGGAAGAAAATGGAATTTCTCTTCCTGTTTCTTTTGCCTAGAATTCCATAGCCCTGAAGAAATAACCCAGGTTTCTGTTGCAATTCATTACAGATGGACAATCTAGGATGGAGGCAGGTGGTCTATATGGGTGAGCATACTGACATCATCAGCTAGAAGCCATTAGAAACCTCTGGAAGCTTAAAAACCCATGCAGCATGCGGGTAGCTTCGTCATACAATGTATGCCGTAGCAAAATGAGAGTATTGCACCTAGTTGCTTCTTTAGTGCTCTTTCTAGAGTGAAATAGGTCACAGGGGTTATCTTGATTAAGGCACGTGGGCCCATGGCCCAGTGGGACCCAGTGAAGTTATTGGAACCACCATCTCTGCCCATGATGAGCTTCTACCAAGTCTCAACAAATTCCCAAACGAAAATGCCCTCTCAATGGCTAAATGAAGTAACTGAGGACATTTTTTTTTCTGTAAGAGAAACTTCAGCCTTGATTATATGTGAACCGCACTATTAAAAACATCAAATTTCAAATAAATATTTCCTTTCTGTGTATTTTAGGACATAGTTTTTACTAGATAAATAAAAAGAAAAAAGTTTAAGTTATAGTTCTCTTAGCAAAGTAGAACATTTAACAGACATTCTTTGATGCAAATTAATGTAGACCAATAGATAAAAATATATAACTATAATTAACTTCGAGACAACGGATAGACCCTGACATTTTATAGTGTACAACTTTTAATTGTCTTTAATTAGGTAATTATTTTCCAGACATTTCCTATTAGAAAGACATTTTTGTATGCTATTTAATTTAACAATTACAAAATCATTAGGTAGGTAATAGTAGTCCCATTTTAAAGATTTAAATATATTGATATAAGGGAGTTTAGGTAATTTGAGATCTGGTAGCTTGCAAGAGGCAATCTGAAGTGTGAAACTTGCCTATTGGACCATGAAGTAGAGTAGGTGAAGTGATGGTTCAAAGAGACATGCTCCCCAAGCTAAGGAAATAATTGACCATGACCTAACAAGAATAACAAGATTATTTATCAGCACAAAATATCTCTCCAGACTCTTCTCAAAGGTTCTAATACACAAGTCATTTTTATAACAGAAAATTAAACTCAACTTTGACTTACAATCAGGGAAGTAACAGACACCAGGCGTACCATGAAACAAATAAAAAGAAGAGTAATAAAACATAGAAACAACAGTTTTCAAGAATTGGACATGAGGCAATGAAGAACAGCAACCCCTGAGAGATGGGCTATAGTGAGAAGAAGCTCCAAATGTTCGTAGTCTATTCCTTTGAGAGAGTTTTCAGGCCACGGCAAAGGGAGAAGAAGCCTGCTAGAGCTTGGCAGGTTTCCTAAGTTGAGGAAATATTGTGGGAGGTCAAGGTGAATCAAGTTCACAGGGTAGAGTATCAGAGAGGAGAGAGCTACACATAGAGAGAATTCAGAGATCTGTAGTTGATTCTCCTGAATTCTTCAACTGAAGTCTGATTAATGCATGGATGTGAGAAACCTACACAAGGCAGGAAAAGAATCATCTGAAAGGGTCAGAAAAAAAGAATGCCTAGAATTCACATAGGACTAAGAAGAGGGCCTGTTCCCACCAGCCAGAGTAGAAAACCTAATTAGTCATGGGACATCAGGTAGATATCTCATCACAAGTGTTTTCTCTTAACAGTAGGGCAAAATAAGACCTAATCTAAATGACACTCTGGTCTTGCTTAAAAGAAAGATCTAAAAAAAAATCAGAGATTTTCAAGCGACTTACTATATCCCAGAATAACACCTAATAATATTTAAAGGAATATAAAATATCCACCACTCAATAAGGTAAAATTCATAGTCTCTGACATCTAATAAAAAATTATTAGGCATTCTGAGGAGAAGTAAAATATGAATCATAATGAGGAGAAAAGTCAACTGGCTGAAAATGGCTCAGAAATGCATGGCTGATAGAATTAATAGACAGGCTATTAAAACAATTATTTTAACTGTTTTTTTTTTCATTCATTTCATATACTCAATGGTCTAGAGAAATGAATGAGTAGGTTGAGGCATGAGATATATAAAAAATAACAACATCAAACTTCTAGAGATGAAAACTATAATGCCTGGTGTGAGAAATAGGTTGTATGAGAATAAGAGCAGGTTGGATATTACAGAAGAAAAACTTATTGAATTTAAAGATATAGTACTAGAAACTACCTAAAATAAAACACAGGAAGAAAACAGACTGAAAACAAAATTGAGTATCAGTGCCCTTGAGGACAATGTCAAATGACCTCAAATGCATGTAATTAGAATCCTTAAAGGAGAAGAGAGCACAAAAGTATTTGAAAAACTAGCAACAAAATTTAAAAAAAAAAAATTAAAAAAATATATAATCCTAAGGATCAAAGAATCTCAATGACCTCCAAATAGAAGGAATTAAAAATGGAATTAGAAATTAGAAGGTATTAAAACTAGAATACAACATATTAAAATGAATTAAAATTAGAACACAACATACCAAATGTGTGGTATGCAGCTAAAGCAGTACTTAGAGGAAAATTTATGGCACCAAAATGCCTGTATTAAAAAAGAAAGGTCTCAAATCATTGACCTCTGCTTCCACCTCAGAAAATGGAGAATAAAACATAAGCACACATCACAAGTGAATTATATTGCAATTTAATTGGTGAATAAAGCCACTCTTTTCCCAGTCATAAGCAGACACAAACACAAAATTTGGACCCTTACAGTCTAGATTTGACCCTATCACCACTTACATGGTCTGAAGCAAATAACTCCACTTCTCTGGACATCTATTTCTCCTTTGACAAAATGGGGTAATGGAACTGGATGTTAGAGATTGGGCAGGAGTTTTCTCAGTGAACAGAAGAGTAACGAATGACATTACAAAGGGAAATACATAGAAACATGCCAAGACTTCCAGGGAAGTGGCCCCTGAAGCATGAGATATGCATATTAATTAAATATCGCTTTAATAAATATGAACCTGAGGGGGCAGATGGAGGAACCAGGTGGCGATGATCCCAGGACTGACCATGGATGGCCTCACCTGGCATCCTGGAGACCATGAGAAGCTGCCCCTGGGCAAAAATTCCAACGAGTGACATCAACAGTGGCCCATGCTTTCCAAGAACCATAGCTGTGGTCTTTGGATAATTTAAGTCATATGCTCAGTCAGCAGGCACACATAGTTTACAAGGTGAAAGGGAGGTTAGAGAATTTTGCTTCACCAAATTCAACAACCACAAAAAAATGTAAGTTGATCTGTTTATTTGTATTAGAAATCTGTACATGTCAGTTCATCATGTGGGTATATTGATTAAATGAATTATTTATCTTACCTTAAACAAAAGTTTGTCCAGGGAGTCTGTAAATAAGACAAAGCTCTCAGATGGGGATTCTCTCTTAGTTGTAGTCTTAAAGAATTTTCAGAGCATTTTTTCTTTTTCTTTTCTTTTGGTCTGAATCACTGGATTCTGAAACAAAGATTATTGCCGTTAAAGTATGGAAAGAAACACACACATGAGTCTTGTGGAAAATCTCCAAGTTCTAGATGCATATATATTCAAACAAAGTGCTCAGTGGGCTGTCACTTGAGCCAAGATTCAGTTAAGTGCTGCTGGTAATGTCAAATTCACCTGCTTTCATTTCTTTCCGAAGAAAGTGACAAATGCCCATCTTGGTCACTGAAGCACAAAATTAGCCAAGTGCTTCAGGGAAAGGACAACACGGGAAGAAATAAACAAGAGGTCAGAGACCCTGGCCCATGTGAGGAATAGTGAAAATGGCTGAGAAAAAATAAAAGACTCATTTGTACTGGAGATAATGTCATCCGTGTAGCCAGGTTCATTGATTGCATGGAGACCTCAGAATTTCCTCCTGTCCTGGATGCTGATGTGGAACATGGCTGAGTTGAAGCTAAATTTGACAACTCGGAACTGTTTATTTCAAATGATCACAGAATATATTGTGCCTCTGTCTCATCCACATTCATGATCCTACATAGAATATAAAGGATTCTGAGCTGTGCTTTCATTTACATCCTTGCGTGAGTTAGAAATTTCTGCCAACTGTGAATAACAGGAACTTAAATAGTAGAGGACTAAATACGTTAGAGGTTTGTTTCTTTCTCTTGTATAGATATCCAAAGGTAAGCAGTCTGGGCATGGTATGGCAGCTCCGACATCATCAGATACCCAAGCTACTCTATTGCTTTGCTCTAACATGCTGTGCATTGGTTCCCATTCTCAAGTTAAGCCAAGGTCCAAAATGGCTGTTGAAGCTCCAGCCATTATTGCAGTATTCCAATAACAACAACAACAAAATAACAGATTTACAGATTTACTTGCCTTGCTTTAAAGAAATTTTACTGGAAGTCTCATTGAACATTTTCACTTGTATCTCATTTGTGGGAACTTGTTTACATGGACACACTCAGCGAAAGCAGATTGATGATGAAACAATCTTCAGCTCAGCACTTTAACACCTAGAATAAATAGGAGATTGCCCTAACAGAGAAGGAGAGAAAGATTCTTTGATAGGTGACTATTAATTGACTTTTTGACTTATGACTAATGTGTGCTAGCCCCTGTTGGAAGATATAACCTGCTTTTCTGTAAAAAAAAAAAATGTGTTTCTCATTGTCAAAAGTAGAGAGAAGAAAGAAAAATAACATCTGTAATCCATTATCAGAAATAAACATCATTAATGTTTGATATATTTGCTGCTGCATTTTTTATTTTTAAAAATTTTATCATATGGCACACACAAAATGGTATGCAATTATTTAAAATATAAATAATATTTGTGATTATGGTGTTAATATTAGTTTATTAAAACTAGAAAACTATAGAAAATTACAATGAAGATACAGAATTTTGTTCATCCTAATATCCAGATATAACAATCACTATGAATATTCTAGAATATTTTAGTCCTGTCTAATCTTTCCAATTTTACATTGTTGATTCTGTATTATATATACAAGCTGATTTAAAGTTATGATTAGTACAAGAAGATTCATAGATCTTATTTGAAACATGATTAGATATGAAGGAATATAATAATAGATAGCATATTTCATTAATTCTAAGACACATATTTTTCACATTTTAACATCTCTGATATCGGGATGTATATTATAATTAATGGCATATCATAGTTTAATTGGTATCTTTCTTAGTGGTACATAAAACAATGATACTTCTTATGATGGATGATGAATTAGATTTGATGAAAGCAGTAATATCTGTCACTAGATAGCTTATTAATTATTTAAATTAACTCAAGTCATTCAGTGTAAAATTTAAAGAAGCGAAACGTTATTTGACAAATTTTCTAACAATAAAATGTGACCATTATTTTGCTTGGCCTAAATTGTTTGTTAGAGCGAGACAGAGAGACAGAGAGAGAGAGAGACAGAGAAGGAGACAAAGAGACAGAGAGAGAAAGACACAGAAAATAGTTCAGTAATGTCCCGCCACCCAATTTTTCTTTGATTTGCCTGGTAAATTGAATCAGTGTTCTCAATTATTCCCTTCCCTTTCCTATAAGAGACTCATGCACATCTATCCATTGCCAGATATCTTACAGTCCCTTCCTTCAGGAGAAGTACACTTTCCCGCTACACTGACACAGAACTTAGCCTTGTAATTCACTTTTACCAATGGTATATGAGCAGATGTGACATACACCACGGCCAAGCAGAAGCTGCGAAAACCGTTAAGGGTTTTCCTCAGCTCCCCTACCGTTTTCTCTCGGCCATGAGAACATGTCCCCAGTAGGGACAGCTCCTTTAGTCTCAGTCCTAGCGTGAAGAAGACATGCAAAGTAAACCTGAGACAGTCTGCAGCACTTCACAGGTAAAGTTCAAGGTGAATAAAGATAAGCCTTTGCTGCTATTACATACCACTGAGATCTGGGATCATTTGTTACCACAGCAATGCTGACTAATTCAAGAGCTCATCAAATTTGGTGAAAAAAAAAATAGGGCTGGAGAGATGGCATCTCTGAGGTGTACATATCCTGATTTAGGAGCAAACTTTGCTCTCAGGATATACTGTCTAACTGGCAACATATGTCTCAAGTAGATATTAATTTAAAGATCTAAACTGAATGAGGAAAGACTCACAAATATTTCTGCTTTAAAACAGAACCTGAGCAGAAGCTGAGGACAAAGTTATCTTAATCTCATTTTTTAACTGATGTAATGTTTCTGCTTTCGAGTACCTCAAATTGGATTAATTGTAGGTTCCTATTCATTATTTTTTCCAAAAAAAGATGAGTGAGTGGCACTCTTTTTTGGGGAGGAGGTATGTGTTTAAGTGGATGATGGTGCCTTTCTATTGCCTTCCAGAGGGAATAAGACATCACCAATTAAAGAAGTCCAGGCGACGTGATTTTTCTCACAAACCCCATAGATAACACTCTGTGGACATTGGTACTGGAGAGCAAAAGTCTGAGGTGGCATGACTTTTATTTATTGGTAGGCAACGTATTCATTAACTAGATAGATACTGACTTTGTTTTCATCGTTTTGATGATTTTGTCAGGACATCTGAGGGCTTAAATTTGTTTTGCTTGGGTTTCCCTAATCATGGACTGAGCTTTGACTTCTGTATTCTGGTCTTTATAAACATAGGGACTTTTTCTTAAATTGTAAGCTGTGCAGGGTGACCTCAGGTTTCATTCACAAACAATCCATAAATAATTATTGGCTCCCTAGTTTGCTCAGGAAAATATCCTGCACAGTGGTCCTAAGACAAGCTTAAAGTACAAGAGCTGACAAGACAGCCAACTGATAAACAAAGGACTGAAGGGTGATGAGCCAATGCCAACCCCTCCCTTTCCTATCTGGGTCATTGTTGGCAGGTGAGTTGCTTCATTGTGCATAGGGCTCCCTGTGGGTACATGAACATAATTTTTCCTACAAGGTGGATGCTGGTCCTTTCATATAAAGCACAGAAACTTGGTAGCTAAAAAATATTGGTGCTTTTTGATTACTTCTAACTGATAAAGTTTGTCACTCACTTAAGAGCTCAAGGAATTTTGTCTGTTGTTTGTTGATGTATTTAGAGCACTGTACAATCTCTGGGGTGTGATAATTGAATCATAAATATTCACTAAGTAAACCACAGATTATAAGTAATCTTTGTACCCCATGACTATCACCTCCTATGTCTTTTCTTTCACCTTTATGTTCTGGGAGGACGTCTCAAATCTCTGTTCCTCAGAACTGACTTGCTTTCCCAGGGTGGATTCTGTCCTCGCTGCCTGTTACAGTCCTTTTCTGGCTTCAGTGTGAGTTTGAGCTTTGCCATTGTGCTTTTCATTGCTTCCCACTGGCTCTTTGCCCACCCCATGGCCAGTGCCATCTCATCTCAGCATCCCTCTTAGGCATGGCTTTATTTTCATTTTAGGGCTATATCTTCTTTCCTCCTCTCCTGTGAGAAAAACCTGTCACTCTTCGAGTTCCTCTGATATCTGTTCCTGCTCTTTCTGAAAACGGACTTTCCTTTTTCTCTACACTTTTACTCCTACCTAATAAATGAGAGAGCCAATGTCGGTTAACCAAGGTGAGATGAGTTTGCCATGGAGGTCCACGTACTAACCCTTTTCTCTCGCCCTATATAAAATCAGTCTTTTGGCTGTTCCTGTTTTCATTCTTAAAGAAATATAAACATTGGTATCAAAAGATTTCGACTTAAGGTGGAATAAAAGAAAGACTCTAAGAGATATCTTAGGCTGTGAGCTTCTCCACCTTGCAGATGAAAACACTGAGGCCCATAAAGATCAAGATCTTCTCGGCCACAGTGCTAACACACAAAGGTTCAGGAATTCAGAGACCAGCAAGCCCATTTCCCCTGATCTTTCCACGACAGCACCCAGTGAGGCCATGTTTATCAGGGAGAGGATGAAATGCCTGTCGCCCTGGGAAGCATCCCTCAGGGACTGTCCCAGCTGCAAGGTTAGGAGAAAACCCTGGACCAGCAAGACTTCTGCTTCATGTACGATCTTTCTCTGTAGTTTCAAATTCCTGGATTATCTTTTTTTTTTTTTTTTTTTTTTAAAGCCACAGTCTTTGTCTCCCAGATAGCTGAGTGTTTCTGATTTAATTAAGAATGGAGAGGGGTGGGAGACGGGGGGAAGGAGATAGGTTTGGGACGGCGGACACATGCCAGAACGATGCGATACTTACGTTCCCTTCTCTGAAGCTCGTCCAGGGCCGTTTGCCAGCGCTTCTTTATTAGGAGTCATTTTGGGCTAGAACCCAGAAGCCTGTGGCCCTGCCCGTCACAGCCATAAAGACATCAACAACTTGCAGAAAATTAGCCTGCACGAACCCACGAGAGGCGGCTCGGGGCTGAGTCCAGTCCGGTAAAAGTGGTAAAGAACCATTGTTTTTTGCAAAATCAGTGAAGAATTATTGCAATTGAACTTGAAGAAGAAATAGGATTTATCCCCCATGGGGACTTCCAGGACTAGGGGGTGGGAGGTAGCATTGTTGGGTCCCCAGGCCACAGTCGAAGTCCTAATGGTGTTTACACGTGAAGAATTTCATCATTTGCACTTAAAAGCTACTTATTATTACAAGTCTGTGGCGAAAATAAACAACTAAAATGACTGAAAATTAAGAAACTGTTGAAGTTTGCATTCTATCGAGCAAGCGGAGTTTTATTATTAATTTTATGCATTATTTACAGTGATAGTTAAACATATTGATCTTAGCAAAGCAGGAAGTGTTGTTACACCAACAACTAGATTTGACTAAGAAAAAGGTAATAATTATCAATTAGCGGGAATTACTGCTAATAAGGGTGGGGGAAGTGCAGAAAATTTCTGATTAGGAAGAACTGACACTTTCATAGTGTTGTGTAAATTGCCAGGATTTTAAAACTACATCTGCCTCATATGATATTTAAAAAGGAAAAAAAAAAGTGTCAGGCATATAATTACTAGGCACATCCAAGATACCAACCTTTTTGTTGTTCTTTTAATCATACGGAAGCAGAGGAGTCCTTGCTGAGAAGATTTTTGCCCTTTTCTGTGGCTAACAAGTAAAATTAACTAACAGCTCAATTATTCCGTTAATGAGGCAATTCCCTCCCCACTCGCATAAATTCAATTTATTTATTTTTTCTTTCTAATATCCTTTCTTCTACCATCAATCAACAATCCTTCCAGATGGGGGTGTAGGTATATATATTCAAAGGGAGGTAGGCGTCGGGGAAGGGAAAGATCCAGGCTGACCCCACATCATCATGAGGAAGCGGAAATGAATGTAAAAGAACCCATTTTACAAAAGGGGAAACTGAGGTCCCAAAAGATTGCCTGGCTAGCCTGGGACAGAGCAAGGGTGACGTCCAGGTCTCCCAGCATCGAGTGTTACTCTACTTTTCAACTCCACAGGTATCCCGATCGAAGTGTGTTCTTTTTAGATCGTCTCCCCACAATGTTTGTTGGTCCCCCCGTTTTAGTAACCAAACGACAATTTTACAGCTGTCTGAGGTAAGCAAGACAAGTGGAATAATTTCCAGCCAAACCAGAGAAAAAGGACTCTTTAGCCAGTGAGGGCAGCCCCGTCTCAGATAAACAGAAGGTTTCCTTTTCACTCCTGGAAGCACTGGCGGTCTGTCGAGAGTTGTCCCCGAGGCTTGGAGCGGCTCCCTAAAGAAGTTCAGGGACATCGGGCAGCCAACTTTGCTGCATCGCAGCTCTGACCTGGGACAATTCAAGTGCACGGCTTTGCACCTAGGTTAGGCTCCTAACCGAAATGAGTCCACCCGCTCCCACATCGCCCACCCTGGATGTCAGCTGTTTTCCGTTTCCTGAGTATAACCCCTGCCTAAAGTAACGCCAAGCACGTGTTGGCTCAGAATTCGGTGGCTTTGCCACGTTCTCTCTTGCTTATCGCTGTTAATAGACACCCCCTGCCACATACCAAAGAAACTCTGAGCGCCTTTGCTGACAATCTCCTTGCCCTGTGGGATAACTCAGTCATCTGGATTCTCATTCTCAGCGCTTGTGACTTTAGCTTCTGTTCTCCAAACTCAGCCATCTCCATCTGGTCCCCACACGTACCTGCCCACTAAGTGGGCACCTGCAAGGTTGCTCTCACCAGACCTTCTGCCTTTCCTCCTGGACCCCTCCAGCCCGCCTCGGGTGCTGCTGCTAGAAAGATCTATTTCTGAAGCCATAGTATTGTTTGTCTTTCAGAGCGTATGAGTAAATAATAGACGCATCCTCACCGTAAAATGGCTAAAATTAAATAATACAGAGCACAGGATTATAGTCCCCCTTCTCACCAAAATATATGTAACACCCTCAAAGAACCCTGCTCCCCTCCAAGGTTCCAGACGTCTCCTCTTCGTCGAGGAATACTTGTCCGCACTCCCATTTTGTTTGTGTGCTTACGTGAATGGGTTGTTCCTCTATCTCTGCAGCTTACTCGTTTTACTTAGCGGCGACATAGCTCCGAATCAGTCCACACCGCTGCTGTAACTTATTTTCAGCGGCTCTTTGGTATTCCGGAGTTTGGGGATTTAGGATACTTTTATTTTTTCGTCTGTTGATGGACACTCAGGATTCATTTGGGTGGGGTCGTTGCCTTTACAAGTAATGAAGCGATAAGCACATCCATCCTGACACATAGATATCATGGGGACAAACAGCGTGCACCTCAAAACATTTTGAAAGTTAACCGCCAAATTGTACCCCGAAAGAACTGTATCAATTTTTAAAATGGGTGAAAATACAGCCTCTCTTCCGCTCCTCTGGGTTTGAGATTATTGTCATGTTTTAAGGAGGAACATAATGGTTGAACAATGCTGTCGCGCTGCTTCGATCTGTATTTCTCTGGGCACTGGTGGCCGCTCGTATTCTTCCTCTTGTGAACTAGTATCTCATCCTTCTATGAATTTACTAATTTTCCCATTGACTTGCTTTTGAAAAAATATTAATGATTCGTGTGTATAAGTGGCAAATATGTTCTCTCAATCTGTTGTCTCTTGACTTTTACGTAGCATCTTTTGACAAATAAAAGGTTTATGTTTTCATGTATTCAAATATGCCAGTCTTTTCTTTTTAGCTTCTAGTTTTTATGTCCTGTTTGGAAGATGTGGCCCAGTCCAAGATTTGATCTATCTATCTGTGATCTATCTCTCTACCATCTATTATTTATCTTTTACATACACACATGTGCATGCATACACACGCATATACACTACACACGTTTCTTATCTCTAGTAGTTTTTATAGCTATGGTTAAAGACTTGAAAATGCAAATTTAATATCTCCCTTCTAAGTTTATTATCTTCCATTTTTTTCCTCTTGAAATAAAGTTTAACTCTAATGTGGTATTAGGCGCCTTGGGCCCACCCCTCTCATTTCCTCCTGCTGGGTCCACCGCCAGCTCTTGGAGAGAGGGTTCATTTCACATTCCGAAGGGCCTGACTGTGTCCTGCCTCTGGGCCTTTGCACGTTCTGTCTACCCTTAGTTTCCTCTCTAATCAACAACTGGAAAAATATCGGGGTGTTCCTTTGACAGATGAGAGTAGAAAAGAAAGAAGAAAGAAGAGAAGATAGAAGAACACATGCCAAATATTTACTATTTAGAAGAAAACCTTGCTGGAATCCATGGCAGTCGTGGTAGGAGAGGAGAGGGAGCCAGAGTTTTGGCAGGAGAGACGACCATGGGCCGAGCCTCGCTGAGCTGACCCCTTGGCTCTTTGGAGCCCTTCGTGCCCTGGTAGGGTGGTTTCTGATATTCTACATTTTTGTGCTGGCAACTCTTTGCAGAGGACCAACCACGAGGAGGTGGAAAGACGGTGTGTTCGTCATGGTGGGAAGTATGAGTTTCACGTCACCCCTTGCCTAAAATCTTCCTCACTCTCCATAATCTCCAGGGTAGGTTGAACATTTTATTGCAGGTTCCAAGGGCTTCCTTCCTGACCCTCAGCATCCTACCCCACCTCACCTTCTAACACACTGGGCCTGCACGGGGTCCTCGGGGAAGCCACAGTGGGAATCATTTTGTGTCGCCTCTTCAAGCATGTGATCATGCCATTCCTTCTACCCGGAAGAATTCTGAATCCACAAATAGGTGGACACATGTGTACTGACCATTCACATATCAACTCCCAAGCAAGACTGTGTGTCCTTCCTAGACTCAGCCCCCTATTGCCCCATCCAAACCCTAACCTGGACCCTCCCTCTACACATCCCTAACCCTCACCCTAACCTCTCTTCTCGTCGTTAACACTAAACTTGACCTCATGTGGTATGTCCATAAGCTTAAACCTTGTCTCACCCTTCCCACCCTAACCTTGAGCCTCACCTCACCTTTCCCAACTCTAACCATAAATCTTACCTCATCCCCGATCAAAATCTAGATGATTTTAGTAGCAAATAAATAAAAGTGTAAGAAGACTATTACTCTTCTTGGGCAATCACTTTTTCTTCATTAAAGTCTGGTCGCCATTCCTAGTAATAGATACACTTTATTTAATTCAATTTATTTATTAATTCATTTATTATTTTTAAGACAGAGACAGGAAGTCCCAGAAAGCAAGCTGTATCACTTTTATTTATATTTTTTAGTTTTTGTATTCCCATCCTCTCATCTCCTCCCCTTTGGCAACTATCAGCTTGTCCTCGCTACATGGGGGTCTGTTTCTGTTTTGTTTTGTTTATTCATTTATTTATTTGTTTACTTATTTTTCAGATTACAAATGTAAGTAAGGTCATGCGATATTTGTCTTTCTCTGCCTGACTTGTTTCACTTAGCATAATTCCCTCTAGTTCCATCCATGTCGTTGCAAATGGCAAAATTTCTTTCTTTTTTTTTTTTTTTTGTTGCTGAATAATATTCCATCGCATCCACGTACCCCATCTTTTTTTCCCATTCATCTCCTGATAGACACTTAGGTTGCTTCCATATCTTGGCTATCACTGGTAATGCTGCAATGAGCATGGGGTACAGATATCTCTTTCAAATTAGTGTTTTTGTTTTCTTCAGATAAATACCCAGAGGTGGAATTGCTGGATTGTACGGCAGCCCTATTTTTTAATTATTTGAGAAATCTACATACTATTTTCCACATGGCTGCACAATTTACTGGATATACCTTTTTCTTTCTCTCTTTTACTGGCTCTGAGGAAGTGGTGTAACCTCCCCAACCCCTACCTTCTGAGCCTCACTTTCAATCAAAAAAGAAATGACTGTGACTTGAGAGTCTGTCTCCACACTCTTGGGTCCTCACCTGGATCATCATCACCTCCTTTCTCCTAATTTTTTGTTTACACGAAGGAAGCTTCTCTCTCTCCTCAGACATTTTTGGGAGCGTAAACAACAACAATAACAACAACAACAAAATCCCATTTTAAACTTTTCATCATCATCATCATCATCATTACCGTGCTAATAATTGCTCTGGGGGCTTTAGGGGTTGGGTTTGAGACCGTGAAAGAAGTCTGTCTTTTTCACACCTTGGCGCAGCAAGCATGGTGATTAAAATATTACTGGGTCGATGGCGTTCCCGAACACACGTTACTCGAGTTATTTCTCCTCGCCTTTGCCAGCCCCTCTCCCATTGCTGCCTGTGTTTGCTACTATTTGAGGATCAATGAGGTACAGGTTATGGGAAGAAAATAAGAGTAAAACTTTGTCATAGCTAACTGATAAAAAATGACTTGGGTTAAGGAAGAGTGGTTTTGATAGCCTGAGGCAGATTAGTCATTAGACCTTTTCTCTGAATATCCCATTCCCTCCCTTCTGAGCATTAAAATAACTGTAATTAAGAAAATCTGTTAAAGGATGCACAATGCAAATGGAAATCCCATAATTTTTTTTCAACCAGTGAGTTTGGGCAGAAGCTTTGGCATCAATTTCAGGCTGGAGTATGTGGTTGTCCAGGTACATGCTTCAGTGGTCTCTTTTGGTTCTGTGATGGTATCTGGCAATGCTCTAAATAGTGGCTACACCGTCCACGTAGACCTGTAGTGAAGACCACTACAGTGTGATAAAGTCGCAGAGACACAGGTTGACCCCTTTGCTGCTTTAATTCACTGAGATGTGGAGTCTGTTTATTACTGCATCTTAACCAAGCTTGTCTAGAATCCCGGACAAGGCACAACAGAGTGAAGAACAGAGAAATTACTATTTTCTAGCTTGGACTCCACCTCTTTGCGACCAATTTGTGTGGCCTCAGTGTCTCGATAGCTAAAATGGAGATAATAAGCTCTGATGATCTGCAGACTTAAAGCAATAAACATTAATTTTAAACAAAATGCAAAATTTAAATGGTATTATGGTTAGGCTGTTCTGTGACCTTAGCTATCTAATGATTTTATAAATATTCTTTTACCACATGTATTAGATTATCATCTCTCTCCTACCTGTTCTCTTTTCAATTATAAAATGTTTCAGATGAAATAAGAAAGAAGATAAGTAATAACTGATAAACACAGACTGCATTAAAGTATTAATGGAAAAATTGCTTTTTAGCTTCCCTGAAAGAATAACCAAGTCTAAAGATTCAGAAAATGTTATTCTTATTTTTCATGCTTATCAAAGTAATCTATATACACAGTTTAATGTGTCAAATAGTGTTTAATTCCCGGTCCCAATTTTGTCCATTTCTGACTCCAGCGCCTCAGGGCTAAACACTTCTCCCTCATTTACATGTTTTTTCTTCATATATTTTTAAAAGATATGCTCATGTCCCTCTTTCCTGATTTATCCTTTTTTAAAAAATTACTTATTGTCTTCCATCTATGGAAAATATCATGCTAAAGGGTTGCATACTTTCCTGTGAGTGACTGGGAGCTCCTTGGAGCAGCTTGAATCATGAGTCCCATAATGCATCCCACAGACTGGTCAGCTCTGTGCCCGGCATGGGGTCACAAAGTGTAACAAGTCACCGAGCGTGTCTCCCTCTTTAAACGGTGAGACCCCAACTCTGCTGGAGGATAGTGGGGCAGCACCCCAGGGAGGAGATACAAAATCATGGATAAATGGTGCTACCATCCGACAATGAGGGTGGTCTGAACCTGAAGAAATGTCGTGGTAAAGCCATCTGGGGGAATGTTGAAGCATCGCTATGCTTACCCCATACTGTTCCTTTCTCTACCTTCTTTGTAAACCAGTTGATACTGACTTCGGAGTCCATAAGAGAGAGATTGCTCCCTTGCCAGATACAGTGCTTATAGTTATAGCCATAAGTCCATAAGACTGGGTCAGCCCCAAAGGTCAGGATAAAGAGGTCTTTCTCTTATTTTGTGTTTCCATTTGTTCAGCTGACTTTGCCTTGATGACAAAGGGTAAAAGATTGATTGTCTGTTTGAAAACTTGTTTTAATGGAGCAATGATGCTGATGACAGATGGAATCCATTTTGCTAGAATCTCATGATTTCCTTTCCAGCCCTCTCTTACCCTACTGGAATAAAGCAGACACATCCATGGGCTGATGAATACTCTCTGATTAAACACTCCCTTGCTGATGGGGAGAAATGAGAATTAGAAAGAAGAATGAGGAGAAAGAGAAGAGTAACTGCTCTACGATTGACAAATTCTTTCCTCATGTCGCATTTCATATTTATAATCCACCTATGAGGTAGATGGAGCAAATATAACCCACATGATATAGGTGAAAGAATGGTCTAAGAAACTTAGGAGAGGGCATCTTGGAATAGTGAGAGATACTCTGACATAGAAGTCATATCAGTTCTTTGTTGATATCCCAATTCTTAAACAAGACAACTAATGTTAAACAACGTTAATGACATGCAAGTTTTAAATAGTGTATGGTTAAGCTGATCTTAGACTTTAGTTATCTAGGTCCTGGACAAACTGTGTTACTTCTCAGAGCCTAAGATTCCTAAAGTATGAAAGGGAGACCATAATAGCAGCCTCGAGGATTTTGGTGAGCATTCAAGGTAATGCTATCTCCTATGCATTGTTTACATGAGCTTGGATAGTTAAAGTGTCTTGTGCAATGTTAACTCATGAGCAGTAAGGCTCGTGAGTAGGTTCTACAGTGACCAGTATCTCTGTCTTACAAGTGAGAAGAGTAGCCTCCCTTTGAGGTTGAGTGAGTTGCCAAAGATCACGTGTCTGTTTGATGCGGGAGTTAAGATTCATCCTGAGGCAGTGTGATGCATAAGCCTGAGCCCACAGTCACCACCAATGTGGTCCTACTTCACACTTCTAAATGTGTATAGAGCTGCGTAGATAATAAATTCTCAGTTAATGCTGTGTCTTTAAGCAACATTGCTCAGATCACCTGGGAGAAGTTGCTATAAATCTCTGGTCAATTAATCTGCTGAGATCTCTCCCAATACATCACCCTCATTGTGTCTTCACTTTCCACCTTGTACAGCCCAAATTATTTCCAAAATATTTTTGCCAATTCCATGAAATCCCTCGCCCTATCTATTTCACATCCATTTGAATTAAAACTCTAAC
>CM053509.1:3671104-3692895 GCA_028627145.1 Eidolon dupreanum
CAAAGCCTGTCTCCAGAGAACTCTACTGGGAGGTCCTCCAGGAGAGATACATGAGAAGAATTCTCTTGCCCTATTTTCCTGATCATCCTAAATGAATGAACAAAACACTTTCCAGCCTTCCCTGGCAGCCTCTGGCCTCTGCACATGGCGGAACACAAACACAGGGTGGAGGTGCTTGTCGGAGACCATTCAGGTGTTGGCAGAGGGGCTCAGGGAAGCAACAACGAGAAACAGACATCGCAGTTACACCTGGATATTCACCTCTTTTGAGCCCGGGGGGCACTTGGATACTTTCCAGAGGGGTGCACCTGGGTCCCCCACGGCCTGGATGGCTGCCACATACCTTCACTTCCCGTTGCAACACTGGGCAGAGCAGTCAGCACTGAGAGAAACACGCAGACCCCACACCCGAGGTGGGGGACAGTGAGGGAGGGCTGGAGTGGGTTTCTAATGTCACACCACCTTCCCGAACCCATGCATTTCAACTTCCTTGTTCATCACACAGGGGTGACCCAGTCATCTGAGTCACAGCAGGTGGGGTTGGTTGATTTGCCTCAGCAATGTTCAGATGACAAAGAAGCCTAGACCGAGACTAAGGAAACGAGGATTTTTTCCTACTGTAATTCAAGTATTTACCAGGTCCAAAAGCACAAGGTCGAAAGATGGCTGAAAAGTGTTCAGCTCTATTTTGAGTATTTCTTTTTTTATATATATATATATATATATATATAAGATATCGACTGCCTACCAACTCAATCTTGTTTCGTATTCGTATTATAAGGGAAGTTTCTTTCTTTGCATTTTTTCTGTTTTGTATTCTTGTTTTAAAGTCATTTTCTCTCTTTGCATTTTCTTCAGATTTAATCCCATATAGACTGAATGACTTAGGAAACATAGCAGTATCATCGGCGGCTGTTAAAATCAACAACGCGATCATCAGTTATGAAAGATAATAGTAATAATGACTTCTGTTTCAGATGATTTTACAAAGCACTGGTCAGACACACGATGGAGGGTCAGACATCATCTTCGCACGTTCTGAAGAACAGCGTGAAAGCTCTAAGCAGAGAAATGACTTAGCTGTGCCCATAAACTCACAATCTACTTGGCTAGAAAATTGCCTCGGGTAATTTAATTAATAAATATTATTACGAACTCAGAAATCTGGGCTGCTTTTCCTGAAAGAAGGGGTAACCTGTTAGTATTTTGAAATGAATTAGCTGTATCTTCCTTCAAAGTGTACTTTTTCTGACGGAAGACACCAGCAAACATCATACTTCCTATATCCATATTCTGTTCTTATTTTTCCCTCCAGGGATTTGGAGCTATACTTTTATTTTAGAGACATGATCACTCTCCCTTTAAATAAGAATAAAAACTTTCTTCCCATTCTCTGAACTCCATCTTCAGCCTCAGAGAGACGGCGGGTCTTTGTCTGCAATCAGTGCATATTCCACTTTGTGCAAGAATCATAGATGTTGATGGAAATAGCCATGGGCTGTGCTAAGAACCCATTTCACGTGTCAGAAGACTTGGGCATCTGCTAGATGAAACGTCAAAGGCAGGCAGACATCTCCGTGTGAAATGACCTTAAGAAAACCCCGATCTAGCCACAGATGACCTTTTTCCAGCAAGAAACATTAAAATTACAACCGTATTCATGTTTCAGTTTCAAACGCAATCTGTATGTCTCCCGCGCACTTCTCTGCCTTGGCATCCTACACATCCGAAGTAAAGACAAACCGGGGTCTCACTGCTGCTCGGCGGTGCCGAGCTGATTTATTTCTTTCTGAAAACACCCGCGGAATAAAGCTGCTCTTTTTAATTCCTCAGGAGGCCTATCGGAGGCCCATTTTATTGCTATTTTAGCTGAATGTTTTACTACTGTATCTGTAGTTAATATTTCCAGTGTGGCCTCATTTTTGGAATTCCCCCTTCTCCAAATCCCACGGGCATCCTTGTTTTAAGTAAGATATATGTCTTATCAATGCGTTAATCAAACTGAAAATTCTCAGGCCCTTAAAATGCAGTTAGAGAGAAATGTCCACCTCTGATTACATTTGGACCTTCAAGTACCAAAGCTGGAAATGACAGATCAGGGGCAGAAATTTGTCTTATATCTGTAACAAGAGGAATGATTCTGGCTCAAAACCTATGTTGAGAAACAGACTTTTAAAAGGTACTTATTTTTTTTCTAGTTTGCTATTCTCCCCACCCCTCTCTCTCTTCTGTTTTCATCTGTCTGTTTTTCAGTGCCTTGTCTTGCAAATTAAATCCAGTTTTTGATCAGCAGTAATTCCATGGAACATGGGAAGCTTTTTCCCCCTCAATACCTGACTGCCAAAGCATAACAAGATTTCAAAGCACCTGTCATTATCAGAAATGGAGAATAGCTTCAGAGTCCTCCAAGCTTTGTGTGTTTGTCCCCCACTGAAGGTGTTTAAGGCAACGACACAAGTGCTTCCGGTCCTCAACATGAATGGGAAATCTCTGGAATTAGAATCCTTTCCAAAACAGGGCGCTGACTAGAGCTACAATCTGTTCTTGGCCTGAGACAGGGGCGGAAAGAGAAGCCAGCAGCGTGAGGTGCGATGTGTTGGAATAAGGACGCTGCGACTTTTTGGTTGGGTCGGCTTGATCTGTTCCCTCCGGCTCCTCACCCTCACGTTATGACAACAGTGTCTACGTCCCACATCTCTTGTAAAGGATGAGTGGGATGAAGTGAGAGAAACAGCTAGGATGATGCATGGTGTAAGGTTAGAGTTAGGGTTAGAGCGGCACAAAGGATCGACTGTCAGGTCACCTCTGTCCCGGTAGAATGGAAGATGGCAGGAATGCACTGGGCGGACAAGACGGAGCAGGCACCCTGGCCCTTGAGTACTTAGAAATCACATCACTGTTTTGCTGTTACTAGAGAGGAGGGGTGATTGTTTTTTCAGATTAAGTTAGAAAATTAATTCCAGGGAAGAATCTGATTGGCTTAACTCCGTCATATGATTACTTTGTGTTAGACCACACCGTTCGGGAAACGTCAGTAGAACACTGGTTTGAAAGAGAATTTCTCAGAACAGTAGCCTTATTCTTAGTTGACAAAATAGTAAATATCTGCTTCAATTCATTGCTGATGCCACAGAGATGTCATCATCCTGTTCTCTGCCCAAACACGTCCAGTAAGTGTTTTTGCACTTCCTCTTAAATCAAAGCAGAGCAATTCTGATGATATTCAAAGCAGTCTTGCTTCTGCTGAGAATTTTATCTGGCAGCCTGATTTTCTGCTTTTTCTTTAGAGCGTATTCCACAAATGAATCAAGATCATATCTGTGCATATCTTCCTTGATTACAAAGATGATAAATCTTTCCATGTTTACCCTGTTTTTGGAGTTTCTAATGTGATTTTGTGTCCACTATCTTATTTGGTGTTTATGTCATAGGTATGTGAATTGGGGACAGAGGGAAGGATTATAACTCATGGTTTATTGATTTGCTTAAAGCAAGACTTCACAAAGTTTCTAAAGGATAGAGTTACAGCTGGAATTCAGGGCACTAGTTTCAAAATCAAACCATCTTTTAAAAGCCATCTATCCATGCATCCATCTATCCATCCATCCATCCACGAACCTTTTTTAACCTAGTTTGGAAATGGTGACTTTGTTGATGAATCAGTATAGTCTGTAATGTAAAAAGAAACACTCAATTGCTGAGACCCATGCCCCCTCTACGGAGGGCATGAGGACCTACCATCCATTGGTGTTCCATGTGGGACTTTCAAGTATGCCAGCAAAAGGCAGTCTTCCTACTGCTCAAAAGACTTTCAAAAATGAATGTTTCTTCCTTAATTCAGAATCTGGACACTTTCTGGGTACTCAGAGAAGGTAACATAAGGCTGTCTTGTTCCTCTGTTCCTGTCAACTTGTGACCAAGACTTATGGAGGCTTCTTTAAGGGATGCACAGTGTGTTCGTGACTCTGCCACCTCTGACACACACCTTATAGTCACCTTAGTCTTGGACGCTGGCATTACTGATCCACGTATCCAGCCCTTTCAGAGCTTCCCATCTTTGACAAGGCTTTAATTTCAAGTCATCGGCTTCAATCTTATGCTACTAAGAAATGACCATAATCATTTGTTAAGCGATTGTGCACGTAACTGAATTTGCCAAAACAATTTAAAAATACCTTACTGCAAAGGTGGACTTGACAGGTTTTTCCTCTGTAATTCTATCATGGTTTGCTTTATGTATTTTGAAAATATATATAAATGTTGAGATGAAATTGAAAATAATGATATCTTCTTGAATCCTTGGCACCTATTGTCATTACACACAGACTGTATAATTTAAGTTTTGCTTATCTAATTTCATACAGTTAGCATTTGTCTACTATACCTTTTGTTACCTTTTATTTTTCCACCTTTCTATGTTATCACATTTGAGGTATAATTTTATAAACAACACAGACTTAATTTCTAGTCTTACAATTAGTAATTTTTACTAACTGAATTTAGTCCATTGATATTTGTTGTAATTATTGACATCATTGAACTTCTTCCTACCTTCTTAATTTATGCATTTTGTTTAATGCCTTTAATAATGATGCTATTTCTCTCAGTCTTTATTCACTTTTCTAGAATTTTATTTTGGGATAAGATGGAGGGGGGGATTAATTGTGGAAATTTATTGTTAGTTTAATTGTTTTTCTTTTCATTATCGGTTTAGAATCCATACATACTTCTTCATTTTAATAGTTACACGTGCAATTTTTGTAATGTGTACTTAACAAGTTTAAAGCTAATAAGTACTTTAAATCTTCTTTCCAAAAAAGAAAATAATAATCTCCAATATTTTTCCTTCTAAAATATTTGTCTATTTGAAGACTATCTTTTTGAAATTCAACTTAAGTGATACGTTGTTCATAATTTTTTCAGTAATTTTTGAGTTATCAGAAATTATCTTATTTTAGCTTGATTTTTTTTAATGATAGTTTTTACTGAGTACACAATTTTTAGTTGAAAGTTATGATCTCTCAAAACTTGGAAGATGTCACTCCACTGTTTTCTCATTTTCATTATTTCCACTGAGAAGTCTGTTGTTGGCTATTTAATCATCCCTGTGGCTGCTTTTAGAATTTTATTTGAAGTTCTGCCATTTTACACCAGTGTATCTAAGTGAGAAGCGCTTTTGGTTTGTACATTGCACTTTATTTTCTATATTCTACATTTCTGTATTCTATAACTGTTGTCTATATTTTCTATTTTTTTGTGCCTCTCTTTCAAACATTCTAGGTATTTCCTCTGATTTACCTTCATGATCCTCAATTTCCAGTTCACTCATGTCTTATTCAATGATTAACCCATTCACTGGGTTTTGATATTTAATAATTATATTTATAAAATGACTGTATGAATTTCCTTTAAATCTGTATGGACCTACTTTTGGTCTTTTCCAACTTTGTTTTATTTCTTTAAATATGGCACATACCTTATTCTATATCATATTTATAAATGTGTGTGTGTGTGTGTGTTTGTGTGTGTGTGTGTGTGTGTGTGTGTTTAAGATCTACATTTGGCATATAATCTCAGGAGAGGATTTTTATTCACTTTTGCTATGGGCCAGAGGACTCTAAAGGTCTGGTAATATTTTTGACTTAATGTAAGGTTACTGGTTCAAAGTATAAGCCTCAGTTTGAACTTCTCCATTGTACTGAAATCTAGACTTGATTTATTTAACACTGACTTGTTTATTGCTCAAGTTCATGATCTAGTGTCAGGTTAGTCATCTTTATTGTATGCTGATTTGCTTTTAGTTCATAGAGATTTCTCTTGTATTCTATCAAGCCCAGAGCAACTTTAAAATCCTGTCTATTTATGTTCCTGTCGTTAATCCCTAAATACCCCCAAATCTGGATGTATTTCAGCCTAGATATTTTTTTGATCACCTTGCCTGCCATTGTACCAGTAGCACATTTTCTGGAATTATGTTTGGGGGATATTGTCTACTCAGTTATTTTGGTGTTCCCATACTTCCAAATAATGATAAAAAATAGTAATAGTAACAACTATACACTGACTATTGAGAAGGCACCAGAGATCATGTTAACCATTTACAAGTAATGCTTCTAGTCCTCTCAACATGGTGTAGAGCTATGTTTTTGAGAGTATAAATGAATATTATTTACTTATCATGAACCTAGCCGGTAGCGGAGCTGAAATTAAAAGGAGACTAGCAGAACAGCCTGCATATTTAATACTATTCCATGATATATCTCAATTTCAAAAATATGAAATTATGTAAAACCTTTTATGAAAAATTGATTTTACAATTCACAACTAGAAAACATATTAATTTATCCCCGAGAGAATGGTCTGACCCCTCTTTGCCAACAGTGAACATTACATGACTGATCATGCCGCCACTTCACCTGGGACACCAGAAAGCTCTGGAACGATCTGGAAGGTCAACCTAGTCAATTATGGCTGCCATCATTACTCACAGTTTCCCCTGCAGTCAAAACATTCTAGTGGTATGCATATTTTATTGTATATTCACTGTATGATTCTGTATTGCAACAATTGAGAAATAAATAAATAATTAAAGGAATAGAAATCGAAAGCTGTAGTAACACGATTGTGCTAGAGAAAAGACTCAAATTACTCAGATTTTGTTTTTATAACACATAGGTTATATAACAAGGTTCCAGCAGGTCGATGGTCCACATCATCTAATGTTTGTTTTTATTTTCGGAGGGTAAATCCTCTTCTAAGTATAACAGGCAACAACAACAACAAAAATTAATTACAGTGAAGGCAATTTGATTAACATGACAGACCTTACAAAAAGTTTTTTGCCAATATTTTCCTCACTCAAAACAATTCTTTCTATGTGAAAACCCTACACTTTAGAGATAGCTTAGATAATTAAATAACTCTTGTTACAAACAAACAAACAAACAAACAATTTTTTCTGGGTCCATTGGGTTCTGAACATTGCAGAGTTGAGGAAACAGAAACACTCATACTCTGTGGTTTTGTAAATATTACAGGGCTGGTGTATCAGTCAGAGTTCTCCAGAGAAACAGAACCGGTATGACATAGACAGATGATTTATTATAAGAAATTGGTTCACACACAATTATGAAGGCTGAGAAGTCTCCGGAGGCTGGACACCCAGGAAAGTTGGTGGTAAAGTTCTGAAAAACAGAGGTCATAGTGAGGACAAATACCCGATGTCCCAGCTCAAACGGTCAGGCAGAGAGAGCAAATCTTCCCTTTCTCTGCCTTCCTGTTCTACCAGCCCCTCAACAGAATAGGTGATATCTACCCACATTGAGAAAGGCAGTCTGCTTTACTTAATCCACTGATGAAAATGCTAATCTATTCTAAAAGCATTCTCACAGACAGGGCCAGAATAATGTTTAATCTGGGCATCCATGTTCCATGCGAGTTGCCACAAAATGGATCATCATAGCCAGCAAGTGGGAGAGAGAGGAAGGACCATTAATGAGTCTGGAGTTCTTCTTTCCCCCTTTTGCTTCCTGTATTATTAAAATAAATACTATCATTTCCTCTTTCCCAACTCTCCAGGAAAAAAAAAAAGGAGAAAAAAAAGGTCTTTTAATATGCATTTCTCCTTGATGTTGCTTCTCCACACTTTTATTCCATTAAGAGAAAATCACGTATTGACCATTGTCTTTGATACTCAATATTTTCTAACAGTTATTCTATTTGTTCCTGGGGCTCCATGAGCCTCTGAGAGGGTCTAGGGACTGTCCTGAGTGGCCCTGGGGTCTGTTGGATTTTCCCTCATCTCCAATATCCAATAATCATAAGAGTCTCTTAATTTGCCTCCCAGCAATCTGCCTACCCTCTATCAAAACAGGCCCTGCCCTTGGACGAACCTCTGTTTCTCTACAAGATTTGTCCCAGCCTAATGTATTTGCATCTCTGCAAAATATTGTCCTAGACATGATGTTTTTATTCCAACATGTGAAGTAAAGTCTTGCAAAATTTTTTAAATTAAAATTGATTTTCCTTTTGAGGTTTCTTGTCTTGCTCAGGCATAAATGTTGCAACTCTTTAAATTTAGATGAAACATTGGATAATTCAGGTGAAAAAAAAAGATTGGGGAGCTGCAATCTTAAGCTGCAAGGATATCTACATGATTAGGTTGTTCAAAACTTTCCTTTTTCATTGAGGAAACTGAAAATCAGAGATATCAAGTCATTTGCTCAAGAACACACAGGTAATTTTGACAGGGAAGTGTTCAAGGGTTAGCTGTTCTGTGCTTAAATTTTTCTAACTAATGATCAAGTTGACATAGAGCCGATTACAGATACAAGAAGGGCAGTTACCATGTCTTCGTAATTCTCATTCCATACTGATTATTTCAATAATAAACCCAGACCTTTGAAAAATAACTTTTGTATACACAAAGACTATAGCTTTTTAGTACACTCAGAAAACTTACAGCAGAGTAGAAAGCTCTTTTTCAAAAATAATGAAAGCTTACTTATCTACTAAGAATTAGGCCATGTACTTTCCAGTGTATGATCTCATTTAACCCACATAAGAACTTGGGTGAGGTACATACGACTATTATTTTACAAATGAAGAAACTGAGACTTAGAAAGATTAAATAAACTACTTAGAATTACCTGGACTTTGAGAGCCAGAACAAAGTGTCTGATCTTCATTTCTGAATCCCTGAAACTCCAGCTTCTTAAAGTGGGTGGTCCTGCCTCTGAAGAGATGCAGGGTGAGCTGGGAACCAACTGAGGCACATGGGACCTGCCATCCCAACACTCAGTAGAGGCTGCCTCTACCAGAGGGATGTCCAGGCTGGGAGGCAAAGACTGAGGAGGAGAGGATGAGGGTCACGCATAGAGACAGTCAATGCTGACAGCCCAGGATTCAATAACAGGTGCCATTTGGAGATGGGGGAGGGGCGGAGAAATTGGAAGCTGGGTAGTAAGGCAGAGTCATAGCCAAGGTTAGAATTCCATTTCCTGAGCTGTAATATGAGACTCGAAATTGTCATGAACAAAACAGAGACCTGGGCCTTTGAGCACTGGGAAGGAACTGCTGGCAAGGCCAGGTAAGATCTGACAGCTGGGTAGTCATGACACCGAATTGCATGGGCAGGCAGTGTGGCATAGTGTGGCACAGTGGGAGGTCAGCGGGTTAGGAGTACATCACTGCAGAATTCTAATATTTCTCTTCCACGTACTTGCTGTGCAATCTTTGCTAAGCATTTAACCTTTCTGAGTGTCGGGCATCTCACCTCTCAAATGGGGAGGACTATAGCTTCCTCATGGAGGTGTTTGAGAAATAAATAACATACTGCGTAAAAATGCTCAGTGCAGTATTTGTCACTCAGTAGCTTATCAGTATTATTATTTTATTTTATTTTTTTCAGCTTTATTGAGATGTAATTGGCATAAAACATTGTGTAAATTCAATGCGCACGATGTTTTTTTTTTTAACACGCTTATATATTGTAAAATAATCACCATAGCATTAGCTAACACCCCCATCATGTCACATTATTACTTTTCCTTTATTGTGAGAACATTTAAAGTCTACTCTCTTAGCAACTTTCAGATATATAATACGAAATTATTAACTATAATCACTATTCTGCACATTAGATCTCCAGAACTTATTCATCTTGTAACTAGAAGTTTGGCTTTTTTAGATTCCATATATAAGTGATATCATACAGCATTTGTCTTTCTCATTCTGACTTATTTTATTGAGCACAACTAAAAAGCTTCTGCACAGCAAAAGAAACAATCAGCAAAATGAAAAGGCAACCTGTGGAATGAAGGAATATCTGCAAATCATAGATCTGATAAGGGGTTAATATCTGAAGTATTAAAGAACTCACTCATACAACTCAATTCAAAAGAAAAAAAACTGATTAAAAACGACCAGAGAACCGAATAGATATTTTTTTACAAAGAAGACATACAAAATGGCCAACGGGTACATGAAAAAGTGTTCAACATCATTAATCATGAGGGAAATGTAAGTCAAAACCACAGTGGCTAACACCTCACACCTGTTAGAATGGCTGTTATCAAAAGACAAGAGATAAGTGCCAATGAGGAGGTGGATAAAGGGGACACTCGTGCATTGTTGATGGGAGCCTAAATTGGAAGAACCACTGTGGACAACAACATGGCAGTTCCTCGAAAATTAAAAATAGAACTGCCACATGTTCTAGCAAACTCACTTCCGGGTATTTAGCCAAAGGAAACAAAATTAGTATCTCAAAGAGATATCTGCATTTCCATGTTGACTGCAGCATCTTTTACAATAGCCAAGACATGGAAGCCACCTAGCTGTCCCTCCACAGTTGAATGGATGAGGAGGACATGGTGTATGTACTATGGGAGATTATTCGGCCACTAGAAAAAAGGAAATCCTGTCACTTGTGACAACATGCATGGACCGTGAGGGCAGTAGGTCCCGAGTCCATGAACAGGTGTTATTTCTATATGAGTTTCTCGTGGCTTCAGGAACTAATAACCACGAAGTTAGTGGCTTAAAACAACAGAAATTCATTGTCCTAAAAACATGGATGTCGAACATCCAACACGTGTCTTAGTGAGTGAGCATCGAGGTGTCGGCAGGGCTGCGTCCCTTCTGGAGGCTCGAGAGAGAGAGGGAAACTATGCCCTCGCCCTGTGCTACTCGCATTCCCTGGCTCCTGGCGTCTCCCTCCATCGTCAAAGCCACCAGAGAAACACCTTCAAATTTCTCTTGCAACATGAGGATGTCGCGTTTCTGTCTTCACATCTTCCCTGATTCTACCCTCTGGCCTTCCTCCTACAAGGACCCTGGTGATTGCATCAGACTCATCTGGGTCACACAGGATCACTTCCCCATCGGAAAATCCTTCATTTCATCCCATCTGCAAAGTCCCTTGTGCTACATAATGTAACATACACCCATAGGTTGTGGGAATTAGGGCATAGACGTTTAATGGGCTCATTTTTCCACTAACCGCACCCCTTAAGAACCAAGTGATCCCAGAGATACATGTGGAGCCGAGTCTCCAGACAGGGCGGAACTGGACTCCACTGCAGAGTGGGCTGGCAGGGTGGGGGGGTTCTGTCACCACACTCCGCAGGTGACCCAGAGCAGCTCTGGTAGTGACTCCTCCAAGGGCACGAGAACAAGTTTGGGACAAATGTCTTCACATTTAACACAAACGTGATAAAACAGCCAATGCCCTCACTCCTTTCACGAGTAAAGGTCACCTACGGCATCTGCATAAAATTCTCCCGATCTGATTTTTTCAAAGCCTCAAGGCTCAATTGCACATTATCCTGTGTCTGTGTTTGTGTTTAATCTTAGCAGTTGTCATTTTCTGAAATGATCTGGTTTTTTATTTGTTTGCTTTCTAAATTGCCTGCATCTTTTCAAACATTGCCTAGTTCAACAATACGTGTTGGGTGGTGGTGGATAAATGGACGGACAGATGGACAGATGGCTGGATGCTCTATGTTAAACGTGAGGCATTTTATATACCTCATCTGGTGCAATCCTCATGACTCTGCACGATAAGGACTATTATTCCTCCCCACATCACAAATGAGGAATGGAGAATTTGAGGAATTACACAATGTGACCAAGGTCACAATCAAGTGCAGAGCTAGTATTAGAATCCAGGCAATCTACACCCGAGCTATGAAGAACTTCGCCCCCTGCGAAGTGCGTTTCCTGGGGGCGATGGATGTGTGTACTTACTTTCTGAGGGGGAGCATTCTTGAAATTTCCACTCTCTGTCTGTTCTGCTTTCTTCGCGGACTTCTAATTTCAGTCTAAAGCAAGTGAGCGGCACAGCGCAGCTTCTGGGCAATTGGAGGATATTTGGGGACGAGCCCTGCAGCCCAGAGCTAACCCATTTACTGCCCCTGAGCACCGAGCGGCAGATACGGAGTCCAGGTTTGTGTGGGTGAGTGTTGGTGGGGGAGGCCACAGCGCGTGGGCCACGCAGAGTCGGGACTAAGGCCGAAACTCACATATAGGACACAAGGAAGACAAAATACCCTGGATGTGAACTCACTACCGATGCTAACACACCTTAAAAATCTCCCCTTCCACTGAGCTCTAGACGTACATGGAAAAGTAGCTCTTAACTCATCATCTCAGTGAATTACCCTGGAAGAGCTTAGGCAATAGAAGTTTTACTAACCCCATTTAACAGAAAAGAAAGCTGAGGTTCGGGAAACCAGAGTAACATGTCTGTGTTCACATAGCCAGTAAGTGCTACTCCGATTTGATGTCCGTTATCTCTTGGCGCCAAGCAGCTGCTCACCACATGTTGCCGGCTGCCATGACCTCACACCCAGAACCAATGAATATTACTTTAGAGGCAAAAGAGGTGATAAAGTTAGGATCTTGAGAGAACTTTAGCCTGGATTATGCAGTGAGGGTTAGGGCGGGGGGAGTGGCTAAATACAATCACATCTGTGCTTATAAGAGGAAGGCTGAAGGAGTTTTAAGATAGAAGAGAAGGAGACCATGGGACCACGGAGGCAGAGATGGGAAGGGAAGCAGCCACAAGCCAGGGCGCGCCTGGGGCTCCCCGAAGCTGGCAGAGGCAGGAACCCATTCTTCCCGGAGACCTCAGATGATGCTCTGTCCCCCCACCCCTTGATTTCGGCTCCTGCCCTCAGGAACTGTGACGAAATAAATTTCTGTCCTTTAAAGCCTCTCAATTCGTGGAAATTTGTTACAACCGTTGCAGGAAACTAATATATCCCAAGATTCTTCTGGTTTTACCTAATTTAGAATAGGTCCGAGCTATTTTAAATTAAAAATGATACATTTTAACAAAGAAGTTTGCAAAGAGGAATTAAAAACATGCTTCCAAACATTTTTTTAATCTTTATGTAAAATGCATATATAAGTACATATTTATAAGGTTTATGCTTTTCGTTAAAGTGATTTGCCAGTATCTGGAATGCATCCTTCGAGACAAATTTAATGATCTCTGTCACCCTCAAGGCCGACTGGTTCCCCTTTTGGGCTCACGCCTCACAGTCCGTTGGGTGCAGAGTTATTCTATAGCGAGAGGCATTTAGGTACTTATTCAGAGTGCTATATTATTTCCCAGGGGACTTCAAGGTCCTTTTATGAAGAAATTCTTAATGCTTCCCAAAAGACCCAAAATGGAGATGCAGGTAGGGGCCCTTGACCAGCTCTATCTGCCCAGAATTTAACCCACCACCAAATTTAATATGACAAACGGGCCACAGGAAAGGTGGCCACAGGAGGGAAGCTTGGCACGTGTCTGCAGGGGATTTAGAGCTGGCTTAAAGTCCTACGCAGGGGGCCCACCTAAACACGTAGAACTCACAGCCGACCTTCCGTGTCTTTTATTCTATTCATTCTAAACAATGGAGAGATTACCCCATTCTGCCACAGAACCGAAGCCCTGCCTCTTAGCAGGCTGGATACAATTAATGACCCTCTGAAGAAATGAAACCTAAACTGCTTTGGAAGGCCTGGTCCGAAAGAAACTTCGAAGTGCTCCTCAAACATTTGCAAAGTGCCGGAAGCCGCTAGGAGCTTTAAGAACGATGGTGACAGTGACAGGAAGGCGCCCATGTTGGTGATGCTGTACAGAGGAGGAAGGTAACGATGATGACGTGATGGAGACCATAGTGGTGATGGTGATGAAGTCACTGTCCACCTGGGGGTCTTTTTCATTCTAAAATTCTGTTCTTGGTGATGACGGTGTTTTATGAGGTCTTTGGTTCAACCAACATTAGCCTATCCCGAATTATTTTCCACTCCCAAATCTGCGATTTCATCCAACAAACTTTTTATGAAGTGCTGGAAATATTCGAGGTGCTGGCTAAGCCTTGCAAGGCATATTTTAATCAAAGATCACCTCAAGTAGTTCAGAGTCTAGGAGGAAATACTCCGGGGCAACATAGAATCACAGCAGGATGTAGGAAATGCTACAGTGTCATCATAGAGAGGACCAGAAATTAGTGAAGTATGAAGGGACACTTAACTGAGCCTGGTGTTGAAGGAAGCCTTCCTGGAGGAGGCGCCATATCCAGACAGCTTATGATGGTTGCTCTTGACATAAGGAAGAGCAGGTGGGACATGGAAGGGGGAAATAATATACTCCAGTCATTCTCTGCGGGTAGTAGAACAGGAATGAGAGGCGGGCGTGGATGTCTGCGCATGCGCGTGCGTGGGGGGGGGCGGATGGGAGCGAGGATGCTGAAACCCTAAAATAACTCATAAGTTTTGTGTTGAAGGGAGTTCCCAAGTCTGAGTTTTCCTAAAGTGAGTTACTGGCTAGAGTTATTGGAATGGAGTAGTAGAGGAATCAGGGAACAGCCCAGAGTAGATGACTCGTTACAGCGAGCCAGGCCTGGTGTTGAGCCGGATAAGGGAGAATCTTGGGACGTGGGTACCACTGTTACCCGCCTTTTACAGACAAGGAAACAGGCACCGAAGGCCCAGCAGCTCACTCGTGAGCTCACAGCAGCCCGAGCGGGTTCAGTTCCAGGCACGAAGCCTGAAGCTCGAGGTTTCTTAGGGGCCAGTGATGCCTGGGTGGGGGGCCGGGTGGGCGAGGGAAGGGGACCCCGGCCCGCGGGGGCTCTGCGTGCACAGATACATCCGGGTTCCCTGGGGCGTGTCTCCATCTCAGAAGGAAAGTTTAGTCTGGTTATATGTCAGCTTTCTCTCAGCTGTTGTGTGTTCATAGTATGCTGTCCTCTGGCGTTTCATAGCATTCGCTTTGTCTGCACTGCCTGAGCTCGAGGGAACGAGGCGGTGGCAAGCTGCGGGATTGGGGGGTGGGGGAGCCTGTTCCTAGAGTGGGCTGATGGAGACTGGAAGCCTGCACGGCCCTTCCTAAGTGACAAACTTGGGCTTCTGTCATAGCTCTGACCTTGCCTCTTCCCTCGCGAAGTGCCTGCTTCCCAAGGATGCGCATGTGTGAAATGCCTGGGTGTCCCCACAGCATAGCAGGAGTTTGATAAATGACGATAATTGTTACTATGCAAAGCATCTCCTAGATGGGTATGTATTCCCTTCACTCTGCCTCACAAATTGCCTTTCTCTCTTCTGGGCGCCTCCGAACCTTCCCCGGACTTTAGTGCATGTGATGCCCTTTCTGCTGGCTGAGCCGTATCCTGAGAAATGGCCGCTCTAGGAAGCCTGGTCCACATCGGCACCTTGTGTGGCAAATCCAGAAGCGGATCCTGCATCTGTGTGTCCAGTGAGCTTATCCAGGGACACTGGGGCTTAGGCTGGTGGCCGCATATTCCCTGGGCTCCGGGCCACCCCTCGGGTGTCCCAGCCTTCCCGACATGGGGAGGGTGCTGAGCTCTTTCTACGTAGTTCTGCCTGGTGCCCTGGCCTCCTTGGGGTCTTTGCACAAGTGTCATCTCTCAAGAAAGTCTCCCTGAGCAGCCTCTGTCCCCCGCTTGGCACATCCTCCCTTCTACCTGGCTTTATTTTCCAAGGGACTGTCACCATCTAAAATGCAGTCTATCGTACTTTTGTAGTTTATTTCCATTAATGTAGTTTATTATCTGATTTACGTCTAAGAGGGCATTCAGTGCCGCGTTCCCAGCACCTAAACTGAGGCGTGGATGGAGGAGGTACTAAAAGAATATTTCTCGAATGAGGATCGTTCTTGCCAAGGAGGCTAGACATGCGGGCAATGTGAGTATCTAACAGCCCGATGAACTGCCATCGATAAGACCGACCTGACCGAGTCGCGACCTCAGCGGCCACCCTGGGCAAGGGGCCATTACCTACCACGACACATTCTTGAATGTCCCTTTTCATTGCGTTAAACGCATATTGCACCGAGCATTGTCCCCTTCAGAGGGAGCGGACATTTTGCCTAGCATATATCTCATCATCGCAAACCACAATGGCGCCAACGTCTATTCAACTTGTTGCAAGACGAAGTTTCTGATTTATTAAACACGAGAATCTGATGCAGGACTTGTGATACAGAGACACTCCCAGGCCCAGCTGCAGCGTTTGGGATGCCAGAGGACTGAGGAGGGGCACGGGAAGTCGTACTGTCACACGCGTCCCCCTGTGGTCTGATGCATTTGGCCGGTGGATGATGGTTTTAGAAATCCAGGTACCACCCTGCTCCTTGTCTATTGAAGAAGCTGAAGTATGTGTGACTAGGGCTCCCGTTAGAGGCAGGTAGCCCTTTTGTGGTATTCTGTGTGAGAGAGAAGAGAGAAGAGGACAGAGTAAACAGAGAAGGCAGAGCTGACTGGGGCCGGGGCGAGGGGGATTTTATTATTTTATTCCTCTCACCCCTCCCCAGATATTTATAGCTCAAATGATGCCCCAAAGAGACCCCTTGACTCTAAAGTCATAAAATGACTAGCTGGGAGTCAGACTGTAATTTACTTTTCTAAAGATGCCTCAATTATATCCAAGGAAAAGCCTGGTTACATTTTTAAAACTCAGGAGCAGCAGCTTTTAAATTTATTCAGACTAATGAGCGTGTATAAATTTGGCGAATGCTAATTCACAGGAGTCGGCCGTGGCGCTGGGAGAGGCACAACAAGAGTGTCACCGCCGGGGAACAAAGTGAACGGGTGACATGAGTGACAGTAAAGATTTCTTTTAACATCGCTAAAAGGCGGCTGAAGTGACAGGTAAGAGGACAGACGCAGAATTCTGCAGCACTCGGAGGATCTGTGTACTATCAAGAAGGGACACTGTGACTTCATACCAACTTAATAAGTTCAGCAGAGAATAAAAACTGGGGAGGGGGGGAGGCTCTGATGGCGAAGGGCTGTCCCCCCCTGCTTCCTTGGGAGGTGGGGGACTCTGAGGACAGAGGCTGGAGAATGTGGCTTGCCGTCTGACGGCCGGTCTCCGTCCCTGACCCTTGCAAATTTCACAGGAGTCAGGCCCATGGTTTTCATCTCTTTCCACGGATCTCTGAAATGAACCCATTGTCCTCTGGAGACAGCTTCCGCTTAGGATCATCTCAAAGGGAATGAATCCCAAATTAAAACCCATCAGCGTACACCTGGATTTTGAGAGAGTCGCTCCCCAATCAAATCTGCGGGTTTCTGCAGTTGGACGCCTGCAGCTCAGGGAGGAAGCCGTGGGAGGCAAAATGTTAAAACCTCAACACGCATGGCTTCGTGGCCCACGATGGTGCTTTCTGGGGTGGTAGCGGTGGTGTCTGAATGCAATACAGGGGCCGAAGAGGCTCAAGTTTTCTTGCTTTGACTTTTTCTGCCAGAAGCAAGCACCTTCTTACACCTGTGTGCTACTCATGTCCAAGGGGACCTCGTACCCCTCCAGCCTTTTCGCCCCCTTCTTCTGTCCACACTCCCAAGTGTCAGGTTTATGAGCTCAGTCGCCATTTCTTATGGGCTAAATTGCGTCCTTCCAAAATTCATAGATCGAAGATCTGACTTCCATTATGACATACTTGGAGATGGAACCTTGAAGAGGTCGTTAAGGTCAAACGAGGTCACAAGGGTGGAGCCCTGAAATGTTAAAGCTGGTGTCCTTACAGCGAGATTGGACACCAAAGCCCTCTGTCCGCATGAGCACACAGGGAAGGCCACGCGAGGACGCCGCAAAACGATGGCGGTCTGCAAGCAGGGAGAGCGTTCTCGCCAAAGACCAGCCCACTGGTACCTTGATCTAGGACTTCCGGCCTCCAAAACTGGGAGAAAGTAAATGTTTAAGCTCCCCATTCGGTGACACTTTGTTACAGCAGCCGGAGCTGACTAATACACTATTCTGAGAAAGGGCCCTATGCTTCGAGTCTTGTGTCTGCTGCTCCCTCTCTGGAATGACCTTTTCACATTGCCCGCTTGGTCCTCAGGTTAGGTACCCGGGAGGTCCTCCTGGATTCTCTTAGATTGGAAAGGGTTTCCCTGCTCAGTTCTTGCTTAGCATTCCACGTCCCTTCTCTTGTAACACTGAGCACACTGCCTGGAAAAGATGGCTTTACCTGATGTGCCCTCCGCTAATCCTTAAATACCTGGAAGCCATAGGCTCAGACTTACATCTTGGTGTTTGTAGAAACTAGCTTAGGATCTGTCTCAAATTTCCTTTACTGCTTATAGAGTAGATTGATTGATGGTAAGATGAAATGAATAGATAAACAAATGACTGAATGGGCAGATGGATGGATGGATGGATGGATGGATGGATGGATGGATGGATGGATGGGTGAGTGGTTGGATGGATGGGTAGTTGGATGGATGGATTGATGGATGGATGGATGGATGGATGGATGGACGGATGGATGATAGATGGATGGATCAGTAGATAGAAACCTATTATCTTTCCTAGTCTAAGATCCCCTCAGTGCATTGGATAGGGAAAGTGTTGAGGATGGGGCACCAGAGCGTACCTTCTTAATGCATGCCACTCTCCTTAACAAACCTTTGTAACTAAAATTTTCTTATTTGTTTCCTTTCCACTCACGTCTCTGACTACTGAATCTCTGCAGTATTGGTTTGATTTTCCTAAATATTTCCCTCTGACCTGACTGGACCCTTTCTTTACATTGTACATTGTCATATCCCATCACTGGGCTGATTTTATTTCAAAGCGAGGTCTGCAGAATTAATGTGGTATAACAATAATTGGGTACCATGCATTTTAACAAACTACCATCTCATTTAATCCTCATAGATAATTGTTGGAGAGTTGATATTTTTTAACCTCCTGTTATGGCTGAAGACCAGGAGGCTCAGCCAGTGGAGGGCAAAGGCAACATTCCAGTCACATCCTTGAGACCTCAGTCCCAAATCACAGGATGAATGGACAGCCCTGCTGCCCAGTGTCTTCTTGAAAAATGGACACCCGGCGCTATCTGAAATTGCACCTGCATTTTCTGCAAGAAGAAGTAGGCTGGGAGATATATTTTTCCTCTGAAATAATTTTACTGGGAAAATTTCCTACCGTGCTGAAAGCTGACCTCTTGGACAAACACACCACCATAAAAACGTGCTATTTGCTACAAGAGCACTGGGAGTTTTAAATCATCAAACCTAAGTATCCCAGGCTTTGACAGTAAAATTTTCATTCAAAGAAGGACTCAGCTTCACAACATAATAAATTATATATGACTGGGGCATATAAAACATTTAAAGATATACAGAATATCTCTGCATTTGTGTTCAGTGGAAGAGTTTGACTTTCGAGGTACGTTTTTTTTTTTTTTTTTTTTATGTCAATCCTGCCTATTCATAAGAACAAAAAAAATTCTTCCCCTCCAAAAAATGAGAAGCAACAAAAGTTGCCTATCTCCCGCATCCTAAACTTCAGATTTTTTTTTCTCTTTTGTTCCACTACGTGGTGGGATGAAGCAATGCCACAGTGGATACCAAATAGTGAGGAAGACTGTAAGCAGGGCCTTCGGTGACCTCTGTGGTCAGGATCATTAATCATAAGCAGGGACACACCAGACAGCCTTGAGGGAGCGATCCAAGACATGTCAAGATAAAGTTTAGGGGATGTTGGAGGATGTGAGACATTTATTTATTATACAAATAAAAACTATAATTACTGAAACCATTTTTTAAGGGTTCTGAGTTTAGGGAGACACATATTAAAATAATGGAAGCAAGGCATTCCTACAGACCAGTTGACAAGCCCAGTCTTGACTCACGATAAATGCTTAATATGTTATTTATTTCTTTCCCTTTGTAGACCAAAGTAAGATCACAACATAATACTAGTGCACGAGTGTATATCAGTTAGCAATTAATTCATTGGTGCTGTATAACAAACTATTCCGGAATTCAATGACTTACAACCACACACATCGTCTCACTTATGGGTCCGCAGTTCATCTGCAGTTTGGATGTACCATGCAGGCTGTGGCTGAGCAGTTCTGATTCAGGACACTGGTCAGTTGGACTTGCATCCAGACTGAGAGTCGGAGCCAAGTTTGTGCCTTGTTTCCTTTTTGCTCTGGAACTAGTCAAGGCATGCTCTTATCCTGGCCAAGGACAGGCATCCAAGAGTATCAGCACAAACAGGCAATGTCTCTTAAGATCTGAGCTGAGAACTGGCTCACTCTCCTCTGCCGTATTCCACTGACCCAAGTGACTCACATGGCCAAGCTCGACATGGTAGGGCAGGTAACCACCTTGGTAGGTGGTTTTGGAAAGTCACGTGGTCAAAGGCATGAATGTATAATTCACGTACCGAAGCTCCCGAAGAATTGCAAACAATAATTTTATCTTCTTCTTTTGGGTTTTCTCTCTGTCTCAGGGCTTAACTAGCTGTGAAACTTTGAGTCAATCATTCCTGTCTCCCAGCCCAGTGGCAAAGTGTGGTTCAGGATCAACAATGTCAGCCTCACCTTGGAACTTGTGAGACATGCAAACCCTCCTGCCCCACCCAGACCTACTGAATCAGACACCAAGCTTCAGGTAGAGAGAGTAACTCACCTAAGTGCAGAGAGCAATAAGTGACAGTCTGAGCCCAGCCTCTTTCCTTTCACCGTACCTCCCTGTCACCCAGGAAGAATAGAGAGAGGGGGAACAAGTCAGTGGAGTCGGTTAGAAAATATTTCTTTAAGTGAAAATGAGAGTTAAAAGCACTTCACAAGCAGGCAGACAGATTCATTTGTGTGCCTTTCACCTCTTGCCAGCCCACATTCCTGCGGAGGTATTTAGTTAATCGCTGTTTGTGCAGAAACTTGATCCAAACCCTCAGGTCACTTCATTGTGATTTAGTCTATTTTTGTTTTCTGAAATCCCATCAGTTTCACTTCACCGGGGACTTCCGGGCCTCCTCAGCCCTGGAAGGGAGATGGGAGATCTCCCTGCAGGTAAAAGCCCCTTGTCCCATTATAAAACATGAGCCTGAGGGCCCCCCCCCCCCCCACACAAAACCAGAACACTTGGGTGTGACAGCCACTGGGGAGCTGGTGAGTGCCAAGAGTGTATGGGCTTCAGGCAACTGTGTGAGCTGGACAGAGCTCCGTACATAGTCACCTGGGAGCCCAGTCAGTGGCAGGCGAGGGACAGGGCTCAGCACCAGAGCCATCCAGAGGGGCTCGGACTGAGGGCCCAGCAAATGGTTCTGACTCACACCCCGATCCTCGTGAGCTGCGTGATTCTGGATGATGGTCCTGGGCTCTTCACTGATGTTGATACTTATTACAACGTTATATCACATCATATTACATTAATGTTATCATATATTAATATAGTATAGCATTAATATGATAACATTACATCCTATATCATATGTACAGATATTGTCTAAATTATATAGTATAGTTTTATAAATCATCTTATCCTAAATAAATTAATACTATATAAATACATGATATTATTTTGCTATAGTATGCTATATTGTAATTATATTAACATAGTTATAGCCCATCATATATGTTACATATTTTAAATATGGACACACATTGTACAAGATATATATAATGCATTGTAATAAGTATTTTAAATTATATGTAATAAGTGTAATATGTATAATGATATATGTGGTATATATATCATGCCATATCATTATATTATTAGCGGTATTACTACGATTGCCATCTGCTGGCTTAGTCCCAGAGCCGGAATTCTCTCCCATTCTCCAAGTTCAGAATATGTGAGCTCCAGTCCCAAGCAATATGGCTTCCGTAAAACAAGGTGCTTTGAAGAAGAGGCAGGGCGGGAAGGTCAAAGACCCTGTGGACTCTGGGGTCAGGCACAACAGAATTGAAATCTCGGCTCTGTCACTGAGCCTCGGCCAGGCCCCTCCTGAAGTCCCCTCTATGTTTCGTGATCTTT
>CM053509.1:3693395-3731038 GCA_028627145.1 Eidolon dupreanum
CACGTCCGTCACAATCACGACGCGGCACGTGACACACAACCGCCTTCTCCACGCTGCAGGGCCATCTCGGAAGTGTGAGCAACAAACAGAATTCCAAAGGACGAGGGATGCCAAAGGATGAGGATGAAGTCACCCTCGGGAGCAGTCTGGAGTGGGGGCTAGCTACCCCACGAGGGAGCTTGGGAGGTCACTGTCTAAATAACCCCGCCCCACCACCTGCTGTCCTGAGACTCTAGAGTAGGAATTACAGACCCACCCTGTCTGCAGGGAGCCCAGCCCCAGGAGGCAAGAACCCTGTAGAAAGCTGTTTTTCCCTGTCTACACCGCTATGCTGTGGGTTCACCTGCGTGTACAGCCAACTGAATGCAGCTACATCACAACGTGTTTGAGAGAAATCTGGATTTGGAGAAGAACATCGCATAATCGGCTTTTTGATATTTTCTTCCAATTACTTGGTTTCTCGAGAAGCCAGTTTTATCTATCTCTGGAACCATATCCATACCTATACCTATATGCATACTCATATCTAGCTATTTAATGTAGCACTTAGGTAAATCCTGAGAACTAGTCGTGAGCTGCGTGACCTGGATTCAGGAGATGTGAGTTCAAGCCCCAGCCCTGCCACCCAGCAGTCCAGTGACCTCAGGCCACACAGGTACCCTCCCTAAACCTCCCTGTGTTCCTGTGCAAAACGGGCCTATCAACCATTCCTCACAGGGAGGGCGTGGCCAGTGCTGTCGCTTGCAGGAAAAGACTGTAAATTTAGAAAAAGACATGATCTACACTGTATTCCAACAACAGTGGTTGTATCTGAGTGATGAGTCGTGTTTTCTTTTAATTTTATCTTTTACAGGTCATTGGTGTTTGCTGCAGCTCATCAATGACCAGTAAAAAATAAAATTAAAATAAAAAGCTTACTCAGGAACGGATGCATCATTAAGAGAAGTGTCTGTGTGTGTGTGTGTTTTATGTACCTGTCCACGTGCTTGTGTGCCTGTATGTGTGTGTGTATCGGTGTGCATGTTCGTTTCTATGTATATGTGTGTGCTTATGCGTGTTTGTGTGTCTAAAGGAAAATTTAGTGATGAAGCAGTCACTCCAACAACTTCGTTTTATCCAAATCGAGTCTCTTGCATCGATCCTTAGCCAGCGTGTCTGTAGACCGCACAGCCCATAGGAGGCAGCTGCCCCTTGCCACTGGTGCCGCCACTGGTGTCGCCATGCTCCCCATAGATGCAGCCACGGAAGAGGTCTGCATAGCCAAGAAGTAGGATGGGAGTTGAGGCAAGGCATTCTGGGGACTTAGGTCGGGGACATGGGTTCTGGATAGGCTGGCCCCTTTGATCCCAAGGAGTTCTCTGCTTCAAGGGAGGGCCGAGCTGGAGGAAAGCCTAAGAGGACCCTGTTAAACACGGGGTCAAGTGTGCAACCACAGGTGCCCGGGTCTGGGGGTGACACTCTCCTGGTGTCTATGATGGTCCCTGTCTGACATGTACCCGATAAACCTGGGCTAAATACATGAACGAATGGATAACCGTGGGGCATTCATAATTCTAAGAATGACTTTAAAACTAAAGGTAAAAAAACTTCTATAAACTTGCCTTTGCTTATTCTAGAGATGAGAAGTCTGAGTTTGGAGATGCTCTGAGATTTGCCAACAACCACACGACATTTTAAGTGCCATTGTTAGTGTCGGAAACCAGGCCCCGTGTCTCGTGTAAGGATACCTTTTCTTCCCGTATTAATTCTATATTCGGATCCACCTGTTTTAATTCACCAGCCTCCCTTCAAACAGATATCGATCACAGCAAGCGCCTATATTGGACGATCACTCTATGACGAACTGTTTGTGTATTCTTACTGGAAGTTTAATCACATGGGAGTTGAGGTGGAGGGATGAGTGGAAATCTCGAAGTTGGGAAATTTGGTAGAATTAAAGGAGAAAAAACCAAGACATCTTAGAATGCTCTCTCTCTGGCTTTGTAAGTTATGAGGGGTGAGTGGATCTTGGAAAGAAGCAGTTCATCACACTCAGCGTCGCAGGATAGATATTTCTCACCCGACTCACCCCAGCCTCGTTGAATGGAAGCGGGAGCCATAAACTACACACGGAGGAGGGTGCAAACTGTTGCATTCTCCGAATTCATTGAAGATGACGTGAAAAAGTTGTTGAGATGCTTTATTATGTGTGGAAAGGTCATAAAAACCAGGCTGAGCCACCCGGAGGAAAGTGTAGTCAGAGACAGGAGGAGTGTGAAGGGGATGACGCTGCCTGCCATTGAACTTGAAAACCTCTTTTTATAGACACATTAAAAATCATGCTCAAACCTCTAGAGCAAATACGCAGCCTCCCTGTATGACCCAAAGCGACGAACACTCACCCCTGGAAAATCAGACCTGGAATGTTTGCTATGTCTCCGTGATAAAATGGTGACACATATATTTAAATGCCATTTAAATGCCAGGTAAGTCTTCTTTCATTTATTTAACAAATAGTTATTAAGTGCCATCTATACACCAAGCTCTGTGCTAGGGGCTGGAGAGGTAATGATGAAACAGGCATGGCCCTTATTCTGAAGGAGCGATGAAGTGTGGGAGAAAGACAAGTAACCACTTTGGCAGATGAACCCACAATTGGGGTCCCTCACTTGCTATTTTTAGTGTGAATTGAAATAATCTGCCTTCGGATGGTCATATACTCTCTGCGTACTTTTTCCTTTTGTGATCACTAGTAGGGTTATACAAACTTGTGGAAGAAGTTAGGAAAGTTTGGAAAAATTAGAAGAAAATAAATCACTAAACTTACAGCTCAGAACCAGATTACTTTGTATTATATTTTCTTCCAATCTTTCACCTAGGCAGGTATATTTGACATTGTTGGTATTTCTTTGCTTTTTAGGCTTCATAGAAGCATTTTATATGTTATTTTAAATGCCCAGAACATTAGTTCCATGACTTCAAAACAGTCTATCATGCTCGGGATATTACTCATTGAAATGTGGGGGTGGGGGGCGGGGAGGCTTTTGCAAAACTCCAAAGTCTGGGGACGCTCTGCCTCATCCCAGTTCATTCAGAGCCTCAGGGATGGAACACAGTCTTCAGTACTTTTTAAGTTCCTGTGTGTCCCTGAAAGGCAACCGATATTGATAAATAAACCATGGATAAGTTAATATTTTTTTCTTATGATTAGACAATTAAATCATTCCCAAGTTTTTCTTTTTTTTTTTCAATAATAAATCATCCTGCAATGAAATGAACATCTTGGTGTCAAGCATGCCAGCATTCTGCATTGTCACAATATCAGAAAGAAAAGATTAGAATAAAAACTAAAACCCAAATCATCGCTTTGTCATTACATTCACTTTGTAGATGGAGAAATACAGTTATGGGATTAAGGTAACGTTTTCTTCCAAGTGTTATGTGGCAAGCTCTGACACCCAAAATAGGAGTTGTCTTTTTTTGCCTTGATCAGAAAAAAAAAAATTACTTTGGGATGCTTGTTAACAATGTTGATTTCCCCCAAAGAATCTGATTCCACTGAAAAGTCCCCGCAAGCTGTATTTTTCCCACATAACCCCAGGATGCTGATAGGGCAGCTCTGTGCCTTGCACACCAGCCTGTGTCTCCTTCCATCCTGCTGCTTCCAGAGCGTGGTCGCCCCAGGAAGGAGCTCCTCAAATCTCCTTCTGAGGGGTGTAGTTAACTAGCATGCTTCAGTCACCACGCCTTGGGATCCAGTATCCTACACGCTGCCCCCAGCCAGTGACCAAGGGTCACTAAGGGCAGTCCTGATTTGGGCCCCCATCACACTGGGCAGGACTTTCTCAAGATTGACTATGTGTTGTCTGAGGTTTTCCCAAACTACCCTCCTCCTCCTGCCGTCTCTCCTGTCACAGGTGGCCGGCCCGTGTCTCGGCCTGAATGTGCCTTCTCCTACCACTCCTCGTCTTTGTCATTCTCCGACATTTCCTCCTGGCCAATCTTGTATGGTTCAGAGTTAGTTCCAGGGTCTGTTTCCTGGAGGATTCTCAAACTAACCCAAGGTGGGGCTACAGAGTCAAGTGCAACAGAGACCCCCACAATGCTGGCGTGCTGGAGTCTGTGTACACCGCATGCTGGCTCACAGGATCCGCTCGGACACCTCATTTACCAAGTTTGTGTTCAGTGACCTGCCTTTGGTGGCTTGAAATCCGCTATGGTGGAAGAGCTTGCACTGCAGCAGTTAGCAAATGCTCCAAACCACCGCCACGTACCCCGGAGCCCCAGTTGCTAAGCGTTTTCTAGGACGGCACCCTCTGCATCATTGCAGCAGCTAAGATTCTTGCAAATTCTGGTCCGCAAATGATATTCCCCTTCTCCAAGGGGGTAACGATGCCTTGCGGCTTCACCCATCCTCTTGTTAGGAGTCTCCTATTGATTCCCCCCCCCCCCCCCGCCCAGTGTAAGATAAAACCCCTGTTGCTTTATATCCCAAGAGTTCATCCTGTAAACACTTGTCTCCACCTGCTCTCTGGTAGAGCTCGCCTGCTCAAGTGCTTCTTGTCGTCCCTGCGTGCTCAAAATTCTCTAGTAGCCGACAACACTCTATGATTTTGTAATCAATAAGAGATTGTACCAGCAAGAAGAAAATTACGATAGGTCCAATTCAAAATGATATGCCTCAGATATAATCCTCTCCGTTTTTATTTATTTATTTATTTTCTCAATTTGAGCATCTCGAAAAGCGCGAAGAGACTATTCGGATTCAGAACGGGGAGGAATACTCAGGAGTCCGTGATTTTGTTACGTCTTAGGGTGAGATGAAAAGAATTGGTGGCAAAGGAGTGAGACTCGCCCAAATAAATAAATAAACAAATGCACGTGAGGTTTGGCTTCAGTGAGGAAGATCCCCTTCCAACGTGGGGAGAAGAATAACAATGTCCTTAGGGGCATTGGTGTTCATACGAAAACTCATATTAGAAGATTTTAACTAGTGTTTTATTAGGAGGTACAAGCATCTGTTTTCTTAACGGCAAAGTGAATTTCACAACAGCAACATCAGAGTGTCATTTGTACGATCGGTGATATTATGAGTACGTGTGTGATGTGTATCTACAGTGTGTTTGTGTGCTTATGTGTGTGTGTATGTGTCTGTGTGGGTGCAACTTTCTGTGTGTCTATACACGCGTGTGTCATGTGCATCTGTATGCATGCATCTAGTAAGTGTTCAATAAAAAGAAACGCATTTCCTGCCTTTTTTTAGTTATCGGAGTCTATGGAGAATGAGGCACCCACGTTTTCTCGCTGAGTGTATTCATTATTAAAGAAGAGAGATTGCTTTCTCGTGTTTCTGTAAGTGAACACTAATGCATTAAAAGTCGAAAATAAATAAAACAGGCAGACAAAAGACAAGGCGGAATTCATAGTGGAACTGTGTCTATTAAATCTTGCAACACAGGAGTATGGCCATGCAGAAGACAGGGGAGTGGTAAGGTGGAGAATCAATTCCATGAGGAGATGCCAAAAATACTTGCTGTCCCGCGTGCCTCTCAGGGTATATGTCTGAGTGCACCATTACAGAGAAAATTACATTTTATAAACTATAAACATTTTCCAAATACTTGCTATAACTTTGGGCTCCAAGTCACACTGAGCTAGCTGGGCACAGACATTAAAGAGGATCCAAGTGGTCCAGAACTTTCTGGATTCAGTTCTTTCCCTTGAAATCACATAAGGATGGTGGAGTGGGAGGCGGGAGGGTTAGGATGGGGGAGGTTGTTTGACAAACTGCCTTGGATTTATTTTTCATCATTTATAAGATATCACATAGGATTGGAACGCAGCTCAATGGATGGACAGCATAATAGTCTGCGAGTTTAATGTGATTGCTGCTACGGGCAAAATAGTAGCAGATAAAGCATTCATATCTTAATGATAGGTAAATAATCCTCGGTGTCACAGATGAGCATGCGGCAGGCAGCCATTCTCTATTCATGAAAACACCTTTATTTTTGTACCCCATCACAGCAGAAATATTGCTATACTGGTGGCTATCTACTTACGTTGATAGAAAATAAACAATTCACATATACGCACACACAAGCCAGCAAGATAATGGTTGTATAGTTATAAAATAATAGCTACCTTCTAGAAGCTTCTAGAAGCTAGAGAATTTCTTTCTCTATTTTTCTACTATATTAAAAACAGCCCTATTTAACAGAAAGAAAGCCTGGTTTGGGGCATCCCCTTCAAAAAGGTACTCTCCTGATGAGTTGTGTGACCTCGAATATTGTTTTGCAAACTATCGTGCTCCTAAATCACCCAGAGATCCTGTTAAAATGCAGATTCTGATTCTGGTCTGAGGTGGAGCCTGAGATTCTGCATTTCTCACCAAGTGCCCTGCAGGGGCTCAGGCTCCTGATCCTTGAGCCAATAGGGAGGACTTCCATCCTGTGGTCATCTCTTCTGAGTCTCAGTTTCTTCATCTCCGAGATGCAGATGCTAAGGTTTAATAACGCTGTGAGGGTCACACCCAGCAATGCCGATACCAGCCCCTGGTGAGTATCTGGCGTTCCCTGTGTTCCATTGGCGGATGCTGTTACTATTATTATGAATAACGTGCTCACAGGACCGGTGTAGAGATTAACCACCTGGTGGGGACAAGGTAACATCAATTAGATGCATGTACCTCCATCACCTCTTCATCCTACAGCTAATGGCCATGTTGCAGACACCCTTAGCTTTATACATTCTTGCTACGATGCCTTATGTATTCCATCATCTCCCTCAAAACAATGATAAAACGGGGAGGGAACTAAAAGAGGAAAACCTGTGTGCCTGACAAAGTTTCCTGCGTGTGTTGGACGGTGACTTCATTTCCCAGGGCCTGGCGGAGGCCGTAATCCATGAAAATGGAACACAAGTCCTTGCATGATGTACTTTGCAATAAGCCGCTAACATTCACTTGCAGCTCTGCGTGAGCCCCTCCACTTCTCTTTGATAAGTTGTCTGACCTGAGAAAGCTGAAAATGTGTCCATTATTGTGGGGGCTGCAGGGAGGATATGGTATTAGAAGCGGGGAGGGGGGCAGATCAGGAATGCCGGGGTGCGGAGCATGCCTCTCGACCCAGTTTATTTCAAGAAGAGGGACTGAGCTGTTTTTCCAAAGTAGTCGGAGCCCCAGCAAGCAGGACGAGAGGTGATCTGGGTTGCCTCCCGCCCAGGTCAAGTGGGTGGCTGACCGGGGTGTCAGGAAGGGTTTTAACACGTGTGGAAACGGAGGAGACAGCGCCAGCCAACTCTGCCCCTCCCCTGCAGGGGAGCAGACACCCCAGTTCAGACCGCAAAGCCTGGGGAGAATATATAGCACAGGCAAGGCCATGGGGCGCCAGGCCCCTCAGCCCCAGGCTTGGGGGAGGATAAAGTGTTTCTCTTTTCTGGAGGGCAATTTGGCATTCCGTTTCAAAACCTTTAAAAACGTGCGTATCCTTGGACCCCGCAGACCTGCATCTGGAAAATTATCCCAAGGAAACCACATAAACATGTGGAATATTTTGCTGTAGGGTGCCATGCCTGGAACTAGGTTGTAATTTTTTTTTGGAAGGGGGGTAACTTTAATGGGAAAGGGTAACTGAAAACAAAACCCAAACCAACAGCAAAACAACACAGAGACAGAGCAAAAAACGTTCTCTCTTTTTCAAAGCTACAGGCGACCTCCTCCCCGAGTGCTGGAGATGAGAGCTGGCCTTCGGTGGAGGCCGTTCACAGAAGCAATTCCCCCCCTACCTGTGGAAGAATATTAAGCAAATACCAGCAAACCTGAGGATGCAGGTGTGTTAGACTCAGAAAGAAGCGCCCTGCTTTGTTATGTAAATTGCTAAGTGTTGTTTTTCCACCAGAGCTGCATTTCTGCAGACTCTGATGCTCCTGTATACAAAGCCCAATTTCCCTTCTAGGAAGGGATTCAAACCGGTCGCCATTCACATGGAAAGAGTGGCCATTAACCCGTGCATTCTAATGGCTGCAGGCAAGCAGGGGCTGTGCCTTTGAGCCTGAGGGCCTGTCCTCAATTCACTCAGATTCTAGTGGGCTGAGATAGGTATAAATATGCACATAGGTAAGTATGTAGATACAAACATACATAATAATAACATATAGAGAGGAAACAGAACAAACAATATTAGGAAGGAGGTATTTCTCTAGCGTGGTCTCTGAGGAGGCAGCTGAGGAGGTGACAAGTGAATAAGGGAGGAGGGACATCTGCAGTCTCACTATGGGAAATTCCTGTGGGTGGGGTGGGAGGTTTCTATGACTACCTATAGAAAAAGGGCACAGTACTCTGAGGGGACATGGGGGCATGGGAGATTGTGGGTCTGTTATGGCAAATGTGTAGGCTGATGAGAACGACCTGGTCAAGTGGAAGAACTTGATGGTGCTGAATAGAATGAGAGAAACTGGGGGAACTTGGTCCTTGAGAAAGCAGGAGGCACGGGACAGGAAGCACGAGATAAAGTCTTCGCCTAAGGATGAGACAGGGGCTTCTTACATCAAATAAAGGAAAGCCAGGCATTGTGGAGACAAGACACAAGCAGGCCAGTGTCACCGAGGGAATTAAAGATGAGAGCTTGTGTCTGATCGCATACACCTTCTTTGAAATGTCAGGTAAGAGATCATCAGAAGAGGGTATGGAGGGGATAGAGGTGGATATTTGAGAGAAGCCACAAAGCCTTTATTTCTAGAGCTGGGCAAAGAAATTGACTCGGTAAGCGTAGGAGGATTAGTTAGTCAGACCAAACGCCTGTCTCAGAAGTATGGTCACTTTCTGAGACTCATCTACTCAGCCCCATTTGGTGACATTCTCCAGCCGCGGTCGGCTCCTTTGGAACAGAAGCAGAGGAAGTGGACAAGTATAACCACAAGTGATGGCTGGGCCACAGTGCCCAGATATTTGATCAACCATGATTCTAGATATTTCTGTGACGGTAGTTTTTAGCTAGGATTAGTTTTTCAATCAGTAGACTTTGGGGAAAGTGGGTTCTCCTCCATAATATGAGTGGGCCTCATACAAGCAGCTGAAGGCCATAAGAGATAGCGACTGACCTTCCTGAAATCAGAGAGAGTTCTGCCAACAGGCTATCTTCAGACTCAAAATATTGTTCTTTTCTGGATCTCTAGCCTTCTGGTCTACCCTAAAGATTTTTTTTTTTTTTTTTAACTCAACAACTTCCAAAATCGCCTGAGTCAGTTCCTTAAAATGATTTTTTCTTTCTATATATACATCTTATTGGTTCTGCTTCTCTCAAGAACCCTGACTAATACATGAGGTTTTCTGGGGAGGTGGGGGTACTGGTGGGGTCTGATGAGTAGAGAATGAGCAAGGGCATGAAGGGCAATAAATGGCAACAGCCAAGGTCAGGGAAGTTGGACCCGGCGGGAGGCTGTACCTGTCAGAAGAGGCTAAGTTACTCTGGAACAAGAAGCAGGCCCCAAATCTCCATGGCCAATCACAGCAAACTTTCACTTTTCATGCAGGATAGATTTGACTGTTCATTGCGGTCACTCAGGGAGCTGTCTGCTTTTTATTGTGACTACCTTTCTGAAAATTTAATTATTTAAAAATAATATATATTCTCCACATGCAAAAGACAATGTGATGAAATAGTATAATCACTGGACAAGTGATTTTATTTTATAACAAGATAAGGTAAATTGATTTGAAAGTTCTTTCTAATTGTACAGCTCTCTTCAAAAAATGATCTGGAAGGGCTTACAATAAAATGTACTTGAAGACAGTGAAAATGGAACCAGATATTTAAAATCCATTTAGAAGGACAGAAGAACACATTTATTTTGAGGGCTGATAAAATTATTGTGACTGAGCAATGAATTTAGCCTGGAGCTTTGAAGCAGCAAAGGCAAAAAGAGAAAGATGTTGAGATACATTTATTTATTATTTCAACAACAACCAAATAATGGTAGGAAATATATTCTTATTAGGTCAGAGAAATGTTTCTTGGAAATATTTGATTATGTAGCGACTCGTAAAAGGAACAAGTGATGGGTATGCTCCAAAAAATGGACGTGAGGCAGACTGGCCTGGGTCCAAGTCTCAGGTCTGTCGGTTTCTAGATTTCATTGTAAACTAGTACAAGATACTTAAAATCTCAGAGACTCTGTTTTCTCATCCTCAAATTGGGAAAATGCATAGTATCTTTTTAATTGAGTGGCTGTGATGTTTTTACTGGGGTCAGTGTACCTAAAGCATTTAGCGCAGTGTATGATATAAAGGATGTTCAATATACATTATGTAGTTAATTAGAATTTTGATTATCATTGTTATGACAGATACTTAAAAGTTCTCCTTATGATCTTTGGTTTTACAAACCCATGGTCTTCCTAGCTCTAGCCTTCATTCCCTCTATACCTAGCTTCAGAGTGCACTGTTCTGAAGGTTATATTAGAGGTTATATAACCATTACGAATCTTAATTTTATTATTTGTGAAAATCCGAGACTGGACTTGCTAGGAAGTGAAATAATGCTGGAAAGTACTAGAGGTGGGACTCAAGCCTAGGATGTCTGGAGCGTCCTGGCCCTCAATGAAACCCAGTTCTTCAGACCCTGGACTCATCACACTCTACCTACTGCCTCAAGATCAGCTTCACTTGGCAAAACAGATGGTCCCTTCTAAGACCACGTTCATACATCTCAGCGAACATGTGTGTGACAAAAAATAGGTGTCAGGGCACGCCACCCTTGAGCAGCTGTGACAGGGTGAAATTAACTCCTGCTCAAGTAAGCCCTTCCCAAACGCCACGACGGACAGTAATAAGCTGAGAGCTTATCTGTGCGAGACTCACCTAAGCTCAAAAACGGAATTCTTCAGAATGCGAGACTGTCGTACATAGCAGTCAGTGATTACCCAGAGGTCATTTTATTTAGATATTTTTTTCCTTAGGATTTCAGACCTGCTACTCTATGATTCCATGAGTTCATAATCTTTCAGTTAGATACTCAGTTGAATATAAATCGTTTTTCCAGTGATCCTTGCAGAGGAATGTTTGAAAAAAAAAAAGAGAGAAACAAACGTTTCACAAACAAGAGGTCTCATCAGCTCAATATCACACTTTGTCACTAATGACACTGACTGCTTTCATTCATTATTCAGCCCAACTTAACAGTCATTTGTGCCTGAGAGAGGGAGCAAAAAAAAAGAAAAAAATTGAGGGCTGAGACAATGTGTTTATATTAGAAATAATTTTAAAATAGTATCTCTAACACACAGTGAGAAAAAATATTATTTTCACCATTTAAATTCAATTATATGCACAGTGATTTTGCTTTTCTCTTACATGGTAAAATGGCCCTGTAGAGCCTTCGGCGTGGTGACAGTTGAGTATATATAGGCTTCCTTCTTTTTTTGTGCTGTTTTTTACATGTAGGGAATTCATTCTCATTTCCAAATTCATTATCTTTCAGCGGAAAGGTTTTTAAGGTGAAGGAGGTTCTCTTTTAAGAGATACTTTAAGATACGAAGAGAATAGCTCTTAAGATCCAGTTTGGATTTGTTTATTCCACCCGCCAACATGTTTATGCTTCCAGTAGGTCTCGGGCATGGAATTAGGCACAGAAATTCTTGGGAGGAAACAACAAAACCCCCCAAGATGACAGATTCCTAAAGGGAGCTGACCTTGGACAGGCAATTACAAGGAGGTGATGGGAAGCGGCCGTGGGGGGCATGGGGTGGCTGCATGAACCATGGAGGCAGCTTTTGATCCAGGACATTGGTGGACCATAATGTTGAGAAAGGCTAGTTGGGATCAGGAGCCTGTGGACAGTATGGTGGCCTGGGACCTATATGGAGATCAAGGTTGCTGGAGCGTAAAATGTAAGGAGGGGGTTGTTGATGGGAGAGGAGGAACAGCTTAGTGGACTCCTCATTGTGGGGGGCACGGCGTGACTTCAAAGGATACTGAGCAGGTGAGTGAAAGTAAACCAGAGAAATCCGAACAACCTCTGTGGTTTCGTGAATAGCACCAGCGCCAATTTCCTTGTAGTCATTGGGGGAACCTATGTGACAGGTAAACAGGAGCTCTCTACATTATTTTTGCATTTCTTGTGATTCCAAAATTATTTCAAAGTAAGAATATTTAGAATATTAAATATATATGTATTTTTTAAAAGGACACTAAAGCATGCTAGCGATGCGAGCCAGTTTCCTAAGGAGAGACTTGATAGAAAGGTGCTTCCAAGATTTTCAAACCACACCCCTTCCCTATTGTACAGGAAGTGAAGTAGAACCCCAAACAGAGCCCCCGGGGCTTACGCAATACTTGAGTGATGGAGCTGGAATGAAAAACAACCTTGTTCATTGGTTCGCTAGTTGTCTCATTTTTTTTGTATGTTGAGTTGGAGAAGCCAAACTTCACCGCAGACAGGCGACTCTGCGTTTTCCCCTGATCTTGCCAAGTGTAGACCTGGCTGGTTGTGTCCTGAAATAGCCTCAGACACACTCTAGGGTCAACTGCTCAAAGCCAACTGCGCTTTATCACCTGTGGGACCTGGGGTCACGTGTATTTCCTGTCGTCCGTGTGTAGTGTTGAGATGATTACCATACCTGCTGCTTAGCTTTGGAGCAAGGACGAATCCGGTACCTGTGGAAAGTTTTCAGCATTCGTTGTGAACCATTACTGTTCAGTAAATATTACCCAGTGTGATTGTTTGGGCTGACTGAGTCTGGAGATGTTATTTACACTTTGTGAACTTTCAAGTTCACATCTATAAAGTGGGGATAATCATGGGTACTTAGTAAGGCCATCGAGAAGATTAAGTGAGATAACATGCGTCTTAGGTCTGGAACAGAGTGGGCATCAACTCCTGTTAGTTTCTGTCCTTCCTGCCTCTTGATCGTCTTTCATGCCTGGCCAGCCACTCTGAGCCCAAATCTACCAACAGCACATGACCAAGAGGCTGGACCCTCATTGACAGTCAGCCTCCTGGCCCATTCAGGTCTCTTGTTTTGAAATATATTATCATTTTTAAAAAGTACATATTTTATGAAAAAAAATTTTTAAAGAAAAGAACAACTCTCAAATGTAAAGTCTACAATCATGTGCTATGAATATTTCAAAATGATTTCCTCCAGCTCCATTCTACTTATTTTACACAGGTGAATTTATTCAGAGGGAACAATTCCATACCCTCTTGTTTCTTGGGGAGGAGAGTAATAGGACTCAAAAGCTTTTACCTTCTTCATAGTTTTTTTTTTTCTAACAATTTATGATGTCTGCCTAAGAGTGTTTTGTGAGAATTGTATACATATGTATTCAATGATTCTTATATAGAAGATTCTTCATTTTTATATAGAGAGATGTTTACATCTCTCTCTATAAATCTCTCTATGTATGTGTGTGTGTGTGTGTTTGTATAGATATTTATATATAAATTTGGCTAATCTGAACGAATAACATTGTGATGAACAAATCTCTGCATATAACTTGGACTTGCCTAACGTTGAACTTTTGGCTCTCTCCTGGGTTTCGGAATGTCATATGCCCCATCCCTGAATTATATGCCTCTGATTTTCTGAAATACATCAATGCTGGATAGTAGATTCTTGTTTGACTTGCTACCTGGTGCCTCACCCCTCGGGTACCATGACCAAAGACTGGATCTCTTACCTCAGAGGCAGGTTCCATTTCTAATTGCCACATTCTATTGGATATGAAAACAAACAAGCAGAACCCACAACTGACTTTCCATTTTATCAGGATGCCTTTGGAAGATATTTCAGCCCTCTAATTTTCTTTATTTTGATTTCGAACGGAAAATATCAGCTACTCCAAGAGGCTTAAAGTGAAATGGAGAGGATATGATTTGGTTTTAGATGGGTTGGTTGTGGTGCGGATATTCAAAATTATAATTCTAATTTGAACAGAACCAAGTTCCGGTCTCAACTCGTCCACTTACTAAATGTGTGAAGGACGATAAAGTTATTAAATCTCTTTGAGTGTCAGTTACCTGTCTGAATATGGGGGAAAAAAACTCTTACTGGAAGGGACGATGTGAGGACTTCTCATCACTGGGTTTGTGCTGGTCACGAGGCACACTAGTGGCTGATCTAGCCTCAGGGACAATCTTACATACATTAGCAATTAGTGCAAGAAAATTACAACGTTATCACTTCCTAATGGAATGGACTTAAAAAAGAATACTGCTCCCCCCGCCCCCCCTGATAAATGTCAGTTTTTCTCTTTGAGAAAATTAGAGAAACATATTTATTCTTAGGGCTGTTCTCTCAAATGAGATTATGCATTTCGAGTGCCTGGGATATGCCAGGAACTCAATAAATATTCATTTCTTCTCACTTTCTTTCTCCTTCCTAATGCCATCTTGGATTTCACCACAAGACATTCGACCAGGCAAAGAAGGTCACATTAGAGGCATGGGCAGTGTGGAGCACGTTCCTCCAGACTTTTTAGAAAATGATTGAAAGTAAACTGGGCCAAGAGTCTGGTGACGTTTGGGTGAGAGACAGAGTTAAATTAAGGTTTAATCTTAGCCCCTTCCATGTGTTAACCAGGCTGTGCAGAGCCAAGAGCTTGACAGAGATTCAATGCTGAATTTTCTCACCAATCTGATGAGAAGAGAGAGACATGGAAAGAGAGAAAGCGAGAGAGAGGGAGAGTCAGAGTTCGGATGGCCAATTTTCCAGCCAGAAGCTCCTGGAATGTTTCTGTTAGGTGATATAAAAAGAGACAAAGAGAAATAATAATCGAAGATGGTCTTTGTTGGCCAAAAAAGTTGCCATTCTGCCTGGGCGGAGGGCAGCGGACGAGCATGTAGATGGAAGCTGGTACTCCAGGGACATATTTCATTTTAATGTAGTCACTTTGGTACCTCTATCTGCACATTCAATTAGCATCGGAGAGGAAAATAAAAGTCCTTCGCATGTAAGCCTGCTTTCCGAGCTCAGGGGACAGAGTTGGGTAAGCGCAGTGACCTTCCATCTCTCTCCTCAGAGACCACTTTTCGTCTCTGTGTTGGCCTCCAATGTTAAAAAAAAAATGGTTATACTCATTCTTTTCCTTGTCTGCTTCTTTCAGGAAACAAAAGGTTTAATGTCACTTTAAATGAAAGCAGTTGGGTAATTGTCATTTTTGTGGGTTCTCCCTCATCTCCTAGTCATAAAAATCAGTGCTCTATGCTTGTTTCTTCTCTCCCGTCCTCTCTCAAGTGCATTTTGCTGATTTACTACACGTTGACCAGAAACATGGCCTCTGTGTCCCTCCACCGTCTCCAAGCCACGAAGATGGCACATGACAAAGAAAGCTTCGAGTGCAGTTTCCAAGTCCAGGTCCATGTATTGTGAGGCTCCCTTCTGCCTCGTCTCCCTCCATATTTTTCTTAAATGTTTCCAAGTCTTCAGTTAACCAATTTAACTTGTTTGGCCTTATGCTCCCCTGAATCTTTCCTTTACAGCGTAAGTCACTAAAAAGCCCTTCACTCTTGACTTTCAAAATTCTGCTGTCTTCATCATCCTGATTCAGTTCCATTTCCCAGGCCTCCCTGCCCCAACCCTCCCCAAAAAATCCATTCCAATCACCTCCCTTGTGCACAAACTTGAGTGAGTCTGAACTCAGAAAAATCGATTCATTTATTAATTTATCCATCAATGTTTGTTATATTTAGGACTTTCCAAAAACGGACACAGTATTTCTAGCAGCTTCATATGCTTTTTCAAAATCTTGTCAATTCCCATCAAGAGGTGAAGGCTGTGACCCCGCCCCTGGATCTGGGCAGCCTATGACTGCTGCCTTTAGTACCAGAGTGTGGGATAATCCCGTACGACCTCCGACACCATGTGGGTAAAGGGCATACAGTCCTTGTCTGTCTCTGTTCCTTGAGATGCCACTCTTAGAGACTACATGTCGTGAGGAAGCTCAGGAAACCCAAAGAGGCAGCATGAAGGTGTCCTCGTCACTGGCAGCTCACAGCCAATATCAAGCACGAGACATGTGAATGAACAAGACTGCAGATGGTTCCGGTCATTGAGCTACTTACTCCTCACTCAAGTATTTCACCTGAGGCCTCAGATGACTTGGAGACAACTATGCCCACTTAGCCTCGCTCCTATGGCTGACCACAGGATACGTTAGCTTCATGCTAGTCATGGTAATGAAAAAGTAGAGCGCTATTCACTCACTTCTTCATCCAGCCATTCGTCCATCCACGTAAGACACATTCACTGATATCCCACTGCGTGTCGTAGACTATAGGCCTGGGGGACACAGGCATGAAGGAGTAAAGGTGCCTGCTAGAAGGAACTCAGGGACATGCCAGTCACTCCACCGTTGATCCTGAATCTCGAATGACCTTAAAACACTCTTCCAAATATTCTATTTTAGACTTTTTTACAGTCATTCAATTATGCATGCCTCTCTGCTTTCTCATTCCAACTAAGCTCCTTTAAATTTAAGGCACCAACTCTATATTTCCCATGGTACATAGCACAGTTTTATAAACTTAATAGATGTTCGATATAGATTTGTTAATTAAAAAATTCTGTTCATCTACTTGTATTAGGTTTTCCAGGCCCCAAGCAAATAAACTAACTACATTTTGGAAGAAGACTTGAATGAATGAAACCATCCTGAGAATAGAAGAGAGAAGCAAGAAAGACATCACAGTTGTTTGGTCTTTACTATAAGACAGGCAACTGCTGTTTTGTTTAATCCACATAGAAATCCCATAAAACATAGGATAATCCTCAAATTACAGATTAAGACTTTAATCCAGACCATGTAAAGTGTATGGGAGTTGAGCGTGGTGCTAGGAGTCTAGCCAACGCTGGGGAACTCTCCCCAGCCGCCATGGTGGCTCCCCGACATGAAGACACAGCACAGACGACGATCGGATAGGCCACCTTGAAAAGAACGCTTCTCAACGTGCAACTTTATGTCTTCTGCGCCTGCGCTAAGCGGGGACTTTATGGCCAGTGTGTGTCCTGGTTACCTCCTTTTTTTCAATCGTTCCCAGGCTTCATGGGAAAGTGTTACTGATTAACATTCCCATTGTACAAATGGAAAAAAACAAGGCACCGAACTTAGGAAAGACTAGTTTAATATTTTCAAGAAGACTTAAAATTTAAAAAAAATGTGTGTGTGTGTATATATATATATATATATATATATACACACACATATATATATGTATGTATATATATGTGTATATATAATATTCATCACAACAGTTCTACTTTAAATTTTGCTTTTGTATGTTTGTGAACAGAGGCGCCGTGAAACATTACTATACTTATTTCAGTGAACGCAGGAATAAAGCTGAGATGCGTGGAGCCATCTTTAAAAAACTGGAGGCATCTTTTTTATCTGTTTTTCTGCCGATGGACACTTAGGTTGCTTCCATATCCTGGCTGTTATATATAATGCTGCAACAAACAGAGAGTGAGTATATCTTTTTGAATTAGTATTTTGGATTCCTTTGGATAAATGCCCAGAAATGGAATTGTGGAGTCGTATGGTAGTTCTCTTCTTAATTTTCTGAGGAAACTCTCTGTGCTGTTTTCCTTGGTGGCTGCACCAATTTACAATCCCACCAACAGTGCATGGGTTGCCTTTTCTTCACATCCTTGCCAACATGTGTTTGTTGGTATGTCGATAATAGCCATTCTGACAGGGGTGATACATATATATAATGAATATTAGCCATAAAAAAGAAGGAAATCTTGCCATTTGTGATAACATGGATGGACCTAGAGGGCATTATGCTGAGTGAAATAAGTCAGAGAGAGAAAGACAAATATGATCTCACTTATATGTGGAATCTAAAGAAATAAAATAAATAAACAAAACAGAAACGAACTCCTAGATACAGAGAATCAATTGATGGTTGCCAGATGGGAGGGGCTTGAGGGGCTGGGTGAAAAAGGCAGGGATTAAGAAGTACAAATTTGTAGTTATGAAATAGTTGCGGAGATGTGAATTACAGCATAAGAACGACGGTCAATAATATTGTAATAACTACGTATGGTGTCGGATGCGTAGTAGACTTATTAGGGCGATCACTTCTTGAGTTATGTAAATGTGTAACCACTATGCTGCACACCTGAAACTAATGTAGTATTGCATGTCAACTGTAATTGAAAAAAAAAATTAAAAAAACAAATTTGAAAGCACGACTTGCCCGGCTGCCGAGTTCTGTGAGCAGAAGGAAGCGGGCCGAGAGACAGGGGGGCCGGACCTCATGTGAATATGCTACATTAGTCTAGGTGACCTCGACATCCAGAGACTTCGTTCTTACAAACAACCCATCTGTGTTGAAGTTGTGGGTGGCAAAGATGACATAACTGCTTATTAAAAGAAACCGCGGTGCTGAGAATTATCCTTTGGATAGTGGGACTTCTTACAAGAAATTCCAGACCCCCAGGAGCTTCTGGATAACACATGTGGCTCTGTGGATGGAGAAATTCTCTTTCTTCTGACAAAGTCCTTCTATGAGGTCTCTAGAGAACTCGGTAATTGGAATCAGAAATCTGGACGTGATCATCTTGACGCCATTAACCCACACCTTCCTTTTGCAATGAGGAAATTGGGGACTGCGGGAGGTGGTGGTCGCTTGCCCAAGGTCATCCTGTGGTTAAGATCAGTTGTGATCAGCTTTGAATGGTTCTCTGGAGGTAGCCCACTCTCAGTCCATACGTTTTGTCCTTGTCCACTCACGTGCTCGTGGTCTGTCTTATCCTCCTTCTTTCTCACCTCATCATGACTCCTGTGGCTAGGGCCTCCCTCTTCTCATAGGATTTGGCCACTGTCTTTCCTCCTAACAACACGTTTCCCTATAAGAGCGTCAAGCATGTAAACACATAAATGTGCCAGGTGAAAATCCTATCGGAACTGGGGAGGACAGTCGTGGAGTGGGAGAGAATTATTCAAATTCAAATTTGTAGATGATGCTGTCCAAAGAAATATGTCTGCTGGCTGGAATTGGCTGGAACTAGCGGCATACAGCCCATCTGAAAACCAGCATGGACCACAAATGAGGTGACGTGTCATATGACAGGCTGATCTAGATGACCATTGAGATATCTTTATCTCCTAGAACATTCTTTCTTCCGCAACTCAGTCTAAAGTTGCTATCATATAAGGCTGTTCTTTACTCAATCCTTGTCACCAAGATAGAAATGTCCTTCTCTGCTTTGTGTGCCCCCGTTGCTGTATTTCCATGAAAATAATGAAAACTGTAAGATGGAAGTTCTTTTCTATTTCATTTTACAGATTAGGAAACTGAGGCACGAGGAAGTAAAATAACTTTCTGAAAGTCTACAAAGCAGAGCAGGCGAAGCTCAATTACATGCATGTCCCAGTCTAGAACTTACTTATTCACCACCTGGCGTCCCCATCAGCCATCCGCTACTCTGCGAAGACCTCTGGAAATCTTTTCTAAGTTTTGTTGAACATTTTTATCTCCTGAAAGCTGAAGACAAAGGGCTTCAAATATGAGGGACTCAAAAAATTTTTATGAATGGAGTAGTGATGCCCTTGAAAGTTTTGAAACTGAGAATTGTGTGTGGGTATCATCTCGTATCATCATGCCGTTAGAGAATGAACACAGCGCCTTACAGGAAGGGAACACACATGGAAGAATCATTTTCCTATCTTTTTTAGCTTTTTTTTTTTTTTTTAATTAACAACGGGCCCTTTAAATCATGACTGCACTGTCACTAAGCTTTGCTGCATAAAGGGCTTTTCCTAAAATGGGACACTTCATTCTGATTGCTTCCAATTACATCCTCACTTGATGTGAATCAAATCAAGACTTTGCTGCCTAATGCCCCCATGATCTCATCTCAATAAAAACCCGCCCGTGCACGGCCAAACACGACAGTGGAGAAGAGATCTTCACGTATCCCCTGCAGTGCAGGGAGGGCAATGCCCACAGAGGGCTCAGGGATCATGCCCAAGATTATCGAGAGTACCTAGGAGGCTGGTGGGGGAGGGGAGAAGTTAATGGGAATCGGGTCACCCCCAAGGCGTCTGGTGAGTAAGAGGGGAACTCGTAATTTGGATCGTCTTACACCTTGTCAGGAACTGAAGACACCTGAGATCATCACAAACAGTTTCCTCAAAGTTATTCCTTCAACTCATCCTTGCATGTGATGTTCTGAAATGAAAAGAGTCTATAATCAAATAATTATGGGACATATCTCATGCAGGAAGTGTCACAATGTACATCTGCCTATAAAAATCTCTGCAATGTGCAGAAATGAAATCCCTACTCGACTGAGATCTAATATATTGCATGCTTTCTCGGTCATCGTGCCATTGAATATACGTTTTCTTCAACTTCCTCGGTGATAGAACTCTGATTTATTCACATTAGCAATATCCCAGACTAAAAGACTACATTCCCCTGTATTTCTTGCAGCTGGGTATGGTCATGTGACTGCATTCTGACCCATGAGATAAAAGGCACATGTCATAAAAGACTTCAGAAAAAGAATTTAAAGAAAGTTAACTTATCCAGGAGAAGCACCTTCTGTTCACCAGGCTTTACACTTCCTCATTCCTGTTATATGGAATGCAGATGTAATGGCTGGAGCCCTAGCAATCATCTTGAACTACAAAATGACTTTGAAGATGGAAGCCATTGCTAAGGGTGGTGGAGAAGAAAGGGAGAAGAATCTGGACCCCTTATGATACCAGCCCAGGGTTACTTACCTCTAGACTTCTTTCATTTCATCCTGTTTAAGCTTCTGTTATTGTAAATCTTTTTCTAGCACTTAAACATAACTCCTGATTAAATCAACCATTGAAACTCTCGTCCACATAACTATTAACATCCTTTCAGGATAGATTTTGGAAAACATAAGTCTGACTCGACCCTCAATATCTACACCTACAGGAGGAAACCAAAGCCCAGAGATGGGAAGGGACTTGTCAGGGGTCACACAGCTGTCGATCTGGACTTTGGCCCAAGTATCCTAGAAACTGGCACTTGTTTTTACCTCTCTCATGCATATTTTCCAGACCAATTCTAATATTATTTTATGTACACACTATAAATGACCCAGTCCATGGATTACAGATCTTCGAGAGAAACTGAGAGGGCCTTAGAGAAAAAAGAAACCATTTCAGGTTTACTGTCATTGGTTTTGTACTGGAATGTTAGTCACTGGGCTTTTGGGGAGACTCAAAATCCTCCTGTCACTTAAGCAGGAAGGGAAGTCTCTGTAAGGGAAGGCAGTTGGATAGCCAGCAAGAATGATACTTTGTCTTCTCGCCTTTCAAATCCAGATAAAGCAGGAAGGCCTTCAAATCTGCCCACAAGGACACCCGCTGTGGATGCTTTGGGAGCTCGACCAACTTGTCTCACAGCTAACAGGCCTGTTAAAACACCTGAGCAACCTGCAAGTTGCTACAGAGGCAAAAATGTGGCCCCCGTTTGCTGGGCCTCTCAAGTAAATAAATCTCCTCTGTCAAAGCTGCAGGGACAACTCCATTCATGGGGCTCTGTCCCTGATGACTCCGAGTGAGTGTGCACACACACACACACCACACATGTACACACATACACGGTCACACACACACACACACATACACCACATGTGCATACACATACATCACACATGCCACACACAGGCATGGACATACACATACATCCTTTACACATGCACATATGTACACACCACACATGCACATGCACACCCACCACACAGATGCACACCATGCACACACACAAAACACTTCACACGCACTCTGAAATTTGCCACGCTGAAACAGAAATGGAGAAAGGGAAAGCTATGGCTTTAATTACTCCCCCGTTGTTAGAAAAAATGTTAAATTATGATATTGTCACCTGAGGGCTTGCCGACAGACTTCTTCAGTTCCCCTCCACCTGGCACACATCCAGGGCTTCTTTTTTTCCTTTTTTCTTTTGAATTCTGGAATGCAGACCTCAGAATTTGCCATCAGTAAATGGATGTGTCTAAACCCCAATTATCAGGCCGCGTCACGAGCAGGGCCCCTAGCAGCCAGCTCACTCCATATCCACGCAACGAAATACTGAATCCTCGTTGTATTCTAAGAGTTTAGGTGTTTTCTCCCTATAAATTCCCAGTTATTCATTTTTAAGGGATTTTTTTTGAAACCAGTGGTGGTTATTTCACACCTTATATCCCATAGGTTCTCTCGTTTCAGAGGAACCTAAAAAGATTTCATAGACTTTTCTTCTCTCTTCTTCTAAAAGCCAAAGCTAACTGCTATAACCAACAACCCCCAGGTCTCAAAGGCTTAACAAATAAAAACTAATATCTTGTCTCTATCTTTGTCCAGTGAGGTCACTGGGAAGGAGCATTTTGCTCTGGGCTGGGGGTTGGCAAGCTACAACCCAGGTACTTCAGCCAGCCTGCTACCTATTTTTTATAAACAAAATTTTATTGGAACACAATTACACTCATTCATTGACACAGCATCTAACACTCGCTGATCCTCCACTAGGCAGGAACTCGGGGACTCCAATTCCTTTTGTCTTGTGGTGCCCCTGTCCTCTTAGTTCTTAAAGCCAATCTTTTCTGCTGGCAGGTGATGAGAAGGAGCATTAGCTCACATGTGGGAGTAATCTTTTTACTGGTTAGGCAGAGTAGTGATGTACACGAGCTCAACTCATACTCTATGGGCCAGATTCAGTTATGTGGCCACACCGATCACTCAGGGATGCTGGAAATTGGAGTTTATTTTCATGCCAGGGAAGGAAAACAACTGTGAGCACCCACAGTTCCTGCCACACCTATCCCTCTTGAGTGCAATAGCTATATGTAAGTGGTCACGATTCCCATAGTCTCTCTCTCTCTGCAATTTGTTTCACATCCTTCCCATATCACTCATTTATTTGTCACTGCTCTAGTTCAGGTTTGGAAAGGTTTTTGTTTGTTTGTTTATTTGTTTTTTGTTTTCTTCTGTTGTTGGGACTGCATCCTCTCTGCATTTATATCTCTAATATCCATCTTTCTCTTTTCTGATAAGTCAACCCTAGAAGCTCATGCTTTTTGCCTGAAACAAGTTCAAGGGCTCCTATTTGTCTATCATGGTCACTAGGAGTTTGGGATTGGCTGTTAAGTTCTTCCAAAGTCTGATCGAAAGATCTGATTTGGCCTGACATTTTTCCATGCATGATCCCAGAGCTTTCTCTCCCGCTGAATGGACTTCTTCTCACTCCTCTGCCCATAGCCACTTTGCAGCCTGTGTGCACATCGTTCCCTCTGCCTGAAAAACACTAAAATCTCAACCACCTTATCCATTTAAACATATATGAATATTACCCACACTTCCTTCCCACTAAACTGAAGACACCACAGGGGAGCAGAAACTGGGTAGTTTTTTTTTTTTTTTTTAATTATTTTTTAATTTTTTAATTTTTTTTTTAAGAGAGGCAACCCTTGATTGACCTCACAGATTACAAGGAACTTGTCAGCATATAATTCCTTTATTTTTTATTTTTTACACTTACAGCACCTGGTCTTCCTAGGTGCTCTCTCTCATCCAAGTACTAACCAGGCCTGACCCTGCTTAGCTTCTGAGATCAGACAGGATGGAGCTTGTCCAGGGCAGCATGGCCATAGACAGGAAATGGGTAGTTTTTATCCATCTGTTCTATCCCTAGACCTACCACATGGTAAATGACCGACATTGTTTAAATGAATAAATGAATAACTAGATACTTGGAGGATTCCATACACACTTGTTTTCCCAATGAGCTGGAATCTCTCCTTCCACTGAACTTTCAAACCTGTACTCTTTCTGGGTAACTTATCTCTCCTTATTTAGCATTAGCTATATGTATGCATTTGATATTGCCTTTATTACACTGCACGATTCACATGGAAGAGAATTATCATTAGCATCATAATGTCTAGCATGTGCTAGATGCTCAATGAATGTATGACAAATAAATAAATGGATGGATGAATGAACCTGAGTTCTTTCTTGGTGATTCTAACATGCTCTGAGCCTCATATTACTTCCTTCAGGTGGAAAGGGAGAGTGGGGATATTAATCTTACAATGAGAAATGTCTTTCTCTCTTAAAAAGAGCTCGAAAGGCTTTAAATCAAGAGCCAAAAAGATTCAAGGTTAAGTAATGGCTTAAATCCTTGAGCAGTGTAGCTCTTCCTGCTCTTTTATGCATAGGCAGGAATTAAGAGCCTAATACCAGGATGAATAACTTTGGACTTAGTTGTAATATGAAGAGACATAAAAAAAAAAAAAAAAAAGGACTGGACTCTGAATAGGAAATTATTAGAGTGTTATATCAGGTATCACACCGACTGTGTTCAATTGAGTGGAAGTGACCAGCCTTGAATCATTTTTCCTATCCATACAATGGGTATCGCTTCATTAATCAAAGCTTAGCATTAGTGTAAAGAGAGTGGGTGTGATCGTGAGGCCTCATTACGTGGCCAATTCAGACATGCAATGCTAAGAACCAATTCATTGAAACCACAGGTTTCTCGACTCTGAAAACTTAAAAATAAATTGCAAATGAGCAAGCATCTCTCCCTGCACTTAGGATTTTGAGTAGGAGCACTTCGTGGGATAGACTGGCTGTGGCAGAGACAGTGGAACCCAAATATCTCATATGATTCTCTGTATATGTCCCACCTCCTTTGAAGTTGGATCACTGTGTGGCGGGGGTTCCTCCAGAAGCAGACACCAAGATGAAGATCAATGGCCAGTAGTATCTTGAGATAAGGGGAAGGAAGGAAAGGCAAGAGTGTGGTAATGAGTTGGCTTTCACTGTGGTCAACTGGAGCTAAATGCTACCGAAGAATTTTGGAAATGAGTGTAGAAGGAACCTCAGGATTACCCGGCTGGAGTCGTAAGAAAGCTGGAAGTTTATCCATTATTTCTCCTGCCATCATTGGCTGAGGGCTGCTCTCATGGCAGAGCAGAAGCTGGCACAGCAGGCAGTGCTGAGATCATAGACGTGAATGCCAGTGAGACAGGAGCAGAGCACAGCTGTGTCAAGTCCTGTCCAATTGACCATAAGAGAGTGATATGGACACTGTCAGCCTAAGGTGTGTTTTCATCACCTGTTCTCTTCCATTACCATGGTGATGACTCAGCCACTTGTTTCCGATGGATCAACTGTGTGATGATGAATTTACTCGCCTGGATACCTGAGTGACTGTATGGAACACTTCTCTCCCTGGTCCCTTGGAATTTGTGCTGAATTTGTAATGAGTGAAAATGCTAGTTGTTCTTCTCTTGTGACAGCAACATTCATTATCTTGGTGAATATTCTAGACATTATAGATTTAGTCCTCAAATCATCCATATTCAGCCATCATTAAATTTCTACTAAGCGTTGGACATAAAACTAAGGGCTTTCACAATTGTCGACTATTTTAATATGTACAACAACTTTTTCACATGGGTATTAATCCATTTTTAAAGATGAGGAAACTGAGCCTTAGAAATATTAAGTTATCCATGTCACACAGCTAATACACAGAGGGCTCAGGCACTGTATATAAGATCATAAAGGTAATCAGATTGAACTACAATGAGAGGCCAATTTGATTTACTCTGTGCCTCAGCTAGGCCATTAAAGCAAGCCCCTTCCTGAACACAAGAATCTCTGTGATTGAGGCACAGTCTCCCAGGTTCCTCTGGTTCAGAGAAGTCCCTTCCTCTGGTATCCATATCTGGACTCCATGTGGATTTCAACTCAACGTATGAGACGTGACCATCACAACAAACAACACAGAGTTTATTCACACGATAAGAGCTTTCTTTCTAGTCTTCCTCTTATTCCCCTTCCTTTTTTACATTTTGAAATCTACCAAATGATTATCAGGAAAACTGGACAGCACCAATTCTGGAATACTAATATAATAAGCACTTTCTACATGTTATGGTGTTTACATAGTAAGTTAAATCAATTAATGAATATTTCAATGATTAAAGACAATATATTTTATTCTAGTGCTTCTCAAACTTGAAATGCATGAGAACCCCTTAGAGAGATTGTTAGAATGAAGTCCTCTGAGCCCACATCTACAGATTCTAACTTAGTAGACCTCTGATGGGCATTGAGAATTTGCATTTCCAACAAACTCCCAGGATCAAGATGCTGATGTTGCTGGCCCAGGGGCCTACTTTGAGTAGGTGGTATATTAATGTAATATATAGTCAATGATTCCTTTTGTCATAATTCTTAAACTTTACTAAAGCATATAGACTCACCTTCACTCTGCTCTTTGCTGTTTATATAACTTTGATCTTTGTAACATTATCAATCACTTAGAGTTTTTTCATTTATTTTTCATTCACACAGCAAACATTTATGGACTGCTGACTCCTTGCCAGGTGCTGGTAGGTGCTGGAATTTTAAATATAGTTAAAATGCTGTCACCATCCTCAAGAAGCTAGTGGTCAAGCACATGGATGGGCGTGAAAGGTATATATAGATCAGGGGACAGTGGCAGGAGTGTAGCCTGACAATAGTTTGAGTATCATGGCAGAGAGAGAGCTACTTAGAGAAGGTGTAAGAGGTTCTAGTGTTTGATTCCCTTCTCCTTTTTTACTTTCTTCTCCTTTTACTCTCTGTCTTCATCTTCATAATTGATTTGAAGTATTTTGCATATTCCCACATGGGGATGCAGAGTGGGGGAGCTCTCAAGTCCCTCAGGCTCCCAAATACATTCAAAGCATCCACATTTATAAGCAAGTACACCATGTTCACCTTCTACTTAGAATATTAGCTGGCATCCAGTGCAATGTGCAAATCATTGCAAAAATAAATACATTTTGGAGAGGCCCTCCAGGCACAAACGCTTCTCCTACTGACCTAGGAACCCTGAGATGTTTCCCAAGTCCATAGGAGATAAGTAGAGGAGTATTCATGGCTTTTAAAAGCGTTTGAAGAGTCCAGGGATCTGGGACATTTTCTGCCTCCAGTGGCCGAACTATCTGGGTTCTGTCATTTGTCTAGGAGTGTGAACTCATTAAACCTATGAAAAGAAAAGTAGTTGAATAAAAAAGAGGGCTAATTTTATATACTTGATAGGTATTTCTTGTTCTCACCTGCAATTAATTCTGGCCATTTTGGCTCCAGCTACAAGTCTTAAGTTTGCAGTCATAGCCTGCATTTTTCACCAGCTAGCTTGATGAAATGGCCCCCTTACTTCTGATTAGAATGTGCAGATCAGGACAATAAATCACCCAGGCAGGCATCAGTTAGAAAGAGCCCAGTGCTACAGCTCTCTCCAACCTTCTTCTCCACCAAGTCTGAAGAAAAGTCTCAAGTCAACTGTTGTTTTTTATTTTTATTTTTAGCACCTCATTGCTCAATAGGCAGAGTGCTAGGAAGTGGAGCTCCACGGGAAATGATTTTCTTTAAAAATGATAGGGCAAGAAGAGTGGGTGAAATGATTCTTTTTCATGAGAAACTGTTGCATTTACAACTCTTTCTAGCATTTTTGGGAAGTAGAGGCATTCGCCCTCTGAAACACCTGGAATTTGGGAAGTTGGGATGCATGCCGGGTAAAACGAACACACTCTTATTTTTTCGTTTGCTAATGTAGTTTTAAAACTTGTCAGGCAACCGAATCACCTCCTAAAGAAGGCTAAGAGCTTCTTCGTAGCCCAGAGTTGATGAGTCCTTGCCTTGTTCTGTCTCTGGACTTTGGAAATATCTTTGTGGCTGAATCCTCTTAAAATACTAATGTAACTTGGCTGCTTCATGGCTTGTTTGCTTTAGTGAGCTATAGAATTTCTGTAAGAAATTGACTGGGCTTAGTCAATCCTAATAATGTGTTTACATGTAACTGATGCTCAGTAAGCATTTAGTAAATGAAATGCATGGATGGATGGATGGATGGATGGATGGATGGATGGATGGATGGATAATGAATGAATGGATGGATGGCTGGATGGATTAGTGGAGAGGTGAATGAGTGGGTAAGTGAGTGAGTGGATGGGTGGGTGAGTGAAGGAATGGATGGATGAATGAGTGGATAGACGGTTAAATGGATGGAGGAGTGAGTGGGTAGCGGGTGGAGAAAAATGTGCATAGACAGAAAAGTGAGTGATTGGGCAGACAGATGGAAAAAATCAATGAATGGAATGCTAGTATAATGGATGGATAATAAAATAAGAGATTAATGAGTGAGCGATCCTAGGATTTTCAACTTATTACACCTGGACTCTTCATCTCCACAGACTATCTCATTAGGGTGAAAAAAAAAAAGCCACTACATACATAAGTTTGTGATAGAAAGTAGAGAGCCTCAGTAATTAAATTAAAAGAGATAGTTTATCGAACTCCAACCACTTTTAGAACTTAGAGAAATTGTTTGTAACTCTGTCTCCTTTTGAAACATAAGCCCACAGATAGTCTTTAACAAAATTTAAATATTTAGCAAATGTTGGAGTTCAGAGCTGCACAAAGAAAACAAATTGAAAACTACATCTCCTCTCTGTCTCTGTCTCTCTCGCTGTCTCTCTCTCTCTCTTCCTCTCTCTCTCTCTGTCTCCCTCTCTGTCTCTCTGTCTCAGCCTCTTTCCCCATTAGAATCATCTTTTTACAACGCCACTCTGACCATAAGTTTCCCTATTCCCCTATTATCTACTCTTGAACGGTCCTCCAACACCCGTAAAACAAAGCCAGCAGCTGACATGAGTTTGAGGCTGCTCCTGGTCTGGCCCCTCCCTTGTCCAACCTGTATCTCCCTTCCATACTCATATGGTGCCAGTCGCCCTAGACCACCTGTCCCTCTACTCAAGACAAACCGATCGGGAGTCAAGACCACACTCTCCATATCCCAGGTGTGTCATGCCTATTTCTTGATCTATATATGACAGTTGTACCCACATCAATCAATGTGAAGCCTCATTTTAAGCCTGGAGTACCCAGGCCTCTGTCTTTTTGGGGGAAGTCCCATCTCGTGTGATGCTTTCTTTATGTCTCTAGGGCCTTATTGAGGGTATGACCGTGCATCGATCCTAAATGTTCCCTTATCACACCGTCGTGTAATTATGTCCCCACGTGATTCTCTCAGCCCTCAACAAATAACGAGCTAATGTTTAGTGAGAACTTAGTATGTGCCGGTCTCTACTTTAAATGCTTAAGTTCATTACCTCACTTTCTATTCTCAACAGTCAGTCCTGCGATGCACATATATTATTGTCCCCATTTTGCAGATGAGGAAAATGAGGGGCAGAGAGGACATGGAGCTGCCGTGACTCCCCCGAGAGCAGATACCTGCTTTTCCTTTGTAGCGCTTGGCACTTGTTTGGTGTTTAGTAAATATCGAGTACACAGATGTCGACGAATTTGATCTCCATCATTTGGCCCTGAGCTGAGACCCATAAAGGGGCCGCCATCTTTCCATGTCATTTTCTGTATGATAATCAACTGACCTCTTCAAATTTCCGTTTTGAAACTCCTCATATTTTCCACTTATGAGTCATTTCCCTGGGACTTTTGCAATATGTTTAAACTGAAATATGACATTGTTTTCTCTTGTGGCAATCCAGAATTTCCTTTAAGGTGGAATTTTATGATCAGATGATGACCTCTGTCCCTTAAAAGGTCTTCATTAGGCGAGATCTTTTTATTTATTTATTTATTTAATGCCTGCAGCACCTGGTCTTCCTAGGTGGTCTCCCATCCAAGTACTAACCAGGCTCGACCCTGCTTAGCTTCCGAGATCAGACGAGATCGGGCACGTACAGGGGGCATGGCCATAGACAAGGTGAGACCTTTTAAAACCCATTTCCCGTTGAGAAAAAAAAAAAATTACACCTTGCTGCCAGCATTAGTTTAATTTTACATAAACACAAGTCTTTGAGGCTGAGACCGGTTTTTAGTTTGACAATAAAATGTAAAAGCTATTCTTGGAGTTATTTCTAAACAGAACTCGTCTCTAATCCTGATGTGACAGAAATGTATCCATAAACTGGATTCGTCGAATGAATCTTCGGCTAACAGCTGCTCAAGAACGATGTTAACATCGTGAGTAGGAATGCTATGATTTCTAGGATTTTACATTTTCCGCGATCGAGAATTATTATATTTGGCAAATAGAAATACCGCTACTAAACCTAGAATGCTGTAAATAGAATGTCATTTGTTTCCAAAGACTATCGATATAGGAGAGCGATGCGAAAATAATAATAAAAGCGAGATCTTTTGTGACAAACTTTGGGGGTTAAGGTGAGCGCTGTGATCCGCTGGTTATCTCGGGGTAAACGCTGCAGCCACAAGTACCACCAGTGAGCGTTCTGGAGGCAAACAGGAAATAGGTTAAAAGAGAAACTGACGCCCGGGCTTCAGTGATTTGGGGAGTATTTATAGCACGCGCCCCGTCGTGCATTTCACTTATTCTGTGTACTATAATCATAGTGTTGGGAGACTGAACCTGTGTCTGAATTTTGCATCCCCAGTATAATCCTGGCATGGAGAGAGGTTCAGTAAATTCTTGACAAATGACTGAAAGGACTCAGCTGTCACTGAACTGCTCAGAACTCCAGTTTTATCTGCAAAATGGGTACAGTAGGAGCAGTGACAGGCAACTCCGGGGGAACATGTGGGGGAATGAATGTCAGAGCTGTGTGCAGGGGGACTGGTGTGTGGGTAGAAAGCCTCACGGGAGTCGTGGTGAGAGAATGAGCTGGAATGAACCGGATTCGAAGTCAGACACTAACCCGATTTGAGGTCTTACCTTGAACTCGACCCCTTTAAACTTCAGTACCCTGAACTCATAAAATGTGCATCATAATGGAACTTGCTCTACATTTATCAAATAAAGACACAGGACTTCCAATTAATTTTTAATTTCAGACAAACAATGAATAATTTTTAATAAAGGTATGCCCCGTGCAATATTCAGGACCGACTTACACTAAAAAAAGTGTTGTTTATCTGAAATTCAAATTTACCTGGTGCCCTGCATTTTCTGTGAATTAGATGAAATAATACACATAGCAACATGCTGGCATGTGATATATTCTCAGTAATGTTCGCCATTATTTCATACTGGATGCGCGATAAATAGCAACTCCCAGGCTCTCTTCCCCTTTTAAAATAATTTGCATTACTCCCATCCCCCTGCCCCCACCCCCCGCCCATTCTCTGCCTCTTAATATACACTGAGATGTCAGAAGGGGTCTTGGATGTAAAAAGGGAGCAAACAGCTGCCTTAGAAAGAAGTTGCTGTCATTCGAATGAATGCTGAGCTAATAGGCCTATTAATAATGAGCTTTATTATAGGAGGCCACTTACGTTAATAATTCTCTGTATTTGGTATTTGACGCTGTGACATTTATACTGAGCTGAACGGTGGCTGTGCGTGTGTGTGTGTGTGTGCGCGCACATGTGTGTATGTGTGTGTTTAAAGCCATTTAGCTCACTTTTACTCTGAATACAGCTGCAACATTGGAAAGCAAAATGTGTTTTATTTAAACACACACACACACACACACATCTCATCTGATTCTGCTTTCCTGGATGTCTCTCAGCTTGGGTCCTTCAGAGATGCTGCAGAGCAGATGAAAAAAAAAAATGGGAGGAGAAGACGGGGAGGAGGCTGCTGATCCGTTCTTACCTTTTCACCTTGGGATTGTCAATCCAATCTCCACCCCTGCCCTTGCAGCTCTGAGAAACTTCGGGTAGGTTTAATCTGATTTGCATACTGTGAATTCTCACAACAGTAGCAGGAATTGTGACAGGGCCTAATTAGCATTTCCACCCCCTCTCTCTGCCTCTTTTATATTTGACGACAGTGCCTGAGCAGTAGGGGAAGTTTAACTAAACCCAGATTAAAAAGTCATGCTCTGGTTCTGGAAGTCAGAGAAATCAGCATTAGCAGCGGGTGTTACTTGACAAGAAAGAGGTTTGGGCAGAGGGAATGTTTATTTATATGGCGGGGACTCCACAGCGAATTGCAGGGCAGACGCTTGTATTTAAATGCGCCCATCACAAGAGCCTAGGGAGCAAACTGAATTTTCTCGAGTGTCCCTCAATCCAGCATGCCGGAGGTGGGACTGACCATTGTGTCCCACTGCAAATCTAGTGCCTTGAAATTTTCTCAGACGGATTAAACAGCTTATTCCAAAACACATGGATAGAAACTGAAAAAGGCCAGGTTCAACCTGCACCAGGGCGGGGTCCACTATGAGCTATTGTCCTGCAATCTAAGTGTCACATTGGAGACTCAGTTATTCTAAATGTGCTTAATCCAAGTGGGGCCAAGAGCGTCCTCCATCTCCTTGTGACCCACAGATTGGTCTCAGGCCAGGGACAGGGGAGCCTGCGACCTAGTAGCTTGTTAGAAATGTGGAATCCTGAGCTGAATTACAAACTGCATTTTCCCCGAATCCCTAGGTAATTCATCTCCATTAAAATTTGAGAAGCCCAGCTTTAGAGTTTTCTTGGACAGACAACTGGGTTTTCTTCCAACATGTCATATAACATGCAACTTTTCTTTCTCCTAGAGCAGTCCATCCACTTGCTAAGCACATGTCACATCTTAATACGACCAATACTCAGGAACCTATCCTCACCTCCAAGCCCCAGGATGGACACAGTACCCCTATTCAAGCCCACACAGCTTTTCCTCCAGTGGGTGCCACCCAGGCACCCTGCCCACCCCCATCCCTGTAAATGGACAAATATCTATCTATTATCTATCTATCTATCTATCTATCTATCTATCTATCTATCTATCATCTATCTATCTAATACACACACACACACACACACACACACACATATACATACATACAGATTACATATTCAAACCAGACTGCTCATAAAAGATCAAGCTAGATGAATCTTCTTAATAAGTGGTTAAAATATCTTAAGAGTTTCCAGTGCTAGTTTGCTGCTCAAGGGTTTTCAATAAGATGCTCTGATGATGGAAGAACCACTTTTATCAAATATTAAACTACTGTAAATTTACTGTAATTGAATAATTTACCTCTTAGCCTTGGTTCACTAAGACTGAAGCGAGGTTTTCATCCCTAAGTGATCGCTCCACAGTCTGTTTCAATATATGTCATGTCAAGCAAGACTCATCTACGGCACCATTTGAGATACAGTAATTTCAAAGCCAAGGGACCCTGTAAATGGTCTGGATGATTGACCATAAAGTATGTACATATTTAGTTATATTAAATTGTGATTAGGGTTTCGACTTCCACATTTAAGCTCTGAGTGGTTCGCCCAGCTTTTATGACTTTATGGAAGTGCTAATGTGAATTCCACAGGCTTTTTATAGGAATCGAAGCAAAGGCAGCCCTTTTGGTCTAGTTCGTATAAATATTAAGGAGATGGAGTAACAACAACAAAAAAGGCCCAGACTTCAGTTGGAAGAAGATCAAATCAATACCCACATCTATAAATTACGTCTTGAGAGATGCCACAGAAAATAAAAATGTCTTGAGCTTTGAAAGAGAATAGCGAATTTGTTTCCAGCTCTTATGGTTTAGTAATTTCGGCAAAAGACTTTCTAAGCCTCAGTTGACTCATCTGTGAAATGAACATCGTGTTACATTGAACAGACCATTGAAAGGGAAAGTGAAAACGTCTATGAAGGGACTCGGTGACACACTGAACTAATGTCTCTTAAAGCGTTGTCCTTGGACCAGATGCATTGGAATTATCTCTGAGGTTTGCTAAAATTCAGATTCCTGGCTGTCGATCTGCTGCTAAATCAGTATTTCTGGAGATAGAACTCAAGAATCTGCATTTTTTTTTCAAGAATATTAGGCAATTTACATACACATTAATGCACAGACGATGCATCTGGAAATACATGCTTATTTTTAGTGTGTCAGAGTAGTGAAGAAAGGCGATTTTACTTCTTTCCTTCAATTGTCTGTGTACAGTGTAAGATTCAGTCGTTAGAGTGGGTATCTGCACGGGCATGACGTGTGAAAAGTGAAGGATCTCATAACCACTTTGTATGGTCTCCGCAGGAGAAATGGGCCCAATGACAGAACAGCAGGAGGTATGGGGCTTAAACCATCACTCAGTGTGCCAGGATGGTCTTCTTTCCCTTTTCGACTCTAATCCTACTCGCCCTTCTCAACCCAGTTAAAATCATCTCCATTCTGAAAGTGGTCAAACTCCTGACCTGAGAGATGAGGACGGTTATCTCTTGATGTGCTCACAGGAGATGACAGAAATGACCAGGGTGGTGGGAAGAATTACAACACGAACCCCCAGGATTCCCGCCCCCTGGTTACAAATCCTATAATACTCTCCTTTTGAGTGTGGGTATGACTGGTGAATATGATGTAATTAGGTTACATTATATAAGACAGAGATCCTACTGATGGTTGACATCTTGAGTTTTACTTGCTGAGTGTCTCAGAAGAGGACCCAGATAAGCGGTATCCAGACACCTCACACATAGAAACTGTGAGCTAATAGATTTGTGCTGTTTTAAGCCACTAAGTTAGTGGTACTTTGTTACGCAGCAGTAGATAACTAACACAACAAGTGGGGTGGATAATGAAGATATGGAGAAGAGATGGTAGAGATTCCTGGGTTCCCAGTCATGAAAGTCTTTTGTGGAAAATCTGTAGGCTCCACCTTGGGGTGATGGGAGTAGTAGGTAAGACACCAACCTAGCTCAGACACGACCAATCATGACAAGACAGTCAGAAATTACAGAGCTTTACATGAGTAAAACAGTTCAGGAACAATTTTTCAACCAACCATGTTATATCATGAGATTTCTGATCGCATCTGAGCTGGTAAGAATTCCAGCCAACCTTGTCAATGTACCTTAAACTCTATCCTTTACACAAACGGCAACTTAAACTTGCATTTCAGTAGACTTCAGAGTGTATATAAGTATTTTTCATCCATCAGCTACTGAATGAAATAGTCTGACTCCAGGATAAGTGTTGCTTGGATGTCCACCGATTGTACAGATTTTGTGGTTTGTCATAAGACTGCTTCCTCCCAACCATGTAACCCCCTTTTATCCAAAGAGCCCCTGGTGATTTATTTATAAATGTAATCATCCGTATTTTACAGATGAGGAAACTGGGTCATAGAGATGTGAGCACTGTGAAGTAATAGCAACCTGAAAACGAAAGCGACTTACTATCTCTTTTCAGTTACCACTGTGTGTATGCGGGACCACACACACACACACGCACACACACACACGCACGCACGCACATACACTTCGTTCAATTTTGCAGAAGTAACTTCCAAACTCTTGTTTACCATGCCAGCTTTTCCCAGTACAATATTTCTATCCTACTGCATCCAGCCAGGAACGTTCACAGTGATTTAACTCCAAGTAAAATTCAGATGTGCATTTATATCTATGTGGGCACAGGCACAAACACTGAGACTGCCTATGGGGCGCACTGGCAGTCGGGCCCTATATCATTTCACTTTAGAGACAAAATGTTAACAGATAATCATTACTCCTCTATAAATACCGACATTGTGGAGTTGCTAGAAACCAGTGATTTGCTTTGTTCAAAAGCTGCCTGGGATGTTAGCTGGCGTTCTTCAGTGGGACCATGAATATCAGAAAAGACACCCATCTCTGCCTTGGCTCCGCCAGCCCTTTGCTGTGGTCTGAGTTCATTCAGTCATGCCTTCATCCATGGAGATTTGAAGAGTCTGCGTGATTCTTACCAGCCCAAGCCAAACCAGAAATATCATCTGAGGGCTGCGTGCAGACTGAATCCACCGTGCTGGGGCCCACCCCATGAAACTTGAAAGGATTGAGTCTCTGCTTCCCAACTCTCCAGCCTTTGCTGAATGATCGATATATTTTTTTTAACCCAATAATAACCATCTCATTCTTCTACAAAGCTGGGGAAGATCACCGAATCTACTTTAGAAGTTAAATTGCACAAAAGAAAATAGTTTCTGACACTAATTTAGCACGCCCGCTCTTACCTCGGTAGTGTCTGGCTGATAGCAGGTGCTCAGTAAATGGCTGTTGCAATAAATTGAAAAAGTTCTCAGTGTTATTGAATGCCTGTTCTTTGGTCCATCCCCACTACGTCTACCAGAATTCATAAAGTTATTCTCCCCTGCCTATTTTAACAGTTTCCCAACTTATCTTTCATTGTCAACTTATGCTTCTACTAAAGCTTGAATAATATTTTTAAAGCATAAATCTAGCCATCATCTCTCTCTGTTTACAGCATATCATCATATAGCCTCTCCCTCCACCAAGTAATAGAAGGTGGAGTTTAAGCTCCTGAACATGCAGGCAAGGGCCCCGACCTGATCCTGGCTACTTTCTTTTCCAGATATATCGCCACCTAATAAACTTATGTCCTTAATCGTCCCAGGACTGCTCATAGTCACATGCATAGTGTCACCTCTCCTTGCCTCTCTGCCTTTGCTGCTACTGCTGACTCTACCTAGAGGTTTATTTCCTACTCTTGGCATCTCCCAACTTCCCTCCCCGCCAGCCACTCTCTCTTCAACTGAAATCCTCACATTAGCCTTCAGGAATCAGCTTAGAACTCTTCGCTTCTAGGAAACCATGTTTATTACTCCTTTTCTTCCCCCAATCTAAGTCATGCTTTATGTTTCTTTGTACCTAACTTCACAACTGCTCTTGTCCTATCTTGCAATTATCCGCATCCTTGTCTTGCCTCCCTCATTGGAAAATGAGACTTGGTGAGCAGGGACCGAATCATATCCATTCGGGTACGCTCATGGTGTCCAGCATTAGGATTTATGTGCAGTAGACGCTCAATAAAATGTATTGAAAAGATGGATGGAAGCCAGGAATAACTTATCCGTGGATGAGTGGATACTGCCTGAGCTTCCTTTGCTTAAAAGGGTGAATTGCCTCTTACCTGCAGTTCTGAGTGAATTCAGCTCTCTGGTGTCAAACTCCATTTCCACTCACCTCACCCCAATTCTAATGACATACAACTGGACAAATCGAGAAAAGCACCCATGGCACAATTTCTGTGGATGAATAATTCAGCAGGTGCCTCTTGGCTAAAAGTTGAGATGAAAGCCTGGCTCCAGGCAAAGTGAGAGGGGAAGAAAGACTTGTAAGTACATAAGACTTTAGAGAAATGCCCCAACGCTGAGCCCTAAACAGGAATCCTGCAATTGAAAAGGAGGAGATCACAGCCCGGCACACTCTCCGAGTCTCCTCCTGGACTGGAGAGTGGGTACAGGCATCCAGAAGAGATAAGCTACTCTCAAAGCTAGAGCACGGCCTTTTCCCAAGACACTCAGCGTAGGCAAGACGTGGCCGAGGGCCAAGGCTGCCCATTCACCTATAAATTTGCTGCCCCTGCTAAAGTGTGTCTCACCTGGTTAAAGTCTGGTCTGGGTGATTTAAGGCTGCATCCTGCTACGACATGACTTTCAGGTCCTAGTACTTTACGTGTTTGTTTGTTTGTTTTTTTAAGGAGAGCAAGACTGAATCAAGCTAGGCTGGACCAGGTGCGTGGACATTGCGTTCCCACATCCCTGGGAAGCCGACCGAGGCAGAATCTCAGGCCGCTGAGTCCGGTGGGCTTCCCTCGCTTCGCGTAACACAAAGACTTGTTGGGATTCCAAGACCAAGAACAAGGTGATGTGGATGTTCCTTACTGAATCCACGTTAAACTAGGTGAAACTTCTTAGACAACTTAAA
>CM053509.1:3731538-3787390 GCA_028627145.1 Eidolon dupreanum
AAAAAAAAAAAAAAGAAAAAAGAAAAAAAATTCCCTGTTTATTGCACTTGCATAGCTCCCTTAACTAGGAAAAGTTGTTGATCTCCGTTTAGATTAGGGAATGGATTCTACATAGCATCGTAAGGTCCCAGAATGAGTCATTTCACAGCTAGGAGACAAGGTTGAGTGCATTTGGTCTGATACCCTTGTTTGACGTATGATGAAACTGTAGTCCAAAGAGCAAAGATTGCCTCTGGTCGTATAACTGGACACCCCACGTGTCCCTTTTAATCCTTTACCCATTATATGTTTGGCAGAATTTATGTAGAAGTGTAGAGATTGTAAATTGCTTATGATTAATAACAATTCACCATCTTTACTGAATGACTTGTACTGGTCCAAGGAATGAGCTAGATTCAGAAGTGAAATACAGAGGGATTCTTACTCTCCTGAGGAGCCCATGACAGCCCCCACCCTGGGCAGCCTCTGTGTTTCTCACTCCCAGCAGCCTCAAAAACACTTCAAGGTAGTGGGAGCTGTTTCCACCACCAAAATTATTTTCTCTGAGTCTTTGAGATTTCCCTTGTTTCAGTTTTTCTTTTTTGACATATGAATATTGTTAAGTAGGGTCACACTTAAAAATCCTCATGCCTTAGTTGGGATTTAGTTGAGAGAAAAGACTAAAACATCTCAACTCTCAACTACAGACAAGAATTTCTCAATATTCTTTTTTTCCCAAAGTAGAATTACTCCGTGAAAAGGCTGGCATTGGAAGTAAAGATCACTGCCCTTCACTGGGTCGACTGTCTTTCTTTGTTCGTGCATTTCTCCATAAAGCCACCATCCATTGCATCACTATGTTTGCCTACATAGTATGACGATTACATGCAAGGAATAAAATTTCTCAAATTTTTAGCCCTTGCTAATGCCACATAAAGTGTTCCAAATCAACCCTGAGATTCATTTCAATTCAAGTGGGGTTATTTATGTTCGCCATTAGTGATATTCTTTAAAGAAAGCTTTTAATTTCTCTTTGGTTCACATTGTCAGGTCTGAGGAGGAACCAAGAGAACACGGGCAAGAGGCTCTGGAGAAGCTGGAAGTTTGCCCGGGGGAGCAGTTAATGAGATTTTCCAGGTCAGACTGAGAAGGCTATAAATTGATAGTGGATTTCCACTGAAGATAAGGAGGGGAGCCAAAGTGGTGGGGAGGTTTATCAGGACATCTGTAATCAGGCGCAAAGATGGAGAGCCGTATGGACATGTGTCACAAGGACGACACGTGGATTGGAGTGGGACGAGAGGTCAGGGCCATGAGTTACGAGGAAACATTCGGTCCTGTCCCCCAGTGTGATGGGATATGAGACAGGATGGACATGATGACTTCAGAGACGGTTCAGACCATTTCAGCCACTGCAGTGGGTGGTCCACAGCTAGAAAGGAAGCATCTAAGTTGAAAATTAGAAGGCCTGAATTGTCTACATTGGGTTCCTTGGCTCAGCTGGACCGTACTGTCCCTTAAAGAGATGTAAATAGCAAAAAATACAGTTTGGTAGGAAATAGCACAAGAAGGCAATCGTAAAAGAATTGGGTTTCAAACATTTTAAGGCAGCTATATGCACTCTCATAAAAGAGCAGGCTTCTACTGAATTTCCTACCGCGTTATTCAGATGGGAGATCGGCTTTGAAATTCCACTGCAAATTCTTAGAACCCTAACGCACAGCTTGAACCCCAAAGCAGCAGATGTTCTGAAATAGTGTAAACGCACAAAGAATGACTTTTGAGAATCCAATAAAATGGTGGGAGAGAGGTTACGAATAACACAACTAACAAAGCAAACAACACGAGTTATTCAGGCATAACCATCATTTATATGCACACATACAAAAGGATCCATTTTTCATTACTAAGCTATTTCAGGTCTTTTTCCTAATTTCCCCATAATTTAACATTCAATTTATTTTACTACCCACATCACAGGTAATTCATGGATAGAATCTTAACAATTGGTTATGATTCATTTCATTCCCAAGTAACATAAGGCCTTCTGCCTAATTTTCCCATATTGTTACATTCGATTTATTTTACTATCCACATCACAGATAGTGGTGGGTAGAACCTTGAAAACTCAATTTGATTCAAAAGGTAGTGAACATGACATTAGAAATGAATAGCAATATAGTGACATATTCATTCAACAAACATTTAAAAAGGAGTTTTCCCCCTTTTCTCCACAACATGGTGTTGTAGGGTTTAGAAACGAATATGATACGGACTTCACTATTGAAGAGCTTATGCTCCGTTAGGGATGGTGAGACATGTATAGGTGGATGTGAATATAGATTTGAAGCCTATGATGTGTCAGGCACTTAAAACCTTTTACCTTTATAGGCCTCTGGAAGACAAATGTGATCATGCTCATTTTTCTGCTGAGAATCCTAAGTTTACTTAGGTTCAGTAAGTACCCAATGTCACTTGATGTGACAAAAACATGTTTTAAACCGGGACACTGTGATTCAATGTCCACAGTCTTTGAATTATACCATAATGCTTTCTAAGAAACTACAGACTGAGTTAGAGATTGATCAGTGTTAAAGATCAAGCCGAAGCTCTGGGGAAGTTTGAGGGGCCAAGCAGAGGAAGGAGAAAGACGTTTCTAGAGGGAGCAGCAGAGAAGGCAGCATGGGGGAGGTGGTATCACTGCGTGAGTTAGGCTTTGAAAGGTGATAGATTGGGATGCGTGTGTGTGTGTGCACACGCATGCGCGTGTGTGTGTGCATGCGTGTGTATGCACCCACCAGTGCAAGCGTGTGCTGTGTGTATAGATGTATGACCCAGTCCTTCATGACAAAAATTAGACCAATATGTGAGTCCTTCCAGAGGAAACATCATTCCTGGCTTTTAAACGTTTTATCACATTCTACAGCGTCTTCCTGGAGCTTTCCTGACATTCTATGTGCCCTCATCTTCTTTGAAAGATAGGCAACAATTTAGGAAAAATGGCTACAACGGCGAGGAAAGTTGGTAGGGAAAACAGATTTCGCAAGATGAAGGTATCTGCTCATTGGGGCAACGGCCCCTGACGATGCTGTGCTGGGCGGGCCACTGCGAGGTCACGTGGTCAGAACGGTTGTTCCCCACATCACGGTGGTGGTGAAACTCGAGACCTTTTAGAGCTGGGGGACGTTTGGATCAAAAACCTTAATTTCCGGATGACAAACTCAGAGAGATGAATGGACCTGCTCACGGTCGTACAAAAAGTAGGCCAGGCTGTTGTGGTAGAAATCCGGCAACCTCAATAATTCCATTACAGGTGATTAAAACGTCTTCAGATAATATTTAGGAAGAAGAAAAATAGCCTAAAATATCCATTAATATTGGAAGGAGTTTGATTTGACTAATTGCTTCAGGAGTTTTGGCCTCTGTAGATTTTAGTTTCCCAATTTGTAAGAATAGGAGATTGGGCAAAGCAATATATAAAATTACTTCCGTTTAAAAAGTGCTGAAATCTATGACCACTTAGTAGCAAGTGCTTAATGATAGGGTACTGACTATGGAAGAATTCTTATTTCTAAAATATTATGATCTTGGTTTATTTGAACGAATTATTTAACAGAGTAAACAATAACATGGCAAAACAGAAACTAAACTCTAGTTCATTCGGGGTTGTAAATGAGCTAGAACCAGTTTATAAAAAGTGTGATAGTGTCGCTGTGTGTGTGCATTTCTCTGTGTGTATGCAACCTCAATGGACGGAGAAGTTAGATTATATCATTGGCTTCAATTACTTGAGGAGCCTACAGAGCTTACAGACAAGTCTCAGTTCCCTAGAACGTAAAACGAGTATTTCTTCCTTCTCAGTGAGATGGCTTCTGCCACGATGACAGCAACAGCTAACATCCACTGAGCGCACGCCCTGTCTTACATCCTCTGCCAGGCACTTTGCACATCGTCACCTGCAGTCCCCAGCGCAACCTTGGGACTCAGGTGGTGTTTCCTCTCTGATTTTCTTCAGCAAAGAGGCACAGACAGAGTAAGTGAAAGATGCTCAATTGGCTGTAATGCCTTCGATTCACACAGGGTCTGCCTTACTCTCAAGTCATAATATCCACACGTCACTCAAGGATATCCCCAAGGATGACTCTATATATTTATTGATGATTATGGTTATTATTATCTGAGCGGAGGTCCCAAAACAGGTGGACGTGAATCCTGCTAGTCCCACGCAAAGTTTTTGGTTGACTTCAAAATGTTTTTGGTTTTTATAGGAGGCAACATGTCAAATTTCTTTAAAAAGTAGAAGAGTGTACAGATTGGAATCCCATGGATTCCCATCATCAGCGGGGACAGCAGCTGGGTGTACACAGTGGCCGCCTTCTTTTGCCTGGAGTGCATTCGTAGCTTTGTCTCTGGTCCCACTAGACCCAGGCCTTCATCTGTTACCTACCTAACCTACAGGCCTTTTCTACCCCCATCATGTTCTAGGTGCCTTTCTTCAAACTGCTGATATGCTGTGGCTCAGATAGGCAGATAGATAGATACACGGATAGGTAGATAGGCCATCCCCATTGGCCCCTCAGCTTGGATATCTGTAGATGAGTCACACGGCTCTGATTTGCCTGAGAAATAAGACTTTCATATCCTGATAGTTGTACACTCTGTCATTATTAAAATGTCACCTATATTTAAAAAAAAAACCTGCTCTTGCCATTTTCTTAGCTTGTTATTTAAGGTTTTTTTTTTTTTTTTCAAACTCCTTCCAGGAAAGCATACAACAAATGTGAAAAACAATAATCATGATACTTAGAAGACAACTTGACTCCATAATGATTAATACCTCAAGCATACTCAACATCCTTTTCTTTATATAGCTATGTTCCCCCAGCTTGGGCCCCTCAGGTATATCAGTGCCCCCAACAGGAAAATTGTCCCTAGAATCAATGAGAGAATCAGTTATGCTTTCTGTTGCATGATGGTAGTTTGTATATTTCAATGTGAAGAGGGAGAGAGGAAAGAAGTCTTTATGCGGCTCATAGATTTTAGCAGTAACTAAATATATGTGCTTCTCTGTGCTACCCCTAGCCTAGCTTTCACCTGCAAAGTTCCAACTAAGTAAAGCTGCTCTAAGAAAAATACCTGTTGAGATGCTGAAAGAATCAAATGCTCTAGTTCTGAATGTTCACACCAAGAAATAATAGGAAGAAGATGGAAAGACAAGAACCATACCAAAAATCATTACAACAGCTCTCTTAGACTCTATAATGGAGACTGTCCAATTAGGAAACAGAAATTAATAGCCTCTCCCTAATACCAATACACACAAGGTAGCAAGCACAAGATAGAATTTCTGCAAAACAAATCCTGAATCTGAATTCACAGGACATGTGAAGAGGGAGATCCCCTGCTTTGGCTCCTTCCTCCCTCCTTCCCTCCCCGATCCCTCCCTCCCTCTTTTCTTCATTTCGCATTCCTTCTTTCTTTCTTTCCCTTCTTCTTTTCTTCCATTCCCTCCTTCCTTCCTTCTTTTGCTTCCTTCTTCCCTCCTTCTCTCATTTTCTTTCTTCTCTCTTCTTTTACAGAAGAAAAACGTTCTTTGGTCTTTAAATTTATGGCAGCTTTTTCTTCAGTTCAGGAAAATCTGAGTCTCGCCTGGGGCTCTCTGGGACAAGAAGTAATGTTGACTTTAACAAACAGATGGTATCCAGAAGAGAAAAAAAAAAAAAAAACTATCAGGGTTTTATGTGTCAGAGTTTGATAGAGAATTTGCCTGTTGGGGGTTCAGGAGTCTGGGCAGGAGAATGTGCCCTGACCTTATGAGACGTGGGTTGCTTTCTCCATCTTCTAAAATGATCTGGCTTGGGGAACAGGCTCAAATTTGATGTGACACACACACACACACACACACACACACACACACACACACACACACACAATTTTTGTCATTGGCAGATTATTTGAATAAAAGAATCACATTTTTCAGAAAGGAGGTAGAATACAGTACCCAGCATCAGAGAGAAGAATATCCTAACTGAATATAAATACTCGTAATGCTCTTGGAATTTCTTTCAGGGAGATAAAGAATCAAAGTCTCTTTCATTTTTTTTTTCTTTCTTTTTTTTTAGGCGAGGCAACCCTTGGTTGACCTCACAGATTGCAAGGACCTTGTCAGTTATAATCCCTTATTTTTTTTTTTAATTTTTAAATTTTTTATGCCTATAGCCCTTGGTCTTCCTAGGTGGTCTCCTATCCAAGTACTAACCAGGCCCAAGCCCTCTTAGCTTCCGAGATCAGACGGGATCTGGCTTGTTCAGGGTGGCGTGGCTGTAGACCAAACTCTCTTTCAAATGCTATTGATTATAGATACAGATACAAATACAAATACACACACACACACACACACACACACACACACACACACACACGTGTATTTTCCATCGTTATTATCTCTATGATTGTTGGTCACTTCCTAGCTATAACCTCTCTTAGCCTCAGCTTCCTTCTCTATAAAACTGGGATGACGACCTCCACTTGCAGGGTATCATGGGCGCTAAAGCGACAACGTGCTGCATCTGCTTCCTGGAGGGAGTCGGTGCATTAGCAGCTCACTGGCAGGCTCCCAACAGCTCTCAGAGCATCTTGACGTTGGTGCTCCTGCCTCAGGTTCCCCAAGCCCAAGCACGTGCCTGCCACACACTGAGAGCTTGGTGTGTGCTCGGCTGTCCAATGCCACTTACACAGAACTCTGCCTTTGAATTCCATCCACTGCCTTCTAGAAAGGCCCTGTTCACTGAAGTTTGACCTACCAAGAGTTTCTATGGGGGCTGAGGGTCTTCATTCCTTATGGACCCATCTCTAAGTCTTCCTACAGAGAGCTCTAAAAGATGACTCAAACATTTCCCAATAGGATCAACCCTAGAACGTTTTCTTAGATCTTCAGTGAATGAGAGACTCCTCCCTCGGCAAGGCCTTCTCTCCTGTTGCATCACGCACAGCGAGCATGCTCTTGGATCTTGTGGCTTCAAGGAAATCAAGGATGTCAACCATAGAACAAGTGTTAGGAGACCCGGCCTTCTAGTCATCCACATGGCAGTGACAAATAAATAGCCTCCGAAGTCAAACTTACCCAGAGCCCCTTTCTCTGGAATTCTTGGGTTATAGCTAACACATTGTTCATTCTTTCTTCAGTCTTCATCAATTCCATTAACACAGTGCCAGGCGCTATGCAACAAGGATTTATAGCTCATTCTAGAAAGTTGTCATTGTTAATCTTATCAAGGATTAAATGTTTTACAGCATCATCTTTGATGAGATTAACAACAACAACTTTCTAGAATCTTCTATAACCATTCTGTCTTCTATCTTTCAGAAGTAAGGTCTCTGAACATGATCCTGCCTTTGTCATGATTCAGAGTTATCTTTAGGTACTCGGAAAAGTCCCTCATAAAAGAGAATGTGGTGAGGACCTCTGTTTGTCCAGTCCACTGAATGGCACCATGTGACATCCTTTTACAATCTGCTTTGCATAGTTTCTGCCCTCAGAAAGGAGGTATAGTACAGTACCCAGTTCCTGACCAGGCCTTAAAAACCATCCATGACCCACCTGCTTGTCTACCTGGCATATCTTTTTTATTGTTATTTTTTTTAAAATTGCTCTGGGCTTGGATATGAGGAAACAAAGAAAAAGTCATGTATGTAGGCATAAACTGTAGTGGACCAGAGTTAGAATTCTTATACGGATACTTACCAGTTATGCAGGTGGACAAATACCCCCAACACTCTGGCCCGCATTGCCCCTGCTTTAAATTGGGAAATTAATCAGATGTACCTTTTAATGCTGCCGAACAGATTATTCAGACTGCTCATAAAGCTCTAGCCCAGTGGCCACAATGCCCCCACCATCAGATTTCACAGTATCCTTCCTCCTCTGAATACGTGGCAGCAACCATCCGGGACGTTCAGGTAGATCTTCTGCTTTCTGTATCTTAGACAATAATGATAGTAATAGGGGTGAGTTACCAAAGCCACGTGTTTTATATCCATTACCTCCATTAACCCTTACAGCCATCTGGTGATGCTGGTACTGCATTGCTCATTTTGCAGATAACAGCAAAAGAACGCAAGAGGTTAAGCGACTTCTTGAGTTTATGTAGTTAGTGACTCAATTCCACGTTTCTGACACCCAAACCATGAATCAATTTACTGCGCTGGACCTCGTCTCTGGAATAAGTCAGTTTTTCAGAGCAAGAGCACCATTGAAGTCTAACCATACTGTACCCAGAAGGAAGCCAGCATCTTGGGACATTGATTATCTTTGGCAGACTGTTACATTTGAGATGATCAAAGATTCAGGTATTGAGACAGGCCAGATGTGTTCTCCTCTCTACCTCTGAACTGAGTGCTTGGAAACCAGAATCTGCTTCATATGTCGGGGATCTAGCTTGCTGTCTTTGTGCAGACTGCCAGTGATAATGTATTTAAAAGATGCTGGACTGATCAGGTGAGAATTTATGTAAGCTGAAACCATTAGGTGGCTTAATTAAATCAGGGCATTTAACTCATTACCCTTCTGCTCCTGGGACTAATAAATTTGAATCCAGTGTTGCTAATCACAAAAGAAGTCAAGTTCAGCATTTCCTCCCATATATTCTAGCCAACCTTAGTTCCTTAGTGGAGAGATAAGAGAAAATGGAAGAGAGGAACAACAAACCCAGAGAAAGAATGGCTGGTGACATCACTGGGCATTGGTGAGAATTCTGAGCCCTAACTGAGAGTCAGGGTTATATGGGAGAGAATGATGACTTTGATGTCTAAAAAACCCAGAATGACACTCAGTCATCCCCCAAAGATGCCTGTGTGAAATAACAACATCCAAGCCACCACAGAACCCCTCATCTGTTGGGTGACATCTTATCATAGCATTTGGTGATGCAATGGGTGTCTCACAGCTATGATACCAGGCTAGAGACTTCTTGGGGCTTAGCCTCATCTCTCTGCTTACAGTGAAGTGTATTATTGTCTTCTAGCTGCTCAGGCTCACTTACCTTACTTGTTGGGCTTGTGGGATAAATCACATTCCATCATTCTCTTACCTGTATCACCAAAATAGCTTACAAACTCATGTCCCTCCCTCTAATCTCACCATCTCTTTACCAATATAGCAGCCAGGTTTATCCTTTTAAAATAAAAAGCAAGACACCATCTCTTAGCCTGAAATCCTTCAGAAACCTCTCATTATGTTCAAGACCAAGTTCAAATTCATTAACATGCCCAACCAAGCCTTCCTTTACATTTCCTCTCCCACCCCCAGCATCTCTAGTCTTCCCCTCTCAGGGAGGACCAGGTGCTCAAAAACAATATGGAATGATTTGTATCTTCCCCCAAATTCCATACTCTTCCACAATTCTATGCCTGACATGTCCTGTTTTGCTTAGAATATTTTTTTTTAATTGGAAATATTCCTTCACATCCATCATTCCATGGCTCAGCCATCTCATTCTCTATCAAGCTCAGTTTGACATCTTCGGGGTGCAAAAGCCACATCTTATTTAATCTCCTGTTGTATACACCAAAAAGCCCTTTCCTCGCTCCTGGGAACTCATCTTTGCATGTCTGTCTTTCCCTTTAGAGTTCCAACTCCTTGATGTCAGGAACCTCGTGTTAATAATCATGAAAATCAGTTTGGTGTGTCATGTCTGAGAAGCCCCAAATGGTGCTTTTTAAGGTGGAGTGATACCGACTGGTAGTCTGTTGTTCCCAGTGGGGATTGCAGCTGAGAGCCAGAGCAGAAGTGGAGCCCATGGAGACAATTGAGTAGGAGACAATGGCAAAGACTAGTTGGCACTAGGCAAAGAAATCTAGGGTGAAGATGGAAAGATCAAAGGAGGGTTGGATGGTGTTTGGCCATGTGTTGTTCAACAGAAAACAGTTCTATATTTTCAAATAATATTTTCAGTAAAATAACCACTTCTTTTTAATACATGGTAAGTTGGTTCTTTTGGGGAAGATTCTACATATTTTCTATGGCTTTAAGGTTTATCCTGGAATATCGTCACATCTGTATTATTCTTACCACGATGACTATAAGCCTTGGCTTTAGTGAGGATTCCCCACATGCCAGTATCTGCTGGGTATTTCCCTTGCAAACTTTCATTAAATGTTCACAACAGCCCTGGGAAGAAGTGTTATTATTAATGACCACTTATGGGGAGAAAGCTGAGATGAAGGCAAAATAAAAGGCATTCCCAAAGTCACATGCTATGTGGGAAACCGGGACTCGAATCCAGGTCCCTGTGAAAGGAACATCCACACTTAACCTGTTCTCCTTGGTCCCAGCCCAGCTTGGAGCCTTGGTGCATGGGCTTTCCTCACCTCAGTAGCCTGAGGATAGCAGGAGATGTGATGATGGGCCGTCTTGGGGCAGAGCAGATTGGAGAAGAACCCGCTGGGAGCTCGCAAAGCTTCTGGATTCAGTAGAGGTGTTCTCCCGCTTAACCAAACTCCTGTTGAGTTTTCCGATGCTGTAATAACAACTTGCCTGGTGTTTTGATATTTTTTCCAATTTCCTCTTCTCAGAAGACGTGGAGAAAATGACAGGGAGCCTTCTCTGTGGATGCCCGAGAGCCTGAATCAACCTGAGTAAAGAGAAAGGTGGAGAGAAGAAGCCATGTTTGAAATGTGTTTTTATTCTAACCTAAGTAGGATGAAAGGCAGCCTGCAATCTTTCATCGAGAAGGCAGGAAGTGACACAAAACAGAAGTTATCTATTTGGTAATGAAGCCATTTATAACAATTCAGCAAATAAAATTTGTTATGTACACACACGCTTCAGAGTTCCAATATCTTTTCATAAAATAGCAAGTGATGGGTGGTCCTTAACCGTCGCTCACAAGCCAGCGGGTTTGTTGCTAGACCTGGCCTATCTCTTTGACTCTGGGGCCTTTGACACCGTATCTGAGGGTCTCTATCCATCCATGAGGAGCCTTAGTTACAATTCTGGAAGGGCCGTCAGGGTTACAAGAGACATGTGGAGGTGCTTTTAAGAGACCATCAAGATGTGATTCAAATTTACCATTTTGCAGGCGCTGATTTGGGCCACACACTGAGAGGGGAAGGGACTTCTCTGGGGTCCCATGGCACTCTCATGCTGGCCCCAAGGTCACCAGAGCAGAAGTCTCACCCTCCCTCTAACCAGTGGCCCTCCTCGAGGTCCGTTTCTTGCCATCAAGAGCACTAGACATTTCCTCAAAGTCAGGTACACACTGTCCACAGCACGCACAGAACCGTGCCCCGGTGATCACGAGCCACCTGTGGCTGTGGACCACACACCTGTGGCCTGAAGTGACACGGCAGCTTGAATACCAACGCACAAACGAAGAAAGGAAAATATTGATAATTTTATCTAGTTTACAGATTGAAATAATATTTTGGATAAATGAGTTAAGTAAAAGACATTATTACATCACTTCCCTTGTTGTATTTTGTGTTCTTTTAAAACATGGCAAAGAAAGTTGAAAATTACTTGAGTTTTTTACTACATTTAGATTGGACGGTACTGCTGGGGTCCACCTTTTTTTCTCTCTTTGCTCTGTTATCAGGAAAAATACTTCCTCTCTGCTTCTTCCTGTGCCATTGCCCAGGTTCACTCTTTGCACAAGTTCCCACCATAATGGTAACAGCAGTTGGCATAACGATGAAGGGCATTTGTGAAACTCCTCCTCCTCATTGGCTCTCTCCCTTAGAAAACACGCCCACGTGGTGTCTTGCTCCTGCATATCTGTCAGGCTGTGTCCTCTTCCCTGTCCACTGGTGGGGCAGGCAGGAGAGGCTTCGTGGCTGAGTAGGATCCCGAGGCTGCATTTAGTGGGATGAAAGGTCATACTTTAAAGCCAGCCTCTCTCCCTCCAAACCTTCTGAAGAAGGAAGTGCCCTGCCTCTGTCTTTGACTTCTTATTTTTAAACATATGAAAATCTGTCCATAATTAATACATACCACTTGATGAATTTGGAGATAAGTGTGCACCCCCATACCCATCATCATAATCTGTGCTATAAACCTAGCCGTTGCTTCCATAAGTTCCTTCTGCCTGCCTATTTATCTGTTAGTATTATTAATTTATCATTATTATTAGAGATAAGAACACTTAACAGAAAATCTACCCTCCAAGTAAAAATTTAAGTCTACAGTGCAGTATCGTTGATGGGAGTTACCACGCTGCACACAGCGAGAGATGTCTACGGCTGATTCATCTGTGTAACTGAATCTTTGTACCTTTTGACTAATACCTTCCTGTTTATCACCTCCTCCAATGCCTAGCAACTATCATTTCATTCTCTGCCTCTATGAGTTTGACTATTTTAGATTTGTTGTATAAGTAATATCATGTAGCATTTGTCCTTATGGAAAATAGTAAGGAGGTTCCTCAAAAATTACTACTGTATGATAGAGCAATTCCACTCCTTGGTATTTATTCAAAATAATTTAAATCAGGATCTCAAAGAGATACTTCCACCCTCATGTTCACTGAAGCACTATTCACAATAGTCAAGACATGGATGCAACCTAAGTGTCCATCGACAGGTGAGTGGATAAATTGTGGTATATCCGCACAATGGAATATCATTCAGCCAGAAAAAAGGAGAAAACCCTGCCATTTGCAAAAACATGGATGAACCCGAAGGACATTTTGCTAAGTAAAATAAGTCTCCCTCACCTTGGACGTGAGGTGGTGTAAACACTGTCAGTTCAAAGAGTGGTTTCCTCTTCCTGTTCTGTTCCCTCTGACTGTCTCCACAGTGTTTTGTTCTTTGTGACTCACTTAACCATGAACTGTCTGACCAACTCATCCACTCATTTATTTGCCAAACACATAGTCTGTACCTCATAAATACTCACCATTCAGCTCGTGGCTGGGAATGGAAAGATGAGCTCAGTGTGAACTTTGGATTCAAGAAACTATGGACTAGTTGAAAAACCAGACTCAAACACAGTATTATAATAGATGGAGGCAACCACTGGGTTCACATAAAGAGGCACTTACCCCATCCTAAGGGGTCAAAGAAAAGCTCCCTAATAATGAGTAGAGTATGAAAGATGAATAAGACTTAGCTAAGGCTTATCATCATCATCATCTTTATCATCATCATTGTTATTTTAAAAACACAAGATAGGCATCCTTGGCAAAGGAAACAGTAACTAAAAAGGCATGGGCTTGAACAAGAGCATGAAAAATTTAAGGAACCAAAAACACTTTGATCATGTTGGTTGACATTGGGAGTGGCTAAAGAAGAGCAAGAGATGGAGAATGAGGAGCCAGCCCAAGCCAGCAAATGGAGACACGTAAACCAAGCTCGGTGATTCAGCCATAAGCCTAGATATGGGAAGGAGACACGGAATTCATAAAGGTGTGTGAAATGCTCAGCCTGGCATTATGGACCAGTCTCTTTGGGAGCCACCCATGAGGAATGAAATTGCTCTTACATAGTGTAGAGAGAGCAGATCAGCCTTGTGTACAGAGTCAAACTGGCTTATGTTAGAGACACACCCACTTGGTATTTGCAATTTATGTGAAGGAGGAATCTGTCTGTACTGTTATTTCCCACAGTGACACCAGGCATGAAGGATTGTATCTATGTTTCCTCTGCTTGATGATGAGGGCAAAGGTGCTGGCTTTGGCAGGGGCCTTGGGGAACCAGAGCTGACTTGTCCTTCTCAGCCCGAGAGACTGGTTTGGTTCAGGGACCCCTGCGGCTCTGTCTGAAAAGTGGCTTCTCTCATTTCCCTTTGATCAGGCAGTTCATGGCATATTTGGAAGGACAAGGAGTGATTTGTCTTGCACATGTGTTTTCATTTATTCCTGAAAAGCAGAGCTAAAACATTAAGCAAGAATACAATGAAGTCCAGTGGGCAGACAAGCTTCAAACAGTCTCAAAGGGTATGTCTAAGATAAGCTCGTTTGTTTATAATCCACATTTTCAAAGTCACTTATGGAAAATACAGCATGATAAAGTTACAACTGAGTAAATAAGAAGGAAAGTAAAATAAGATGATGCCAGGAGCGAGGTCACTTCTGGAAAAGGTTGCCACGAATTTCTGAACAATTCACCAAGGGAGCCATCATGTAGGCTTGAGCTTCCTAGTAGTCGATGAAGTAAGGGACAGGGTTTCATAGAGCGAGGTTGGGATCGAAGAACAATTACTTTGGGTACTCAGACCTAAGAAAAATCACATTGGTAGTTCTTCATAAAGGGTACCTTTTGTAATTAAGTGAGCAATATCTTAAGCATATTTTAACCAACACTAGATTACAGCTTTCAGAGAGTTATCTACACTGATGTAACTTTTCTTCATTTCAACAGCCTTCACTGAACACCTCTAATGGACAAACATGCTAAACTGTAATAATGTGCTCAGATGTGTGCTGTGCTTCCCCGTCCCTGTCTGTCACCATGAAGTGTTCAGTACTCCCATCCTATGATGACATGTGCTCCTCAATTCCTTTAATACCAGTTTTGGCCACATGATACACTTTAGCCAAGAAAATGAAAGTGAAACTGACATGTGTCACATACCTGCTAAAATCTTTCAAACCGTTACATGATTCCTCCATTACTCTTCTCCCTCTGTGTTGAGAAGGTCAAGTGCCAGAGATGGACAGCACATTTGTCCCAAATCTTAATACAAAGAAGACAAAGGAGGAGTTCTGCTCTTATCACTTTTAACATAAAAGTGAGCAAAAGTAGATTTTCGCTATAGTCAGCTCCGAAGATTCAGGGGTTGTTTGTTACTTTAGCATGACTTAGTAAAAGCTGGCTGATAATATTTATCAATACCTTGGGAGGCCACAAGATACTAAACAAACAAACAAACAAATAAATAATAAATAAATTTCTACCTTCTAGGAACCTGCAATTTAATAGAATAACATAAAAGTAGATGATTAAAAATATGCTGAAGCTAATACATGCCACTTTTGATTCCCAAGAAGCATTATGAGAATCAAGTCAAGATGCAAGAAAAAATATCCCTAAGTAGACCAACCCCTTTCTCAAGGAGTGGATGCCGAGAGAATGGGTGAGGTTGGGAAAGAGGAGGTGAGCTTTGGGAAGTAAGCTCAGTGAGAACTCGTGTAAGAAGGTCGAATTTAGCAGAGTGTTTTCTGAGACCGGAGAGAGGATGGTCTCAGAGTAGAGACTAAGAAGAAGACTGTGATAGGGAATAAGTTTAAAAATCAGAGAAAAGCTCAGAGAGAAGAGAATGATTCTCAGTGTGATTTTGACTTAAGATGACAATGTCTACTTGAGTGTCTGCTTTGTGCTAGGCATTGTCCTCAGCTATTAACTCATCTTGTCTCATTCAGTTCTCACAACAGAGAAATTGAAGCTTAGCCCCAAAGCAGAAGAGTCCTTAAATAACAGAACTAGTATTTAAACTCCAGTCTTATGGACCCCAAAGCCCATATCTCTTTGTGTCATGGCCTCCTACTGCACAAGTAGATGATGAAAGGTCTTGCATGCTATGAGAAGGATTGTGAATTTTGTTTAGCATGCAAGTGGAAAGCTACCTAAAGCCTCTGTGGTTAGGGAGAAAGTAACACTGACCTGGCCTCTGGGTCAGGAAGATAATTTAATCAGCCATGTAGAAGACAGCCTGGATGTGGTGACCAGGAGCAAAGAGCAGGCAGAGCTCAATGGTGACAGTTTTACACGTTGGTAGCCAAGTAGTCTATTTAGTTATCGTAACATGGAAATTGACTCCAACAGGCCTTGCGAATATCTGCCCAGAGAATCCACAGATCCTATATTCTAAGAGATTAATTTCTTAGAGTTGTTTGAAAGAAAGACAACAGTAACGATCTGTGTGACTAGCCACTCCCCATTCCTATTTAAGAGAATTTGTATGTATGTCTACCGGAAACACGGAGTGACATCCTATGGACTCACAGGTCATTCCCATCTTTCAGTCATGACAACCCCCTTACCTTTATTAGGAAAGGAAGCAAAACCTCACCAAATTTATTTTGTCCAGACCTCTGATTGTCGACATAATGAGAGAAAAATACATTAAAATGAGAAACATAAGTCTTAGCGCTTGATGGCTTTCTTTGATATGCTTTTAGGACTTCTCTAAGGGAAGAAGAAATGAACACTCTATACCCTCTCCTGGGCTTTCAAAAGAGAGCAAAAGGGGCAGAGTTTTCAACAAAGGAACATAAGCGAGAGTAGAGGAGAAAGGAAAAGAGGGAAATTTTAACGTTTGTAGGGGTGAAGGTACCTAGTACAACTTAATTGGAATAGAATAAAGGAAGAATCCTCTTATTTGGTGAGGCCCTAAAAATGAGTTATAAAAATGATCATTGTTTGTGAAAGACAAATTGTTTGTTTGCCATTAACACAGTGGGAAGAATAAATGGCTTCTTCCAATGTTAGGTAGTATTGATCTCATGAATAAAGAATTTAAACATAGCTCCCATGGAAAATGTTGCTTGGCACATGGTAGGTGCCCAATAAATATATGTTGTTGAATAAATAAATGAGCTGTATTCATGGAGGAGACAAGAAGTCATCTTGCCCCCGCAAAGTGGTGCTCATTTGTGGCATTCTAAAGACTGTATCTTGAAGGCCACTCTGGACACCCAAGGGCAGCAGCTTTATATTCCAAGGGCACAAATTCTCAAGGAAGTTAGATGAAGAGCAGTCAATTAGACTTCCCTTTGAATTTGGCTCAATTTCACCTTCAGGCACTTTCACAGCTAAAGGTCATCTTCTGACCTCTGAAACATATAATCGCTCCTTCTGCCAAAGGCTCTTTTGACTCAACAATTCAAATCTTAGCTCAAGAGAATTAGAGAAAGTGGAAAATACCACACACATGAAAACACTAACTAATTATGCCTTCTTCCATCTATTTATTCCAGGAACATCAAAGAAAGGTCTGTGGCTGTCAACAATTAACCTGAGAAGAAGACTGTCTGGTTATTTCAGATGTCTTCTTTGGTGCAGGCTAAAAGGTCAGTGCTGTTAGAGATATTTGGGCAATGGCAAACCAAAGAGGGGATTCAGAAGGGACAAGGATGTGTATGGCCTCAAGGATTTGAAATTGAAGACTCTTCTGAAGCAAGATCAGAATTAAGATTCTTTAGGAATTTCTCAACTTAACTTCCAGTCATTTGTGTGGGACACCGATAAGTAAATGAGCTTTCTATTGGTAAGAAGTAGAGAGAGTATCAGTGTCATTTTTGATTGTATATTTGCAGATTCTAAGAACAAATAAGTTTGTGATGTTTTTAAAAGCTCTTTTTTTTTTTTTTTTTTGAATAGGTAATAAGCATTGCTGGTAGTGAAATGTATCAACTGCTACATTCTAGCCTCAGTTGGTATTTCGAGTACTCAGCCTCTTAACAGACATGGTATTGGAGCTTATGACAAGGTCTGTAATCATGACACTTTGTAAAGTACTGGCTTTCCCTCAGAGTGAAATATTTCAAGGCAGTAGGCAGATATAACTGCCAGCTCCTTATGAAAGAAATATTAACAATCAACCGTTTTATAATTTACAAAAATAACTATACTGGCATTAAGTTCAAGTAGACACATTTAGTGTGTTTTCCCTACAAGATGCTGAACAACTGTAATAGAGTGACAGCCAAACAGATACCAGTGTTCATAAATCATAATCAAATTCTATAATGTTGTGTCAATAGAGCATACTTTTTCTTTCTTATAGACACAAATATTTCCTGAACAACCCAATATTTTAAAGCTCAAGATTATTTTAAAATTCCATGATGAACAAAATATCAAAATTTTTCAATAAAGAGAGGATCCACAGAGCAAATTAGGGTAGAGTGAGAGAGGTGAGTCGTGCATATACAGGATTAGATCTTGATGTCACTTGAATTTTTGATATTTTGTTCGTGTGGCTTTTTGGCTTTATTTTCGATGTTTTAAGTCTTGTATTAACATATTGTCCACTTTGCTTACCGAGTTTTTGTTGTCACCTCTTATATTGTGCACCTTTATTTATTTATTTTTAAATTTTCAAAACATTTTTAGGTGAGGCAACCCTTGGCTGACCTCACAGATTGCAAGGATCTTGTTAGCTTACAATCCCTTTTTTAAAAAAAATTTGTTATACCTACAGCACCTGGTCTTCCTAGATGGTCTTCCATCCAAGCACTACCAGTCCTGACCCTGTTTACCTTCCGAGATCAGATTGGATTACGCTTGTTTAAGGCGGCATAGTCATAGACATATTATGTACCTTTAGAGAGTACCTCAGTCTACCTACCCTGGTCCCCACCTCGCTGCACAGGCCTTTTAAGGCCATTGTACTCAGGGGAGTGCTTTGAGATGCAGTGGAAGCCTCATATTCTCTCTTTGCCACATCCCATTAAAAGACCTGCATGGATCAGAGATTTCTGATAATCAAGATGCTTGGAGTTCTGGCCCTGGTTTCACAATCCTCTCCAGTGTAGGGTCGTGCCTTGATGTAGGAAGAAGGATTTCCTATTTGGTTTCTTGACCAGAAATGGAAAGTGTGTACACAGAATCCTTTGGGGATTTTATTTATCTCAAACATTTGCCACTCTACTCTGCCTTGCCAAGGCATTTCTTGTCATTATCTATAAAAAAATGTATATTCTAGTTACTAGATGTGCATCTGTGTGTGGTGGGAGAAGAGAGAACTGACAGAAGCTCCATGCACTGGGCAGAAACCTGGAGAAGGAACCAGAAGATGGGGGTTCTTAATGGAGCCCTGCTGTGATTTCACTGTGTGATTGTCCTCCTCCATTTCCTTAACTATTTCAAGGTGAGAAGATACTCGTAGATCATAGGTCAGGGGTCAGCAAACTGCAGCCTGCAGGTCAGATCTGACCCATCATCTGTTTTTTTGTATGCTTGTGAGCTAAGAATGGTTTTTACATAAATGTTTTTTAAAAATCAAAGGAGGATGAATATTTCATGACACGTGGTAAAAATTATCTGTGGGTTGAATGCTAGTGTTTGTAAATAAAGTTTTATTGAAACACAGGCATGGTCATTTATTTCTGTGTTATCTATGGCTGCTGACACTCTTACAGCAGTTGGATTGAATAGTGGAGATGAAGACTGTGGGACCCACAAAACCTAAAATATACTTATCATCCACCCCCTTATAAGAAAAAGCTTGCTGACCTTTGGATCAAGATCATCCTGGATCTTGTTTCAGCTTTAAAAACATGGTAACTCCAAGCTACCTGTTGGGGCTGATGTCAGTAACACATTACTCCTTCACTTCCCCAGTTAGTCATGCTCTTTGGGCCACATTTTAGGGGTTTTCCTTTCCTATTTGTCAATCAGAGGGGAGGAGCCTTTTTGCTGTATTGAAAACAAAACAAAACAAAACAAAAAAAGTGTATCTATTACAAAGGATAGTAATTAATATAGCTTAATTAATTTAACTGATAGATGAGTTGATTTGTACCCTTACTCTTCCTAAGAGGAGGTCAATATAACTGGTAGGAATACACAGGTAATGCATATAAAATTAAAGTGCGAGAAAATGACTAACTGTAATCTCATAAATATATTTCCATATGTTTATGCTCATGCATTCAAGTGGAAAACTCTCTGGCAATTTGTTACTGAATTAATCATTTAGCCAACAGATACTTATTATGTTTTTAATATGCGTACAGTACCGCTCTCTTCCCTGTATGCACATAAGAATGTGGAGGGCAGTCTCGTTCCGTAAGGAGCTTACTGTCCAGATAGGATGATAGGATTTAAATGCCTAACAATTAGGAATCAGACAAAAGGTCACATGGCTCCAGGGAGAGACTACTTCATGGGGAGGTGAGTGCTCTGGATTCCTGTGTGTGAGTCAGCAATACTCAGCACCTTCAGGACCCAGACGACAAACCATTTCCCCTCTCTGGGCCTCTGGAGGTGACACTGAAAGTTTGGATAGATGATGTCTAAAGCATTATCTATACTGAGGAGAGAGACACCCACTACATAATCTATGGAAAGTTTGATAAAACCAGTGTCATGGGTGCTGTGGTCTGCAGGAGGACCACCCAGACTCTCAGGGAGTAGATGTCCAACAAGGGAAATGGTGATTCAGATGCATAATTACGGCCCCATGGAGCAAGTGCAGTGCCTGATAAGAACAGGGGACTAGGGACTGCCAGAGAAGGGTTGTTTGCACAGGAAGTTAGGAGAGCTTTCTAAAAGAGGCTACACCTGAAATCCAACTAACGGATTAAAAACAAGGGGGTCTGGAGGACACCGGGAAGAAGCGTTTTCTTGCAAAGGATAATAATACCTTGAACCAAAAAAAAGGGAAACTACAACATAAATTAACCAAGATAAAGAGACAAATAGAGTATTTCATCCGTTCATTTACACGTTTCAGTGGAAACCCACGTTGTGCCAGGCCCAGTTCTGGGGGCTCGGTTCTGGGGACACTGTGCAGGACAAAACAAAGTCCTTGACCTCTGGGAACTCATATCATGGTACAGAATATAGATAATAAACAAGCAGATAGTGTGATTCCAAGTAAAGATAAGAGTTTTGGAGAAAAAATCAAGTGTGTGGTGAGGTGGAGTGTGGTTTGCAGTTGTCGATAAGTGGTCAGGAAAGGCCTGTCTATGGAGGCGAGATGACAGAACAATTCAAAATTCATAATAAAATTCAAAACAAACGCTTGCTGGGGCCTGCAGGGAGAGGTCAGGCGCGGCCCGTGGGAGAGATCATGAGGGTCTGGACTGTGGAGCTGATGGGATGACCGTCCGTGCATGCTAGTGCAGTGACATTATCGGGTCCTTATACCAACAGCATCGCTGGGTGTCTGTGGGGAGGATGGAGAGAGGAGACTAAGGGGACGCTCGTCAGAGCCCAGGAAGACTGTGCAGACGCCAGTTCAGGATAGGGCAGTAGGCTGACCTGGGGCGAGCAGCTACCTGGGGTCACTTGAGTAGGGGGCTGCGGGCACGAGCAAGATAGAGTGAGGAGGGGGGCTCAGCCTGGTAAAGAGCTGACAGAATGAGACACAATGTGCATGACTGTAGAGCCAGCCTCTGAAGGCTTGGATGCCCAAAAGAAAAGAATTTCCCAAGAGCATAGTCATTTACTTTCTTGGTAGGATGTAGAAAGTGCTTAACGAAGAATCCTCTGGGGTAGAGCTCGCTTCAGGGAATAGTCTGGCCATCACCTGCTCTGGCTCACAAAGGTCAAAGTTCTGATGACATAGAGGTGGTGTCCTGCTGGGTGGTGTGGAGAATGATCTTGATCTTTCTTCTTTTCTCCACAGCACACAACACGGGAACTTCTAGGACTTCTTTCCCTGGCCTTTGCTGAGAAGCTTCTATATCTCACACGACCTTCCCGTCTGCCAAGTCCTCCTCCCAGCTCCAGGATCCTACCTGGGTGTCACAGTCTAGACAGAATTGTGGAGGGCAGCTCTGAGGAGGGTGAATTTGGGATGTTGGCGGTCACCAGAGAACTCCAATGGCAGGCAAAGCTCTTCAGGAGTTAGCTTACTAAGTTTCCCTCACAGAAATTCATTTCATAAGGCGTTGCTGAATATCTACTGACTACAAAAGACCATGTCTCAGATATTAGAGTGACTGAGACGGTGGTCCACAAGCAGCTGTTGGGTTAATTAACTAATGAATTACCTAATCCATTGGTCTATAATATACTTTTTCGTATACCCCCCATGTATCTGCTTTCCAAATTGTGTAGTAACACAAGTTGCCATTTCTCTAGGTCCTCCTAAGAGGACAGACTCTCAGATTGTCTGCTGTTCAACTCTTACTGAAACCCGTACTGAGATAAATGGTAAAGAAGACAGTGTGATGCACGTGTTGGTTACCCACTCATGTAAGTTGCTATGTTGAGTTAAGGTCTTTCATCAAGTTAAGTCCCTGGAAACCTGTTGACTTGGACCACGTTATCTAGCCTTTTGCCAAATCACCTCTGCTGAATTAGTTGTGTTTTGTTACAGCGTTGTGTTTTATTGGGAGTCATTATGGAAAACAGTTATACAAAATTTGGTACGCATTGATTCAAAAAGCTAGTGTTTTGGACTTTGTCCATGATGTTAACAAGTTTTCCCCAGAAGATCTGGTGTGTGTCCTCTTTTCTTAAAAAATAAAACAAAAACCAACATGCAAGTTTATAATGACCATATTTTCCCTTTGGCTGCCAGGAAACTCAGGAGCAAACAGGTGCTCAGGTGGAGTCACCGTAATATATTTCTTATATTAACTTCCATTCCTGGCCATCGTTGTTTAACTTAGGGCAGGCGAGTCCCTTAGACTTTCTCCCCAGCGAACATCCAAAGAGGTGGGCTATGTTTAAAATGAAACTAAGTGAAGACAGTGTTTTTTTTGTTTTCTCTGTGGTTTTTACATATGTATTAATCCAGTCTTTTGAGCCAGATTCCCAGCTCTGAAGAGTAGGGGACAGATTCGCATTTTGTTTTTGCAATTTCTAGAATAATAATGAGCTCACAGTTGAAGCTCGATGAATATTAGTAATTGCTGAACACTTAACACAGGGGTCCCCAAACCCCAGGCTGGGGACTGGTGCCTGTCTGTGACCTGTTAGGAACTGGTCCACACAGTGGGAGGTGAGCAACGGGCGGGTGAAGCTTCATCTGTATCTTCAGCCGCTCCCAGTGCCAGCATCACCGCCTCAGCTCCGCCTCAGATCATCAGGCATCAGATTCTCATAGGAGCACTGGTCTCTGGTGCCATAAAGTTTGGGAACCGCTGACTTAATAGACACCTGATCGGCATCAGGCTTTGGTCACACCTTCTTTGGGCACTAGCATTCCTGCTCTGCCACTACCCCTTCTTTGCCCTCACTCCACAGGTGAAGACAATGCCCCTACGGAGCTGGTCCTTCCTTCCTCTCTGTGCAGGAGCAGACAATGAATAAGGCTCTCAGGAAGCAGGAACCTTGACTGTTCACCTTGTCAGCCCTTGTGCCTGGCTTATTGCTTGGCACAGAGTAAGTGCTCCATAAATATGTGTCAAATGCTTTGTTCTATCTAAAGGTGAAGGTTGTGCTCATCCTGCTGCCTTATTTCTGTGTTAGAGGAGGTCTGTTTTTGATCCTGAAGTTTGTTTGGAACCCTTCATTCTTTGCATAAAGGTATAATGCACATTAATTCTCGTGCATGATGGCAGTCATCACTGTGTATCTGGCTGTTGCCCCAAGTCTTCCCAGATACTGCCTATGCTCACTTCTTGCTGGCATTACGTGTGCAATTCCCAGGGAGCGGGACCACAGCTAACTTTCTGGCTGTCGTAGCACCAGTGTGGGAAATTAAAGCGGCTTGTTCTGGGAATGCCGTCTCGCTTCCTGGTAAATCCCTCTGGTGCAATTTTAACGTCTGCAATGGGAGGGTCTAGACACCCTGGAATTCTGTTGTTCTGCATTTGTTTAATATTCTCTGCTCACAGTCCCAATGTCAGGAGTGGCCTGGACCAAAAATAGGACAGTTGTTGGGTCACTGAGGTGGCTGAGCTCCTGCCGGCAAGTGAGGTCTGTGTTACATGTTATTTAGAAAACTACCATGATGTCAGCACTATCCCTAGGAGAACTCACCTGTTTTTACAGAGAAGAGGCTCAGAGAAATTAGTGACTCGGCCAGAATCTCATACTAGTTTTTGGAAGAGCTGGGATTTAGACCTTCATATCCGCTTGATCCCAAAGCACGTGAGATTTTTCCCACACCATAATATAGGCACTGATTCTTCTCCTGTGGCCCCCAGCTCCATACCCATCCCAACAGCATCACTTCCAGTCATGGTGGAGGGCGCGTGGGCTGGTCGTGGATTCATTTGCCTACCCTCCCTCCATTTGCACCTCCCCAAAATCCCACCATTCCATCCTGACCCCTGGAATGACACGAAGACTGTATGCTTCTGCTATAATGCTCAACATTTACTCAACACTCACGCTGACAGGGGATGGAGTTTTTAAGAAATCATATGTGCCCATAAGGGTTTTATAGTCAAGTAGATTGAACTATATGCAATTGCCAACATTTGATTATTGTTGATCATTTTGTAGGCTTCATTCGAATTGTAAAACAAAAGAAAAAGAGACATCATTTAGGGAGTACCTACTCCCCCTCAGGCCCGGGGTTAGCTGATTTAGACTTATCAAGTGATCTACATTTCTCAATAGCCCATGGACATCCCCGCTAAAGGGCTGAGATTCAGAGAGGTCACATTGCTTGCCCAAGGACACACATCTGGGAAGTATCAGAGCCATGAGTCTCATCCCCATGTCCTCGATGCTGAAACCTGCATCCATGTCCCAGCTGCAGCAGGGCGAGGGTCCACCTGTAGAATCAGGAGTGTTCGGAGTGGAGGTTCATTGGAGCTGGTGGCCATCCCTCGGAAGTTAGTGTTTTCTGCCATCATTTTGGATACTAACCAATGAGGATGACAGTCAAAGTATTTTGAAGTCAGGGATGCTCAGAGCATTGATCGATCAAAACTGACACTCGACCAGTCAGAATGGATGTGGGCTGCAAACAAACCACTGGAAAGTTCTTACAGGGGCTGTGCCACACTGCTCTTAAAGGAGGCGTAGCAGTTGTTGCTATTCTGGTTTTCTGTTTGTCACATTGTTTGCAGGGTACTCCTAATAGTCTGGTTGCTGTTCAGCTAAACTGCAATCCCTCCTCACCCCACCCCAGCAATACCTCTGTGCATAGCGTTTACTTCCTCCTTCCCTGACATTGGGCTTGGCCATGACTTGACTTAGCCGCTGGAATGTCAGTGGACATGACACAATCAGACCCCTGAGATGTGCCTGCTCTTCTCTGGATGTGTGCCCTAAAGTGCAGGGGCTTGCCAGCCCCCTTCAGCCAGAGACCCAGAGCAAATACACATTCAGTGGACAAGAATCCAGTCTGCAGCCTAAAACCACATCCAGCAGTGTGCAGCGTGGGGCAGAGCTGTCCAGGTAAATCGAGTCTAGGTCAACAGAACCCTAGACAACCTAGGAGGAGAGAGCGTGAGATCGGGTGCTTCATGTTCAAGCGTTGAGCTGGGATGTTCGTTTTGCAGCATCGTTGTTGCAATTGCAGACAAAGGCAGGATTGTCACGCTTAGAATGTAGCCTTTGTGTGAACCTCTGTCCTGCCACTTCCAGGCAGTGAGATCTTCACTTTAGACTTCGCATCTAGAAAATGGCTACGCTTCTCCTTTTTCCTGCAGAACATTTGCTTTATGCAAGAGTTTCAGACGAGGTGGCCAGGATTGTGTTAATTCATGATGGTGTCAACAACTCATGTGAAATACTCCAATAATAAAGTGATTATAGACATGTAGAATCACTTTCCTGAAACTGAGCATGCTTATTTCCTCTAGACCCCATGAAAGACATTGTCACATGCTGTCACACTTTCTCTTTGCCTCAGTGACTCCAGTGAGCATTGGTGATAAAGGGTTAGAGACACAGGCAGCAGGACAGAGAATATTTGTGATGCAAAACTCTGCACCAGCATTGCGGACAAGGCTGTCTGGGCCATATTAATAAATAATAGTAACAATTAACAAATAAGAATATAAACAACCACTGCAGCTGCTTTTATTTTTTGAAGACTTCTTTGGGCCTGGCACTGTGCAGGTGTTGTCTTATCTATCCTTCATAGTCACATTCTGGGGAAATCATATTTCTGTGTTAGGCCCAGAGAGGTTAGTTGGTTTGCACGAGGCCACACAGCTGGGGGGCAGGGAATGAGAGTAGGATCCCAGTCTGACCCCATCTCCTTCCAACAGTATGTGAAATGCCTTTGTTAATGGACTAAATATTTGCGTCCCTCTCAAAATTTGTGTGTCGAACCCTGGGTCCCGATCTGGCTATAATTCGAGATCAGGCCTCTAAGGGATTAAGGTTTAATTAAGGTTAAATAAGGTCATAAGGGTGGAATTAGTGTCCTCATAAGAAGAGGTTCCAGGAAGAGAGCTACCAAATTGGCCAGAACCTTGAACTTGGCCTTTGGACTCCAGAACTGGTAGAAAACAATTGCCTATTGTTGGAGCCACCGGTCGGAGGTGCTTTGTTATCGCAGCCTGAGCGGACCGATACAGCCTTAAACACGCTAAACGCATGCACTCACTCACGCGCCCCAGCACACCCACCCCGCAAAAGGCACAGGAAGTGTTGGAGTTGCAGTACCCTCAGTGAACGGGTGGGAATGACGCGTGGGTGGCAGCCAGTGACATCTCACAAAACAGGGCTGACTTCAGCGTGACACCTCTTGCCCCAGGAAAGACATTATCCAGATTATACACTGTTTTACTCTTATGGAAATGAGCTGTTTCTTCTTGTATAAATACTAGTAATTAGGAGCAGTATCTCCCCATCCGAGGCTGATCCGGGCCTTGGAGATTCCTAGGGCTCAGCCTGGCTTCCCGGCTGACTGCTACGCTCTCTTCATTCTCAGGTGACAATGTCCTCACAAGGGTTCTGTTTACATTGTGTGTGTGTGTGTGTGTGTGAGTGAGTGTGAGCAGCTTGCTTGCATCTCTTCTATCCTCTTAATCAAAGAGAATTCTCTGTAGCTAGTGGTGTAGGAGGACAAGAAGGCGAGTTGTTGGGGACCGCAAGGAATGTCAGGGGACAACGAGAATGCCAAGGCCTGCCAGCCCCTGTCTCGCCGCAGCCTTTGTACCTGCTGAAAGGCCCACATTGGGCTTAGAATTATCTCCAGCCCATTAAACTAGGCATCCGGTTTGTCTGGCTGGGTACCTGGTTAGTCTGGCTGTCCTGTTTGTAGGAAAAGTACAAAAAAAAAAAAAAAAACAAAAAAAAAACTCTGCCATAGTTAAAAAAAAAAAGTCTATTTTCAAGCCACATGGAAAAAATACTAAATCAAAGGACAAGAGAAAAGACCGAACGCTGCTGTCTCCGCAGCGGGCCGTGGTGCACCCGGGAGGGGCTGGACGGACGGTGTGCGACGCGTTTGTGACAAGCAGACGAAGTCCGTGTGCCCGCGAGCCCGATGTCTCTGCAGAGACCCGTGCGATGCTCGCGATGGTTCTGTTTATAAACGCTGTGCTCTCAGATGGGCCGACGGGAGAGGCTTCTTTCCTGTCATTTCAAGTGTTTCATTTCCTTCTTAACATGTCTTTGAAATTAAGGACACGTGCACGAATGTGGAGGCCCCGGCCAAGCCCCGTTCACCTCCAGCTTGCAACAGGAGAGGAGAGAAGAGGACGAAGCATTATTCTAGGAAGAAGCTACTCTCACTGCTGTCGCTGTTTGGCGACTGACTCTCAGAAGGCACTCTTTTCGTCATACATATTCCCCCAACGAATAATGGTTAGGTGCTGGGGGCTGACTGTGTTATGCGCCTGGCATTCATGATGTCATTGAACTTCCATAGCTCATCTATGAGGTCAGAACTGTCTCGGGACCTTTCAGATGGAGGAACCAAAGTGAAGGCCTTTGAAATCATATGCCCGAAGCCACAGGACAGAGCCAGAGCTGGGGCCCAGACCCGTGGGACTCACGCTGGCATTTTCTCACCCCTCCCCCACAGCGGGGTGCCCGGCAGCGGAGAGTGGGGGGCGGGGCGGGGCTCTGAGTGGCAGAAGCTGAGTGTGTTTGTTGTGGCAAGAGATTTAGAAGAAATAAGAGGCAGCACTCGACGACTTTACAGGAAAGGACACCCAAAGACAAGACGGAGAAAGAGGTAAAGTGACAAAAATATTAAAGCGACCTTGACTGCAGAGGTGGCTCTTCTCAGGGCCGAGGGACGGGATGGCGAGGCGGCCAGCAGGCAGAGGCGGGCGGCGGCTTCCCCTGCAGCGACTCCTCACACCCTCCACCCCGAGCTTCGGGGCTGCGCGGGGCCGAGCAGCTGCCAACAACGCCCCCTCCTGGTGATGCTCTCCAAGCCCAGGTGACGGCCACCTCGCCGGCCTGAGACCTGCGTTTTTCACAGCCTGGGTAGATTCTCATCAGACAGAGTTTTACTCGAGCAAATAGCATTCCCGTCTTCTCTCCTCTTTGGCCCCCCCAAACTAATGAGAGGCAAATTATTTTAATAAGGTAAGATATACCATTGGAGAGGGGGTGCTTCCTCTCTCTCTCTCTTTTTTTTTTTTTAACCCCGAATACTATTCTCCGTGTCATCTGTATATTTATGATAGCTCAAAGACATGGGTGTGTGGATCTAATTAAAAATGTGAAAGGGTTTAGCAGCCTGCTGCTTTCCTGCAACTCTCTGGTTGCCAAATCTTGGCAGCCGTGTTGAAACGGAGCCAAGCGTTTAGTGCTCGGCTGAGCTCCTGCCAGCCCGCGCACTGCATTGTGGGAGCGGGGATCCTGGAGATGCTGCGTGCTGACGAGCTCGGACAGGGCAAGGCAGCCACCGGGACCTGGGAGCCTGGAGCCCAGGGGGACCCGGCGGGAGGGCAAACTGGCTGGGTCTTGCTCTCTGCCCAGGCGAGCCTCCACCCTCACCCGAGGCCAGGCGGGATCAGTCAGACCATCCCGGAGGCTCGAGGCCAAGGCCTCCAGGAGTTAAGCGGGAAGTTGTCCCCCAACACCTTTTGCTGTCATTTAGTTGAAGTCAGGCCTCTGCAGAGGAGGAGGAGTACTCAACCTTCTTGCAGCAGCTAGGTTCCGAGCTGACGACTACTCAGTGGTGCGTTCCTACTGAGCTCCAGGGGTCTCTGCCGTGGCCTGAGCAGAATGTGCTAGAACTGCTTACGGGCTCAGTGATAGATTGCAACTCCAGCGTCCCCGGATTCAAGGTTGGTGGGCTCTGGACAAGTCCAACCTGGTGATTTGGAGTCAGAGAGAAAGCGGAGGGGGTGCAACTCAGAGAGCCCAGTGTTCTTCACCATATGTTGACAAATGAAACTAAAACACATCAAAGGCTTAGGCTACTTTTTATTTCTTCAGAATGAGCCAGCTACAAACAAATTAAGGAGGAAAAGCGAGCTTATTGTTTCTTTACAGAAACAGTCCCCTGCAGAGAGTGAAAATTTAGCTCTGAAAAGATCCACTTAGATATTGGGGTTTGGGGGGGGTGGGCAATAGGTTTTTCAGGGCTAGGATAGGGGATGAGGAGAGATTTTGCCTTATAACTTTATATTTTGTGTATTATTGATTTTATGGTAATGTATGATGATATATTTGTTTTACAATTAAAACAATAATAAAAGAAGAAGCGAAAGCAAGACAGCACTGTGCAGGGAGCCTACGAATGGCCTGGCTCCAGGGAAGGCCACAGTCCTGGACACAGAACGGAGTTTAAAGTCTCTCGTGGACTCTGGGCTCAGGCACTGAGCTTGGGATAGTGAGTTGACGCTGCTGGCCTCTGCTGCTCCACCTGCAGAATGAGAAAATGATACCTTTGTGGCAGGAGATGCTCTGGTATGAGAGGTACACACGTGGAGGACAAGCTCTTACCTAGGGACCTGAAGGGGCGTCTTACAAGCCCAGGGTCCCTCCCCACTGGGGCCAGGGCACTGTCCCACGTAGAAGTGCATTCCGGCAGATGGCTGAGGGCACAAATATACGTGGAAGACTTGGGATGGGAGCTAATGGCGTCAGGGGTCAGTGAGCCACCTTGCACGATGTCAGAGGAGCTGGGACAGAAATGAGTCCCTGGGGAGTGGCAGAGCGTCCTCTCTCTTGGAGAAGAGTTGGTACATTCCTATGAGAAGTTTAAAATAACTTGCCCATAAATCCGAAGTCGTCATCATTTAGGCAGCCACTTTATTATGAAACAATACCATGCATGAGAAGCCAGGGCTATGGAGGGAAACGGGGGTCATGTGACCCCTGCACCGCTGATATTTTCTCCGTGTTCAGAGTTGGCATGGCACGGCACTCACTCTGTGGTTTGGACGATGCAAAACCAGCTATATCTATCACAGAAAGAGAAGCCATTTGCTACTGAGATCCTAGGATTTTTTTAGAAAGATTCTACTCTAAGAGACTTGATCACACCTCATCCCTAACATGTGGGCAGGTGATTGTCTAAACCACTGAGGCAAGATGCTGGAAGTAAACATCTAATTAATTAAGAAACCTCTCTCCACCTGGACCCTGAAAATGCTCAGCCATTGAGAAATGCGTGTGCACACATCCACATACTCACATACACATCACAGACTCACATCCACTTACACTCACACACACCTACACTCTCATATACACTTACACTCACACCCACCTACACTCACACACCCACACCCTTAAACACACTCATACACTTACACACACAGTCTCACACTTTCTCACACACTCACACCCACTTACACATACCCACACTCACCCACTAACATTTACACACATCTACACTCTTTCACACACACACTCACACCCACCCACACTCATACACCCACACTTATACAGACACACACTTACACTCACACACTCTTGCACATTCTCATACACTCATGCCCACTTACATTTACACATACCCACACTCATACACACACACACACCTATGCTCGCACACCCACACTTTTATGCTCACACATTTACACTCACACACTCACACATTCTAATGCACACTCAACTCACATGCACACTCTCACACATACAAATTTACACTTACACACACCTCGTACATACACGCACACACACACACACTCACACACATGCAGTCACAATTCTCATACACGCTCACACCCACTCACACACACCCACACTTACACACACACACCACTTATACTTACACCCACACACACATATGCACACTCATACCCACCTACACACACACACACTATTTTAGAATTGCTTCAGCTGACGGAGCCCTCCAGCCCAACTGCCTCCGTTCATTAACGTCTACAACCCTTGACCCCACCGCCCTCCCTTCGATGTCACGTGACCGCCACCTCTCCACCCTTCCAGCAGCATTCACTCCAACTTAATATTCTGGTGCTTTCGGGAACAACATTTAAAAATAAACCATTTTGGCACATTGTCAAAGTCTTGTCTAAACTCCCTCGTGACAACCACCCCGAGTGAGACTGCAGAAGCCGAAGTTGCTGCAGGCAGGGACAAGGAGGCCCGCTCACAGTTACACTTTCAGACAGTGTCACAGGAGACTGCGTTGATTCTGATTCACACTCTGTCACTCGCACGTGGGGCATCTCTGCTCCACCCCCTGACGCCGACTGCCTGTATCCCTTTTACCTTCTCTTTGGGGCCTGAGCACCTAGACGGGTGACGGAGAGGCTCTTAAATCTTAGGACACCTTTTGACGCACGGCCCAGGCTGGCCACTGGAGAAAAAAGGGCCGGGCAGAGGCAGGGCCTAGGGCAGGTGTTAAAATGTTGTTTCTGGTCCTTGGTGGTAATCACTGCAAAATAATCCTGTCGCCTCCATTCCTACCCACAACCTCTCTCCCTGGCCTGTTGCTAAGAGACCAGCCTGTTGTTTACAAGATCCTCGGTGGCGTAGACTTCCATAATTTATAATTTATTATCTTGGTGTCAAAACTTGTGTCGGTTTTTATTTTATTTCACCATACAGCCAATAATTGTTAGCTACAACAGGGGTCACACACGCCGGTATAGCTCTGATGGCGTCCCCGGCCGCCCCTAAGTTTAGGCGCCACGGAAGAAAATGCTATTATAAACTGCAGATGAATATCATTTTTTTGTCCATTAACTTCATGCATTATATGACTGCTCAGGTCAATGGATTCCCTCAAGATTTGCTCACTATTGAAAACATGTTTCTGTCCAACCACGAAGGAAATGAATTGAAATGATTTCAATTATTACAAGGAAGATGTTGAGTCTTCTCACCGTATCCGTCAACGCCCAGCGCTTCAACTCGCCGATGCCCTCCCCACCGACTTCAAGGTCATGGTCGTTTAACCAGCGTGAGGAATTACTCCCGAGCCGTTGTCAGGTTTTGTGGGTACACAAAACTGCCTTCGGTGAGTCTTCTTGACCCACGGCAAGTTGATCGATTCAGGAAGGAAGCGAGGATACAGAAGAAAGGAGAGTCATTTAAGTCAAATGGCTCAGTCGTAACACGCCTGCTTTAGGGAGAGAAATCGCACAAGTTATGATCACGATCGTCGCGAACCTTTATCATGCCAGGCACGAGGCTGAACCTGGAGTGACATATATAATGCTCCTGACAAACCTGTGAGGGAGGAGTAACCCCATTTCAGAGATAGCGAATTTAGGGCTTTGGGACCTTAAATAAATGACAGGACTAAACACAGGCTGAGTGACCCTAGCGCCATTATTCTCATAGAAATTTAAAAAAAAAAAATCAGTGTGGGCTTCACAGTCTGAGAAGAGTCCGCAGACATTTGACGAAGCGGGAAAATTCACATCGGTTCCAAAATCGTATCGCCGCGTTATCTTTCTCCGCAGAGCCCTCGGAATCTCTCTAGAAACCACAGAGCGTGAGAAATTTCTAGGAAGGGCATTTTATTTTCCCCATCAGAGGGCCTGGCAAATTCTAATGACATTTTACTGGGAATTAAATCCGTTGCTTTCCAGAAAGCAATTATGGCAATAATCCACACTGGCACTTTTCACTGTCGAATTCTACCCACTGCCTGGTGGTGTGGTGGCCAGGACATCACACCAGGCAGGGACCTCCCGGACCATCTCTGGTTGGGGTTGGAAGCCTCTTTTTTACTGCTGCGGTGAAAAGAGATAAATAAACATGCTGGAAACCATTGACCGTCAGAAGCAGTCAGCTTCGTGATGACTTAACCATTTCTCAGATCTGTTTGTTTTTCCTCCTTAAGCAGGAAGTTACACCATTCAAAAGTGCAGACTCTTTGACTGGAACTCTCAGACGTACCCCAAGTGACAGAGGAGGGGGACACACATCTGTTTATTTTCTGGGCTCATCTCTCTGAGACCAGAACCTCCCAAACACAGTCCTATTCCTCTTGGGAGCTGCATGACATGTGTGCGCATCGTTTAGGATTAAGGATTAGAAGTTGTGGATTTGATTCCTTGTCTGTCAGTTAGCAAGCCCTGTGAGTAGAGGCAGGCCTTTTGAACTCTCAGATTCCTAGTTTCTACAATGGCAAAAACAGGATGATAAGACTACCCTCCTCCCAAGGAAATGACTAAAATTAAAGAATGGACAAGACACAAAATCAGGGGAGGATGTAGGAAAGTGATAAACCCCAGAGTCCAACAGCATGCCTGACAAATAGTGGCCTCTCATGGCCACGTGTGCAGTAGTGAGCATGTCCTCATTGTCAACACCACTAAGCACGGGGATCCAGAGATGGAAGACTTAGCTTTCTCCTATCAGTCGTTCATGGTATAAGAAAGGAAACAATTGTGCAAAGGGTTGCTTGAAAGTATACACTTACTTCTGTGGAAACCCAGGTTGAGGTGTGGCCTTGGAGAACATAGTCACTAACACTCATCTCCTTATCTGTAGCATAGGAATATAACTGCTTTGTCACTTTGAGGATAAAGAGAAGAACACATATGTTATCTGTCACTCAGGAGCAATGGAAGACGGGGAATGTCTGTGGCCTGTCCCCACTATTACCTCTCCCCCAGAGGTAATGGGAGCTTCTAGAAGGAGAAACGCTTAGTTATTGATGAAAATAAGAGGCAATTAGAGTCTCACCAGCCACTGGATGGGGTTGTCACAACATCTAAGGAACCATCACCTGGTCATGCACATAGTGATTTCCTCTGCCCCACACCACCAACTTTTAGCCTCTCTTTTGGTCCATGGCCATTCAGTAAGCCAAAAAGTCAGGACATAGTAGAGTCAGTCACCTGTTGCGCTGGAAATCCTGAATTCTACGTGTGATCAATGAAGGCAGAGTGTGCTGATGTAAATAAGAAAAAACGCCTCTTGGGAACCACAATGAGTTGGGCTGGAAATTCAACTCAGCCAGTTTTAAACTGACCATGGGCAAATGGCTTAACCTTTCTGAGGGTGACTTCACAGTGTTGGCACTAACACTCACCGATCACGTGGATGAAGCTCCTAGAACACAGATGTTCAATAGAAGCCAGTCACCCTTCCTCCCAAAGACCTTGAAAGACTGATGACCTGGTGGAGATTGGGCCCTTGCCTGGGATCCCTGACTCCACTTTAAGGAGTCAAATAGAGATTCATCACCAGGATCTTATTATTTGTTTATCCTCTCTCAATACCTAATCAATACTACTACTGCCCAGTGATTTTTCATTTGTTTGTTTGTTTGTTTGTTTATAAAAATACCTAAGTAGGTGGAAATTGTCAGAATTAGGTTCAACCTAATGGAACTATTCTTCGCCCGCCTCTAAAACCCTCATCCAGATGCCCAGACATCACCGGTGATTCATAGTTCCAGGCAGCCTAACCCCTGTATCTCCTGCATTAATATCTAAAACCTACTAATTCTCTTTCCTAAAATAATTCCTATTCACACAGTGCTGTAGTTTCCAGGGCAGTTAATGAACACATGATTCTAGAACAGGATGACACATGTCCTTCACCTTCTTGTAAACCTCTGAGGATCCCCACCTTCAGCTAGAAAAAATTCAAGCCCTCAGCTCCAGATCCTTGCATGACCCTCACCCTCTCAGGCATTTGTTTACCATAACTCTTTAGACACACAACATGCAATCGCTTCTCATTCTTCAAATCAGTTATGTCAGGCCATGACTCTTTGACTTTGCACATTTTGTCCTCATGACTGAGGTGACTTCTTTATGTCCAGCAAATTCCTTTTCAGTGTTCAAGAGACAACTTAGATGGCACTTTCTCTCAAGCCTTCCTTGCTTCTCTGGGAAGTTAGATAAGCTACATGTGTCTTATTCATCTCTGTATCAGCAAAGCCTGAACCCTAATAGAGTCCTAGTACCTATGTCACTGGATCTTGATTTCCTTCTTGCCTCTTCAAATGTCCTTCTCAGTTCTCTTTCTAGAACTGTCTTCTCCTACCAGCCCTTAGAAGTGGATGTTTCTCAAGGTTAGCCATATGTCATTTAAAAATGGCATGATAATCATTCTTGATATTGTGTCTAGTAATCCATCTCCTCCTCAGGTTGCACTAGCTACTCAAATGCCGAGATATTCCAGACCTTAGTCTCCAGTTCTGCTCCTCACACTCCAGACCCTTCCTTTAATATATGTGTTGTCTGTCTTGAGACTTGGTTATTTCACAGAACCCTCAGACTCAACAGCTTCAAATTGATTTTACTTTCATCTCCCTGCACACTCCTAAATCATTACTCCATTTCAATGTTCTCTAATTAATGGCATCACCACATACTCAGTATCCAAATGGAAAACCTAGATCTCTTTACTGATTCCTTCCTGAACATCAACCTGCTCATCCAATTAAGCAACAAGGCCCCTGGATGCTTCCTTTATGATAGTTTTTATTTAATTTTTTCAATCTCTCTAATCCACCACCATGCTCCATCACTCTCTTAGTTAAGGCCATCATTAATTCTTTTCTGGATGTTGGTAACAAATTCCTAATTTATCTCCCTGCCTTTAGTATCTACCCTTCTCATCTATTCTCCACACAACAGCCAGGATGATCACTCGAAAATGACTTCTCCATGTCATTTTTCTATCTGAGATTTTTCCAATGTTTCTCTTACTGTCATAGGGGAAATGGTCCAAAGTCTCTCATGGTTCACGAAGATCTTAGCCTGGATTCTAAATAACTCTGAGTCTGCAAGTCTTGCAACTCTGGTACTGCAGCTATATCATTAGACCCTTTTTAATTCTGCATGGGACTCTGTTTCTTTCAGGTCTCAGCTTTCTCTTACACTGCTTTCTCATAACTTTATTTAATTCCTAGTTTATTTCTTAGAGAGTTACTTTTGTCTACTGCTAAATTCCCATTGCCAATTATTAATGGTCTCTTTTTTTTCTTGAGATCAGCTACAGCATTAATTTGACAGGACTTTGCCTTAAAAGTAGTCTTCTTCCTCACCAATCTTATTTCTTGTCTTCTTTCTTTGGATATCCTTGAGGTCACACTTTCAGAATTGTACTCATGCTTTCTTCAAGGTTTATGCCAGATAGGATATAAAGCATCTCATCTTCCAAAGGGTTACTTTACATATCATCCTGGATGTTAGAATCTTAGGGGTCCTGTTCTGCTGCCAAAGCTCTGCTTGTAGAATGCATACAAGATTGATCAATACAAACAAATTACTGTTTTGTCACATTGTCATAGTAAGTAATAATGAACTATCCTAGCAGATCTTCTAAGCTATTCTTTTGCTGACCACACATGGTTTCTCCCTTCCAAATGCATTTTTTTTTATAGTTTTTGAAAGTAGATTTTGAATGGCTCCCAACTCTGAGCTCTTCCTAGGAAAATAATTTTATTTTATTAACAGTTTTTTTTTTTTGTCAAGCAACCTACATTTTAGCATCCTACATTTGTTCTGATTTGTGCAGTTCTGGACCCTTGTGCCAGAGAGAGCAAATCCTCTAGCCCTTTGATCTTCATGATCTTTCAATGATCTTTCTGGTCTCCTTCTGTTGTCATTTAGAGTAAGTACCTACAGTCGGTCTTTGTATCTGTCCATGAAAGGTAATCTCTCTCTTCTTTTAATTATTTTTGAATCCCTTGGCGGAATGCCTTTGAATCTGCAGGCATCCTTCTCATACCACATAGCCCAAATCTGCACAACTTGATCCAGGTGCTATCTCCACAGGACTGCAAACTCAGAAAAGATCTCCAATAGCTCAGTCACTCACAGCACTTCTCCCTCCCCCAGAAGGCATGGTGACTCTGGACAGTGCCTTCACCTCCAGCTCAGCATGTCCACCTCAAGCCCCATGGTCTTTGTAGCCAGTAAACTTGAGCCCCAACTCCTAGTTACTCTTCTCTTGAGTTTTCTTTCCACGTTTGGCTTTACTTGAAAGTATTGTGTTCTCAACAGTTATTTTGGTCTTCACACTTGAACATTTTGTAGTCAACACCTTTAAATTTGAAATTACAGGAGGCCTTACCATCCCTGCTCTTTCCTGAATAACCCTTTGCAATCCCTTGAATGGGACTTAAGGGAAACACAATAGCTTGCTATACATTTTACTTCTTAATGAGCAGAAAGGGTGAGAAATGTATCTACACCTCACTCCACCAAGACAATAAACCTTTGCCATGCCTCGCTCATCTCCGGTGGGTCCTTCCATACTGCACTGGGTTTTCAGTTAGTGCTCTTAGGTAAATGCAATTATTGTACATTTAAGTAAGATTGACAAAATAAGAGCCAGTGTATTATAGCAAAAAGAGCATGAAATTTTATGTTAGGTAACTTGAGCTCACTTTCTCTCCTATGGTTTATTAGGCTCACCCTTGGCCACATCTATTCAATGGGTAGAAACAATACCTCTAGTCTCTGGTGAAGGAAAAAATGAAAAGGATTCCAGAAGTTTTCTGTAAACTAAGGAATGCTATATTAATAAATTAGATCACCTTAAGAAATTTAAAAAGGAAAGCCTAGTACCTGAGGTTTAGGACTTTTTGTACTAAAAAGTTGATATAGAGGCAACTTCTAAAGAGTTAAAATTGTTCAACTAAAAATAGTGAGGACATTTGTTTAAGAGAAAATGAGATTTCAGCTATGCCATGGCAAAGTTTTAGTTTATTTTGTTTTGTATTTCTTATAGCAGGACATCTAGTATTTTTAAAGACTCAGTCTTTGAGAACCATACATTTAGCTGCTGAGTGTTATGAGCAGGATGTTTTGAGAAACTGGAGAAATTCTATAGCAAGAATACTGTCTCCCAAGGGCTCACAGTGGAGCTGTGTCTATCATTCTCACATCACACAAGAGGGTCTAGCTAGAAGTTAGCACACAGCTTTGTTATTACCCAGAGACCGCTGACAGATGGAGAAAGGAGAAGGCTCTGGGAACATCACAGACACCTTCCCAGAGAAGGTGTGATTTTCTCTGGGTCATAGAGGATCTGAAAAGGTCACCCTGAAAAGGCATAAAGGCATTCTTATTTAAATTTAAATTTAATTTTAATTTTAAATTAAATTTAATTATGATTTGAAGAGATCACAGTATCGGGACTTACACCCCATCTTCCTGAAAACTCCACTGCATCTTTGCCCTGCTAAATCCTTAGCACCCTCCAGCCTCAGGAAAGGGCTGTCTTCTCCACCAACTTAACCCAGTCCCTCTCCTCCACAGCCAGGAGTGGCCTGAATTTATGTCATCCAAGTGGCCGGAATTTGTGTCATCAAAGCAATCTTTACACCATTCTGTGGTTGACAATCTCTGCTTGCCCTGTGATACTCTTCCTTCCTTCTTCAGCTTTATTATAAGCTCATCTTCTTGTATTCAATGACTGTTACCTGCCTTGTGCACCCTTCCCTCCATGCCCCTCCTCCCAGAAGTGGAGGTCCCCACAGGGCTCTCAAGGAACCCCTTGTAGTTATCTCTTCTGGTCACCAAGGCCAAGTAGGGACTCCTGTGTTTCCTCATCAGCTTCTTTACCCAGCGAGGTTAAGGAAGCTGCAGTAGGCTGAACCAGGAATTCCCTTGGTTTTAACACAAAATATGGTCAGTTTAAATGGCCTAATTGTCCTGGCTAAATGACTCTCCCCTGGGATCATTGAAAATGCTCTTTTAGCCTGGCTAACCATTCTGAGCCTCTGGGCCCCCTGGGTTCCCCGTGAGCGGATGGTGGAAGTCCATTAGCCACCTCACCTCTTGCCCTTTCTGGTCGCCCCTGGACCCTTGATACCTGTGCCTGGGCTTCCTGGTCTCAGGAGGTCCATGCCTGCTTCTCTCTAAGCTCCAGTAAAGATGGGGAGGCTCAGGCAAGTGCCTTTCTTAATCCAATGAGCCTTGCCTCTAACAGAGCATGAGAAAGGTTTGGTATGGGTATTCCAAAAGGAAAGAAATGAACAAACGACAAAGCAGTGTAGTAAAGCAAGGGGTGGGGAGTACAGTTTACGTATCAGGGTTTTTCAGCTTAGGGTCTTGACCATACGACTATAACGTGTGATAAGAGCTCTTAGAGCCTGAGTGTTGTAGTATGGGTGTGGATGAGTGTCCACACTTTGCCTCAGTGCTGTGAAGATCAGAATGGATGTGAACAAAGCACCTGGACAAACATTTTAAAATAGTGCCTAGTGCAATGGTGGTTGTCACGCTGAATAGCACAAGTGACTTTAGAAGTTGAGATGCCTGATCTTATCAGGAAACCACACACCCCCGGGAGAAGGGAGAACCCTATTTTTCATGACTGGTAGAAGCAGTGTGCCCCGTGTCTGTTTTCTGTGCACTTTTCGGAGCTAAGTGGCTTGAGTAAGCCCCAAGACACCTTGTTGCATGTTAAATGCATGCTGTGTAGAGGAGAAGTTATGAAAAGATGGGCGAGCCTGCTTACAGTGCCACTCTTAACAGTGTCGAACCATCTCCCTGAATGATGAAGAAACAAGGGAAATGAACCTATTCAAGGTAGACTCACATCCTAGGAAAATAGCAACACACCCTATTCTTACTTTTGTCGATGCCTCTTCAATTTAAAGAACTGCAGCTTATAAGAACTGAATATGCTTATTGACTAATCTATGCCTTCGCAGCATTTGATACCATATAATGCCATCACATTAAGATACGATTTGCTCCAAACTGTATGCATCTAGTCATTTTAAATACTGAAATTAGGTAATTATAGTCAGAAATATTTATTAAAATTTGAAAATAAGTAAATAAAACACTACTATCTAGTCATTAAAATTCTACAAATAAAATTTAAAAAGAAAACAACACAAAATATACATCCTCTCTATTATCTCCCCTCTAGCTGTGTTTTTCCCCTTATGAGTCAGACACTACCTGTCTAGGGAATAGTTATTTCTTAACTCTAGGATCAAGGCAGAGCAGGTTGTGGGGGAGCCAGTTGTCCACCTGGGAGAGGGTCACAGTCCCCAAAGCAGAAGGTGTGGTTCCATCACCTGTAATTTTCATCAGAAAACTGACTTGAGTCCTACAGATTAGACCCTGTTTATTGGGTAAGAGGAAATAAACAGGAACCCATAATAAAAGTAAAGAATAATACATAATTTTTTTTTTTTTAAGTAAGAAAGACCACAGCATAAGTTCATGTCCACAATTGCAGAATGAGTTTCTGTACTTCAGTGCAGCTTGGAGTCTGAGGAAGAGACAGGATGGGGGCCAAAGCCATTGTTCAATTCTTAGTGAGACGGGAAAAGACAGGTTAATGGTTAGTTATATCTGTGTGGGTGGCTGTAGGTAGAAGGGCAAAGCAGGCAGATATTAGAATTTTGACATCAGTAGAAAAACACAGTCCACATGAGCTCTCCTCAGACCAGCTGATTCCCCCTGGTGAATTCACTAGGGAAAAGGGATTTAGAGGCAAGATCTCATTACTAATTTTGTTTAAAACCCACCTGTGAACACAGCAAAGGAATAGTCCCTGGGATTTGGGGGGGGGGTTGGCTGTGTGCTCAGGTGTGGACAGTTCTTAAACTAATCAGCTGCTTGACATCAGGGCTCCTGATACAATGCAAGGTGTCCTTCCATGTAAGGTGAATGTGGGTACAGCTATAAAGCCCACCATGAGGCTGCTGATGGGCACCCCAGTTCAGCCCACAAACCTGATGTGAGTCATTAGCAAGCAAGTGATAATAATAAAACAGGGCGATATTTGGTAACTTATCTAAAGAGGCAAAAAACTCAAGGAGACTATATTTATGTTCAGGGTCATGAACCTATTAGGATTTTCTGTAGATTAAATTTATTCGCTCAATATTATCTGAACAGTTCAGAGGTTCTTGCTTCAGGTGAGGATTAATCAGGAGGTTCAATTATGTCACCAAGGACCTGGGTCTTCTAGGTCTCTTCTTTCTGTGTCCTTTGATGCTGGTGCCACCTTCAGACTCTGCCATGGTTTCTGGGGACCCCCTAGATCTCCCTTTGTAGGACAAAATGGCCATCCTGGTTCTATTCCTCATGTCTTCCCACCTCTCCATCCATAAACCCTTCACAGAAGCGAAGGTCTGCTTCAGCTGCTTGCTCTGGTAGCCAGCCTTCAGGGTCTGTCACAGCAATCACCCCCTGAGAAATCTCCTCCTCTTGAATATGGGCTGGACTGAGTGACTTAATGGTGGAGATGCTATGTCCAAGATTAGGTTATCGATGGTGACCTCCCTCTTGTTCTTGCATACCGTCTCTGGCTCTTCTCGCTTGCTGGCTCTGAAGAGGCGAGCTGCCATGGTGTGAGCTGTCCTGTGGAGAGGCCCATGTGACAAGAAACAAAGGCTGTCCCCAGTCCACCAGCCTGTGAGGAATAAGGCCTCCAACAACCCCATGGGTGCGTCTGGAAGTGGACCTTTCCCCAGCCAAGTCTTGACATGACTCCGGGCCCAGCCAACACCTTCACAGCAGCCTAGAGCAGCCTGAAACAGAAGCCCCAGCCACACTTGATTCCTGGCCCACAGAACCTATGAAATGATATGTGTTTGTAGATTGAAAACAAGTTTGAGAGTAGCTGTTATGCAGCGATAGGTAATAGTCCACTCATACAGAAGAGAAAGGATGTTTCTCTTTCCCAAAGTCCTTCCTAATGCATCCTTGATTCTCATTGACTCCATATGTTATAAATCTCCAAACCAGGCATCACACCCGGAGATAACAATTTCTGAGACCTGGGTTTGTAATCAAAGGAACTGGCTTTTATTCTTACATTGTTCTACTTACTAACTGTCTTTGGAGCCAGTCACCTAGCCTCTCTGAATCTCATTTTGCTAATCTATACAATGATATTGTGCATTGAATTGTGTCCTCCAAAGAGATATGACCAACTCGTCACCCTTGGGACATGTGAAAGTGTTCTAATTTGGAAATAGCATCTTTGCAGATGTAGTTAAGTTGAGGATCTTGAGATGAGGTCATCTTGGATTTACAGTGGGCCCTAAATCATCACCAGTGTCCTTGTAAGAGATGTGAGATGGAGATGGCGATTTGAGAGATGCAGACACAGAAAAATCCAGAGAAAAGAAGGCCATGTGATGATGGAGGCAGTGATCTGGGTGAGGCAGTCACAAGCCAAGGGACATTAAAGATAGCCAGCAACCACCCAAAGCTGGGAGAAAAGTATGGAAGGCATTCTCCCTCAAAACCAATGGTATGAAGCAACCTTGCTGACACCCTGATTTCAAGACTGCTAGACTCCTGGACTGTGAGAGAATAAATTTCTCTAGCTTTAAGTTACCCAGTTGGTGATATTTTTCTATGATGGTCCTAGGAAACTAATACAAATGGTTAAGAATGACCTAAACTATTGCGAGATTATAGATGCAGAAGTCTATGTAAATGTACTGACCTAATGGTCAGTATGCAGCCTGTTGCCTCTCACTCTAGTGGTCTTAAGTGTATAAAGAAGCAAATTCACTGGCAGAGGTTAGCAGAGTCTCGATCTGATGGATGGAGGTAAGATATCAAGTTCGAGATAAGTTCAAGAAAAGCAGGGAGAGCATTGGATTTGAGATCAGATGAGAAAGAGAGAGACAGAGAGAGAAGGTGCCATTGTCTAGCACATTGTGGGTTCTATATAATTGCTTCTGATTCCAATGAGCCATACTTTTGATCTTTCTTTGTCGACTCTCATGCTCCTGGTTCTAGGTTGCCTCACCAATCATTGGCACTTTGTGGTGAAATATATTCACAGAATTGGAATGAAAAACTATACTCAATCATGTTCCTCTTTACCAATTGTGCTGGGAAGAGCAGTAGAAGAGAAAGTCAAGGTTGAGGGTTCATGTTAAATCTACATTTTCTCAGTGGGCAGTTGACAATAAAAGTGACCATTTCCCATCTGCACTTAAATTCTTTCAAACACTCCCCATTGCATTAAGGATAAAATCCAGGTTCCTGTAGTTTGGTACACTTTCTCACTGGCCTCATCCCCCATCATTCCTCTTTTAAAATTTAGTTTCCGCAACATAACGTTACTGGTCCTGATGGAAGTAACCCTTGCATTTTTACAATATCGTGCCTTAGCTCCTACTATTGACAACAACTAGAATGTTCTTTCTCCCCGACTGTGTTTTTACTCTTATCTGTCTTTTGTGGAGTGTTTGTTTGTTTGTTTTATGCCTCATTCCCTGTCATTGAACCCTTAAAAACCACTGATCTTTCTACTGTCTCCATAGTTTTGCCTTTGCCGGGACGTCATATAGTTGGACTCATATAGTATATGGCCTTTTTAGCTTGGCTTCTTTCACTTAGTAATATGCATTTAAGGTTCCTCCATGTCTTTTCATAGCTTGACAGCTCATTTCTTTTTGTTGCCAAATACTCTCTCATTACACGGCTGGACCACAATTTCCTTATCCATTTACCTATTGAAGGACATCCTGGTTGATTCTAACTTTTAGCAACTATCAATAAAGCTGCTATTGTGGGCAGGTTTATATGTGGACATTCATTTTCAACCTTCTGTCTTTTACAAACAAGTTCAGATGTCTGAGGGAAGCCCCAGGAAGCACTGCCTGGTTCCCTCAGGCCAGCAGCATGCCCCCCACTCTGCCCCTCTCCTACTGTAGCGATTCGAAGACTACACTGCACCGTCTGCTCGCCAGCCCCTCCCCGCAATTGGTGTGTGGCTGCAGAACCAGAGTGTTCACTCAGCTCAGTTTCAACGGCACCTACAATAAGTGGCCCAGATATATATGTTGGTACGAACTTGGATCAGGGCTTCAATCCCCTGAGTTCAGCCCAGCATTTTCCTTCTCGTACCTTTGAGCAGTCAGTCCTTGAAGGCAGGCATCACTTCAGAAACAAGATCCAAGCAGTCTCTTCTGGGCCATGTCTTCATGTCACAATCTAAGAGCGATATTGACATTAGTGTGATATTGAAAGGCAGGACTACCAACCTCGGCGGGGTCAGAAATGGGGGCAGTGGAGAGAATAGCGACTAGTCCTCTACTAGAAACGATGTCTACTGTTAGTTGCTCAGAGAGCTAGTTAGCCCATCAGGGTTCTAGAAAGGATAGAGGTATAAGAGAACAGATAAAAAAATGTTTAAACCCCAAAAACAGGAAGCCAGTGTGCAGCTGTTAGGGATGTAACACAAGTTTGGCTCTGAGTTTCCTTATAGCCCAAGCAAAGATGAAAATATGATGAATTTACAACCTATAATGGTCACCAGATTAAAGAAGAAAAAAATGCCCTTAGGAAGCCTCTCCCCCCTTCGCATTTCCTCTATATAGATGTTTTCCCAAGTGGTCTTTATAAAGAGAACACTATGTCATGACATGGGGTCCCGATTCTGACAGCAACAAGCCACGTAGCATCCTTTCTTGTATCACTTCTTTGTGTGAGCAGACGGGATGATTCTGTGTAAAGTCCGTCTTTGGGAGCAGAAGCAGTGTCGGTGCTGACAAAGTGGTGCCGATGCATGTCTATCAGGCAAAGCAGACCCGCTCTGCTGAACCCTCAGCTCCCTGCTGCCTTTGAGCAACATCATGTTGGAAGGTGCCAGAAACCCTGCGACAATGAGGCAGCACTGTGACTGACCAGCAGGGGGAGCTTGGGCAAGCCACTCCGGGGGCCTTACTTTCATCACTGGTCAGGAGGTCACCCTATCCCCGTGCTGTCTGCTTCCTGGGCTCTGGAATAATCAAACACTCATGTTTGAGGTTCGACTCATCAGTACCTGAAATGGAGCTAGAAGTTGCCATATGTTGATTTCCACACGCTGATTCCAAAATATGTGACAATGGTGGTGGTGAGGGAGGCAGCAAGAGAAGGGTCTCAAGAAAGGAGACATTTTTGTAAGGAGCAAAAAGATTAGAAGAAGAAGAGTCACTACTGTGGGCTGCACTCTGTGCCAGCTGTGTGTCTACATCCATCTCCATCTCTATCCCCTTCTCCATCTTCTCCAGCTGCATCTGCCTTTCATCTGCATCTGGATCTATAAATCTACTATCTGTTATCTATCATCCATCTATCTATCATCTATCTATCTATCCATCTATCTATCTGTCTATCTATCTATCTATCTATCTATCTATCTATCTATCATCTATCAATCATCTACTTCGATCTATCAACTACATCTATCTATCTATCTATCTATCTATCTATCTATCTATCTACCTAGCTATCATGTATGTATGTATGTATGTATGTATGTATGTATGTATGTATGTATCTATTATATATTTATGGTATATAATTAAGTACTAATAAAAACGATCTGAGATGGATTCTTTCTTTCATAGATAAAAAGTCCAAGCTCAGAGTGGTGTGGACCACAGAGCCAAGTGGAAGAATCAAATTAACTATCAGTCTGACTTCAGAAAGTTCCCTCCCTAACTTTCTCTGCCCCATCATATTGACTGTGCAATTTAGAACACTTTAATGGATAGCAATGTGTTGTGTGCATTCACCAGACAAGTGGTTTTCTGACTTATTTTTTCAATAGAATACTCAAATTGAGACATCGTGACATTCTTTTTTCTAATTGCCCCCCATGAAATGTTAATAGCGCAGATGTACTGTGCACCCATTTATGTGCCATCTGTGTATTTGTGCTTTAAACATAGAAAAGGTGAGATTTCCTCATTCTTGCAAGAACCAATTTCACTTCTTCGGGGTAATGTCACCTCCCCCTTGAAAATACATGTTCAGTCACAAAGAGATTATGAATGCATGCTCACTTAAGAACACTTACAAAGTTTGTAAGTTTGAAATGATAACTATAGATTATTTAGTTCATCCTAGAGATGAATAAGGACCAAAAAGGGTCCAGGGAGGCGGGCCAAGCTCATGGAGGAAGGAAAGGCAGACCCAGATGTAGAGTTGAAGACTCCCGACTCCCACTCTAGCATCCAGCCAGGTGACCTTCAATGTGCTCTGAATCGTTTCCACATTCCCTCTCTGTCCTTAATAAAGCAATAGTACTGTGTGAGAAATCAGGGTCTATCCAGTGGCAATTGAAAGGTAGCGAGCACCACAGCCTGCCCCCATCTCTTAGCTGTGTCTTTGGAGAAGCAGAATCTATTCATTTCCTACTGCTACTGTGACAAATGACCATATACTTAGTGGCTTAAAACAACTCACATTAGTTCTACTATCGTTTTGGAGGTCAGGAGTGCAAAATGGGTTTTATGGGGTTAATTCTAGATGACAGAAGGACTATGACCTCTCTGGAGTCTCAGGAGGATAATCTGTCCCTCGCCTTTTCCAATCTCTGGAGCTTGCCCACATTCCTTGGCCCATGGCCTCCTCCAGCAACCACACCTCTCCGGCCCCTGCTCCACCATCACATCTCCTCTGACTCCGACATCCTTCCTTTGTCCCTTCTCAGGACTTTGCTGACTATACTGAGACCACTGGGTTGTCCAGAATAATCTTAAGATCCTTAACTTTATCACATTTGCAAAGTCCCTGTTGATATGTAAGGTACCAAATTGACAGGTTCAGGGGATCAGGATGTGGGCATTTTTGAGGGTCATTATCTTGTCCACCACTCAGGTCGGTGCATGCATAATGTGACCGGTCCACCTTGACTTACCTGAGACTGCACTGGTTTTGAAACCTTGAATCCTGCACCCTGGGCATCTTCTCAGTCCCGACAAGACCAGGACAGCTGGTCACTCTAGGTATGTGACGGGATCGGCTTAGAAACCAAGCTTGTTGAGTTGGTTGGTAGCTGATGTTTTCCACTATGGCTTACACCCTTCTTAGCTCCTCAGACTTGGCTCTGTCACTCTCCACCTCACACTTCCCGCTCTAGAAATATCCAGCTATTGGCAGTTCTGCATATCTCTGTGCTTTTGCCTTACCAGCCCTCAACTTCCTGCTTCCTGCCCACCATCTCCCTTCCAATGGCTAACTCCTGCTCACCGAAAGATCGCACAGAATGCATCCCCAGCACTGCCCTTAACTAGCACTTATGGCACTTATGCGACATAACTACAAGTCTGCCTTCTAAATTATGAGTAATATCTCTAATTCAAGGTCTAGGTCATATTTATCTTTATTTCCAGAGTCTATCACATGGGTCCTTGGCACTTATATGTGATTCAGGAAATGCCTGCTGATCTGAACTGAAGAGAGGAATGGATAAATGCCTGGCTGGGTGGATGATAAGAGAGATGGATGGGTAGATGGGTGGATGAGTGAACATATGGATGGATGGCTAAGAATGATCACTATATCTAGAGAGAGTCTCAGATCCTAACAGCATCTAGACAAAGAACAATTTATATTTAATTCGAGTCACTATTGTATGTCAGCCCAGATAGGGAGAAATGAAAAGTAAAGTGAAGTGAAGTGAAGTGAAGCAGGGAAGAGAGAAGAAGAGAAAAAGAAAGAAGATGCACTGGTGGTCTCCAGCCTGGACCACACTCCCACAACCAGCTCTGGATCCTCGAGGTGGGGTTGCCATGGAATCCCCGGGGATGTGCGTAGACCAAGCATAGGCCAGGCCTTCGGTCCTTTTGAACAATCATTCCTCCAGCCCAGAGCCACACTAGGAGGAGAACATCTGGCAGGCATTTAATCTCAGAGTTCTGGGCTGAGATTTGTCAACGCAGATAAAAAGCCACTTCTCCTTCTGACTTTCTCACACGCAGAGCAGGCGTCTTGCACTTTGAGGGCTGGGGGTGGGGTGGCTGTGAAAGTACTAAGTGTCACTTGGCACTTCTGGAGCGCATTCTCCTCCTGAGTTGTAAAGAAATCTATAGTTTAGTTATCGAATAGATTTCCATCTCTCTCTGGTGCCTCTCAGAGAAGGACATGTAGACTCTGGGTTTTCCACATGTCCAGTAGGGACACAACTCTGACTCCTGAACACTCATCAGTAAATCTTCTACCCTTTGGCCACTGTCCTTCTCTTTTTTGGCATAGTCTTGCCACCCATGGAGAATTACCAGCAAAATTTAAGAGAACCAGCGTCCTTGGCACTCTTTGGCATTGCCAACTTTTTCACAACCACCTCCTCTGCATCTTAAATGCCCTGACACTGCCATATTCATCATGGGAGTCTCATGAATATCTTGACCATATCTGAACCTAAAGACATCAAATATGGCCCCTTGGTTGTTTGGTAAAGGGGGATCTGCTGAATGTCAGCTTCGTGGGGCTCAGGCCAGTGTATCTGGGTATGTCTGGCTGTGTGTAGGATTGCTATGAATTACCGAGGACCCTAGCCTTTGCCCAGTCTGATAGAAAGGGTCAAACGATACAGTTCTTACACATCTGTAGTGAAACACTGATGTAAATTATCTGCCTGAATCCTGGCTTTGTTTTTCCTGTGGATCAAACCCTGCCCGATCTCTGCATGATAATGATTGGTTATGGTGGCCATGTGTCCTGTGCATTGCCTCGGACAGCCTTGATTTCAAATGTTCTGTCCCATCGACAGGCCTTGTGTCAGATCATCTATCCCGAGTTGTTATGCAAAAAATATGGTCACCATATGGCACACTCATCTCCACCACTGTGGCCCAGGCAGCTTATCCTCATCCTCCTACGAAGCTCCTTCTTCCTCCCCAGGCAGGGGACGCTGTCCCTCTGGGCTCCCACTGTGGTCTCCGTATCGCCTCCATTCTAGCATTTTCATACCTGTGTCCTGCAGTGGACACGCGCTCCCTAGGGGCAGGGACATTTGTGTTATCTCTATATCAGTGGCAGAAATTCTGAATAAATGAAAATTTCTTTTTCAGGGGTCTATTACATTGCACAATCATCCTGAAATCATCCTAAAAAGTTGGGGACATAGATTTTTAAATTATAATCTCTTTTAAATAGAACTAGAGAATATAGTGCCCAAAGAAGAAACTGTGTTATTTTCTTTTCTCTTTTCTTTTCTCTTCTTTTCTTTGCTTCCCCCTCCTCCCCTTCAGATCTTCTCTAAGATCTGGATCTGCAGCCGTCATTTGCTAGAAGGGAGCGGATGCTGGAAGCGGATTCTCCCGGCTACGTGGAATTCAGTCTACCCTGTGGCCATCGATTTGAGACATCAGAGAGGGGAATCCACATTTTCGGTCTGCCAGCAATGTTGCCAGTACGTTCTGCAGTTATAATTTCCTTTGCAAACATATTTCTAGCTTGCAACTTTTCAATTGTTTCACAAACTAATGAAGGAAAAGGCTTTTGGGGGGTGCAAGGGAGGAGAAATCCATCTTACAGCCCTTGGAAATCAAACTCAGCCCTCATCTTGCATTTTTTTGGCTGCCTTTAGTACTAACTCCAGGCTTTAGGCACCTTCCTCTTCCTGATCTTTAGATGTGCAGATTTTCACGTCTTCTCCAACCCTGATTCCACCACGCCAGGCACGCTAAGCTTGGGTTCAATGTTGTCAGTTACTCCTAATTATTTCCAGGGTGGTACTTGTGTTCTGTAGGGTACCATTCTGGACTGCCCACGGTGTGCTCATCATCTATCAGGCTGCACCTCAGCTCTGCAGAAGACCCATACATCATGCACAGCCGTTTACCCAGAAATTCATTTTTAACTTCATTCATTTCAACCATTGCTGATCTCTGAATGTTCCCGCCCCTTCTAATACCCCCGAGCCTTTGCATAAACTCTTTCTTCTCTTGGGATGTGTTCCTGCCTTTCAACGCTATGGCAATCCCTGTCTGTCTTTTAAAACTGTGCTTGATGATCTCTTACTGTGAAGTCTTCTCTCACCTCGTGAGTATAGATGATGACGACGACGATGATGATGATGGTAATAACAATAATAATGATGATAATGATAAGGCTCATGTGTGTTTAGCAGGTATTATGTGCTGGGCTGGGTGCTAAGTGCCTTGTACACTTTACATAAATTGTATTTTATAGCAGAAAAAAAAGAATCTTCAAACTCAGAAAGATTTAGGGAGCAAAGCTAAGCCCAAGGACAAATAACTAAAATGGAGCAGAACTGGGCTAGGGATCTAGTTACTCTCTGACCTCAAAGCCTGCACCACTCCAAACCTCACAGAGCTCCATACAACCCTTCTTTACTACATGTGCTCTAATTCAGTCATCTTAAATCATAAATAGAATCGTAACTATAAGCCAGGACTAAGAACTGTCTGATGAACATGAGAGTTGGCTCTATAGCTTCTCATTAGAATTTCAGAAAAGAGTAAAGGAGAATGATTTCTGCAGAAGGACTTAAGTACTTGAGTCCAGTGGGCGTAAGTCAGCAGAGAAGGCTGCAGAAAAAGGGCCCAATGAGACACAAACATTCAAGACTTTGTCCAAACAAAGATCTCATATAAGATGTCAGAAAGGGGAGAGCAATCTAGACCAGGAGAAAAGGAGTAGAGGGTGTGTGTATTAAGCACCCCCTTCCCAGCGGTTATTCTGCTTTGCTTCATGCACTATCCGCATGCTTTCTGCCCCTCTGCATTACAGAACCCTGTAAAATGCGATGGAGATTGATGTGACCGTGACCTCTAGTGCCTGCTATGGATCCTGGCCCACAGTAGGCGCCCAGCAACTGTGGAATGGAAGGATATGTGGACAGAGGCCAGCAGAGGCCAGCCCTCTAGAATCCAGCCCTTCGGTGCATCATCGCACTGAACCCTGTCACCAGCTTGGTGAGAGACAGGCTGAGGGTCAGCACGACATGGTGTCCAGAGCATGGGAACTGGACGTCAGCTGGCCTTGGCTTCCATTCTGATTGATTTCCCTGTTATGAGTGTAAGCTGGGCAGGTACTACTCTTGAACCTCAGACATCTGGTCTGTTTAAGAGGATAAAGGATTGGCCAGTTAGAGAAAAATGTATTGACAGTGAAACATAGTAGGCTCTTGAACAGTAGGTGCTGCAATGTTTTTCTCTTTTTAATTGTGAATTAGAATTAGATGTGCTATTGTCACGTGGAGCTCTTCATTGATTATGATGATAATTTTTTTCCTTATGATGGCTCTTTATCGAGTACTTGATGTATGCAGGTAGGATGCTCACGGTCACTGTACCTCTCAGAAGAGCTTCATAGGCAGAAACGAACACTGGCCTCATTTTAAAGATAATGACACCAAGGCTTTGAGAGAAGAAGGCTTAGCTGCTTACCATTCACAGTATATTCCAGTTTCTAACGCGGATTAATATCATGGCTCTTGATCCACTTTTCTCACTAAGACATAACGACAAAGTTCCTGGGTGCGGGTCTGGGATGTAACCTGTCTTTGCATTTGCCTTGTTTGGCGTGGCGTTTGGCACAGAGGAGGGACTCGTGAAAGATAATCACTTGAAATTTTCCCAAGTGTGCCTGGAGAAAATGAACCATTACATATTGGCTCATCTGTGGGTAGCTCTACAACTTAGTAAATTGGATGCTCGACCGAGAAGACGTTTTGCTGTTACTTTTTAAATCTGTTCTGGCAAAATGAAGTAAAGATGTGATGTCATGGTAGAATTAAGTTTGCCTTTTAGTCCACTAATCCAGCCTCCTATTCATCCTTCATCCCAAACTCACACATACGCAATGAGGAAGAACAAAACTGTTTGGTCTCATTACGGCAAAACCGGTGGAAAACATCTCACCAAACTTCTATCGAGGCCAGGTCTGAATAGTTTTAATTTGGTTACGAAACAGTGATTACTTACTGTTGGGATACAAGGTTATCTCTTGCCTGTGGATTTCCACACTGCTGGAACAAATTGATAAACATGACAACAAAACAGCTCATGGCAAGTTAAACACCCAGTCAGCCTCTCACCTGAGTTGTCAGGAGGAGGGCTTAGGAGGGAGAAGGGACCACCCTGTTCCAGTCTCCTGGTTGTCATGTGGCATCAGATTTCTTTTGCTCCTGTGGGCTTCACATGGCTCTTCTGTAAGGGGGACCAGGCTACCTTTTAGCTCAGTGTGGCTCATTTCCTTTCATAGAATTGACCTATATTTTGAGCACTGATGACAGGTGATTTTATTATTTTTAGTTCAAACTACCAATAGGCTATAGAAATCCAGACAATGTGCAGATATCAATTGCTGAAATGCCTAAAAATGGCTCAGGAATTCTGTTTTCTCTTCCTTTTTTTCAAATCATAGGAAAATTTATCTTTATTAAGCAAAATTAAAGTTAACCTAAAACAGATTTGTGTCCCTGAGGAAGGAGGAAAATAAGCCTACAGACAATACAACATTAATTAAAAAAAATTAAAAAAAAACATAAAAATGTTTATTCAATGTGACCTGAAATATGTAAACTAATATTTGCTGGAAGAATAAAGTACATCAAGATGTTAATAGCTTTAAATCTCTGGGTGATGCAGTTATAAATGATTTTCATTTTCTTATCTATTCAGTATCCTCCCATTTTTACTACGATGACAACGAATTCTATTTTATGATTGTAAGAAAAAAGAATACATACACACACATATTTTGTACAAGTACAAACACACACACACACGTAACAGGGTGAATAGACCTGTGCACATTACGAGAATATCCTCAACAACGCTGCTTTCTGAATCGGGCCAAGTTTTCCACAGAAAAATAAACCCAAAGCAAAAGACACAAACAAAGAGAGAAGTAGAAAATCAAGCAACTGGTTAGCTATTCGCTTACCATGCACTTAGTGTCATGTACATTGCCAGGCCCCGAAGACCCCCATCGCCCAGGGAACCCTCCACGCCCTCATGTCCTGAGAGCTAGTCCTGACTAGAGCAGCGCTAGGGTTTCCCCCTGGCCCCAGCGCCCCATCCCACCCACCCTGACACCCCCTTGACCCAAGCAATTGCAGAAGCACCGAGCCCAGTGGACAGTGACTGCTGCCTGGTCCGCAGGGCAGCTGCAGGTGGTGCTCCCGAATGGTGGTGACCCCGAGCTCCCCCGGGACTCGCAAGTCTCAAGGCAGCGTGAACGTGGGTGGCACGGGCTGGATCTAGGGTGGTAGCTCACGCCTTCTAGCAAATGTGGGAGCCGATGGGGAGCCATCGGGCCCCAGCCTTGCCGAGAGCCATCGCCCCTGTTTGTTTTCTCTTCCGGGTGCAGTTGCGTGGTGGGTTTTCGAGGCTAACACAGCAGATCGTAGCATCCAATTCACTTTCTGTCAGTTGGGTGACCGCCCCAGAGGTCGGTGTCCACGCCTGCTTCCTTCTGGTCCATGAGTCACGCCTCAGGGTCTGCAGGCCTGTCGGAGGGAGCCCTGTGCCACTCCGGCACACCCAGCCTTCCCAGTCCCCCAGCCATCCAAACGCTGGGAGGATCGGTCTGAGGATAGACGGGCGACCACCAACCTCGCTCACGATCAGGCTGAGTCCCATGGCGGGCAGGGTTTCGAAACCAGGTCGACTCCCAGGAACCCTGGAGGAGTCTCTGTCAGCTGTCCGTTTGCACAAAGGTGCCCAGAACACGTTGGAGCCTGTGCCCAAGACCCCCCAGCCAGCACCCTCCCCTGCTGCGCTCAAGGTCAAGACGCAGCAGCGCATGACTGATCCGGGCCTTGCACAGCCGAGCGGAGCCGGAAGCCTCGGAGATGCGCTCCTGGTTCCGACTTCACTTTCCCTGCCTGGCTCCTATTAACGCTGCGGGTCTCTGGGCCGCACCGGTGGAGCTCTGGCTGCAGGCGAGGGCTGCCCGGGGCGGCCAGGGGCCGGCCAGGCTGCACACTAACGAGGTCTTTCCCAGTCTCCCTTTATGGCCCGGACACTGGGTTATTCACCAACTTCTCGAAAGCAAACAAACAACAGCAAAACTGGAAGCCCTGGATGGCACAAGGCCGGACGTATGCCCCTTTCTTTGGGGACAGAAGTCTGGCAGGTGGAAAGTCGTGTTTGTTGGTCAACCTCGGCCTCCTTAACTTTGTGCCACTCATGTTGTATTCAGCGGGGTCCTTTAGTTGAAGGCTTGATTGACCTTCGGTGTTGTCACCAGACTTTAAGGTGCCTTAAAATGGATGAGATGCGCACCTGGAGGGGGTGGGCCAGAGAGGTTGCTGTGCCCTCTCGTGGAGCAGGATGTAGGGCAGGGGACACCTGGAGATTCCAGCCAAGGAGAAATTGGCCAGATAAACCCTGGCCAGCTCAGCTGGAAGAAGAGGCACCCCACCATCTCTCCCGAGCTCCCCAGCTCTCTCAGGCGCTCCTCCAAGAGTTAGCGTTCTTGTTATATGCTCTTCTTCTCTGACACCCCTCACCCCCCGGCCAGCATCCCCATGGGACCAAGCCATCAGGAGAAGCGTTTGGGGTAAAGGAAGGCTAAAATCTGAAGACGAGTGGCCAGCACAACGCTGTTGCTTTGTCCAGGCCCCTGAGTGAATTACACTCCGATGCACCAACCACAGACTGTGCAACGTTCAGTGGCTGACTCTTGTAGTCAGTTCGGGTCACTTTGTGAGGGGCCTTTGACACACATTAGGGTCCAAATCATGCCCTTTCGAGTTATTAGATACCAGCCCATTTTCATCACTTAGTTCATTCATTTATTTATCCATCCATTTATTCGAAAAGTTTTTTTTTTTTGCAGCGTCTACTAGATTCCGGGCTCTGTGTGTGTTTGATGTCATATGTACAGAGACGACCAAAACCCAGTCTTAAGTGAGGTACGGTTTTGCAAACCTATGATAGACACAGCCCAGCTCTCATGAAAATGACACTTTCGTGAGACAAACGCTAGTAACGAGGCGGGTAACCCCACGGGGTAACAGGTGCTGTAACCGAGAAGAGACAGGGGCTAGGGATGCAGGGAAGAAAAGTGTGACTCCGCCCTGGGGGACAGGGTGATTTTCAGTGCGTCTGAACTGATTTCAAAGGACAAAGAAGAGTTTTCGAGGTGCAAAAGGGCAAGAGGATATTCCTAGTCAAAGGAATAGCACGCGCAAAAGCCCTACGGAGCAGACAGAATAGCGTACATGCAAAACAGAATTTCTTTGGAGTCTGAAGGATGCTCCCGGAGACTGTGGAAGAAAGTAGGGGCTTGGTCGTAAAAGACCTTCGAAGTCATGCTAAGGAGCTGGCCCTTCATCCCGAAGGAAGGAGGAGCCTTGTACATCTAACAAGGATGTCATTGGCATCGGATGCGCAGTTTATGATTCTCCCACTGGGAGCCACGCGGAGCCCGGGTGGCGGGAACGAGGCCGGAAGCAATGACACCGCGTAGGAGGATCCTGCCAGAGTCCAAGTGCTGGGAGACGGGGCAGCGTGGGTGCGGGTGAGAAGGGAAGGGCGTTCAAGAGGCACGGGAGAGGGACAGTCGACGGGACTTGGAGCTGGGGACTGATTATCCAGTGGGACGTACGGAAAACAGCGTGGACAAAGAAGCCTCCCGTCTCGAATGCCTGAGAGGGTGGTGGCGCCACTCGCTGAGTACCGGGAGGCTGGACATCCAGCTGACGTGCTAACTGAAATATGGTCTTCTCTCACTTGGGGACGCTCCTCTTTCCCTCATCCACACCGCCCTGAGCCGCGGCTGTCACTCACACTGCCAGCGGGGCCCAAGAAGTCATTTGCACACTCCTTGGTAATCTGGATGGCATCCATTGCTGCTTTCCCTTCACTTTGAGAATAAATGAAAAAACCGACTCTTCCGGATGCCAGATTTGTGTTCCTGTGTTAGGAGATTGTTTTTTCTTTTTTGCATCTGTGTGTACGTTAAACAGCAAGAAGAAAGTCGTGAAACTCAAGGAGTTTCCCCAAAAGTAAATCAATTTGCGGTTGAATGTGCTGTGGAATTTGTTTGCAAACCTACAAGAGCGAAACGAGCTTAAAAAAGATGCAGTTGGATGAGACTGCAAAGTTTTGGAAAGTTCTTTGAACACATGTAAACATGATATGTGTAAGCAAATGTTTAACTTGCCTTTTTTACTTCTACAAATTATATTATGAAATCAGACGTCTGTGACTTCTTAAGAATGTCAAATCAGTGTATTCCTTCAAAACAGATAATTGCCTAGTGCTGCTCAGCTTCCAGGCTCTGGGGCTTGAGAAGGCTGGCTTTCCAGC
>CM053509.1:3787890-3807024 GCA_028627145.1 Eidolon dupreanum
AAAAAAAAAACTCTTTCTCAAAAAAAATAAATAAAAAAAATAAATAGGAGAAAAGAAATCAGCATTCTCCCCTTGTTTTGTGCAAAGTTTAGAACAAATATTGTTTGCAATACAAACACAAGGAGATAAATCTCTTCAAAGAGCCAGTTTGGGAAATTAAACATTGATTGGATCGTACCCAGAGAGGCTTGGGGAAAACCAAATTGTCAGCATCTCAAACTCATTACAGGGAAGGGGAGGATTAAAGGTTTTTAGGCTTGACAAACCTAAGCCGAGCCCTTCCCCGGACATTTATTTATTTATTTATTTTGCCCTGATACTATCTACCCAGAGGAGGTGAAATAAAACAAAACAAAACAAAACAAAACCACTCACAAAAACCACACACACACACACACACACACACACACACACACACACACAGAGGGAGAGAGAGAGAGAGAAAGAGAGAGAGAGAGAGAGAGAGAGAATATATACACTGTTTTGTAGACTTTTGATGAGTTTCCAGCCCAAACCTGTCTGGTAGGGAACTCACATGGAGTCGTCGCCTGAAGAAATTGTGTGGGATTAGGGGACCAGTGTGGGAAAGCCCCGTCACAAACAGAACCACATGCTCTGGATTGAGCAGAAAGTTTCAACTCTAATTCATTTGTAGAAGGAAAAACCGAGGAGGCCATTTCAGAAACTTGCAGTCCTAAGCTTTTCTGGAAAATGTATAAGCAACAGGAGAGGAGCAGAGAGGGTGGGCAGAGAGGACAGGAAAGAAGCGGGTGCCCCTGCCAGTTTCTGGGGCTGCACCGAATTATCACCAGCTACATGGGTGTGCCGTAGGAAACATGGGGTCCTCCGTCATTAGACTTCCACTATTTCCATCTGCACCCAGACTTAGAGTCACTCCTTGGCCTGAATGTCTTAAAGAGTGAGTCACACCTATTATGACGTCCTATGAGCCAGAGGCTCTCCTTAGAGAAGACAAGGCTACCTACACAGTCACATCAGTTGGGAAGAGAGAAAAAAGCTCATGTGCGTGTTTGGGGGAGGGTGACAGTTCATTAGTATCACACACGGAATCTCCAAAGAAGCTTCCCCAGGAGGCTCTAAGTCTCTCTAGATGTTAGGTGGCCTTGTCTGGGGCTTCCTCTACTTTCCTGCTCTCTGTCATATTTCATCCCCACCCCTACCCAGGTGTGGTAGTTGTGCCATCTTAGTTAACCACCCTGTCTGATTGCCATGAGGATTCAATATTTTTGATAGTCACTAAACAAAAGCCCGAGTGGGCCTGGCCCAGAACGGGTGTGCAGAGACAGAAGCTATGTTATTGTTGTTGTCAGATACGAAGTCATGTTGGTTCCATAGCGAGCTTAAGTCTCCCCCACCTGGAAAGGTCTTATAGCTCGGTACCTGTCCGTGGCCTGTTAGGAACAGGACCACATGGCAGGAGGTGAGCGGTGAGCGAGAGAAGCTTCATGTGTATCTGCAGCTGCTCCCCAGCGCCGGCATCACCGCCTCAGCTCCGCCTCAGATCATCAGGCTTTAGTTTCTCAAAGGAGCTCCAGTCCCTGGTACCACGAAGGTTGGGGACCGCTGCTGTAGTTAACTTCGACCAGTGAAACCGGAAATTCAAAAATCACCTGACGAGTCCTACATGTGGAACTGCACTGCCGAGTGCCTAAGTCTTTCATAAAACCATACACATTTATACCCGGCAGCTAAAACACACAGTTTGGGAGCTGTGAGACATTTTCATGATAAAGGAAAATGCACTTTTATATATATTTTTCCTCCCCTGTCTCTTCTCCCTTCAGGGGAAAAATGGCAATGAGTAAACGCTATGGAGAAGACAAGAGGGCAGTTACTGCTTTAAAAGGGTTGAAGTGACTATTAATTTTTTTCCCTCTTAGTTCTACAGCCATCTAAAATTGAATTAGGAAGAACGAAATTGATTTTGCTTAACTGAAAACCCATTCGAAATGTTGAGGTTTTAATAAGATTCTGATGCTGGTCTCTGGATCGCTCAGGGGCATTTAACGTTCGTCTCCTTTTATGCTCAGAATGACTTCCTAAGCAATCGTTCAAAGGCCAGACCTCCCAGCCAAGAAAACCATTTGTCATTTCCCCAGTTCTCTCCTCAGCCACGACACGAACTGCCAACATTCTTTCCCTCTTATAAGAACACATTAACCTGGAATCTTTTGGTTGCTAGTGACAGAAATTCAATGCTTACCTCAAGTAATAAGGAATCCAGGGATGGACTGGCTTCAGGCATAGTTAGATCTAGTCACGCAAATGATCATTCTAGGAATCTATCTTTGTCTCTCCTTGGCTCTGATTTCCCGTCTGCTGGTTTCTCTCTTGGTCAGACCTCACATCATCATCACAAAGAAAGAATCATTTTCCACCAAAACTGCCAGGGCAATTCTCATCCGTCTCGCTTAGGTCACATGACTATACTTCACTCTGAATGTCCAGGCTTCTGGCATGGCCTCCTCCCTGGAACTGGGGTTGAGTCAGTTTCATTAAGAGCCACATGGACGAAGCATAAGGAGAGAATGGAGACGGAACATTAGTCTGACGCAAACAAAACAAAACAAAACAAAGATGTTTGACACAGAGGTCCATTTAATAATGCCTCCTCCACAAGCTCTTTGATAAGTTTTTTTGATTGAAAAAAAAAAAAATTTCTTTCTACACAACTCAACAGCCCAGTTTAAGGTTGTTATTAACCACTTTTTCATTGCTGGTGATCGCATTAGATAGTGTGCATTACCACGTCTTGGGTATAAAGCTTCACCTTGCTAGAGCAACACGCAGAGGGATACTAGCAATGGGATCAGTTAGATGAGGGTGTGAATTCTTCCTTAGGTCCACAAGAACAGAAACAAACTCTTCAAGATGCAAAAATCTTAACTTGCAAAATACATGTAATAACATCAATCACAGAGTGATTTTTTTGACAATTATTATACATCAGAAATTATACGACTTTACACACACACACACACACACACACACACACACACACACACCACTCAGTTCATTGCCCAGTGCAAAGACTGAGCTCCTTAAGAATTGGACTCACCCAATTTACCAATTTTATTTCTCAGAGTATCTAAGACAATGTTTTGTACGTAGATAGTTCTGAACGTTTGTCCAATGAATAAAAGCATAACTTAATCAGTGAGGGAAAGATACCCTTCTAAAAGATCTGTCTATCCATGTGCAGAAGAAAAGAAATAATAAAGGTAACTGTTTCAGTGTCCTGTCTGAGCTCTGATGCCCACCTTTGCTGTTTTCAGAAAGTGGAAGAGAGCTGGCAAATGGTCTCAATTTGGCAACATTTAGAGGATGCTCAGGCAGTACATTGGGTGCAGATTCGTCGCTGATTTCAGACTGTGAGGTCATCACGTGTTTCAGCAAATGATGTCTTACCTGACCTGACAGAAGGATTGATGGGAGAAAGCTCTAGACTGGAGCTTAAAAGATCTGCATTCAAGCTTTTACTCCACCTTTAAAACCACGAACTTGGGCAATGATTCTTATCACTGCCTCACACTTCAAATGGACATTTTAATGCTTGCGTCACTGTATATCTCTAAAGATTAAATTCAGTAATGTTTTTAGATGACTGACTTATGGGATACTGACTCTAGTGCTCCATCTCAAGACTCAGTTTCCCCAGGTTTTATGAGAGGGAATTGGTAGCTGAAAACTCTGACAATGTGTTTTAGGGCTAAATGAAACTCATATTGTAAAAAAAAAAATGTAAATACACTCAAAACATTTAAGAATTATTATCATTTTCCTTCTTAAGTTGGTAATAAATGGGGAAGAGATACAAATAAACACTGTCGAGTAAATAGATGATTGACAACTGGAACAAATGTTGTTTGTCCTAAAAAAAGAAAAGGTGACCAATTGGTAAAATCTAAACAAGCCGAACTAATACCTACCCCAATATTGTTTTAAACTTTAAGGTAAACTTTAAAGCATCTGGATATGGTTTCCTCCCTGGACCTGACTGAACCCAAAATAAAGATAATTCTTAAAGAGTTATTTCCCCAATCAACTGGCCTTTCCTTAAAACCCATTTTTTTTCCCATCATCTCTATGATTAACCTTTCATTTCACGCTTCCTCTGAAAGAGTTTTGAGGGATCGGGAGAACATTGGTTCAGAAATTTGAGATAACTGTGATTGTGAGCTGGATGACCTTGGCCAATTAATTTAATCTCCTCGAACTTCAGTTTTCTCATCTGCAGAGTGGGGTTGATCACTTCATGTCTGTGGCTTTCTTTCTCCAAATCCATAATCTCAGTCTAAACATGAGAAAACATCAGACAAATCAAAATTGAGAGACTTGTTACAAAATATTCTTTAAAAATGTACAAGTCATGAAAAACAAGGGAATTTTGAGACACTGTAACAGATGGGAGGAGATTAAGGAGATACAACTACTAAATATAATACAGTATCTTGGATGGGATCCTGGAACAAGAAAAGGGTATTAGTGGCAAAACTGGTAAAATCTGGATAAAGTTTATAATTGAACTAATAGTGATGTATCGATGTTAAAAAAAGTATCCTGTAGTTACATACGTGTGAGATTACCATTAAGGGAAGCTGGGTGAAGGGCATATGGAAATTCTATATACCATCTTTGCAACTCTTCTGTAAGTCCAAAATTATTCAAAAATAAAATTTTAAAAATAAAAATAATGGGACAGATGACCATATCCAACTCATAAAGTTGAAACAAAGATCCAAGGAGGTAACATATACGAAATGTGTAGCACATCGTAAGTACTCAAAAAACTTCTCTTCTTCCCTGCAAAAGTATATTCTACTGTCGCTTTTACCACCTTCAATCAGAGCAGAGATAATTTGCCTTCAATCAGAAAAAAAAAAAAAAGCACAAATAATTGCTGAAGTCTGTAATTTAGACAAATGGGCTGCATTATGGCAGGGCAAGGAGCAGAAGGAATATTATTTCATCTGTCTAAATCTTTTGAAAAAACCAAGGGGGAAAAAAAAAGAAGAAAGCCACTTGACATTACTTTCTGTCTCTGGTGCCAGCTGCCGAGTTTGGCAAGCACGGAGTTGGAAGCCCGATCATGGAGGTAGGCAGCCCTCAGCTCCGTCCTGCCAACCGCACACGCAAAACACATTTTCTCTTCCCTCAAGTAGAACTTTCCCTGAGTGGAACAAGGGAGGATCTCAGAGGTCAGTTTGGAAGCAAACAGTTTAGAATTTTCTAGAGCGAGGGTATCTGGCCTCCTTTGCTTCTACCTACACCAAAAACAAGGATATCACCTATCACAACACAATAAGAGATTAGGCACATTTGCACTGAAAAGTTTAGAGACTTTATAGCAACCTTAATTATCTTCACGGGTCCTTAACTAAGAGACCACTTGAAAGACAGATATCCATCAAACTGAAAAAGCTTCCATAAATAGCAAGTTCTGGGCATCACAGGAGAATTCAGGTTGTTTAGGATTTGGACATGGTCTTGAATCTCTGCCCCTTCTGTTGATTTTTCCACTTGGTTGTAGTTTTACAGTTCGAAAATAGAAGCTTCTATCAGTTTCTATTATTCCTCTGCTTACAATCAGCACAGGTCCCTGGATGCTGATAGTAGTGCTTCCCAAATTGTGGTCCCAGGCCTGTAGGGTGAACATTGCCTGGCAGTGTGTCAGAAACGCAAACTCCTGGGTCCCACTCCAGACTTTCTGAACCAGAAAATCTAGGATATGGGGTCCCACAACTATGTTTTCATCAGCTCTCGAAGTCAAGCTGATGCCCATGAAAGTTTGGGTATCGCTGACTTATGCCGTTAAACTCAAACTTCTCAATCTGACTTTTAAAGCTCATAATGCAGGCCCAGATGACGTGGCATGCTCGCCAACATCTCTTACTTGAGGACTTCTCCCAAATCGTCCAGAGACTTAATCCAAAGGGGTTAGCTCTCACACCTAATGTTAAACAGTGAGGGACTTTAAGCATCATTAGCAATGGCACAGGGCATCACCACTGGGCATGGGTCCTCCACAGTCTGAGGGATGCTTATCTCTTTCTGTAGTAATTAGCTTACCAGTAGTCCAGGATTGTCAGGCCAGAATCGCACTCAAGATTCAGCCACTGCAGCCACCTGATGACCATTAGGCTGGCAGAGGCAGCCCTATAGGGGCTCCTGGGCTCAGGTAAGCATTGCAGAAACCAGCTCTTCCCACAAGCCAAGGCTGCTGGTGGTGAGACCATGTCTTTGGCCGACTATGAGTTTTCACTTGACATCCTTTCCTAATGGCTGACTTTAGAAAGGAGCACCCAACCCATCAAATATATTACAATCACATCGAACCTATAAAAGGGAGGGATAGGGTTTTGATTACTCTCTTAACAAGATACTTCTAAGCCCCAGTACAAAATGACGCTGGTAAACATTGCTGCGTGATGAAGATTATTAATAAGGTAGGGAAAATCAAGGCCGATGATGGCAAACAGAGAGGCTCCAGGTTGTTCCTGGGAAATTTGCCAAGACCCTCCTTCCTCATTTGGCCTCCTGGCCTTGATTCTATTCAGCTTCTTCCTACCCCCTGATCTGAGTTTGGGCTCTTGTTTTCAGAATAACTCCCAACTTCCAGGTTTGTAAACTGGTCTGATTTCCCCCAATTCAATTCTTAAGTGAACTCAAAGGAAATTGGATCACACTTAATCCTTCTGGCCTTTCAGGAGTCATTCTCAGTTCCAATTCAAGCCTCTTCATCTGACAAACCTTTGGACCATTGTCCTTGAAGTTGTCTTTACCAAGACATACAGCTCACTGCTCCCCTCACCAGAAAATGGGAGGATCTGAAACGCCCCTTGCTAGATATCCACAATATGTGTACATTTTTATCAAAGTGGAAGTTAAAACAAGCTATCAGCAACTCCCCCCAAGTCAAAATTTTTTATTTGTTATCTACTATTTATGACTATATGAGATCTTAAAATTACTTTAAAAAGAACAATATTTATTAGCTCTCACAGTGTCTGTGGGTCATACATTTGGGATTAGTTTGGCTGGTCCATTCCGCCTGGGGTATCTCATGAGTTTGTAGTTATCTGAAGGTTCAACTAGGGCTAGAGGTTCTGCTTCCAAGACAGCTCACTCACACGGCTGTCAGGTTGGTGTTGGCTGTTGGTTGGGGGCCTTAGTTGCCCTCTGTGTAGTCTTTTTCATGGGGCTAATTAATAATCATTATTAGGGTCACCAGGTAAAATAAAGAGTACCTTGTTACATTAAGTTTCAGATAAATAATAGACCTTTTTTTAGTACAAGTATGTCATATATATTATCTGGGACATACTTCAATGGAGGAAAAAAAAACATTGTTTATCTAAAACTCAAACTTAGCTACATGTCCTGTATTTTTATTGGATCATTCCAGTCATTGTATCATGAAGATGGCACACTCCAGAATGAACTATGAAAGAGACCAAAGATGGCTGATGGAGAGTCTTTTACAATCAAGCCTTGAAAATCATCTTCCTTTGTTCTGTTCATAGTACAGTTCAGTCTTGAGTCAATGGAAGGGGTCATATAGCACTTGTATATCGGAAGTGGTTCACTGGGGAACATGTTGAAGGCTGCCTACCACAACTTCCCACTGAGATTCATCTGGACCACTGAAACAAGGAGGGTCAGACACATGGATAGGAATCATTTTTATCCAAATGTTTTTCGTAAATAAAGAGTAACAAAAATATTGAGCGAGAGTAGAAAAAGAAAACGATCAATTCAATATGTAGATTTAAGCCTTAAAAATTCACTAATTCATTCACAGTTCATTTCTGCTTAAAGGTCATGTACTTACATATTAAATTTTCATATATGAAAAGTGAGAGAACTCATAGTTAATAAATGAAGAAAAAAGAATAGCACCCAGACACAGAGGAAAAGAATATTTTTTAAAAAAGAAATAATGTCTAAATTATCAACTTACCAATTCCACACTTACTTTTCAACAGAAGAAAAAAGAAGACAGTTGCCTTAAATTAAGAGGAAAATGGGTACAATTGAGGCTTTACTATCTATTTACCTAACAGATCTCAGGGGCTCTGTCAGCTTGTTTGGGTTTGCAGACTATAGGATTAAAATATTTTTCAGTATCTATAATAGGTTATCATTTGTTCAGTCATCTTTCTTATCAAATATCTTACAAAATCACTCTTTACCTATCCAAGAAGGAAGAAGGAAAAAATGCACAGAAATTATCAGAGTTTTGACTTTATAGAATATTCTACCTAAATGTAAGTTTCTGGCAAAATGGCCTAGGAAAGGTCCACTGTCCCTGCTAATGTGGGCAGACGGGAGGGTTTCCAGCAGGGACCGTGGCTGGAGGAAAAAGCTTGTATCCCGTTTTGATTCAGGGGCTCACACAGTGACAAGGAGCCTGGGGTCCTGGAGACCCAGGTCTGAATATCGTCAGGTGAGCTGTTCTGAAGGCTCATCCTCCACTTGGCCTTGGTCGTCCATAAACTCATTTCATAGCCCCCAAGGAAATGGCAGCCTCCGGCTTTCTAGATGAAAATAAATTAGACAATCAATGGATGAGATATTCACGAGCAAGAGGAAAAAATCGCATTTCCTTCTCGAATGCGAATATCACATGACTGTGCAGGACTCGGAACGTCTCCACTCCAGGGTCCAGACTGTTCTGCTCCTACGGACCCGAGGAGTGAAATAAGACGTTCAAAATGGTAATCACATAAATAACTGTTGGGATCTGGGACGGGGACGAAGGGGGCGTCCGTATGCTGGGGCCCAGAAGTTGGATGGGCCCCTGGAAGGGTAACTGGGGATATGTTTGGATGATTACTCTTTGCACGGAGAACTGTATGTCAGAGTTTTCGCTAATGAGTGAAGGTTTCAGCAAAGTGAATAAACCAGAGAATGCAAAAACTAATCTCTTACCTGGTTCATACTATTAAGTTTCAACTTCAAGGTGTCAAAGCTTGAGGTGTGAATGACTTTCAGGATTATGCCTTTGGCCATCAGGAAGGGTGAAAACGTGACAAGGCTGCTGCACGAGTGTAGGGGCTGTGAGTGTGTGTGTGAGTGTGCGTGCGTGTGTGTGTGTGTGTGTTGCGGGCACTTAGTATCTTACGAGGATTGCCAAGTCAACACAGAGGATAAATCCTAAAACCCAAACAATGGTTCTCAATCTTGCCCAGACATTAGAATCTCTGATGAACCTTTAAAAACCCTGATTCTCAGGCCATGTCACATATCAATTAAATCAGAATATCTGAGGGTAGGACCCAGGAAGTATTTTTAGAACTCCCCAGGTGATTCCAATGCACAACAAACAAGAAAACTACTGACCTTCTAGAACATTCCCAACTTTAAAGAAGTGATGGAATTACCTGGATACTTGTTATAAAGGCCATTTCTAATTCAGAAGTCTTGGAGTGAGATTCAGAACTATTTCTTTCAACTGGCACCTTAAACAACTATGATAAAGATGGCCCTGGTCCCTATTTTGAGAAATACTTGCACAAACAATTTTCAGTTGAAAAAGTGAATAATACGGAGATAGAGGCAAAGGAGGGTATTGAGGGTGGCACGTGGTAAGGGAGGAAAGGGTTCAGGTTGAGGACTTCCGGTAAGGTATCTACAGGTACCTACAGAATTCACAATGACTGAGACAAATCTGGTTAATGAACTTCTCTGCCTCTATCTTCCTCTTTGTCTCTTTCTCTGTCTCTCTCTGAGTTATCTATCCGTCAAGCTATTTTTGTATATAAGCATCCTATCTCTTTTCTCAATTCAGAATGAGTGGGTGCCACCTAAGCTCTTAGTTGGGTCCACAGGAAAGGTTGTTACCTACCAGGCTCTCTCTGGCTTCTCCTGAAACTTGACATTTCTTAAACTGTATCCACACGAGGAGGAGGAGTTGGCGTGAAGAAAGTTCTGGCCAGGTGAAGCTTTTAGGGGAATTCCAGAGAGGAGATTAATTCCTCACACTGAAATGCAGCCAGGCCAGACAGGTTGACACCTCATCTTTTGCAAGAAGTAACTTGGGACAGTGAGTGATAAATCTTAAGATTGGGTACTAGTTGCCTCTTATCTCCAACAGTGCTGCCTGGTATCAGTCAGCTTCGTCCTGACTCATGCGACAAGCCCCACGGCTGAACCACCCTGCCCGCTTCCCACAGACCTGGAGACACACTTGAAGGCTTTCTGTCCAACGTCTGACTAAGCCGACCCATCTTCCCATATCAGATCTGAATTGGGCTCAGGGTGAAACTGCTACCGTGAAGAAAATGTCCACGTAGAAAAACCAGTAGTCTATTGACTTCCTTCAAAAGAAAAGCTCTGGAATTTCCACCACCGCCACAGCCAAAAAATTGTTTAATCATCGAACCTAGGACTAAAAGGGATCTTTACTTCTATCCCTTGCAGATAGAGAAGGGACGGCCGAAGTTCAGGCCACTAGTTATTTTGCTTCTAGATCATATGTTGGCTTTCTAAAAGGGTTGAGGCTAGAACTGGGGTCTCCTGGGACCAGGTCCAGTTTTGGTGATGGGACACTAGTGATAAATTTGCACAGGGGGTCATTGGCTCAATTTTCAAGTGGGAACTCTAGAACGTTCTAGCAGCCACTTGTATATATCACTATTAAACACTTGAAATGCAGGTAGACCAAACTGAGATGTGTTGTAAAAGTGAAATACAGATTTAAAAGGCAAGGTGGGGAAAAAAAGAGCGTGAATGATTTCATTAGTACTTTATGTTGCTTTATGTATCAAAATGATAACATTTTAGGCATATCGAGTTAAAGAAAATATATTATTAAAATTGATTCTTCTGTTTTGTATTTTTTAACTTTTTAATGTGACTAATAGAACATTAAAAATTATATGTGGCTTACATTGTATTTCTATCAGACAGCATTGTTTTAGATATGTGAAATTGAGAATGATATGCAAGCTAAGAAATAGTTATCTCTTCTCAAAAAAATAAAATAAAATAAAATGGCACCGCTGCTACATTAGCCAGAGTTATTTTCTAATCTCTCCTGGAATGACATAACAACTCCTCGCCACATCCTCCTTTGAATACTCTAATCTTTTCCTAGTGCTTCAACCAGAGGACTCATCTAAAAATGCAAGCCTAATTATATCATGTTCCTGCTTGAATTTCTGCAGACTCTCCCCCAGCCCAGGGCCAGGCCCAGAAGACGACATTAATGCCTCCCGAATGTAGGACTCTATATCCAGGTATCCAGAAGGTTCATTTCATTCTTCAGGATGTTACTGTATCAAGTAAGCCCTTATAAATCCTCAAGTGTTGCCTAGACTTTAGTTAGCGCCACAAAAATCAAAGACAGAAGACATCACAGCACCAAGTTAAGTCTAAGCTAAGGCAGGAAGCTTGGCTGAGCCCAGGAGAGCTCAGTGTTGTTGACTTGCTTCTCCTTGACTGCTATATATTTTTCAAAAATCTCACAATTTGAACATTTTAACAGCGTTTTCAAATATTCCACCAGCCACCACAAATTCAGCCTGGCAGCAAATGCTGTAAACTCTATCTCCTAGATATATGCCAAATCATCTGATTTGGTCTATCTTTCCTACTGTCCCCTTAGGGCAAAGCAAGCGTCCTCTCTTCTCTGCAAACTCAGTTTGCTCCCCATCTGGTCTACCTGCCTTCTCATCTATTCCATCCGTTGTAGCCAGAGCAATGTTACTGAAATGCAAATAACATGGCATCGATGTCTCACTCACAAGGCTCCAGTGAATTTCCATCACACCTACAATAAAAGTTGAACTCCCTGCCTGAGCTCACAGACTCTCTGGCTCCTACCCACATCGCCCCGATGTTGCCTCTCCCGTCCCCTTGCCCATTATGCTGCATATACTCCGTCCTCCTTTCCGTTCAGTAAATATTTCATCTAATTCCTGCTTCAGGGCCTTTGGACGAGCTGTCTCTTCAGCCTGGCATGCTCCCCCTCCAACCCATGCATCGTCACCCTTTTGTCTCACAGATTTAGCTCAGATTTCGCTTTTCCAGGGAGCTCTTATGTGAACAAATAATCTGAAGTCACTGCTTAGTCACTCTCTGTCACATCCCCTATTATAATTATCTGTCTAATGATGATCACGCTTTTGCTTTAATTTAATAGTTAAGTTTATTGCCTTTCTTCTCTCATTAAATTTTTGAGTTCATTCATATTGTCTGTTCTGCTCCCACTTTATCCTTATTACCTAGAAAAATGCCCATCCCATAGAGCCCAATCAATAAATATTTGTTGAAAACAATAAATATGTTATTTTAATGTATTATAAAATTATAAACTTTGAACATTTTATCTTAATACTGCATACTGAAAGACTGAAGTTTAAAAAATTTTTTTATATTAGGAAACCAAGATTCATTAGATATTGAGAGTATCAAATTCTTTCATGGTGTTTAAAATCTAATGGTCAAGGAATCAATTCACTCTAAAACTCAGGTTTTTTGAAGAAAACTAGAAAATGACGACCCTTTCCCTTTGCATTGCTCTCTAGTACATACGTATAATTTTCTTTCTAAGGAATTCTTAGAGAACATGAATGTACCGTGCCCTAGAGGGTCTTTCATAACGATGAGTATAAGCAGACTTCTAACCTCACCAGAGAAGCTTGCAAAGGCTGCACGAGCTATGAGACATGATTTCATCAAAAGGGTTTAGCAACTCCTGTAAGCTGGGAAAGGGGTGTTTTGTGTTGCTTTGGCTCAACGACGATTACATAATCCATTGGTCACTTTCATGTAGTGAGAATCCTATTTTCAGGTCAGACTCTCTATGCGCACTGCCCTCTTCCTGCCAAACCTCAAGTGGAATGTGGAACGGCTTCCATCGCCACATGGAACAGGTCATATCAGAACTTGCAGAGAACAGAAAGGCAGGCGTGGCTGCAGTGAGCATTCCACAGGAGGCTATGAAATGTCACCCATCTCGACGGTTACACTAGGTGTTATAGCTCCCGTGGTCACTACCAACACTCAATTAATAAAGAATTCCCCACAACGCAGCCTAAAAATCACAATTCATAGAAGCAGCGCTGCTCCTACTCAGCTTCGAAAGTGATTGGTACCGTGTATAAAAGGAGAGGAGAATCACAATGCATCCAAAACACAGGGGAGACCCACTCAATGTTTGATGATTGAATAAAAAAAAAAAAAAAGAATAATGAATAAATTGCAGCAACACAGGGTCTGAATTTGCCCCAGATATAGAGAGTTATTTTGATGACATTTTGCTAAGGGGCTGGGGCTTATTATATATGCCCCAGCTTCTGGTTATTTATACGGTGTTTAAATTAAGCGTATAGCTAAAGGACATTGTTTCTATGGCAGAGAATGTGCCCTGTCATTTTAGATAGGTCATTATGTTTGTCAGGAATATGTTTAGCTGTGGTAGAAATACATACACAAAAGAGGTGAACCCAACTGTCCGTCAAGTCAGATTCAGAGTTCCAGATACCTAAGTGGGAGGGCTAAGCAAAACGAATCGAAGAAAAAAAAGAAAAAAAAAATGAATTTATGCTGTAGCAAGAATTATTTCTCTTTGGGTTTCCCAGAGGCACATTACCCTTGATCCAGGCTTGGTAAAGAAATAAGTGCAGCTTGGAGTGTAACTCAGGGTTTACAAGGACGTGGATCTTCGGCTTCTATGACCACATATGGTGGCCTCTGAGCATCCCACGTGTCCCAGACGAAAGTAGGTGTCCACTGAAGGGAACTGGAATGCATAGAAAGGAGCGGGGTGCCCTCAGCACTTGTCCCAGGACACAGGCGAGTCATTTGGTGCCCCCGGGCTTCTGCCTCTTGTGCACAAGGCAGAGTGTACGCTCCTGAGTGCACAGCAAGGGGGCCCCCGCCGGAAGCGCTCCCAGCTTTTGCATCTCTACCTTCTGTCTCCCGGATACAACCTAAATAGACAAAGGATGCCTTATTTTAGAAATGCTCTCCTGCACCCCAGCATGCGGCCTCCCAGGTGGCTGTGGTGGGACCCGTGGGCTGCAGGCCACCCCAAGCAGATGGGACCAACCGAGCGTCAGGGTGGCTTCCCTGTCCTGCCAGAGCCTGCGCCTGGAGCTGGGTGATCACAGATGTCCCTGCACACAGCGATCGCAGCGCATGCCTCTCCTCTTGGGAGGCGGGGGCCGGCTTCGCGCTGGGGACAGGCCGTGAAGCCGGAACGCCGTGTGCTCCCCGCACCGGGTGCGTGAGTGCCGCTTCGCGCCACGTGGAGGGCAGGTCGGGGTGCCGCCCCACCCTCTGCCATCTTTCTTCTCATGCGGATCAGGTCTTGCCTCCGACCTGGCCGGGAACCGCTGCGAGCATCAGCTGGGGACCTCTTCCTGTTTCCCCTTTGCCTCCCTGCTTGGGGCGAGTCAACCGCATGGCACCGACGCACCTCCCTCCGCTTGGCTCCGTATCTGGGGAGCCCCGGAGGCCAGACCCGGCTCCTCTGATGGTGTGTGAGCTCGTGGAGGCTGCTGCTGCAGCTCGCCCTTGATTTTTCTTATAATTGTTTTTTTTTAAAGCTTATAGCACCTGGTCTTCCTAGGTAATCTCCCATCCAAGTACTAACCAGGCCCGACCCTGCTTAGCTTCCGAGATCAGATGGGATCCCACACATTCAGGGTGGCATGGCCATAGACTCGCCTATGATTTTAATGTAACATGTGATCATCTGATCAGAAGCAGATCTCCTTCAGATTATCTAGGGTCCATTCTTAGGGGGACATAATCACCAGAAGAGCGAGCCATGCTCCGTCAGCGTCTTGACAACTATCAGCTGCTTTCGCCTGGGAGAAATGCAAGGCCCCGCTGGAACCAGCTCTCCACCTTCCCACACCTGCCTCCCAAACCCAGGACTGGGGCGAGGCAATCGAGGCATCCAGAGCACCACGTTGCCTCCAGGTCACGTGAGTGCCAGGCTGTTACTCAACAGTGACTGTCAACTTAAAGTTTGCACCTAGGCCCCTTGCTTTCTTTGGCCTAGTCGCTATCCTGCTGTTTCCATGAAATGGTTATAATATCATAGTTCAGAATTATTGTGAAAATGTAAAGAAATCATGAATATAAAATAATTAGACACTCTGCCTGACACGTCTTTTTGACGTTAGTAAAAACTCTCTGGAGTCTGGATTTGGGGATTTATACTGTCAAGAAAAAGGCCTGGCTGACAAGGTAGAACAAATCAAGTTAATTCATAAAGCAGGTAATTTAAGCAGTGCGTATAAGCAAACCACAGGAAATAATGGTCTGACGTTAACGCCTATCTTTTCTCACTCCCAAGCAAGTTCTCTGCTGTGTCCTGAGCACATGCTTCTCTCCCTGATCTGATCCTGTGTCCTTCAATCCTTCTCGTCCATGTCCCACCCTGGCCTGCAGCCAGTGTGGTGCTCCACGGGGGTGCCTTCTGCTTCGAATCAGGTCCCTGAGATGACCATGATGCTCCTCAGCTACCTTTGAGAGCGTTTCTCAGTTAAGACGACATACTGACGGTGTGCACCGCAGCCTGGATTCTTGCTTCTGACCCCTCTCATGCAAGAGTCTTTGCGTAGCGCTGAATCCTGGGGACTTCCGCCTTTCCAGTCAGCACCCCGCAATGGGCCTCCCCCTCCCCCGGGCAGCGGTACATCAGGGAGGTGAGCTGTGTCACATACCCTTTCTTACAAAGACTCAAGAGAACAGTCTCAGTCAAGTGTAACAGGAAAATTTCCTCTTGTGCCAAGATTCACGGACTCTCTCATAGTCCTGCATTTCCTTAGCTGTGAAATCCTGGAATTTTGCCACTGAACGGTCTCATATTCATCATATGTAAGTTATAGTTATAGATACACATGACTTACACCCCGAGTTTTATACAATTGTCAGTTACCGGGATATCTTTTCCATTCGTGTTTCTGCTTCTACCTTTCTGCAGGTTCTCTCAATCTTCTCTCCACCTACACATTCTGTCACATTTCCACTGGAGTAAAAGTTTGACGAGAGCCTTTTGACACGGGCCCGGCGTGTTTAAAACTGGGCTGGGTGCACACACAGAGGGTCCTCTCTAAGCCAGGACCACCCTGGAAGGCGGGTGCTCATGCCCATTTTACAAAACAAGAATGACTGAGGTGCAAAGACAGCAATGATCTTTCTAAAGCGGGTTCAGAACTGGAATTTAAACCCAAGCCTTATTTGACATTCAAATGTGGCATCCGCCTGTCCCTGTGGCTCAACAAATATCTGCGCATTCACACATTTCTCACTTCAACTGTTGTCATTTTGGTGTCCTGGAAGGGTGTGCTTCTTTTTCTCTGAAACTTTCTTAAGCATCGCAGCCTGCATTGAGGGCCCTCACTCCTACACTATGACATTTGACACGAAGATTATTTAGGCATCCTCTGAGTGTCTGTATAAACTGTTCCTTCTGCTGGCAGCCATCAGAGGAAGCCATGTCCGTTGGATTCTGTGCATTAGCCCGAATAACGTAAACCCTGTGCATACATTTCAAAGGACATGTGTCCAAAAAACAAAGAGTCGTGGAAAGCACTGGAGCCAAGAAACATTAGGCCCATTTTCAGATGTTTTAATGATTTATCTGTGTGGTTTGAGGGCTCATTTGCTCAGAATAAAAATCATGAGGAAACACTTCTCTGAAGTTTTAAAATGTGTTGGTTATTTGGTTTTGCACTGGGGTAACTTCTTTGCCGCGTATAGCATTCCAAAATGTACATGCAAATCTGCATCCATTTTGGAAATTTAAAAATCCACCAGGCCAGCGTAAATGTGAGCACTTGGAATTCATTTCAGGCATTCGCAATTAAAATAAACCTGCAAAGTGGACTCTTTTGCAAAATAACCTGTTTGTATTTGATTCAGCACATGACATCTCCCATCACACGAGTAAGGTCTCTTGGTTTCCATGAAGACCGAAGGTCAAGATCTACAGGTCCTAAGCCAAGGAACGGCCTGGGGAGTGGGATAGATCTAGAAGGAAGGTCGCTAACGTGGGTGAGCAAAGGCTGAAAGCTCCAGGGTGAATGCATATGCAGGCCGTAGGGCAAGGAGAGGCCGCCTGTGAGGATGCAACATCAGCCAGAATTGTGTGGACCCGTGCGAACAGGTCTGGATGTCATTTATGGATTAGAGAAGACATGCGCTTCATGGAAGCCCATCGAACCTTCCACAGTACAGTGCTACCCTGTGGCTCTGATCGCTTGAAGGGCCTGTTAGGGACTGAATTGGGTCCCTCCCCAAATGCTTGTGTTGAAGTCCTAACCTCAGGATGTGGCTGTATTTGGAGACAGGGTCTTTAAAGCAATAACTAAGTTAAAATGAGGTCGTTAGGGTGGGCCTTAATAAAATAGCATTGGCGTCCTCACAGAAGAGATTAGGACACAGACACACATGGATGGAAGATGATGTGAAGACAGGGAGAGGGAGGCCATCTATAGGTCAAGGAGAAAGGCCTCAGAGAACACCAACCCTGCTAACACCTTGATCTTGAACCCTTAGCCACCAGATCGTTAGAAAATAAATTCCAATGGTTTAAGACACCTGGTCTTGGGATCTGTGGAACTTAGTTACAGCAGCCTTAGCCAATTAATACAACACCCATGTTGGAAAACACCTCCCGGATTCATCTCGGTAGTAAACTCCAAATTCTGACACGTTAATATGTCAAATTTTTATAGACTAGTCCCAATTTTAAATAACTGCTTGTTACAGAGCTGTTTTGTTCTGAATGTTGGGTTCTCCTTCAACACTATAAAGCTGGTTTCGTCACTGGATTCTGTTGTATTTAATTCTTATACTTCTATACGTTATTAAATAAATAAATTCGTGAATGGGAAAGACGTGATCTCTTCCTGGATTAGAAATCCCCTTTTGTGGTTCTTAAAACGTGCGTGTGTATCCATAATCAATTTCATAATGTACGATGTTTGCAACGTGGCAACTGCTGATTTCAAGCAAGGCTAGAGGGAGCAAAAACCTCGCTGATTAATAAAACTGACCAGATTAACCCATGCAAACGGCTCCAGGAAGCTGGTGGTTTGTGTAGCAGGGGGATTATGTGCATTAGCAGAGTTTGGGAGGAAAAGTGTTATTTCTAGAGTGGTCAAAATATGCGATGGAGTTTACCATTCCAGGACTTTTGTTACACTGAGGAACACTCTTGGCCGTTTTATGGGATCAGGTCCTTAGATCCCTGGTCCCCAGTAACCTCAGAAATGCTTATTTAAGATGCTATTTTGGGTTCCTTCCTTCCTCCCCTTTTTAAACTGAAAATAGTTCCTTTTCTACAACTGCCACCAAAGTGGAACTATTTGAAGGAAACAATGGAATGACAGATTGCTTGTCCCAAATAATTGGATCGACCATGCAGCAAACCGCGGGTTATGACAAAACTCTTCCTCCACAAGAATCACACTCCAGTAACTCATCGGACAGAGACACTGAGCTGTGTCTTCCAGGGAGGGGGCGGGGGGGCGGGCTGCTTGAAAATCAGGATGAAATCACTCACACTTTTCTCTCTCTATAAAAAAAAATCTAAACACAACAAGGATGCAAACTGGCTGGAATGAAGGCACGTGACCTTGGAGGTAGGCAGGGGTGCGTCACACTGGACATGAAGAGGTGTCTGATCAGGAGGTGAGATGGAGCCGAGACGGATGCTCATCTGGCCGTGCTCCAGCCCGACCCTGACCGGGGACGACGTGATTGACAGCGGAGGCGGGGCGATCACGTCCGTCCCGCAGCCACGTGGCAGGCCCGGCTTGGCATCTCTCGGGGAGGTGCGCACATGCCAGGGTTCGGGCGGCGTCCAGGGTCAGGCAGTGATGAGGCCGGCCGTGCTCTCTTTTCCTTTGCTTCGGGATGCTCGGGATGGAGGCTGGGCCGGGGAAGGCGGCCGTGAGCTGCGGCAATGGCTGCTTCCCACCCCACAGGGCGCGACTAACGAGAGGCAGGACTCGGCCCCATCCTCCCTTGATTCGGGTGGAAGGGAATCTGAGACAATCGCACCCCCAAACCAGCCCAGCGTTCCTCTGATATTGGCGGGGGGTGAGCTTTAACGACCCAAGAGGTCCTTTTCATGTCCAACGTCTG
>CM053509.1:3807524-3823205 GCA_028627145.1 Eidolon dupreanum
GATGGATGGATGGATGGATGGATGAATGGATGGTTGGGAGAATGGAAGAATGAATGGATGAGTGAGTGGATGGATGAAAGGTTAGATAAATTGATAATGTCATCCTTTAGATCTATAATAATAGATGAAAAGTGCAAGAAAGAATTAAAAATCCTTTAAGAATGTCTTGTGGTGTTTTATTCAGGGAATCATGTTTGCTTTTAATTCTTAAAGCCCAAGAGGAAGATAACGTGCATTTGTAGTTGAGTCGACTGAAGTCTTTGAAATATGTGTCTCTCAACCTGTCTTTATTAGTATCTTCTAGACCAGGGGTCCCCAAACCCCGGGCCATGGACCAGTACAAGTCTGTGACCTGTTAGGAACCGGGCCACATGGCAGGAGGTGAGCGGTGGGCGAGGGAGCAAAGCTCCATCTGTATTTGCAGCAGCTCCCCAACGCGAGCATCACCGCCTCAGCTCCAGCTCAGAGCATCAGGCATTAGATTCTCATAGGAGCACTGGTCCCTAGTGCCAAAAGGTTAGGGACTGCTGCTCTAAACCTATGCTCACCAATATAACAGCCACTACCTACATTTAGCTATTGTGAATTTGAAACGTAGCTACTGGGATTGAAGACACGAACTTTTAATTTTATTTGATTGTAATTAATTTTAATTTTAATTTAAAAATCCATCTTTGATTTAGTTCATGGAAAACTTTAAGTAAGTTTGAAACAACTTAGATATGTGGATCAACTTTTTCAACTGTAGATTATATAAAACCTAAATACAGATATTTCTGATGAAAATGCAGCACCCGAATTGCAATGTGTCAAAAGTATGAATTGTATGCTAGATTTCAAATACTATCAGTACATATATATATATATAAATATATAAAAATATTAATATTATAGTATATATGTATAGTATATATATATATATATATATACTATAATACATTTACATCTTGAAAGGCTCACACTTTGGGTATATTGAGTAAAATATATCACTAAAATTAATTCCACAGGTTTTATTTTATTTATTTTAATATGTCTACTAGAAATTTTTGACTTGCCTGTGTGGCTCACACCCTATTTGTACTACACAGGGCTGCACTAGATCAGCGTAGAGCAGGTACTGAATCTCATCTGTTCCCAGCTGGAGAGTAATAATCAGCCTCAGTCTGAACTCTCCCCCACCCCACCCCACCCCCGGAGATCCTGCCTTTTGAGGACACCGGAGCAGACAGAAAAGAGCAGCACAATTAGATATCTGTAACCAAAATCATTTAAAAACGTATTTTGTTAATTAATTATTTAGTGATTTTCACCTCGAAAAAATACCTACTGTGCTATGCTATGTAATGCTGAGGCTGGGACTTCAGAGTTCCCACTTTCCAAACTCTCCAGTCCTTTGGCTTCTTGTAAGCTTTGGCCAATAAGAGGCGCTAGAAGGAGGTTGGAAGTAGGAAGGGAGAAGATGAGACTTCTTTCTGTCTACCTGTCCCTGTCAACCTCACCCCAACAGCCTCGGGATACTTTTACGCTCCCAGAACCCATCTCCAGTGCTTGCTCAAGGATGCCACAGCCGAGTGCCAGCCACTCCACAGAAATCTGAGCTCTGGCTCCTTCTTTCTTTTCTTTTCTTTTTTACTTCCAGTCCTGGGGGTGGTGGCTACTTTTATAGTTATTATTTCAGAGTTATCTCAGTGCTTGCTTTTTGCTCTTGTATTTTAAAATAATTCTGCAATTACTTAAATCCCCTTTTGACGTTCATAACACGGTTTCTGTTTTCCTGTTGAGAACCCGAATGGTACACATATATGTATAAATGTAAAGCACACTTAAAATAACTTAAACATCAAAAGATAAGTTGTGGTAAAAAAAAATCTAAAAATAATTAGAATGATATAATGAATGTACTATATAACCAAAAGTTGTGTGTTGCAGCTAAAGCAATATTTAAAGGAAAATTAATAGCCTTAAATGCTTTTATTAGAAAAAAAGAAAGACAAAAATCAGCGACTTAAATATACAGGTAAAGAAATTTTTTACAAAAGCAAATCTTAAAAAACAAAAACAGAAACAAACACACACACACAAAAAATAGGGGCAGAAATAAAGTAATAATTTTTAAAAAAAAAATCAAAATATAAAATTATAACAACTCTACAAATAATAGAATTATATCTGATGACATAGATTAAGAGAAGAAACTATGAACAACTTAAGTAATAAGTTTTTTAAAAATTATACAAATGAGAAAACTCCTAGAAATGTCAAATTTATAAAACATACTTTATGAGCAACTAGAAAACCCAAATAGAATAAAGACTTCCTTTAAAAAAAAATTACAGAGCACATAAATCTCAAATCAAAGCGAAAAGGCATAAATAAATTTTATTAAATGTACTAATGACACCATAAAAATTCAAAATACAAAGTAGTGAATAGAACCAAGTAGACATCAGTAATCAAACTATATAAAGAATATCTATGAAACAATGAAAAATATAAGCAACCATGGAAAAAACTTTGGAAAGTGATATCAATAAGCAATTCAGCAAAGAAGAAGTCTGAAATGTCAAAGATATCAAAAGACAAGGAACATCACTATAAATCAAGGAGGAAAATACCATGAGAATGACAATTTTAAAAAATAAGTTGGTAACACTAAAAATAGATAAAGATATGTACAAAGGGAACCTCTTAGATATAGCTCGGGGGAGTATAAAATTGGTACAAACTTTGGAAAATAAGTGTCAATATCTAGTTAATGACATTTATGTTCTGTGATCTAGCAATTCCATTTTTAGCTACAAACCTTAAAGAAACTCTATATACAGGGGAGCTATGCACGATAGTTTTTATTGTGGCATTCTTTGTAACAGCAGTAAATAAAAATAACTTAAATATCTATCAACAGACAAATACATTAAATTGTGTTATATCATATTCGCAAATACCATACAGCAGTTACAATGAATGGAGTAGAAATGCATGTAACAACATGATAAATATCTCAAAATTGTTGTGTTTAAGCAAAACGGGATGAGGGAGGCAATTTGCTGGATAATATACGTCATATGATACAAACAATGTTAAGTAAAATAATATGTGTCATGATTATGGAGAAAAGAAAAATGTAAAATTTATATGGGAAGCATAAGTAATACATGTAATATGATAATCGGTCGACTTTTAAAAGAAAAGGCAAATATGTTTGGGAAAGAGTGAACAAGAGGTCTTAACTTTATTTGTAATGATAAATTTATTTACAGAGAGGGAGAGAGAGGCTACGATTCAATAGATTTATGGATAATTGGGGGCACTGATGTTCATATTATTTGCCACTCTTCGCTGTGTGCTGAGTACATTATATCATTAAAAAGGTTTAGACATAAGATTTTGATCTTGCTTCTCCCTTGGCATCTTACTTTCCCCATAAAAAGTCTATGAAAAGCTCTTTGCGTGATTCTAATTTCTGCTTCATCTGCCTCAAGTGATAACTCTTGAGCTCCCATCTTGGGCATCCCATAACTTTGAATGTTGACGTGAGCCCACCTGGGAGAAGTGGAATCAGCTTTTGAGAGTGGGTCCTTCAAGGGGTGAAGCTATAACTATTTGTCATTACCAAAGCTGGTCAAATGGAAGAGCTTTCTAAATTCATAGGCAATTTAAAAAGGTCTGAAAACGGATACATGAGCAAGTGCACACACTCATAGCCTAACCTACTGGAGGATGGACACGGCATCCTTCAAACCTAACCAGTCCGTCAGTGGTGGCTACAGGCTGCTGAGGAAGAGGCTGCGACTGTGGGTCTCTTATCTAGGGGATTATAAAGGACCCCACGCAGGTATCCTGGGCTAGTAGCTTAACAGAAGAGAGGAAAATGAGAAAGATTAGCATGCCTGTGACATTTTCCGTGCTTCTGCGCCTGTGAGCTGCTTTTAGCAATCATTCCCTTGACGGACGAGGGGTGATAAAAATAAATAAAACTGTAAAGTCGGGATAAGGAAGTGACGCAAAGGTAGAAAAATATCAGTCATGAAATTATTAGGTTGATTACCATTATGACTGGCAGACATTGATCTCTCTTTTCACTGGCGACGGAGGCCTGCCCTCCACTTTGCCAAGTCCACAGACGAGAGGCGAGGAGATGAGGGCGTGGCTAAGAGACCTCAGCTGGTCCATTTTCAGTCGCCCTAATAAGAGAAGGAGCCGAGTCTCATGACAGTTGGCATAAGGAGGAAGATTACAACTGTAGAAAGATGGGGAGGTGTAAGGATGAGAAAGGGTCCCCTGGCCTCCTGTTCTTGTCTCTCCAACCTCAGGCAAGTCACTTAATCTTTCCTGAGAGGCCATGTCCGGGCCTCCGTATGCCTCTCCTCACATGTCCCTTCCTCTTCTCTACGAGGGCTCATCATTGGATTTAGGGCTGACCTCAGCCCAGAAGAAATGCCAAGACCTTCCAAATCGGGTCACAGGTGCTTTTGGGTGGACATATCTTTTGGAGGTCACCATGCAACCCACTCTAGGGCGGAGAAAAGGTTTAAAACACAAGCAGGAACAGATGGCTTTTGCCCAACTCTGTGTCTCTAGTCTCAGTTTCCTCATGGGCCCAGGAGGGCCAGCCACAGTGTCAGCCATGGGGAGGAGGGAGATGAGTCATGGAGAGCTCTGGCCTCTGTCCATGGCTCCTGTGTTTCGAGGTATGGACGGGGCTTTGCCGGGAACCCATAGAACCCGACGACAGCAGAAGGGCAGGAGCCCCGAGTGTAGTGCCGAGGGGCGGGGGACTCTTAAGGACAGGGAGCCCCAGCGACGCCTGCCTAGAAGAGAGTCTGACAGACAGTCAGTGCCCAAGTTAGGAGACAGCGAATGTGGCTAAGCAGCAGGTGTGTCACAGGCAGAGACCTAAGCAGTGTTTCTGGGCAGGACTGTGGCCTCGGGCAGCCCCGTTTGGCCTAACCCCAGCCTCAGGTGGGTACCCCTGAGCCAGGTGGCTCTAATCAGGCTGGCAGATGAACACAGTGGGGCAGAGACTGGAGGACGGAGAAAGCAAGACAGAAGGGGAGCGGGTGAGGGCCTTGACGGGGTGAAATGACCAGACAAGTCAGAAGGCTCAGGGCAGCGGGGTGACTCCTCACCGGAGGAGCAGGTGGGGAGGGGGAGCAGGCCATCCTGGAGTCTGATGGCAGCCTGGGGAGAGGCGGGTTGAGGTCACAGGGATGGGGGCCATCTGAATGCAAAAGAAGGATCCAGAACAAGCAAATGGGACATGGGGAAGAAGCCACTCGCCACCTTTGGCCACCGAAAACCTCATCTCTTCTCTTGGGTGATGAAAACCAAAGCTAAAACCAAACCACACACAAAAAAGATAGAGCCAAGGTGAGTGTTCACATTTGCAATTTAATGAGCACTTTTAAAAATGTAATCCTGATGATACTTAAATGAATAAATGCTTTCTTGCCAAAAAAAAAAAAAAAAAAATGAGCTGTCCTCTGCCCCAGAGCTGCCCAGGGTCCCAAAGTGGTCGACTGAAGTCAGGGCTGCTTCACCGACTCCGGCGTGACGTGGGGGAGTGGCGATGGATGCGGAGGCTCTCCTGGCGGAAGCCCTGGAGCGATGGCATCAGAGCCACCCGCGAAGGAAAGTCAGTGGCTGGGAGCTGGGAGACCACGTCACCCAGGAGGTGCATTTCTGGGGCAGGGGTAAGTGATCGGAGGGGCGCTCCCTGACAAGCATGTGTCCCCTGGGCAGGTGATCCCCAGAGGGTCTCTTTCTCCTCTCCTTCATAGACCCCTTCTCTCTAGGTTCTTTGTACCTTTCAAAAAGATATCTTCAACCGGAAAATATCATTTTTAAAATCGAGGTGAAACTCACATCATACAAAATGAACCATTTCGAAGTAGGCTACCCGTGGCGTGATGGGTGTGCAGCCTGCGATGCCTCCCGCCTTTCTTGCTGTCATCCCGCCCAAGGACTCTGAGCCGCTGCTTGTGCCTTACATAACCCCCCGCTTATCCGCTTTGTAAGTGTCACCTCCCCCAAGGGGCCTTTCTTGACACCATGCTTGGCCCCCGGAGGAGGCGAGAACTGCTAAGGATTTCGTCAGATCGCTCAGCTGGGGGTGTCTGCTCTTCCTGTAGCAGACAGAACGTGATGGACAAGCTGAGGGTCCTGGATCAGGACCCTGAGAAGGGAGAGGAGAGAGAGCACATTTTGGGGTGTGGCCGAGGGACAGAGAGGTGAGAGGTGGAGGCAGCAACACCCACATCCTTTGCCTGTGCAAGGTTTTGAGGGGCCTTCCCGCTCCTGATCATAAATATGCTCCTGACAACTGACCCTGAAAGGTCCACAAAAAAATGGAGCTGAGTTCTTCAGCCAGGTGACTCTATGAACCTGAGGTCACTCAGGAATGAGAAGGGACACAGGGAAACTGGCTTGTGTAGGAAACACAAAAATGCCTTAGAGTAGTAGGCATCCAGACTAGCAAGGTGCTCAGGGAGAGACTTCCAGCCTGAGTCCCAAGGACCGAGGGTGGTTTTGAGAAGCTGGACAAAACCGCTGAAATGATACATCAGCTGTGTGATCCCAGCATATCTATGAATCATCCTTTAGGTTTATCTTCTCAGACTCTCAGCTAGGACTTTAAACCCCCATCATGAAAGAATTCCTTCGCTTAGTTATCTTTTACCATCGCCTTAGCAAGGGTAAGGAGAAGGAAGGAAGGAAGGAAGGAAGGAAGGAAGGAAGGAAGGAAGGAAGGAAGGAAGGAAGGAAGGAAGGAAGGAAAGAAGGAGGGAGGGAGGGAAGGAGGGAAGGAGGGAAGGAGGGAAGGAGGGAGGGAGAGAGGGAGGGAGGGAGGGAAAGAGGGAAAGAGGGAGGGAGGGAGGGAGGTAGAGAGGGAAAAAGAGAGAAAAAAATGTGTGGTCATGTCTGAGCATTTGCACTAGGAAAACGTGAAAGCTAAAACAAGGCGGCCATTGGAAGTGAGCCTATGGCGGACCTTGAATTTCCAGATTATAAACTCCGGCTTTGCTCTGAGCCCTCCCAGCTTGCACACCTGAGCCGGTCTGCTAAGCGGAAATGCAGAACACAGGCTCTCACGAAACTCACACCGCTGCAGAGAGGCACCCAGGAATGTGAGTGCACGATGGTGTAAGACGAGGTCCCTCCCGTAGCAACTGGGAAAGACGTGATTCTGTGCTGCAGCTGGGCCGATATTTCTGACCTCATCACACCCACCTGGAACTCCCCAGGGGCTTGTCCCTGCTCTTCAGGACAGAATGACATCTTCGAGGGCCCACAGCAGCCTGAGTGCTCTCCAGGCCGTTCCTTCTTGGACCGATTCCCGCCTCTGTCCCCTTCCCTCTGTGCCACCTCAGCCTCCACCTGGGGACCTGGGGACGGAGGTGCCTGTTCCTCTCCTCTCAGTGTCTCGCCTCCGTGTCTCTGCAGCAGCCACCTTCACGGTACCGCAGAGCTCACTCGCCGAGAACTCCAAGCTTGTTCTTTCAAGACACCTCCGAGTAAAGAGGGAACTGCTCATACTGACCCCAAAAGGATTTTGGGTTTAGGGATAAAGGATATGACAGGCTTGGGGCCGTCCCCAAATGCAAAATACACTAGGGGAAGCTGCTGACCTATTTTTCAGCTGGCCCCTCTAGGACTCCCTGCCCTTTGATGTCACTTCCCATCCGACAGACCAGCAGCACCTCTGTGAAGAGGCGGCTTCAACCTGCGCAGGACGGAGCCAGAGAAGGGGCCAGGACAGGGCACCGCCCTTTTACTTATGAAATAATATTGAGCCCGACTCTTAGGTGACAAAGACGAGGTGGCAGAAGGAGGGGGCACGTGTGTATCGACAACTAAGAGGGTTGCTACCTTTACCTTTTCATTCTTTATTTGCACAAAAGTGGTAAAATGTTTTTACAGGCTAAGCCAACGGTGCTACGGAAACTGAATTAGAGCGTCCTTAATTAATATGTCAGAATATAAGAAATGATGAAAATATGTATAATTAAATTCTTGCACTAAAACGGGATTCGAAAATGCGACGAAAATAGCAGCACGGCTTTTTTACCCCCCTTCCCTCCCCGACCTCCTCCCTCCCCCCTCTCCTCCAGAAAAATAATAATAATAAAAGTGTCTAGGCTGTGGCAGCTGCCGCCTGCGTCGACCTCAAAGATTGGGTTGCTGGAGCTGACAGCCTGGTCACCCCCAAAATTAGACACAAATTGTCGAGATTAAAAATTCTCCCCCAATCAGGTGGCGACGGCCTGATTTTCCTAGCGAGATGCGGCAGGCTGGGCACGGTGACAGCTGGGAGCGTCGGTCCCCACACGGGCTCACACGGCGACGAGGCTGTTTGAGACAGGTGCTCTCAGAAGCCAGCGTGGGGAATAAATACACAATTAGACTACGTGGGGGCCATGTCGGGTTTTTATGGTTATTATTTATTTATTTCGGCTCCCATGACCCTGCAGGTTGACGAGGCAATTAACCTGGATTTAATGAAAATGCGCTGAGCCCCGTGCCCCCAGCCCCACGTGGGGCTGAGTCCCTCGGGGTCCTGTTCCCCGGGGTCCAGAAAATCCTGGGGACAGAGCTGCCTGTTCGCCCTCAAAAGGTAAAAGCTTGGGGCTTCCTCAGACCGATGGGGACGCAGACACAGGGGCACAGGCGTCTTCTCCTGTGGGGGAAGAAAGGAAAAATCCCTTTTGGTCCCTGGAGAGTTGAGTGTAATGAGGCTGCTTTGGTTTTTATTTTTAGTTGTCATTGTTTTTTGTTTTTTGTTTTTTGTATTTTTATTTATCTGAGGGCGAAGTTGGGTCTTTTGGGTGATCTCTTTCTGGGTTAGTTCTTCTGCCTGTTTCATCCCACAAATGGTGATGTCCCCGCTCTGCCCTCCAGAGACACAAAGGGGGAGGCCTTTCTCAAATGGGTGCCACCCTTATTGGGCATGGGATGTCCATTTGAGGCGTGGCAAGATAGGTTATTCATGAGCGCTGGCAAAGCCAGGCGACTCCTGGGGAGTGTCACCGAGACACGCCCGAGCCCCAGGCCTGATGCAGGCTCAGAGATGGGCCCAGAGCAAACCCTTCCTCACCCCTCCCCTACTGTCTGTGTGGACACAGGCAGGTCCCTAACTCAAGTCTCTCATCTGTAAAGTGGAACCGACCTTACCTGCCTTTGAGGGTTGTGGTGGCCCAGGCGGCTCTACCTGGGAGGGGTCGGCCCCCAGCCCCCAGCCCCCGGGCCCCAGGAGACGCAAACACCTGGCAAGTGATGGAGGTAGAGGGGCCTGGGCCTGGCCATTGCCAGACGGGGCGCACTGGCCCCCAAGGCTCGACGTTCCTTCCGGAGCACGTCCCCTGTCCCCATCACAGCACAGGGTCTCTTCCCGCTCACCTGTGTCCTTCCCCGGCCTGTGCCAGCTTTGGTCCTTGAGACGTGCCCGGCTCCCAGCCTCCGCGTCAGCATCCGCTCCCTCGGAACTCATCCTGGGCAGGAGCCTCGCTGTGTCCGCCGCTACCCGAGGGCGGCTTGTCCGGGGGACCCTCCTCCTGGAGTGAGTCAGCGCTGAGAACCGTGGCACCTAACCAACTGTCTTACACTGTCCCCTCCCTGGAGAAATATACCATGTCCCCAGGACACCACAGAAAACTGGCGCCTATGAAACGAAAAAGATAAAATGAACTAAAGTAAAATGAAAGAAAAAGAGGAAGAGAGTGGAGTGAGAGCGTTTGGTCGGCCCGCTCTGATTTAGGCACTGAGGGAATCCGGGTCCCGTGGTCACCCAGGGCGCTTGGAGGGCGAAGACGTCCGCTCAGCACGACCCGGACCAGTGCCCTGCTTGTCACCTCGCCGAGCCACATTCTGGTGGTCGGTACGAATTCCTGAGTCCTTCCAAAGCAGGAAGAAAGGCCATGGATGAGATCCCCACTCGGGGCGCTGGAAGCGAGGCCCCCCAATGCTGACTGCACACAGTGCCTGGCTCAGGCCCAACGCCAGCTCCCAGAACAGTCGCACGGCCTTGTCCTGGAGCTGGAGGGGGCCGCCGGTTTTTCTCTGGCTGCTGTGCAGCTTCGTGCCACCCAATCGGCCTGTCTGAATCCGAGGTGTCTTATCTCTACGATTTATGTCCGTCGGTCTGTGGGTCCCAGTTACGTCATCCCTCTCTGCGCCTCTACCAACCGCCAGTGCCTTTCACTGGGCACTGGGTATGGCCAGGTCCCTGCACGCTCCGTGACAGCTATGCATGACAGCAGTTCGAAAATAGCAGAGCACGTTCAGGAGGGCATGGGGCTCGTCTTCCCAGCCCGGGAAAGACTTTATTTTTCTGGATACCTGTGGGCTGATTTGAATGGGAAAGAGACATGATGGATATATTTGCCTAGAGAGACGACGGCATGCCCCATTTCTTTCTGCTCAGTGCACATCAGCTCAGCACAGCGCACCCCATGCTGTGCTCCAGCAACTGCCTATGTCTTCTCTGCCCTCACCAGAAGTGGTCCCAGGACCCCCGGCCTTGCGACACCCAGAAAGCCAGGGCCTCTCCCACCCCAGCGCTTTCTACATCGACTGTTTCTATCACAGCTCAGTCATGGCCACTGCCTCAAGCTCATTCTCCTCTGGCCATTCCATGCTCATCACCTTCCCACAACCCTGCACCTGTCCATCCACTGTTCACCTGTGAAGTAGACACTGTCCCTCATTCATTTATTATGGCGATGCTCATTAAAGGGCAGCTACTTTACAGAAACGACTTTTACAGCAACATCAGGATTATAACCTAGGCGAGGACCACTTCAGAATTCTATGTCACGCCATGTAGCAGACGCCACACCATAGAGTAAATGGACCATCCTCAGCATGGGTGGCTCCGCTCGGGTTCCCTACTCTCTCTCTTAGCCCCTGCCCCCTCGATGGGTGATGCCTGTCTCACGCTCACATCCGAAACGCCCTCCTTTCTCAATGGTCTTCTCCCTCATGGCCCAGGGAGCCCCTGAAAATGACCCCTAACCAGCACCACATCCTCAGAAGAAATAAAGCGTTAGTTCACATCATGCTTATATGCTCTGTGCTAAAAAAGGGTAGAAGGGAGCAAGGAAGGAAAGGAGGAAAATATCTTATTATACACAGAATTTTTTTCTCCTTATTATCTCATATTCATCCTTTAAAACTAGGCTTTCATCCTTTTTAACCAACCAACCTATTAAAATAATTTTTCAAACATGAGAGCGGTCCTTTTCTGAAGATTCATTTTACCTACCACCACCTGCCAAAACTGAAACAGAGAAATGTCTGTAGATCTCTTTCAAAATAGCCTTTTATTTGCCCTTGTAACCCAGACACACGCACATAAACATAGATGTCAGCACACCAAGAAATCCGTCCCTTCCAGAAGAGTCCATGATTTCCCCCAATTTGACAAATGAGGAGACTCTCCTGAGAGAGGTAAGCGAGGTACCTAAGCTGGTAAGTGGCTGGCTGAGACGTGAGTCCAGGTAGGTTGGCTCTAGGGTCTCCATCTGATAACCGGTCCCCACACTGACCCTCATGCACGCTCACGCAGTCCTGCCCTTTGCCCTTGGACCTTCCCAAGCCAAGGAGAAGGTCCTTCCTGGGCCTACATCGCACGGATCCCACCGCCATCCTTGACTTACGAGAGAAGTATACCCTCAGATCCTCCGCTGGCGACTTTGGAAAGCTGCCCAGGACTCGTCAGGAGTGTGTGCTCCATTCCTCTGTCCCTGACCCCCGCCTGTCACAGGCTGGGGACAGTACTGCCCGGTGGCCGCCATTAGGCCCAGGCGGCCCAGCCGTTTCTGCAGGATGCCTTGGAAACCATTTCTGCACCAGCTCAGCCCATCCGAGGGCCGCATCTCTGCACGGAGCTGTCAGGGAGCTCACAGAGCTTTTGACAGTCACACCTCCTCTGTCCCCGGCCCTGACACCAAGCCCCAGCCTCCCCAAAGGGCAATGTCAAGAGCTGCTCCCTGAAAACGAGGCTGCAGCTACTAAGACAGATTTGGGGGGATGTCGTTCTCTTTGAAGAGCCTCAGAAGCACTTTCTACATCCTTTTTTTCTGAGAGAACAGGACTTCTCTAGAGGAAATGATTTGTTTTATAGACACGGTGATTCATGTGACTAATCCTATTCCACCTCAGAAAAGCCAGGGCCACACGTGACTTCCAGGAGGGACACAGGGTCTCGTTTTGGACACTAACTTTATGCAAGCAGAACCTCAACCCTGCAACGTTTTTTAATTTTCCTAAATTTTTTACTCATCCCTATTTTGGTGTTCCAGGCACTTTTTGCAAACTTTCTCTAGTCCTTTGGGGGAAAGGTGCAATACATATAAATGAATACCGAAATATATATAAATCACAAATAATTGCATGTAGCTTTTGAAGTTGTAACAATAAGACTTAACGGTTCAGCTGGGCTGGGCTGGGCTGCTCTGCTCTGTTTTTATGCTTCTCGTCCAAGGCCAAGAAACCAGTTTTTTTTTTTTTTTTTTTTTTTGCTGTGAGCAGGAAGAGAGGTAGATGGGTTTGCAATGGGGCAAAGGCCCATCCTAGTAGCCTTCCCTCCAAGGGACCAGAGGTCTCCCCTAGTTTTCAAAGTATCCGAAGAGCTGCCCTAATGGGCTGGCTGATCAAACCTTGGGAGAATGGCCCCCAGGCTGTCCTCAGGCAGGGAAGTGGCCTGTCTGGGCTCAGAGGTGGGATCTGGCCCAGCTGCTGCTGGACAGGTGTTCATGCCTCAGCCCTGCCCTCAGGGGAACTGCGAGGGAGAAGGGACCAGGTGTTCTCACGGGTACCCCTCGGACTCCTGAAACTCAAGCTCTGTGTCTGGGGATCAGGGTTCCGGCCTCATCAGGAGGCTGCCCTTCCAGCTGGGGCTCAGGGAATGCCCACTGCATGGGTTCCAGGCAAAAGCAAACTGCATGGCGGCCACAGCACTCTGCTCTCTCGTATTTGTTGATCGTGTGTCTCCCCAGCAGACTGCATAACGTAGACTGTGAATGCCTTTTGAGAAGACACCATCGTCTGTCTGGTTCACCGATCCTTCCCTAGTGTCTGGAATAGTACTTGCTTTATAATAGATGCTTAAATATTTGTGAAAGGAAGGAAGGAGGGAGGGAGGGAGAGAGGGAGGAAGAAAAGAAGGAAGGGGGATACATAGAAGTTCCTCGTGAACAGCTGGCCGGAACACATCTGAGTGAATATGGGCAAGTACATGGATATCAAAAGTATATGTTAAAATATGAAATACGTTTAATAGAGATGCAGGCAATATTCCGTAGGAGCAAAAAGAGACAGGGGTGGGGTTAGCTCCAATCAGAGCTGATGATGATTTCTCAGATGAGGTGACTTTTTATTTTTCAAATGGGCTTTGAAAGTAGAAGATGCTCAGTTATTCTTCTCTTAAAATGTTTATTGATATTATAAGCATAATACTTTCTCATTAGAGAAAAAATGTAGACGAGTAAAAGACAAAAAGTAAAATCTCATAAATGCGTCAGCCAGTGGAAATCTCTATTTGCGTTCTAGTGTGTATTTTATTCCAGTCTTGTTTCCTTCTTTTTTTCCCCATAACTGAAACCATCATCTCTCTATTGTATATATTTTAATTACTACTATATAATATACAATTTTTAATATTTAAAACTCTTAAACAACATTTTTAACAGCTACATCTAGTTCATCACCTGGATATTTCATAATTCATCTGACCATTTTAAAATTATTTACTGTTTACACTAGCAAAATTTTCATTATTATGAATAACGAGTTGGGAGAGATCTTTTCATAAAATTATTTGCATTTGGATTATTCCCTTAGAATTACACATGAAAATAAAATTACTTAGTCCATCAAACATATCCTTTTAGACTTGGATATAAAGAAAGGAAAAGAGGAAAGGCACAAAGAATCTCGGACTTTGAAAGATTTGCAGAACCAAATTTCTGGCTACAGCTCGAGTGGAACTGTGGAATATGGTCCTGTCTGTGGTGGTGGTTATGGAAAGAGTTATGGTGATTTGGACATGATGATAGTTGTTGTCATGGCGATGATGCGGTGGTGCTGGTGAAGGCAGTGGTGATGGAGGTGAGGGTAAGGTGACAGTGGTGATGGGTGTGGTCGCTTGGTAAAGGTGGTGACCATGGTAGTGATGATATTGGTGCCACTGGTGGTGATATACGTTTTCTCACCGGCCACGTGACGGTCAATAGGACTAAAAGAAAGCTTTCTTTGACTTCTTCCATGACACCAAATTTCAGGTTCGTTAAAAATATTTTGCCAATAATACACATTGTTGGAATAGAAGGAGTCCTTTATTAGACAGGTCTACAATAACAATTTGGTAAAGAGGATTCCTGGATAGCTTTCACAAAAGGTAGGCTGTGTGCAAAGCTATACTCTGCCTTCAGAGATGGCATTGGCTCAGTCTTGCTTATGAATATATCCTTGCAAAATCACATGTTCTAAGGAGAAAATATTTTGATTAAATTTTAATTCTGGTTAGTTCAACAACTACGCATTAATCAGCCTTTGTATCTCCTCTGCAGGACATATAATTGTCCAGGACATGCATCTTCTCTCCTTCCTATTTCATGTATTTCACCCATGAGCTGAATCCAGCCCACTGCCTGTTTCTGTATAGTTTTTATCTTGTTTAAGTACTAATAAAAAATAAAAAGAGAAATGATATTTTGACACCTGAAAATTATATGGAATTCAAATTTTAGTGTCCATAAATAAAGTTTCCTGGAGCGCAGCCATGCTTATTCACTGAAGTACCATGATGGCTGCTATTGTGCTACGGTGGCAGAGTTGAGTGCTTGTGACAAACCACATGACCCGCAAAGCCCGAGAAATTTACTAACTGATCCTTTACAGAGTGACTCTGCCAAGCCCTGCGTTAGACCTTTCCCTGGTAAACGGGCTGCGTTTGGAGATCCGGGCGTGGGTTTATGCTGTAACCCGGATGGAACATCGGCTCTGGACTAAGTTCTGATACTTACTGCTTACGTGGATTCAATCTCTGACCTAAGAAAATAACATTTGCATCACAACTGGGACCGGCGACATTTAAAGATGATTATTACTATGGAAATTCGGGGCGTGAGGTCCTACCTAATCGAATTAAACTTAAACTTTTGTCTTGAGCTTCCTGGTAGCTAGATCAAAAGGGACAAGAGGTTCACGACCCTTACATTCCCAGTGGAGTAAACCTCTTCATGCAGAACACAGTCGTGTCTGGCCTTACACCCTAAAAGAGATGATTCTCCCACGAGATTTCATAAAGGGGCGTGCGCAGGGCCTCCACAATACCTCTCAGTATGTATATCAGCAGGGCTGTTGCCCTTTCCTCAGCGAAAGCTGGGGTCAAAAGGTCAAAGGCCATTTGGTCAAAGCGATTCCGTGAGTTGGGCAAAGCAGTATAGACCAAGAACCAGGCACCTATAATTCCATTTGCTCGAGAGATAAACTCAAAAAGATATATTGCCTGTGAGTCTTTCGGAAACGCCGCCAGAACTATTATCTCCCTTATACGGTTTTTAAAAAGTGTGCTCTCTCTTTCTTTACATCATCAGGCCCCAAAAGCCTCAGTGATGGGCTGTAGGACTGAGGGAGGAGTGGGCTTCAAAGGGGAGAAACCCACCGTCTCCATCGGTGAGC
>CM053509.1:3823705-3840271 GCA_028627145.1 Eidolon dupreanum
AAAAAAAAAATCATTTGTTGATGTCTTCAGTCCCAGGGTTTCAGAATGTGGCCTTATTCAGAGAGAGGTGATTGAGTTAAAATGAGGTCGCTGGGGTGGGCTCTCATCCAATATGGCCAGTTCCCTTGTAAGGAGGGAGTAGGACGCAGACACGCACACAGAGCGTAGACCACGTGAGGCACAGCAGGAGGATGGCCATCTACAAGCCAAGGACAGGGACCTCAGAAGAAGCCAACCTGGATGACACCTTGATCTTGAGCCTGTGACCTCCCAAAGTGGGAGGAAATAAATGTCAGCTGTTTGAACCCCCGTCGTTTGTACTGGTTATGGCAGTTTAAGCAAACGGAGGTGGTGGAGAAGGGGAAAGAAAGCAGAAGAGGAAAATGGCAACAGGCGTCCTCATACGTCCCCAAGAAGGGAGCTGTGCCCTGTCGTCCCCTGTGCACTGGAGGGTTGTGGGTGTAGCATTCCTCCAACAGACTAGAAGAGAATTCCCAAAGGGATATGAGGACTATGAACACAGCGCGACCTTGAGCCCCGGTTCCCATCTGTGCTCAGAGGTGGCAAGTCCCCGCTCACTTGGGTGAGTTGGGGAGGACTGGCTGGGGGTGCCAGGCACCCCGCTCCCCATCTGCCTTGTCCAAGTGGCTGGAGTGCAGGACCGTGGCTTGGAGAGCCGGTGGGTCTGGAGACCTCGGGCAAAGTGAAAGCGCAGCCAGAGCAGTAGGTGAGGACAACAGGCCAGAGCCTGCTGACCCCACACCCCAGGGTCCTTCACTGTGGGCCTGAGACACAACCTCAGGGAGGAGAGGGGGAGGCTCCTAACCCCGGGTTTACCCTGAAGAAGCGAGGTTTGGGGTTGATGTCCAGGGTGGAAGAATCCCAGGTGGAAACTAAGCTTAATGTGCGTAGTAGGCTAAATAATGACCCCTCCTCCCAAAAAATCCACGTCCTAATCGCTAGAACCTATGAGTATTTTGCCTTCTATGGCAAAGGGGCCTTTGTGGATGTGATTAACTTAAGGATTTTTGAGATGAGGACATGATCCTGGGTTGTCTAAGTGGGCCCGATGCAATCCTGAGTCCTTATAAAAGGGACGTATGAAGGTCAAAAAGGAATGCGTGAAGGTGACGTGACCTCAGAGGCGGAGTGCTGTGGTCACCAAGAAATGCCAGGATTATCCACCGGCTGGAAGGGACAGGGGTGAACTGGCTCCTGGGGTCTCTGGGAAGAATCAGGCCCAACCACATCTTGATTTTAGCCCCTGGAGACCTAGGAATTTCGACTTCCAGGTCAGAATTATTAAGAGAACACATCCGTGTTGTTTTCAGCCACCGAGTCCGCTGTATTCATTACGGCAGCAGTAGGGAACCACTGCATTTAGTTACAGAAAAATAAGACGGCAACTTGCTCACTGCAGATACCCATAATGTGTACGGATGATAGATGTTTTCCTTGAGTGTGCTCGTGAGCATCTTTTCAGGAGCGTGGCCCTCGCTCAATGTCATCTGAGCATCTGGGAGGCTGGTCTTCACAAACTGAGTGGCCGCGGGCAGGGTCAAGAGAACCTAATCCTTGTCGGCTGTCCAGTGACTAGAAGCGGCTTCGAGCTCTGTGGCCATACGATGGCTCAGGGATTTACAAAAACCTGAGCCACCCCCATACCACCTATGTCACCTCTCCCCTTGGTGGAGGGGGGAGGGGACAGCGAGGCCTTAGAGTACGAGGGAAGGGATGTGAAATTGAAGGCATCTGAGCCCAATCTGGTGTTGTCAAAGTGTCCATGATCATTTATAGCCCCTGGCAGATCATGGTGGTCTTCCACTCGGACTTTAAACTTTCCCGTGGCCACTAGCGTTTCTACTTTTCTAATGATGAAGGTAAGTCTCAGGGAGGTTCAGTGATTTACCCAAAGCCAGACAGGTGAAATCGTACCCAGACACTCTAATAGTAATTCACTTCTAAATTTGTAAATGACAAAGTGCTGCTCCTGGACGCACGGTCCCCGGGTCCCTGGGTCTGAATCCCTCCCTATATGCCTTCCGGACTCACTCCTCCAGCGGCCTTGGTTCTGTACCCCTAAAACAGAGGACTCTGATTCTCTCTCTGCTACTTAATAGCTGTGTGCCCTAACCAAGCAATGAGACTTCTCTGAGCTTCTGTGTCGTCCACAAAGGGGACATCTTATTTTCTCTACGACGTATCTCCTTCGATGACTCAATGAACTACGTCGAGCTCAATAACTGGCAGTGTTTATATGTTTTTGGCTCAACGAACTAGAGAGCCAGGCCTTCAAAAGAGATTCTAGATGACATTCATGTTCCGTTTGGAATGAAGGACCTGGTTAGGCTCATCAAGCAGGTGGCAGAAAAATAAGCCTGACATGTCTGTTGATACGGTGTGTGGATGGTCAAGGAACAGAAACATCAAAACAAAACATACTTGAAACTAATAAAATAAAATTAAAAAAAACATGATTAAAAAAAAAAAGAAAGAAATAGTGACTCCACTTAAGGGAAAAGCCCTTAAAGACATAGTTATTGTTTGAAGGCAAAGAATCCTACTAACCAGATGTTATTTTCTTTAGTTATGAACAAAACTGTCTGGAAATATTTTGTCAAATTTGTCTACATTACTTTATGTATAAAAATAATAAAAACTTTTTAAGAAGAGAATACTGAGACAAAAGTTGCATGAAATTTGCCTTCAATAAAAAATAAAAGTGAAATAAAACATACTTCTCTCCACTCAGAGGGTAGTTGCCAGTGGTATGTGGTCTCCCATAAAAAGAGAAGACCGAAAGGAAAATGTGAAAGCCTGCTCTCCAAGTTGGCTGAGTTACGTCGGCTTTACTGACCACACGGGGCCAAGGACCATGAGGCAGAAATGTTTACTCTGGTGACCCGGAAGCCACAGGATTGCAAAGGGACAGCACCACTGAGGGGACTCCAGACATTGCACAGCCAGCTCTGACACACCCCACACTGACAGGGGGCAAGGCAGGTGCTGCCTCCTTCGGTCCCCAAGATCGCTGAAGATAAGATACCATTGAACGGCAACAGACACATCTTGTCGAATAGAAAAGAACCGGAAGAGACGGCCTAGATATTTTTATGGTTTATGCAGTCAACTGAAATCTATCACAAACATGTCACTTTATGCTGCCATTTCTGCAGCAGGGGAAACAAGAATCAAAAGAAATTGCCATACAGCAAACAGGCAGACGGAACTGTGTCCAGTACTGTGGCGACGTGTTTAGGTGGGTTCGGTTCATCCTTGTAATAACCATGGAGGTCAGCACTACTCTCCCCATTCTCCAGAAGAGAAAGCAAAAGCTACAGAGACGAAGTATTTTCCCCGAGTTGCCCCATCCTCTTCAGAATTAGATTCAAACTGAGAGGTGCAAGGCATATACGTTTTACTCTAATCTTGTCTTGTATAGAATGCAGCATGTAACCCATGAAAGTTCCAAGATTATAGAACCTTCGCTTTTCTCCTTTGGAACGTGATGACCTCTAAGGGCTTTCCAGGTGAAGAAACCTTTAAATATCTGCTTATCATCGAAAATATAAGGGATCAAGAGAAATGAAGGAAAGCTAATGGCACGAGACTTCCAGTAGAAGCGACATACAAAACTTTGCAAGCAGAAGCAGGTTCATTTATTTCCTCTCCTAAGTTATAGGAACCCTTTGCATATGGTTGTCTTTATTTTAATGGGCATGAATAAAAGATATTCTCATGAACTGATGTAGTCCACAGCCTTTTGAGATCAAACAGTTCCTCACTTCAGGTGAAATGTGGGAATGATAGATAATGCTGTCAATATGCTCTATTTTTGTCAGGTTGAACAAACATGGTCATAGCAATCATTTTCATCATATACAGGTGTGCATATTTGTGTGTGTGTGTGTGTGTGTGTGGAGGGGTGAGCGGACTATTTAAAGAATATGATTTAAGGAAGAAAATCAATAAATACAGAATTTTCCATAAAACCTTCAGTGAGAAATATCCCTCCCTCTTCCTCATGTATATTAAAGTGAACAGGATTTGTTGACACGCACAATGCGATCCAGAGTGATTACCGGAGGAATTGGAGGTGATTAAATAACCACAGTATTTAGATGTACCTGGAAAAAAAAAAAAACAACAAAAACCAACCAACCAAACAAACAAACAAACAAAAAACCTCATTCTAGAGCCGCTGCAGACAGTAGAATATACGGGAGAAGTTCTTTGGGTCTCGGAGGCCACACTACATTCTCTTCTTGCTAGAGAAGCAGCACATATTTGTGGTTTGTAAACAGTAGGTTATACGGATAATGTATGAAATGCAAAATATATTTCTATCTGACAAGGTAGCATGAATGGAGGTGAAGGCGAACTCTGGAGTCAGATGCTGTACTCAGACTGAGTCTCGGCCTTGGAGAAACGAGCCAGCTCTTCCAAGCCTAAATTTTCCTGTCTGTACAATGGGAGTGTGGCCAGCAGAACATCTAGTCTTTAATTTATTGCCATTTTTTAATAAGTTAGTGTGGCAATCACTACATGGTTTTCTTGAACACCCATTCTAGGAAATCCACCGAATTCGTTAACGATTTTAACCTTCCCAACACCTCCATGTCTGTGATTCTGCTGAGTTCGAAATAAAACTTCAGAAAGAGAACTACTGGATTTTGTTGAATTTAAGGCCCACTTCATTGTAAGATAATGTCATTCCTTCAGGTACCTTCAGACAACCATGCTGACAATTCTAATTGTAAGATGCCATCGATGCTAAGATACATTCCATGTCAGGTGTTAAAATGATTCTTAAGATGTTGCCTTAGAATCAATAAACTATGGTAAATCGCCTAACATTGCACAGCAAGTAACTGACAGGACCCGAGTATGAGCACAACGTTATGGCAACGAAACTCTGGGAGCTCACCCCCACAGCTGGCCCGATGCCTGTAAACCGAGTGATAGAGTACGCTGCCTAGAGATACCTTGTATCACGTATTATATGACATCTTAAATGATGTAGATAGATAGATAGATAGATAGATAGATAGATAGATAGATAGATAGATAGATATAACACACACACACACACACACACGCACGCACACACACACACATACACACACACACACACACACACATACACACACATATGTAATCCGTTTTGTACGTCAATTTCCATTTGGGGATTTTTATTTATTATGTATATGTTTTTGACCCAAACAAATTCTGGGAACTTTTTGAGGAATAAAAGATAAAGATCAAAGCAAGGTAAGTCATCGTGCTGGTGGCGATTCCTGGAAAAATATAATTCTTTGACACCGAGACTATGAAACACAAGCCACCACCGTGCTGGAGCTGAGCGCGCCGGACACCAGGGTCCCCGGAGGGGGAGGAGCCCCGTTTCCTGGCTGGTCAGGGGTTATCCCGAATTTAAAAACATACGCAGGAAGAGTTTCCAGGCAAAATAAAAATATCGACTTGTAATGGCCGAGCTCCCTTGAGGTATGTAAAATATTGGCGCTGATTTGGGGCAGTGGAATGAATTCGAGGCGGGCTTTGCAAAGTGGAGAATTCCACACGCAATGTGACCAGCTGGAAAATGAACACAGTGGGGTGGCCAGATGATCCGCATTCCAAATTTCGAGCGTTTTTAAAACGCCTGGTTCTCGAAAGCCTGCTGTGTGCTGGAGAGAGAAAAATCATCAGCCCCACCCTGCAAGGGTCACAGGGCCACGTGTGACATGCGGGACGCCGTGGAGGCTTCATTTTAGTCCCCTGGTCATCAAATCTTGTCTGCTTTGGGCACAGTGTTCCGTACTCATTCTCCACACGTTTTTGAGAGCTTCAGAGTTTACCAAATACCTCCCCCCTTGCCGTAAGCCATCCTGGAGCACCCCCACAACGTCTGCGTTGGGCAGTATTTGGTCTTGGTTTTATGGATGAAGCCTCCAAGAGGTCGGCCGCTCTCTCCGAGGTCACATAAAAGGAGGTGGCTCAGACACGCTAGTGCAGCACCCATAGTTTTTAAGTCAAACCCCAGAAAATTGAGATAAGGAAAACGACCATTTTTTTCCCTCCAAAAATTACTAAAACATATCGACGATTATACTCAAGGACCTCCGAAGCATACAAGAGAGTAGAGCGAGCACTCTACAGTTTGCAAAATGCACTCACACGATGGCTTCATTTTATCGTTCGCACCGCTGTTCATTTTCCAGAGATGGAAACCGAGTGGACAAATGACCTCCCAGGGGGTCCCCAAGACTAGGAAACCGAATCTCTCACTCCTGGTCCAGACGTCTTTTCTCACCCCCCATGCTCTCCTCCTCAGATGCAAAAATACGTTAACGCAATCACCTCGGTAATCCTCAAATCCGGCTCTGTGTGATCGGGATGAGAATAAGGATTCGGGAGATTTGACCGCTGATATCAACTTTAGTGCCACTTGAGCTGAGAGAGAGACATGGGGGACGATGAAGACATTATTATCTCAAGTGGAATTTCGCCGGAGCCCGCAAACTGAGAACGGCAGTCGAGGGAAAGGGGAGGAGGCTAACATTCTCTACACGAGGACTTTTCTTAAATGTCGTTCTCCTTCAGTCTTCGCTTCATCAATGAGGCAGCTGTGGCTCAGGAGGTTAAGTGATGGACCCAAAGTCACCTGCCAGGAGGGCTGAGCCACCTCTTTTGAGTCGAAGCAACTTGCCTGTGACCCACTCTCTCTGCTTCTGACCACGTTAGACTCTGCTTTAAGCTCTCAGAAAGAAGCCACCTTCAGTCGCACTGTTGACATATGGACATGGGAGATGAGCCGAGTGTCAGGGGACAGGACATTGAAGTTAGTCCTTTGCTGTCCTGTACTCAGGGTTCTCGCAGAGAAGGATTTGACACTGTCTGTGCCCCTTGCCTTCTCTCACCTGGACCTAAGCCCAGCTTCCCTGAGGACACACACCCCTTCAAGTGTCCCAGATTCGCGAGACTCTTGGTTAAACCTGGGAGAGAGAGGGGTCTAAGGAAAGGGGAGTCCTCTGGGGCTGCTGTGTGGAGGTGACTAGCCAGAGCAGCGCAGCCGGCGAGGTGGACCTCAGCTTCTGCCTCCCACCGTTAGAGTGGTCTCTAAAGTAAAATACATAGGCCCGTGAGCATGGCTATTCATCCTATTCATCCTTTTTTGCCTACTACAAAAGCCGTGTTCAAAAAAATAAAAGATCGAATGTGCATAAAAAGTAGAGAGAGATGAGCAAGGTCCCGCCACCCAATCATGACCAATGTGACCAATGTCCCCACCCCCTACTCCAGGAGACCAGGACCCCCTGTGCAGACAACTTTGGCTCCTCAGCTCATAACGGCCTGAAATATCACCACAGTGAGCCCCAGTGGACACCCCCAGAAGACAAGACGAGGCAGCAGGCCTGATCTCGCAAGTGAATACGATCTTTACACCTCCCTCTGTCACTTCGCCTTTTGCTCGCTCACTCACTCTCTATTTCTTAAAACTCCCTAATAAATGGAGAGCTGATTTTGGAGTTGTGAGACCCTGTAAGTCACAATGTCCGGGAGTCCCATCCATTCAGCCCCGGCAGCTTCGATGTCACCTGTCGGTCCCACTTTCCCTCCCTTGTGGCCGAACGCTAGCTCTGACAGCCGCAGGACACAGCTGTGCTCCTGGCCTTCTACCCCAGAGCCTAGACCTCCAGTTCCAGCATCGTGGTTTCATTCCGAAGGTGCTCACTCTCCCGTGTCTCCTTCCTGGTCTGTCAAAAAAAAAAAAAAAAAAGCTCTTTCATTTTGTGGCATGGCCCAGTGTGGCTTTTGCCTCTCCAATGAGACATGTTCGTCTTGCTGTCATCAAGGAGAAATAAAAATAAAACAGGCCTGTAAACATGATGACTTCCTTTTTTTTTTTTCTTTCTATTTTCAAAGTCGTATACAGCAAAGCTTGGAACATAAATAAGTAGAGAGAAAATAGCCAGACCTCACTATCCAATCACGCTTTCCCTCTGCAAAGGCACTCGCTCACATGTCCCCTCACTCCCGGAATTGTTTGTTTACTATTTGTAAATGAGCTCATTAGTTTAAGCTACAAGGTTTCATCATAAAGTCTATGTATGTGTGTATATGTGTATATATATATATATATACACATATACACACATATATACACATACACATATATTTGTGTTGATTGAGGAGGAAATTGGTTAAAATAAAATAAAATATGATGAAGAAACTCTTGAACTATTGCCATTTCTGCCATGAAGTTAACTACTGCCAAATTAATTTCCTGATACTCATCTTTCCCCGTTTTATTTTATGAATATGAATGCATTTGCATAAATGAATCAGCTCTTTGAGAGGTGGGTTTTGGAGGCAAACCTGAATATGAATTTCAGTTCAACAGTTGAGTCACCAGGCGCCGTGAGCTCCCCCCATCTGAGCCTCTCTTTCCTCACCCATCAAATGGGAATATCGCCACCTACTTCTTAGACCTGGGTGAGATTAAGCCATGGAGGATGCATGTTTCATGAGTGCTATCATTATGATCCTTCTTACTTCTATAATGTGCTATGTGATGCAACTGTAATCACACGCTAGAAATACATTATATGCACAATGTTGTATTTGTTAGTATACCAAGAGCATCCCTCGACGTTACTGAAAAATCTTTGTAATAAAAGAAGTCCTCGTGAAAATAATTTTACGTCCTGCATAGTCTGCCCTGCATTGTGTACCCTACGAAATATTCATCTGCTCTGGTGTGCAGCAGTTATATGAGGTCCCTAACCTCTCCCTAACTTCAGAAAGGGTGTGAGGGATCCATTCGTGCATCCCCTCTTCTCCTCCATATTTACAGGGTTTCTAGAGGTAGATTCATAGAGTAGAAGTGGCATCTTTATGTCAGAGGATATGGGGAATTTATTAAAGTTAGTGATACATATATCGCCGATTTACTTTCCCAAAACGTCATACTTATTTCTTCTCCCACAGCAATGGGCGAGAGCCTTGTTTCTCTGTAGAGCCCTTCCATCCACTGAATTTAATTTGGATTTAATTTGCTTTGATTCCAGGAACTGGTCTCTCTGGGGTTTCTGGAGTGACTGATTTCACCCAGTAATGGCCAATCTCTTTGTTTAGCTTAACTGGCCACATTAATCACAAGAGCTGCTCTGGTTTCACAGGCGATCGCTCTCCAAAACGATTCTTCTCCTCTTTCACCCGTAACAACCGATAGGTTCAGAAGGTAAGTTCGTGCAAAAGTTGACATCACTTACGAAGACGATCTGCCAGGAAAGGCGCCTTTGAAGCGCTCGCCACAAGCCTGGGAAGGCAGTAGGCGCAACTGTTTTTCCCTTAAGCTTCTCATGCAGCCCCGGGCAGGGGCCAAGTGTGGCAGAGCCAGGCGTGTGCCGCTACAGCGTCTTCCCGCCTGGGTGTGTGTGTGTGAGGGGAGACTGCATTTCCCACCTGCCTGGTAATCAGATCCGGGCTGCTGCTACCGAGTTCTCGCCAGGCGAGTGAGGGCAGAAGCCACACTCCTCCCACAGTCTGAGAAAGTTAAGAGCAAGTGTCCCGTCTCCACCTCTGTCTGTCTGTCTCTCATCCGCATGATGGAATTGAAGAACTGAAATGGAGATTCCGCAAGCTGTCTGTCTCGGCAGCGAGTTACCGACTCCATTGCTAACACCGTGAGAGACGGATGCATCTCTGAACCTCTTGGTGAAGAAAGCATCTTATGGGGAGAGATTCGGTCAGCAAGTCTTGGGGGATCCCCTCCTTGGAGAGGTGAGGCAAAGGAGACAGAGTGATGAAACACAAGTCCCATAAGCATCCAGTAGTAAACGGTTCACATTTAAGTGAGGGTCTCCGGCTGACCTTAAAACAGCCAGAGAGGCCGACTCCCCATGTTATGCTCAAAAAGGTCACGTGGGCGAAACACAGCATCATCCAATTTCACCAGAGTTTTGTTAACCAAGACTTTGTCAGAGGGTTCGATGCTGATGGATTCACACGCGATGTGCGCATGGAGCCCCTTCCCGCCCACCTGCCCCATCACAAAAGCAGGTACATGTTGTGTCCTGCTGCAGCTTCGGTCCACGCTGGCCAGACTGGCCTCACTCTGCCCTGGTCACGTGTGAGATGCAGCCACGGGCGGGCCCAGCTGTTTCTCATGCCTGTCCAAACCGCGTTTCTTGGCGGCTCACTCAGAACAATGGCTGCATCCATGGCGCGTGGTCACAGCATAGACGTGTGCTCGGCCTGTGACTCTCTCTAGGACGACAGTGATGTGATCCCCTCCTCCCAGTAGGAACAGCTGTGGCAGACTGTGGCCACTATGACAAACCCCCATCTGACCCCTGGTGAGTACATTAGACTTCATTTTCTATGGGCAGAATGGCCAGGAAATTTCCAGCAGATGCACTTAAATAAGCTCAGACATGCGCATGGGATTAACCATCACAGCACTATCTACAGTCACGAGGAACCAGAAACAACCTAAATGTTCAACACTGAGGGAGTGTTTAAATAAAGGCAGTTGGTACATAGGAACACAGAGCTGCTGTTACACAGAATGAGAGAGAGATATACCTACAGCGACGAGATATGCTCCAAGCTACTTTGCCACGTGTGCAAAGCAAAGATCAAATCTATGTTACCAAACACTGACTTTTGTGCAAGACTAAGCAGAAAAGATACTCATATTTGATTGTATTTGCATAGACTATCTGTTGAAGGTTCTATCAGAAAGAGTTTTGTGACTTCCTTTGGGAGAAATGCTGAGGAACTGGGGTCAATGGCACAAGGAAAATATCATTTTTACTGTGCACACTTTAAAAACCGAAATTGAATTTTTGCGATGCAATGTATCACTGTTTTCCAACACTATCACCCAAAACATCAGGGAGTAAAGGATGTCAAACTACCAAGCTCGAACTGAAGCCAGCCCCTGGATTAGACGGCTGAGGTCTGGAGGTCTGAATGCTGCTCCGTGCCCGGCTTGCCTCATCGCCTCTTCTCAACTCAGTTTGCTTCCCTGTAAAACGAGCAGGCTGACGAGCCAGGGGTGAGGCACAATGAGACCTGCGTGTAGAACGCTGAGCCAAGAGCCTGGCACACGTTGGCGGTGGTGATGGAGAAGGTGAAGCTGGTGGTACCGGCAGCTACTGCAGGGGATGGAGGAAGATCAACTGGAAGCGCACGGAAGAAAGTATTTTTCTGAATAAAACTAGATGCTTGGAAGATGCAACCCTGGCACCACCAGCACTTTGAACTTAAGCCCCACAGATTGCATTTGTTTTCTCTGTTTCCTCTCCTAGAAAATGAAGCTAATGACACCCGGTGAGAGGTTGCTCTGGGGGTTACCGAGATGATGTGTCTCTAGGAATCCGTCACACGGTGGGTGCTCAGCCACAGTCCTCTGCTCCTCTGATCACCCCACCTCACACCCTCGAAGGTAACAGGAATCGGTTCTCAGGATAAGAAATAGAAAGTGTACTAGAACCATCCCTCTGTGGACCAGACCAGCTCCAGCAGGGTTTCCTGGCTCTGGAGATAATTAGGTAGCAGTGAAGTGGGATGTGGAAGCCAGCTGTTCTTAGATGTACGGTCCAGCCCCTCATCATCAGCTTAAGCACCTCTGGCCTCTCTGCCTACATCACCAGGAAAAGTCTTGCACGTGGTTCAGAATCCAACCGAAATAAATGCTTGGTCTTTTCTTCCCTCTTCCTCAGTGTTCCTCTGTATTTATGTGTTCCTAGAATTCTCGATTCAGCACATTTTATCCTAACTACTGGTTACTTGTCTGTCTCTTGCTTAGGCATGAAACCTGCAATTTATTTTTCCTCCAACATGGGCCCTAATATGATACATACAATAGATGCTCAATTAATGATGTTTCTGCCAATAAATATCTACCCTCTCCCTTAGGTCTGATTTCAAATTTGTGGAGAAAATTCTGATTTGGCTACTTTTTACTGGGGATGTGTTTCTAGCTTTTTTTTTTTTTTTTTTTAACCACAGTCCCCATTTACTCTCCTGTCCCTGGTTTTCATGTAGAATAAAAAGTGAGTGTAAAATGTGGCATGGAATGAAAGCCAAGCCCAAACTCGAGCCCCATGGATGAACTTCAAACAGGGACTTGAAACATGCAAAATAAGAACCAGCTTCACCAGGACAGGGTGGAAGATGCTAGCCACTTGGTGACTCTGTCAGATGTTCTGGAAATACACTTTGATTTCATATATTTTGAATTATATTGATTGAAATCCAAAGCTAAAGCCAACATACCACATTTCCTTTGGTCAGAAGTGAAGTGTGAAAATAGTGTTTTGAATTCTTGGTTGGATGCACAACTCTGGGTTTGAAGTGTGACAGACTAAAGAGGTTTTGGGTTACTGGAAATTTCAACATTCCACTAGTCCAGTCGTCCAAAGAAATTAGAGAAATTGAAAACATGAAATTGTAGCATACTGGAATATCAGAAGTGTGTTGGTGAGCATCTCCCGAGCTCTGTGAATTGCCTTGGCATCGTAGTCACTCCCTTTGTGGCTGTCACAGCATGTTGGTAAAGTCGCTCATGGGCAGACAGCAGACTCGCTGTGACTCTTGCGCCCTAGGAGTTCTAGTCGGTGGAGACAAGAAAATACACCCTCTTTCCACTGCTCGTAGAACTGCAGCTGGGAAAATCCACGCATGATTACAATCTGATGGGTCTAGAGTTTGGTGTGATAAACAAAATGGACACCCCTTAGGGCAAGAAATGTGTCTGCCTTTTAAGGGCCTTTGTAATTTATCATGTTACAAATTTGCTGAACTTTTATATTTGTAAGTATGTGGCAATTGGTAATTATATTCAATTTTTTCTTTGTGCTCAGCACCATACTCGAAACCTTACTTCATACTGTGGTGAGGAGCCATCTCCTTCTTCCTACAGAAAAACAAAGAGCACAATGAAATGTAACAAATAGGTAGATAAGCATAGTTCATTCAAGAGTAAAGAAAGCTCCAGGATTTAGAAATAAACTGGAAGCTCAAACCCAGATATAAGCTAGACCTGCAGTTCCGGTGAGCTACAAGGGTCAGATGTATATATAGGTTTGAATGGCTAGAAGCTTAAGGCCCACAGTGGAACAGGAGATAGGACATAAGCCTTACAGAAGAATCCAAAAGATCTTTTAAAATCAGTTTGTTTAAAATAATTAAGGAGGCAATAAACAGACTAAGACCATAATAAAAGAAAGAAGAACTTCTAGAAAAAAATGTAGTTGTTGAAACTATAAACCAAATGGTTATGTTTTGGCTTATACTATTTGTAGCTACTGAAGAGTAACTAAAAGCAGACAAACACTGAAGGCGAGTCTATTCTTTAGATACAAACTGGACTGGGTGAGATTTGTGTGTTTGTGACTTTTGCCTGAGAGCGCTCTCCAGCCTGTGCAGCATGACCGCAACGAAAACAAAGCCATTGTCTTTCTGTCTTCACATGTAAGAGAGAACCTCCACTAGGGCTGAATAATAAGGAGGAAGATGCTGAAAAGCAGAGAGAAGTAGAGGGTGAGAGTCCTCGGTGACCCTGCCTAAATCCTTGGCTAACTGTTGAACTATGCACAGTTGGGAGGTTTCATAGTGTCTGCTAAAATAGTAGCTGAAACCCAAGAGAATGAAGGAGACATCTGAGATGCTGTTCACCATGGAGGAAGCAGAAATGGGAGTTCTATTCCAGCCAAGAGTGAACTGCCTGCTGAAGAAAAATTAACACTCCACAGAGGAGCATATCTAAATCTAGCGTCTCTACAATGTATCACTTACAATATCTGGATATGATAGAAGATTATTAGATATGCAACAGGAAAATGTAGCCATAGTCAAGAAAAAAGCTGTTAGTATAGATTCTGAGATAAGACAGACTATTGAATTAACTGACAAGTATTTAAACACTGGTAGAGTGGCAGGGTCCTATGGGCCACATTTTAGTGTTTGAGTTTCTATTCTGAACAGTTATATACCTATTTGGAAGAATTGCTGTTTTGTGGCTGTTGCTCTTTCTTGGCAATTTTCCAAGAAACAAAGCATTTTAAGAATATGTTAATAGACTAAAACTCATTCTACCATGCAATTACCACATGTAATATATAGATGATATATTAGAGAATTGTACACTTGAACCTATATAATTTTATTAACCAATGTCAGCCCAATAAATTTAATAAAAATAAAAGAATATTAAAAAAATATTATGGACAATTTAGATAAAATGAACAGTGTCTTTATCAAAACTGATATATGATAAAATTGAAAAATACGAATGTGAATATTTTTCAAGTTGTTTTATGAGACCAGCAAAACCTTGATACTAAACTTAGTAACAATATTATAAATAAATCATAAACCAGTATTTATTATTGGTATAAATTTTTAAGTCATTAACAAAAGATCAGCAGAAATAATCCAGCTACACATAAAAATTATAAACATCCTGACTAATTGAGGTTTATCCCAGATGTAAAAAGTTCAATTTTTAAAAATCAATCATAAGTAGAGGAAATGCATTTAGTAAGACTGAGCAACTATTCATGATACAAACTCTCAGCAAAATAGCAATAGAAGGGAATAAAATAAAAGAAAAGAAAATTTTCCTAACTGATAAATGAATTGTAGGAGAAACCTATAACTAGTGTCATACTAAGGGGAGAGATACTGAATTATTTTTCTCTAACATTAGAAATGAGGTAAAAATGGTCTTAACTGGAAAAGCAAGGCAAGAAAAACAAATAAAGCACAAAACATTGTGGAAAAAAATAGTAAGATTGTTTTTTTTCAGACAAGTTGTATTTTCATTTAGAAAATACTTGGTAATCTAATAAACAAACAAACAAAACACTTAGAACTAATCAAGTCTCAAAATACAAGATCGATATACAATAATAAACTTTATATATACTAGAGAATAAAATTTTATTTAAAATAATATAAAATACTTGGTGGTGAGTTTAACATAAGATATACAAAATGTATACACTAATAACTAAATAATTGCTGAGAGAAATTCAGAAAACCTAAATAAATAGATGTACCATGTTCATGGAGCAAAGTCTCAATATTGTTGATATCGATTCTACCCAAAATGAGCTATAGACTCAACACCGTCCTAATCATAATTTTAGCTGGCCAAAGAGAAATTGACAAGCATATTATATAAAAATGCAAAAAAAAAAAAAAACTTAAAAACTAAAAATAGTCAAAGCAATCTTGACAAACAGAACAAAGTTGAAACACTTACTCTATCAGACTTTAAATTTTACTCTACGGCTACATTAAAGACTGTGATGTTGACATAAGGATAGACAGTAAATCAGTGAAGCAGAACAAGGATTGAGAAAGAGACCACATTTATGTGACCGTTAGATTATTCAACAAAAACGTCAAAGGGATTAAATGAGGAATGTAAAACTTTTTCAACAAATGTGGCATCCAAATGAACCACAACCCTTCCCTGACACTATGCAAAACAATAATTTTAATTTAATGTAAAATCTAAAACTATAAAGCTTTTAAATACAAAAACATAAGAGAATATCTTTATGACCTGAATACACACGAAGTTTTCTTGGACACAACACAGATGCAATAACCATAAATAAATGATAATTTAGACTTCAATAAAATTTTTAAAATCATCTTATCTGGGGGCAAATTTAATGAAATGAATGAGAAAGTTTGCAAACATTTATCTAACAGGGGACATTTATTTCAGAATACAAATTCTTACCACTCAAAAAGAAAAAGAAAAAAGCTGATTTTTAAAATGTGCAAAAGACATGAACAAACTTCACAAAGGAAGACATGAAAATTGCCAATAAGCCCCTGAGAATTTCTCTGCATCATTAGTACTCAGAGAAATGCAGTTAAAATCATGATAAGATGTCACCCACCACATGTTTACTGGAAAGGCTAAAATTAGAATGACTGTTAAGTCAATTGTTGTCATAATATTAAATATACACCTCTTATATTCCAATGGGAATGTAAAATAACATAACTTCTTTGGAAAAGTTTAGTAGTTTACGTTTTTAAGTAAATCATAGCCCTACCTTTTCATCCCATAATTCTAATCGTAGAAATTTGGCCTTTAGAAATAAAAATGTATACCTTCAAGCAAATTGGTACAAAAATGCCTATAAAAATTTTATTTGTAATGAAAACTGGAAACAACCCAAATATCCATCAATAGGCAAATGGATAAGAAAATAATAATATAATAAAATATTACTCAATGATAATATTGAGTGAATTAATACATTTAAAAACATCAATGAATCTCACATTTACTATGCTAAGTGACGGAAGCAGCCCACAAAACTGAATATACGGTATGATTTTATTTATATGAAATTCTAGGATAGGAAAAATGAATCTATGGTGAAACATCAGAACTGTGGGTGCCTCCGGTTGGAACAGAAAAGAGGAAATTTACTAAGAAGGAATACGAGGAACTTTCTGGAAGATGGAAATGTTCTCTGTCTTGAAAGTGATATGGTTTACAAAAATGCATTCATCTGTCAAAAC
>CM053509.1:3840771-3891325 GCA_028627145.1 Eidolon dupreanum
GCCTCTCCTCTGCTCCCTGGGGTGGTCACTGTCATAGGATGGCTGGACCACTCAGTGGCCTCTGGCCTGGCCTTCGTTCATTTTTTCTTTTTCTCTTCCCATTTTTTTGATCTACCACTGTTATGTGTATCCCCCTAAATCACACTCAGCCATTCAAAGACTGCCCACGTGCAGGAAGTGAAATCTAAGGCCTTGATCTGGACAGCCCAGACTGGCATTCCGCTTAGCTCCCTTCTCCCTGCACCGAGACCTCCCTCACTTCCCCACCAGGCCTCGTTCCATGCTTTTCCCAGAACCAAGAGTTATGAGCTCAGCTTCTGGCCTTCTTCTCAGATGGGTTTTTTTTTATGTGTGTTTTTTAACCTCTTTACTTTCTATCCAAATCTTCTCTGTACCAAAAGGACCACCTTAGAAAATCTGCTCTGAAAAGCATCAGTCTCCTCTCCTAAGATACTATATTAGCTTAGTGCTTTTAGTGTTTAGTGTATGCTGATGCATTTTATTGTCCATTGTAAAATAAACAAACAAACAAAACTTGTCACCCCTATTAAGGAACTGGATATTCTTCCGTCAATTCGTACATGAATTTATGGTGCTACAATGAGATATTGGGTACATCCCTGGACACAGTTTCATTGATCTGTGAGATAAGCATCATCGATTAGAATCGATCTGTAAAATTAGTATTTTACGACTTCTAAGATGCCATGACCCCACATATTTATTCTGAGTCTTCCCCACACTCAGTCCATTCATTCATTCACAGGGACATTAATTCAACAAATACCCCGTGGGCCACACCACGTGCCAGATACAGTTGCAGTCAACAGGGACTCAGACATAAACAAGACGAGCAGGTCACCTCCACTCATGGATCTTACAGCCAACGGGGAACGTAGACCAATGAGTAAACAAGTGAGTAAATAGGTCATTTTAACCTTGATAAGGGCAAGGAAGAAACAAAATGAGATGGTGAGCGAGAGTGTGAGGGAGGCAGCGGGGAGCATGTTAGACAGGAAGTTCAAGGGAAGAGCTGAGACCTGAAGACAGGTAGGAGCGAGCTTCATACAAGTAGGATGGGAAAAGAGCACTCCAGGTGGAGGGAGCAGCACTTGAAAATAAGGGGTAAATTTGACATGTTCAAGAAACAAAACAAAGGCCAGTGTGGCTGGGGGAGAGAGAGTCAGGGACAATATTGCAAGATGAGCTGGGGGCCAAGGTCACAGTCTACGACGTACTGAGCTCTGTTTTGAAGCGGAGTCTGAATCTTCTGCCAAGCACAATGGAGAGCTACGAGAGACTCATCTTCATGTCAATGATGCAACGGCTCTCCACCACGTCCTCCCAACGAGTTCGGTGTAGTAGAACAGCCGTTATCCTGGGAACCATCTGATAAAATCAGGTTCATAATTTCACAGTAGAAGTGCCATCCATGCAGATTCACCTTAGCTCTGGAACACAACCTCACCCGAAGGGATATGGAAATCGTGCCCTATTAGGGAATGACCAAACAAGCTCAGAATGTCAACCCAACGAAGAAGAGCTTCAAGAAGAACACAAAGTCACGTCCACAGGTTCCAGAAGGACTCTCCTGGGAAAGGAAGATGGTGCAGCGCTTTGGGAACCAGTCGGGTTCAGCAGGGGCCTCTAGAGAATGACATTTCAACAACAACCTTCCGGCAGTCAACATGTCCAGGGAGGAAGAGGGTAGAAGCTCTAAGAGCAGAGTCCTGCGTCTCGGTAGCGGTCAAGTGGTCCATCGGTCAAGTGGTCCATCAGTCAAGTGGCCGGTGGTAGCCCAAGAACGCGCCAGGGCTTCAGGTCTGTGGTGCTAGGGCTGGAGGCTCATCCAGCTGCGAGGTTCCATGATCCTATTGCTTTCTTTCATGGGACGCAGGATATTGGGACTAGGGTCTTACTTGTAGAGAACTTCTAATTATAATCACAAATTTACTTTTTAGATAAAAATCACACAAGTCTTTCGAAATAGAACCTGACTGGTTCTAAATAGAGCTTATCTTTATCGGATTTCAACTTTCACCAAATATAGCTGAGAGGGAGGAGGGAAGGGAAGGAGAACTTAGCCAAGAGACAAATGTAGAAATCTGCTCTTTGGTTGATTGATCTGTCCGAAAGCAAAACTGCCTTCAACGTCCCTCAAAACCTTGAGGACTATTAGCTCTGATCAGAGCCGCGCTGGTAAATCACTTGCTCCAACACACACTCAGACACACACACACACACACACACACACACACACACACACACACACTGAGTGAATGGAGCATGACTCGGGCTGGGGAGTAGGAATACTTCAGAAAGCATTAAAGCTAGGCTTTTCCATCAGTGATGTCTCCATCTACTGTTTTACACACTGCACGCAGCAGGGCCTCAAGACTGAGGACCCTGAGGTCCCCAGCCCTGGCCTCCCCATTTCCCCAGGAGAGGTCTACGACCACTGTTTTTGGATCCTGGTTGACATCCCAGCTCTTCCAGGTGGCAGCTGATTGTAGCATCAATTATTCAATTTCCCTGAGCTTTTGTTTCTGTAAAGGCAAAAGAAAGAAAGGAGTGAGTACTCGTCTCTCAGGGTAAATGTAAAGACGAGGTGGAACAATGCGAACCGAGGGCTTAGCCAGAGCACGTAGTGACCCACCATTTTACCAGCCACGATATTCAGCGTAGCTATGCCCTGGACACTCTCAAGTGCTTCGCAGTGTTTTGTGTGTTTAAGAATCATTTGAGCCTCACCATTGTCCACGTGAGGAATACACGTCATCCCCATCTCTGTGACGTTAAGGAGCTCGTTCTGGTTTTCGCCACCGTGGAGCTGGGATTCCATCGCAGAGCTGTCACGTAACCACTCGGTGGCACGCCCTCGCTATGGCCGTGGCAGCGTCAACACGTGCACAGGACAGGGGACGTCACCTAGCTTTCCCTCTTCTAACTCCTTTCCTTCTTCCTCTCGTTCCCGCAGGGGATCCGCCATGCCGCTCTCGGTCACTTTTCTAGAACACAATCTAAACACATGCGGCTCTCTACTTAGATGCCCCAAGCCCACCCTGCTGCCCTCAGAAGAAGTTCAGACTCCACAGCATGGTTTACAACTTGATCTCACGTCCTGCCAGCCTCGTTTCCTGTGGCTCTACCCTTGGAACGAATACCCAGTCACCCCTAACCTCTCCTCCTCCCCCAAGCCATGCTGCTCTCTCACACCTGCATGTGGGGGGGCCTGCTGCCCTTCTGCCAATAATATTCTTCCTGGCCCCCCTCACAAACACTTCACCCTCAGCTCCTCTCCAGACCCCCTCTGCCATGCTGGCCAGCCTCTAATGCTCTTCATCTCAAAACGATCCAGCAGGAGAGATGCCCCTGGCTGTTGGGTGGGCAAAACCAATTCAGAGATGGTTCTATTCAAAGTCATACAACAAGAAGGTGACCAAGCTGATATTGAAACCCACATCTCTCTGGCTTTAAGACTCACCTTCCTCCTTCACACAACCCCCTTAAAATAGTTGTGGAGATTTTAACCTAGCATTAGCTGGACCTGCAAAGGCGGGCATTTCTCTTGTGAGGAGGCATGAGCGAGTATTGGAAATGTCCCTCTGGCCAGTCATCCTGACCCCTCAGCAGCCCTCTCTTCTGCTGCATCAGATGGCTTCTGGGTCCAGAACACCCACAGACAGATAGGCAGATACAGTCATAGCTTCTGGAAGCATCTTTGTCTCTCTGTCCCTCTGTCTCTCTATCTCTCAGTGTCTCTGTCTCTCCCCCTTGCTCTCTGAAAAGCCTGCAGGCCCACGCATGCAGGTCTTAGTTTGGGAAGCAAAATAAAATGGAATAAGAACCAAGCAAATTGTGGCTATAAACATTCCGTCGCCAGTGAAATTGCAGGCTTCTTTGAAGATCAGTGTCTGTTTTTTAATACAGATACATTTAAAAAAAAAAAAAAAAACGAAAACAAAACTGGACCCAATTTCCATGCAGCCAGTTTGGGGAGGGGGCCGAGAGCAGGGAGGTGAGGACTGAACCCAGGGAAATTGAATGAGGGAGAGAGAGAAAGGAGAACTTCTGTCCCAAATTAGCACATTGATTAGAAGAAAGTTCCTTTCTCTCGAGCACCCCTCCGCCCCCACCATCAACAGCCCCACAAGCCACTAACCGCAGTTATTTCATGGGGTCCCTCTTTGCTTTACTTATTTGATACACTCAGACTCAACTGTTGTGGTTCAGACAGTTTGTGTTAGGGGTCCTGGGAGAGAGAAAAAAAGGCAGCCTCCTAATTGTCTACAAAAGGCTGTTGACGTCTGGAAAGCACTCCGGCTTCAACTCTGTCTATGGCGTGGCCCATGGGTTCTCAGACTCTGCTCTCTCACCTAATTACCCGGGGGCCTCAGAGGTGTAGCAGGAATCCCTTGAGCTCCATCCTCAGGCCCTGGACCCTCGTCCCAGTCACAGCAGAGTCATCCGGCTCTGCTCACATCCTATGGACCTTCTCGTCTCAGCCCATGGCTTCAATTACTCTTTGCATACTGACAGGACTCGAAGGCTTACCTCCAGCTTTGATCAATCTCCTGACATTTTGAACTGTGTAACACACACTCCAGCTACTTCCGCTTCTTTGTGAGGAATAACAAGGTACACACAAATCCTGGACGTCTCCTTCTGAGTAACACCTCCCAAACCAGGAACATCGACTCCTACACTTTTGTAAGTTGGGCTTGCAAGGATCTCCCTCTCGCTCTCTGCACTCACACGTTCTTCTCTGTCCTTCTGTGCTTCTAGGCATTACACATCAAACTCCACGTGGCCAAGACTGAGCTCATCCTTGCACAGTCAAGAATTGCTTCTATGTATAAATCGTCAAGGATACACCCAGACTGGGAGCCAGTGGTGCCTTCCATTCTCCTTCTCTCATTGCTCGCTTCTAGTTCACTACAAACCTGGTGGTTCTCCACCTGCGGCCACCATCGCTTCCCAGTCGCTTTGCTACTATCATGATTACAACCCTGCTATTTCTTACCAAGCACATTTATTCACGTAACGAGGTTTTCTTCCTAATCGGCTTCCAAGAAGAATTTGACGTAGCTCGAAGTCAGAAAACTAGATACAGTTATATTGGAAAATAATAATAAAATCAATAATAATAATAATAATAATAATAATAATAATAATAAAGTAATGGACCCTTCCTCCAAGAAAATGGATGATCCGTGTGGTTAAGTTCTGCAGACCGGGGTTATGAATTGGACACTCTTTTGTACGTCTGTCAAGAGCCGCCCTGACTTAGCTCTGGGTTCTGGCTTTGCTGGGACTGTCTCTTTCCTTGTGTTTCTCCCACTGTACCCAACTTTGCTTTCCAGAAAATGTTCACGGCCTGGTCTAATTTCTACCCTCTCAGTGGGGCTTTCTGATATCTTCCTGTCAGTGTTTGTCTCTGCTTAGCCCTTAGCCCCCATTCTAACTGGTTTGATTTATTGTCTTTCTCCAAAACCTGGTTCTGGTTCTGGGTTGTCTACATCGCTGGATGATACCACCATCCATCCAAAGCTATAAACCAGAAACCTGGGAGATATCCTCAATTCCACATTTCGTATTTAATCAATCCCCAGATCCCATGGCTTCTTTATCTTAAATGTCTCTCAAATCCTCTATTTCCCTCGGATTTATCAGTGGACATCTTAGCTTGAGCTGACATCATATCCGGATTAATGAGTGGTGCCACAGTGAGCCTCCCCACCTGCCCTGGTCTCCGTGTAATCAGTTCTCCACGTGGAGACAGGGAGATATTATTAAAACGTAAATTCTCAGCCAGTCCCCAATGTTATCTGCCCCATCCTGTTCCTTAAAGCTCTCGGTGGCTTCCCTTAATTCTTAAGATAAAAACTAAAATTTAATTTCAGGATATCAGGAGGAGGTGATCCTGAATTTTGGGGGGTGAGCCCTAAATTCAGACACTGGTGTTCTTATAAGAGAAAGAGATTTGAGACCGAGAAAGAGACACACGTGAGAGACAGCCATGTGAAGATGGGGACAGAGATTGGAGTGATGCTGCCACAAGTCAAGGACACCCGGAGACACAATAACTGGGAGAGGCAAGGAAGGGTTCTCGCCTAAGCTTTCAGAGAGACCATGGGCTGCCGTGCAAATTTTGGGATTCTGGCTTTCAGAACTGTGAGAAAATAGATCTCTGCTATTTTAAGTCATTAAATTTGTGGTAATTTATTAAGGAAGCCATAGGAAACTGATACACCCAGTATCTGCGCTCATGGTATCACTGCCTCATCCTTTATTAAGTCTATGGATAGACAATTGAGTGTACAATGAGAAGGACAACTCCTGACTCATCCGCTGGAATGTGGGTTCCTCTGTTGGTCAACCCCTCCATGTCCGCCAGGGCTATTCTGGTATCTCACCTGGATGTGTTCAGTAGATTATTGCTGAATGAACTTGAAATGGCTTAATGCACATTTTTTGCTTGCCTTGTAGATCTATAAACATGTGATTTGATGCGCATTTCCGAACTTCAGCGAGGGTGAGGACCAGGTTCGTTCACGTCGAATTCTCCTGCAGTTTCCTGTATGAGGTCTGGCTCAGGGTTGGTACTTAAAAAAAAAATGTTCAGAGGGCAAGAAGGTCTAGCCCCATATGGTAGGGAATTTTCAGAGGCTGCTATTATAGGATTATTAAAGTAATGTGATGTAAGCATCATCTCTTTTCAACCTTCCACAATCGTTCTGCCAAGCGCTCTGCCATCCAATTACTTGGAGGTAGAAGTGTGTCTTCAACCAGGTGTGCAGTGTTTGTTTCTTCTTGACCGCTGCAGTCATTCACTCACATGTGAATACCCACTGGGTACTTCCCAGGTGCCTTCAGGTGAGAGGGATCATGGTTAGGGTTGCGGAAGATGTAAGCCGAATTGGATGGGGCATCACATATCAATTTAAACAAATGCCTCCTCTGGTAAGAGAATCCTTTCTGCAATGATATGATTAGTTAAGCCAGGCTCCAACTTTTTAATACTATTTAATTTTTTTGCATTACAGAACATACATGTGCTCACAAAATAAAATTAGAAAATACATAAAAATAGAAAAAATAAAATAAAATAATGCCTGTGTTGTCACATTTCAATATTTTGGTATATCTATCTCCAGGATTTTTGTCTTTATCTAGTTTTTTTTTTGTTATTATTACAATCTTATTACACACGCAATTTTCATTCTATTGTTTTTATTTAATTTGTATGCAGTATTCTGGCATATCATGTATTCCTTACTAAAATAGTCTATAGGTTGCATAATATTCCACCAGGGGGCTATACCGTAAATAATCTACATTTTTCTTGTGCCATATTGTATGTAAATTTGTAAATCATGCATTTTACTAAATGCAGACACTATGTTAGCTCTTTTCAAAGAACCTGTGTCCCTACCTTTCATGAAGTGCTATTTCCTTTAGAGCCATCAGCCTTTGCCATGGAGAAAGATGATTTGTTTATTTAATTCACAACATAGCTGGTCATTTTAATTCAATACAATTTGTTCCTTCCATGATTCTCAACATCAATTAGAACCTCTCTTATCTGAGAAAAATATTAAAATTTCTACCACTGCTACTGATAATTAGCCATTATTATTGGAATGCTTACGATGTGACATGTATAATCTTATAAAATCATCACAAATTCCTAAAAAGTAGGTACTCATTAGTATAACCATTCAGAGTATCAGGCTCTGTTTTATATGCACAACTGACTATAAACTGGGAGATTGCAGGTACTGAATCTAGTTTAACTCTGTTAGTCCTATCATGCCTGGAATAGAAATGAGCATGCAGTAGGACACGTTAAATGACTGTCAAAACATAAATGAAGTAACCATGGTAAAAGAAGGAACAAAAAGCAAGCTGTGCTACCTGATCTCATGTAAGTCGCTTAACTACTTTAAGCCTCAGTTACTTTTCATAAAAATAGCATTTCGGGAGGTAGATGTTAGACTAGATGGTTTTCAGGGAATAAATGTTTATTACCTTGTGCTATCTTTATTTAAGAATTAACCACGATTTCCTTAGATAGCCTTTAGGCTAGTTACTAGGTTTTCTGACACCAAAATAAAGCCTTTTGTGAGAATTCAAATCTTTCATGGTGAAATGTTAACTCTGATGTCCCAAGATTAAACAGGAAGAAATGTAGCTGGGAGAATGTCGGAGAAGATGAGTACACCCAACTTCCTGGTCCACTCTCCGTTTAAGATTATTGATTCAAAGAAGCCTCCTGGACTAGCCCGCATCCCCACCAAACATACGTTAGACGGCCCTGGCATATATACTCATCACGTCTTATACTTCATAACGTGATATGTCTCAGTTTATGTTCCCAGTTACACTCTAACCTTTTGGGAGGCATGGAGTGTGCTCATTCTGCATTCATAGTGTGTAGCATTCAAGTACATGGGTAGAAGGAAGGGCAAGTAAAAAAGAAGAGCTCCTAGACATAATCGAGAAAAAAATCTGTTAATAATGAGAGAAAAAGACAAGTGCCAGAAAGGAAGAAAAATGTCAGTGGGGGCCAAAGAGAAGAGAGGGCACTCCCTCCCCATACTTGAATATTTTCGTAGACTTCAGAACGAGAGATTATAAACTTAGAGGTTATGATGGGTGTGAGACGTTGAAAAAAGTGAAATCGCGTATGATTATTTCGCAGATCTCATGGATGATCTACCTGTTTCTGTCACACTGTTGGAGGTTGGAGATAACTCAATGTGTTCGGTCTATCTAGATACTTTGAATCGTGATGCGATCATCCAGGTTCTGTCTTTATGCTGTCTGAAAATTGTTTTTCATATTTTTATATCTTTAATCAAGTCTTCCAGTTTAAGCAGTGATGTAGGATGAAACAAGACAGACAATCCCCTTCTTCAATTAATATCATTCTTTTAATTATTATCCTTTGGGTACAGAAATCAATCAGCCCAAAGTCTATCTATTTTTATTTATAGATTTTACAACTATAGTGATAAAGAAAATATTCTAAAATATAACAAAGGTAAAAGATATAAAATATATTACCTACTAAAAAATAAGATTTAAATGGCTTCAGTTTTTGGTGATTGCAAATAGACTCTAGAGGATAGTGAAATAACGTTTTCCAAAGTTTTTTTTTGGGGGGGGGAATAATTTTATGCCTGGAATTTTACACTTGGCCAAGTTATCAATCAAGTGTGAAAATAAAATAAAATGTTTTGGCTTCTTTTTATTCTTGTTTTTACTTTTTTTTTTTTTTTTTTTTTTTTTTACTTTTACTCAAAATTTTATCTCCTGAATCCCCCATCTGAGAAAGTTTCTTGAAGATGACTCGAGCTAAATGAGTAAAGTGTACAAAAGGGGAGAACAGAAGTATTCAATCCAAGGGTCCATTAAAAGAAAAGAAAAACTAGGATGAGGGCTTTCTGTACCACACCTGGAGGGACTAGGAGGGACTTGAGAACAATGTATTTAAGATGTTCTATAATAATAGAAGCGTGATTTATTGGATTTTTGTTTATAAGATAAACCGGAGAGAAAACACAGAAGAGATGAGTGACGAAGTGGCCGAGCAGAAGGCCAGATGTCCCACCTGGACAGGGTAAGAGTTATGGCGTAACAGATGGAAAAGGGGAAGGGGACGGGGAGACACAGCGGGCAGGAAACACTCTCCTGACGTGGCCCAATTTATGGAGGAAGAAATAAGGGATTGATACGTAATTGACATCACACAGATAACCAATAGACGAGCTAAAATAGCAAACTAAAATTAATAATACAATTAACTAAATTAATGAAGAGTCTGGTATAAAGTAATGGGAATGAAACAGTTTTATCATAGTAGGAAATCAGTAAAAAATATCTGATGTTAGAAAAATAAGAAAGAAGGGTATAAAATCAGATGATTTCAAGGACTTATTAACAGAAAAAAGTAAAAGTGATTTTCTTGAGGGAGTAGGCTGAAAGTGTGGATGGGGCCTTGGATTCTTGCTTTTAACCGTAAATTCTTGTATTCTTGGACTTTTTAAGCAGGTGTGAAGAATAATTTGATTTACCACATTTTAAGGGGAAAAACTATCATAAGTATCCGAGCTTATGAGAGAACTGCCTATGCAGCTTCCTTTTGCTGTTTTTTTACACTGATCCATTTTATTTTCATTGGGATTATCTGTGATTAACTAGTCCAATTTCTATTTTTTTTTTAAACCACAGCCGCCTCCCTCGCTCCCTTCTGCTTAAGGGCTGAGAATGGAATTATGTACCTCATTTCCCAGAATTGTTCGAAATGGTTGAATTAAAGATGCAGAAAAAAGTCTCATCTTCATCCCTAGAAGCACCCTTCATCGCTATACATCATATCCTTTCTTCTTTCACTAAAAGCCAGCAACCCAGGCGCCATCTGTCCCGAACTTGCTTTTTTCGAGTTACTCTGGGTTTCATAAGGCTTATCCAGTGCACATCTAACAACCACGATAGTAATAATACTAAATGATTGCTCACTTTTATTGAGTGACTCTATGGGCCAGGCGTTGTTCTAAGGAGTTTCAAATACCGTATCATTTCAGCCTAGTGACTGTGATCACAGTCCAGGGGGAGCAGCGAGCATGGCGAATACAGACCCCGCGACCCAGTGCCTGGATGTTGATGCAAGCTCCATCACAGACTAGCTTTATCTGTAGACAACTTACGTTTAACCTTTCTGTGACTCAGCTTCCTTACCCATACGATGTGAATAATAACGGTACTTACCTCCTCGAGTTTTGGTGAGGATTCAGTGAGTCAAGACTTGTACGCACTTAGAACAGCAGCTGCTGTCTACGAGGCAAGGAAACATAATGGTAGTATTATCCCGATTTTATAAATAAGAACTGAGTCACACGGAGAGTAAATGGTGAAGCTGAGCTTTCAGCCTGGAGGTCTGACTCATTCTTAATCTTTCTGCCACCGAGCACCGACTTGGCGGGGGAGGTAATGATTCCATCTGATGCTTGTTTTATTCACCTGCTTAGGGAGAAGACGCAGGCTTTGAAACGAGATAAACTTCAGTCCTACACCCAGCTGTATCCCTTTCCTGTTGCTCTGTGGTGTTGGTCAAGTTTTTAACTTCTCTTATTCTGTTTCTTCATTAGTGGAGGTATGAAAACCTCCTTTGCTGGGTGATTGAGAGGGTTCATTAAGTTAATGTGTGGAAAATCACTCAAAGCCTCATTAACAGGCAGCCATCAAGGAAGACCTCTCTCACCCTCCTTTCCCCGTAAGCCACGTCCGGGCTCATGTCTGCCTTCTAGAATCTTGCATGATAGAGTGAGGTATAACATCAGCAAACATTCAGATCAAACTTTCTTTGCTATTTCTTAAGCACTTACTACGCCCCCAGCACTGAGTTCGGCAATTCTACATGTATCGTATCATTTAAATTACCATGGTCACCATTTCCTCTTCACAAGTGAAGAAATGAAAGGTTTGAGACTTGATGAGACTTAAATAAGGAAAGTTCTAGAATGTGACTCGAAGTACTCTAAATAGTAAAGAAATGCTTAGAAGCGGCTACCAGTTGCTGTTAATTGTCAGAGAGGCATTCCCTTAGTTCCTCACCAGGCCATGGCCGGATCACCCAGTGGGAAGATGAGCTCATACATCAAGAGAGAATCCTGTGGTCTCAGCTTTTACCAATAATATCCACCAATTCCTTGGGCTGGAAATAGTCAATTTGGAGTTTTGCTATTGACAAGCCGTCCTGCCTGCCCAGCCTGATGGCAATGAGTCTTCCTGGGAGGCAGAGGACGTTCACTTGCTGGATGTTTGCAGATGTATTGAGGACAAGCTGGCCAGGAGGTGACAGACCCCAGCCCTCCTTCTCTGGTGCTCTTCCTGTGGGACATTCTGCCTGTCCTCAGAGCCTATTTCTGGAACCCTAACGACACCTCCCATGGAGGCTGGTGGGAGCTCAGGCTGGGACACACATCTCCCCGGTGTGTGTCACAGCCTCTGATGGGATGTGAAGAAAAGAATGATTTACCCTTATGTAGAGGGTTTCTGGTCAGAAGCAGCTTTGAGAATCTAATTATTTTTCAGGAGGGAAAAAATGATTATGTTGATTTTACCTGAAAGCTCAAAACTTTGCGGCAAATTATTAACAAGAAGCTGGTCCCATGTCGCTGGCAGGCCTCGCCCATCAAGCGGCTGAAGGGGAGATGAGGAAGAGGATCTTGGCGTCCCCAAGGAGTCACAGTTCAGCCCGTTTATACGTGTGTCAGCAGAGAGAATAGAAAAGCCACTGAATCTGCCTCTCACGGGCGGAAAGCAAATCTAATGTTCCAGCATTTGCAGTTTCAATACTAATACTGCCTCCTGCTTCTGTAGGGCTCAGAGTCACAGAAAGCATGTCATCTTCCCTGGCCCTTGTTTGTATGGGGCAGGGATAAATGAGAAAGTTCCTTTTTCCTCCTTACACCAACTTATTTCTGTAATCAGCGTTAGTACGCTTCACCTTTTGGGAAATAAGAATTTTCTCTTCAGCCACAAATCCACATTAGGTAAACATCACAGACCACCCACACGTAGAGATGCTTTGTGGAGAAAATTACTTTCTCTTCACTCCCTCCGCTTTTGTGATTTGGTAGCAAAGTATTGGGGGGGGGGGTGCATTCCACTAAGAAAGTCTATTGTCCACTAGAGTTATGAACAATTCAGTCAAGGTTTGTTTGGCTGAAGATACATTACAATTTCCATAAGTACAATTACATTCTAGTGGAAAATATTCTGCAATCACGGTTTGATCATATGCAGAAGTTGAGTGTAAAAAAGGTCTCACAGAGTTTCCTTAGAAGACTAACCGATCACTAAAATTTTCTGTTTTCTTATTAAAAGATAGTCATTTATTTGTTCATTAACTATTTACCAAGTGCCCACCATGTGACAGTCATCATGCTGGATGCTAAAGGTATTATGAAAGAAGCCCTCATTCCTACCTGCATAAAGTTTTGAGATTTGGACCAATAAATACCACACATGTGGGATATGTGTATCATGGAGGTGGGATTTGGGACACAGGTAACAGATGCATGTTATTTAATCTTTCTAAGCACCGCGTGAGGATGTCACCCTGCCCACATCTTACAGATGAGACTGTCGTTGCTCAGAGAGCCCCAGTAGCTGCCCAAGGCCACCAGGTAGAAAGTGGTGAGTTCTGAACCTCCATGTGTCTGGCTATAGAGCCTCAGTCTCCTCTTTCAGAAAAACAAGAATGAGGATTGTTGTAGTGTTTGTACTTGTCTCTAAGTTACCACTGGATAATACAAGTTTTCAGATTATGATACCAGGGCTGGGATTATTATTTGTATTTGTTGATTTAATGGGGGCAGCTTCACTACATTTTTTTTATTCTTAATGACATTAACACATGTCTATTTAAATTTATTACTGTTTGGAAGCAATAGAATTATCCAATTCAGGGAAATATTTAAGTAAATTGTCATCCATTTCAAGGAATAAGCACATATGTAAAATATTGTTTACAAAAAGTCAAGTAAACTTTCAAAACAGTTATGAAATAATGAAGTAGAACCAAAAGGTGCAAAATTGTGTGTATACGTGTGTTGGTGTTTATAATACTTTATAAAATGATTTCATGAAAGAAATGAGGAGGAAAATAGCTCAAATATTAACGTGAGTGGTAGGCTTTTAAAATTCATTTTAGTTTTCCAAATGTTCTACAATATGTCTTTTACTGAGTAATAAATTAAAATATAAATGATTTTGTCAAAGCCATCTATATCCACTAAGTACAATCAATAAATCATAGCATTTTCTGACTTAAGACCAGTCAGGAAGAATCATTGTCAACTTTCCCTATAACTTCAAGTGGTCTACGGCTAATATTTTATGTCATACGAATATACTGGATTTTGCAGTGAAAGAAATGTAAAGAATTTGAGTTGCACTAGAATGTGGGTGAGAGACATGTGTTTAAAAATATTAACATTATTTATCTATCTATTATCCATCTATCTATCTATCATCTATCTATCTATCATCTATCTATCATCTATCTATCTATCATCTATCTATCTATCATCTATCTATCATCTATCTATCTATCATCTATCTATCTATCTATCTATCTATCTATCTATCTATCTATCTATCTATATCTGTCTATCCATCATCTCTCTTCATTTTTCTTAATTTCGAAAAACAAAAAAACTTACCATTCTCTGGCACTTATAGTGCTCGCACGCTGAACTTGAATTATTGCTTTGAACTTTCACGACAGCCCTACAAGAGAATTATTACAGCAGTCCCCATCTTATGTGACATGTGCAAGGCATGTAGTCAGCAAGTGGCAGAGCCCGGCTTTGCAGCCAGGCTGTCTCCATCCACCTTCCTCATGCGGCCAACCTCAACCAGTTCTGACAGTGTGTCCGTCCCTCTCCGATGGCACTTGGCATAGACCTGGGCCCACAGACAGCACACGACACTGTCAGCCAAAGTTGTTGCTGCTATTTTTTATTATTTATTACTCGTTTATTATTATAGCAACTTCTTCAGAGTCTTGTAATCAGTTACTTTTCTCCTGTTTATATCTATCTGAAAAACATTAGGAATCATTCAACTTGAAGATTTGGGGTTCATCAAAATGTATTCAAACACAGTAAATGGAAGAGCTTATGTGTATTGGGTATTTCAGGGAGAATCTTATAGAACATCTACAAATCATAAAACAGTCGCAGAGTGAGGAATTAGGAAATAGTACATGCCCTATTCTGTGTGTAGGCTGGCCTTCTCCGAGGATGTCTGCTACAGGATTTCGTGGGAACAACACTGTCTACTTCTACGATAAGACTCGCTTGGTGCCCTTCACCATGGTAAAGCCCAGCGTCTTTGAGCTGGACTACAGGTATCTCCTGCTCTCTCCTCACTGCTCTATCTCTCCCAGTCTCTCCTCCTGTCCACACACGTCATCCATTCAGAACCCATCATTCCTCCCACGGAGCCATCAGCGTGCGCCTCGATCTTTCACTCCTCTGAGTCTGCACAGATGCTTCCGACCGACGATGATACTCATCCTCCAAGGCACTGTGACCTTCTCTGGGAACAGCCCCCAGACCCTCACCCCACTAAAGAATTCATTCTTCACTTCTTAGAGGCTGTTCTGCAGAGTTTTCTCTTCCCAAACACTCGGCCAGTCAGTACCCCAAACAGAGTGTCCCCTGAGAAGCTTCAGGAGCAAGGCCTGAGTCCGGGGCATTCTCAGCACCCAGCACGGAATATGGCACACAGATGACACTCTATCAGGGTTTGTTGGATTCCTATTTCGGGGGTTCGGATCAGTGAAGCAATGTTTACAGTCCAACTCAGTAAAATAAAGCAAAATGGGGGATATGTCATAAAGACAGCAGGAAATCTCATGGAGCTAAAGGAAGGAAGACTAGGAAGTACTTGTAGATTTCTGGAATGGCTGGAGAGAAGGACCCTCATGTCCAAAGTTAGCATCCTCTGTCTTCTCAGCTCTTACCCATGTTTGTTCTCTATTCTTTTCTCCTACTCCTTCCTTCCTTCCTTCCTTCCTTCCTTCCTTCCTTCCTTCCTTCCTTCCTTCCTTCCTTTCTCTCACTCTCTCCTCTTCACTTAGTTTTCCCTACCCACTGAATAAGAATATATGGCAGTCACCACTTCAGCCAAAATCTTCATATACCCAGACTCTATTCCAGGCTTCCTCAAGACTCTATTCTATTTCCCAGTTCCTATCCCAAAATTCTCTGGATAAGACTTTGGGTCAGGTGACCCATGCTAAACCAATGAAACAGCCAGGAGACAGAGTAACTTTTTATCACTAAGGTGAGGCTTGTAGTAAATAAAGATTTGGAGACTTGAAGTGGGTGGTTAGTGGAAAGATGTGGTGAGGAGTGAGTCACAGAGATGCCCTGTGCGCACACATGTGCAGACACACACACTACCAAAAACACAGTAGGTGTGCCAAATGTTTAATTAATCAAGGAATGCATATTCATAATAGTGACTTCTGTTTGGGAAAAAAATCCTCAGCTTCTTCTGCCCTCAGGGAAAGAAAGTGAATTTTCATTATGGTCCAAATGTTCACTGAGGTCAAAACACTCTGTTTTCTCCAACATACGTTTAATGGTATTTGCTTTAATGAAGAGCCACGGCTTAACTGCTTTCTCCACAGCACTTGACCTTGCATCTGGGGTGTGGGAAGTCACGCAGCACGTCCTTGCCCTTGGTTTCAGTTCAGCCTCATGATGGCGGGACCAGGGGAGGAGGATAAAGGATGGGACCCGGCCTTCCATTAATAGTTTGGCTGAGCTTCCATGGCTCCCCTCTCTCAGCTTGTGGTCCTGCGCTGTGCATCGATCAAGGGCAAAAAGGAAGCAGTTCGTTTGAAAAGGAGTGCCTGTGTTTTAACAGCCATTGTGACTTGTAATCTTCCCACGGGTTGCAGTGGGGAATAAGAGAGCAAGTGACCTACTTCATGGCAGCCGTGACTGCAAGCTCCTAAGCTAAGCTGGCTGGGTTCGTCTCCGTCTCTTCCCACTCACTCTCTCAAATGGGTTACTTCACTTCTCTGCGCCTTCGTGTACCATGATATGAGCATTATAACAGTCCCAGCACACAGGCTTATCCAGGGGCTTAAAGGAATAACTATAAGAAGGTTAGCGCTGTGCGTGGAATGCAAGCAGGCTCAAGTCTCAGCTCCATGGGGCCGTCAACTCAATTCCCCTGCTGTCGTTGGACAATTTTTCTTTCATATCCCAATGTTATAACCTAAACTCTATTGTGACATATATATAGAATATTGCTCAACCATGAAAAAGAATGAAATCTTCCCATTTGCAACAACATGGATGGACCAGGAAGGTATCACACTAAGTAAGTCAAAGAAAGACAAATGCTGTATGATTTCACTTACATGTGGAATCTAAAAAACAAAATAAATTAACAAACAAATAAGTAAATTGCACAAGAGGACAGACAGCCAGTGAGACAGTGACCTGAGATTTAGACACAGGCTGTCTAGTTTTTCCCTCCAAACTCTGATGCTTTCTGGCTGTCCTCCCGTGCACGCACCTGATTACTCCAGCTGCCTCCCCCGCACCCTGCCTTCCCCCTTCCACCCAGGATCTGGGGCTCTGAGCTCTGCAGGCCCAGCAGGCCTGGAGGGGAGAAGCCTCTCTTATCACAGAAGACAGCGCATGGTTGGCCATGAATATGCCAGTCCCTAACCTCTGGCAGGACCCCATCATGGGCCACCTCAGAAAAATCAAGCATACACAGACAGAGTTAGCGAACTACGGAGGGAAATGTCATAGCGTCAGTTCTCATATCCAGATTTCTTGTTCTTATTTCAAGTTCATTTTTGCGCATGACCTGAGGTAGGCGTCCGTTTATTTCTCCTGCGTGTGAAGATCCACTTGCTGGATATGTGGTTATCTAACACCATCTGGTTTCAGATGCCGGAAAGGGGCTGAGATGAAGCTCGACCAAAGGAGGTCACCCCAACGACCTGATCAAGCTCGGAAACCAAGGCTGAGCTCAGCCGCTTTTTTTTTTTTTTTTTATCCTGGGTAAATTTTTAGAGAGATCACTTCTTCCGAGATGGAAACCAGACTCATTTCTGCAAATGCCTGTAACCCTATCTCTGCAACATTATAAACTAATGCCTAAACTGTAAATGCCACACATGCAGTCCTTTTAGATTTTTTTTTTTTAAAGTCAAGACTTGCTTTCCTGCAAGTTACTTCCCCGAACCTCAGTTTTTTTCATCTGTTAAGTGAAGGTACGGATGCAGAATTCAGAAGGCCATTTGGAGGATCACAGTAAAGAAAATAATGCACGTGAAAGTAGTCTGGAAACTGTAATATGTCACGAAAATTTTAGTTACTAATTGGTGAATTGATGAATGTATATCCTCCTTTATTAAAAAAATAAGTTGACTTAAAAGGAAAATAAGACATTCTGAGTGAGCATACACGTACACATATATACACACCTACTTGGGACAGTAAGACTGACAACAGGTAACATGGAACTTAATATAATAACATATAAAAGGGCACGCCAGAAGGAGATGCCTTGAGAATGTTGTCTCTTCACCACCTGTGCTGTGTCACCCACTGTCCGACTAAAATGCAGGTCCTTTGTCCCTCCCTAGACCTACTAACCGTCCAGATTCGAAGGAAGATATGCAAGCGGCATATTTACCTGTTTCAGTCCCCAGATAATTAATTCACGCTAAGTTTTACAGAACCAATGTCACGAAGTTTGGGAAAATTACCCAAAGAAAATTGTAAATGTCATCCCAGCTTTTCTCAGGAGTCAAAGAAAACATGATCAGTTACCTATTCAAAGAGTTCACCAGCTGAGGACAGGCCAGTTCTTAGCAAAATGCTGTTTTTTCCTACTTTGAAGCCTGAAAGAATGACCTCCATCATGGGCAACCTCAGAAAAATCATGCATACACAGAGTTAGTGAACTACGGAGGGAAATGTCATAGTGTTAGCTCTCATATCCAGATTTCTTGTTCATTTCGAGTTCATTTTTGCGCGTGACCTGAGGTAGGCGTCCGTTTATTTCTCCTGCACGTGGAGATCCACTTGCTGGTATGTGATCATCTAACACCATCTGTTGAAAAGACTGGATGGTCTTGGTCAAAAATCAAGGGGCCATAAGCATCAGGGTGTAGTTCTGGGCTCACAATTCTATTCCGTGGGTCTCTATACTTAGTCACTCTTTTCAACCAAAGCAAACTATAGCTCTGGGAGTCTGGAGGCAGGTGAGTCCTGTGGATTCTGTTGAGGCAAGTTGGAGTCTCTCCCATACCGACAAAAGTACCCAGGAGACAACGTCTAAATTGTGTACATGCTGATGTCGCTCACTCCTCTTTTAAAATGTTTGATATCTTTCTCTTTGCCCTTCGGGAAAATTCATATATTAATCTACTTCATAAATCCTTCTATGATATGACCCTGGGTCACTCCAGACTTAACCCCCAAGGAAGATGGCAAAAATGCTCATAGTCTCTGCAGCTCCCCTCATCCAAACAGTGTCTACACCCCAATCCGAAGTCTGGGCTACTTGCTTTAGTCAATAAAAATGGGACAGAACTTACTTTTGGACTGGTTCTAAGGCCAGGTCTCAAGTTTTATGTGCTTCTCATCTTTCTTTTGCACCCCTGGATACCTAGGAAAAAACATCCTGAGATAATCTGCTGGATGATCAGATACCATGGGGAGGAGATAAGAAGCATGCCTAGTGACAGTAACCAGCCTCCAAATGACCCAAGAGCTGCCTTCAGACTCAGAAGTGGGGTTCCCCAAGATCAGCTGAGTCTCACCCAAATCAGCAGAACTGGACATAGGAGTCTACCCCAAATTGCTGACCTACCACACTATGCACCAAATAAATGGCTTTTGTTTTAAGCCACCAAGTGTTTGGGTGGTTAGTTACTGAGCGAAAGGTAGCTGCTAATCTGGTCTCCAGCCTCTCAAACCTACGCTACACTTTTTCTCAGTGTGAAACTTTTGCATGTGCTAGTCTCTTTTCTTAGAATACTTCTTTCAGTTCCTCTCTCTTTCTACTCATCTTTCAGAACTTTTCTCTGGGGAGCCTTTCCCTTCGTCTTATACCTGGGTTAGGCACCTTGCCCTGAATGTCCATAGCTTCCTGGGTTTCCTCTAGAACGGCACTCATTACCCTGTACTTTACCTGTCTGTCTACTTGTCATTCCTTCCCTTATGCACAGACATAAGGACTTACCAAGAGGGTAAGGGATGCATAGCTGATTTTCATAGCTGCAGACCCAGCATCTAATACGGCTATAAAATGTGGTAGGGATGCAGAGCTGGACACCTCTGAAGATAACCTGGAATTGGTACCTGAATGAGAGACCAAGTGCTTTCCAGGTAAAGAGGGTGTGTATGAAGACCCTCGAGAGAAAGACAGAGAGAAGCCACCATGTTTGAAGACTAGGAGGCATCCAGATTCTTGTCTGATGGAGTAGGGAACAGGGGAAGGCCAGGAGTCCTCAGGTGGGTATCAGCAAGCTGTGATCAGCCACCTGGACTAGGTCGGCCATTCATCACTTGCCTTTCCATCGTGTGCTTGTTCTTGGGACAGACTATAGTCATTCTGGAAGCCTTGACCTGGTTCCAATGGGCTAGGAAAACTCCAGAAGCTGGATCCAGTTTTCAAGTGGTCTGTGCAGCCATTCTCTTCCCTCACACCCAGGCCAGTGGCAGACATGCCCTTCCCAGATGAAAAGAGGCGGGGAGGGTAAGGGCACAGACCAGGAGTGTGTAAACAGAGTGAAGGCTAAGCCAAAGTGGAGAGCGGACTTTTTGCATTTCTTCCAGTGTCTGGTGGGGAGTGGGCTCCTGTCCAGGTGGTACTAATAAAGGCAGGCTGGGATAATGGAATAAAAGCCCCAAAACATAAAAGCTGCCTGGAGGCGAAAGAGAAGAAGGGGACGGGGTATGCCTTCATCCCCATGTTAACTGTTCCCGCATTAATCAGATTCGAGTACCTCAAATTGGACTTGTCTCCTCTTCCAGCAGCATTAAGGGAGCTGCAGTCCCCGGGCCATAGATCTTGAAAGTGGAAATAGCTCCTTTAATCATCTGGTCCAGCCTCTCATGGGAGAGGTAGAAAACGGGAGGCTCAGAAAGGGGTTGTGCTTCAGGACATGTTACACAGTGAGCAGACAGACGCCAACGTGCCGCCCTTGACTTTTACTTTCTTCAATTAGATGGTAAGATAGCTGAGGATAGGGACCTGTTCTTCCGGACTAGCTTCATAGTACCATACCACACTCACAGTGTCCTAGATGGGAATAAAAGCGACACACAAGGAGGCAAATGACAAGATCATCTATGGAGAGGCAAGAGTCATAGATCAAATGAGACAGTGCCACATGATAGTGACTGGGTGAGGAAACATGTTTGGAGGGGGGTCAGTGTAGTCCAAAGCTGAAGACGGTCAAAGAGCCCCAGGGAATTCCTAAGTCTCACCACCAGACAAGAGATGAGCCCAGTGCTGTGTCGAGGTGCCAACGAGTAGATGTGTTTGGAGCCAAAACAAGGAGGGGAACCAGGAGGAAACGGCAGCTCAGAGATGGGATGAGCCAGCCAGTACACCAAACAGATGAGACAACTCAGCTGAGAAAGCCCAGAGGGTCAGTTCTGCATCACTTCCAGGATGCTGTGAGTTCACAAGTAGGAGCAGTTTGAAGTTGACTTGAGGAACTCAGACACTTTAACATGAATGCCGGTCTGAGTACAGAAAAACAGTAAGAGTCTGTGGCATCCTTAGGGCATGGAAGCCTACTGCCAACGGGAACAAGGAACTGAAGAAGAGGTTTAGATTCCGACGAAATCCTGATAAATTCCTAGGGATGAATTTTGCTTGTAGAAACCCCTTTTTGGAAGAGGAAAGAGTCACCTCCAGTTGCATCTTGAGACATATAAGAAGGTGAGCACGAGCCTGTTCCCTGGAGCGATTCTCCTGGGTCCACTTGCCAGCTCTGAGGCCCCTCCAACATGTGGAGTCTTCATTTGCATGCCGGAGATAACGACAGAACCCTTCTCACCGCATTGTTGGCACACGTAAAGCATTTAGAATTGTACCTACACCCAGAACGTGTGATGTGTTTGTGCTTATCATCTGGTACCTGATAATGTATGATAAATTCTTTCCTGACATCCTAGTATGGGTCATTGCCCAACAGCTACAACCTATTCCTATCCAATCTTCATCACAGTCAATAGACTATGGGGCATGTCCTGTTATCTGTTTCTCAGTTGAGATCTAAAGCCAAAAGAAGCAGTGACACGTGCCTTCATACTCTCAAGTATCCACAGCGTGGTTCTGCCATTATCGGCCCATCCATCGGCTTCTTTCGGCAGGCTAAGAATTCATTGGGAAGGAGATAGGAGAGCAAAATGGCCCTACTGTCCCCTCTGAGCCCACTCTCTAACGTGGCTCCACTCCTGGAAGAGACAAACATCTCAGTGAGAGGGAGGATGAGGAACAGAGGAAGGTGTTAGAAAAAAAAATCATGCTTCTTCTCCACTTCTGGCGTTTGTGCCCATCGGGCCCAAGCTAGGGATGAGATAAAGCTTTGAATGGGACAAGAAATGTCAGTAGACTGGACTAGCCACTTTCACAGTTCAAGACAGGGATGAAATACAAAGGCGAGGAAGCGAGGGGAAAGAGAAGGCTTTGTCCTGCATGCACCCAACCTAACCCCACGCGTTCACAGATCGCGGCGAGCAAATGCAGTAGAATCTGCTATCTCCATCCATGGCCAAGGCTCGAACAGGCCAGGTGACTTCCCCAGGGTCTCACGGGTGCTGAGAATCTGTGCCCAGCTCTGTCTGCCTCCAGAGACCACGCTTGTAGCCACGAGCCGCATACCCGCAGTGGTTGGCGTGGAGCGGGTGCGAACGGAATGATTTACATGGGGAATGGCGGTGTGTATGTCCGCTGGAGAGGCTTATTGATGAGCCTCTTCCTAAGTACCTCCCTCATGTTTATGAAGTGACATGTGGGTTCTGCCCCGTTTTTAATGACTCTTTATTTACACGGAGCACGTTATTTATGGAAGCAGAGATAACACCATTGCCAACCCATTAGAAGGCAGAGATAGCAGGAGGCCATTGTTTGCTCCCCAGCGAGGACAGGATTCTAATTACTCAAGAGCTCACGTCCTCCTCGCCACGCTACCGAGCTCAATAAATAACACCCCGTGTGAAAACGGTGCTCAATGTGAATTGTGACTTACGCCGCACGAATTGATGGCTGGCTGGCCGACCGAGAGCTTCCAGCATGAAGCAAGAAAGTCAGCAGCAGCCTGGGAATGCAGAGACCCGGCTCCTCAGAGACGGCGGCCTCCATTCCTCATCGTGCACTTCTCAGAAACAATTAGCATTTTTTATTTAAGTAATAAGCTCCAAAGAAGAGATGCAGCAGGGAGATAATGGTGCTTGCGAAATCACCAGACGCTTGGAGGTGAGCCTACGGGCACTTCGCATAATGAGACGGCCATCCTTGGATGCCAATTTTCGTAGAGCGTCTCAGCACTAATCCCTTTTCCAAGAAATAATTCTGATAGTCTAAGGTGGGAGCCGAGCTTCAAAGGCTAAAATTGCCCAAATCACTTTGGAATTCACGAACTCTCAGGAAATGCTAGTTGTGGGAGCAAAGAGGCAGTCATTTTGGTTTGTTAAGAAAATACGATTCGATTTTTTTTTTTTTTTTTTTGAAGGAGAGATGGGTGGTCTTCCCGGTGTGGGGCTCAGAGCTCCAAGACCCTTCCGCGATTCTGGGAAAAGCAACAGAAACGGTGATGATGAGTCGACACTCGTTCTTCCTGCTCAGAAAGCGTCACGTGGGCTGGTGCCGACCAGGAGCAGAACAATTCCAGGAAAGTTGTGAAACTCAGTGTTGCGAGGAAAAGGGAGTCCTCACGAGTGCCCTCTCAGCTCTCGGAGACGCCAACGAGGACACAAAAGAACAGCGGGTGGTGAAAACGCAGAGGCAAGCCCCACGCAGCCCACCGACACCCGAACAGCCGTGGAGGTTCCAGACGTGGTCATCTGTGCAGAGCAGGCTGGGCAAACAGTAGAACAACAATTTTGCAATAAAAAAAAAAAAAACAAAAAACAAAACACCAGCATTTAACTCCTATGTCTGCCACTCATGGGCTCCGTGACTTAGAGTATGTGATATAGTGTGCTCATTCATTCATTCATTCACTCACTCATGCATTCTTCATTCATCGCATTCCCCGGGGCTTCGTTGAGCCATGTTCGATGCCAACGCTGCAGATGCAGACACTCTGGGGCCGTGAAGCTCAACAGCTTGTGTCCCAAGGCCTCACTCAGTCTCTGACTTTTCCATTGGATCATTGGCTCACAAGGCTTGGATTTTTCTCTGCAGACGCCCAGTGTAACTCACATATATTGTGCCCCTACAGGGCTCGGGGCCTTCGTGTGTGTGTTCTTACCTATGGTGACAAGGCTTCGAGGCAAATAACATTACTCCCCTCTCACAAATGTGGAGCAGCTGGAACAAAGCCTCAGTGCTGGTTACAGTGGAGTGGGTCATGTGACCCGTCCTCGGATGCCCTGGGAGTCTCAGGCACTCATGCTGTGTCCAGACCATAGGCCCCCATCCAACAAGGTGCCACACAGCGTCTAAGAGTCAAGGGTCACCATGCTTTCCTCCCTCTGCTACTCACTGGATGACTCACGTAGGTTCCCATCTGGACCTCAGTTTCTCCCTCTTTAAATTTCTTTAGGGGAGACTTGAGGCTGCTGTGTTCAGTTGTCCACCAGGGCTCCTGGCCAAGGGATGACTGGTGGGCAAAATCAAGGCCACTCTCCCTCGCAAAGCTGTGCACCCCGGCCTGTGCTGGAGTCCCCCAGAGGACGGAATGATCTTTCCCTGATCACCCCAAATCGCCCTGGAGTGATAAAAGAAACCTCACATCTTCTTCCAACTCCCTTCGAAATATCCAGTGTGCACAATTCTGGCAGAGACGGAGAAGGAGGTTCAGAGACAGGTAGCACTTTGTCCACGCGAAGGGCGTTTGTGGATCCGCGGAGGCAAGGCTGCCTTGTGGGGAGAACACGCCATGGGCACTGGTGTTGGCACGGCCCAGCTTCATGCCCGGCCACCACTTTCCAGCCCTGTGAATTCAGACATCAGAACGACCACTGTCCTCTGTCACAGCTTACCGAGTTTTACCACAAGCCACGTCTGCAGGACACATTGTGCATTTGGTGTCCCTCTGACCTTGCCAACCTTCTTCTCTCCTAATTTTGCAGAGAGATGAAGGATTTGGACCACCATCGCAGAGTTGGAAAGGGGTCCCTCACACCCAGACTGGCATCCAGGTTTCTCCAACGGAAAAGCACTCGATCTCGGTGGCCTTGCCTGACCTTGCCCCTTATCATTTTTGTCAGTCTGTGTTCTCATAGCCTCTGCTCCAAAGTGAAAATAGCACCACTGTTTCCCAGTGATTCCTGAGAAGGTCACATTAGCATCTCAGGAGAGTCCCGTGTTCGGATCCTGGCTTCCTTACTTTCTAATCTTGTGTCTTCAAAAAAAAAAAAAAAAAAAAAGCTTCGATTTCCTCACCCTTAAAATGGGGTCTGTAATAGTGGTCTCTAAAAGAAAAGCTTGTTGTGTTAAATAGAAATTATATATACACACGATACACAACAGTTCCCCGTCCAGTGCCTGGCACAGAGTAAGTACTCAGCAAACAGGAGCTGCTATTGTTACTCAGTAGTGATCAAAAAGGTTCCTGGCGTTATGGGAACTCGCAGTGCAGCTCCCTGTGTAATGTGGGTGCCCGACTTTTATCCACTAGGCTTCCTTCCTCGTGGAAGAAGAGGGGAGTTAGAAAAATGCTGCAGTGGAAAGGGTGATCCCCAAGGAAGAAGAAGGTATTTGGGAGCCAGCAGACAAAGTCTTCAGTGACAGATTGTTGACCTTGGCTGTCCCTTAGGCTTTTTTTTATTTGTCTTCAAAGAACTCCAGTGCCCAGAACGAAAGTGTTGACGAAGTATTTCAAAGCGTGTCTCCTCCGATTCCAGGAATTCTGCATTAAAGAACACTCTTCACGCCAGCTCCCCATTCCCTTACTGAGGCCCAGGGTCCGGGGGTGAAAACGATCCAGCTGGCTGCCATATGCTGGGCTGGTGACCACTACCTGAGACCCTGCATGGGAAACACGTCCAGGTGCTTCTTTGTCCCTGGGGTTCTGGCCTGCCTGCCTCTTTTCCACCTCCCCATTCACTTTCCTTTGAATCACTTTAGTTGCAGCCAAGAGGGCAAGTGTTGAGAGGTTGTTTAGAACACACACACACACACACACGCACACACACAGCAAACCCTATAATCAACCAAAGCAGTCATTTGATCTACGTGGGAACTCGAGCCCTCCCACCGGCTCCCAGGCACCAGGAAGTGACCCCAGCAAGCGAGGAGGCCACACCACTAATCGGAGTAACTGCCATCTGTCCTAGAATGCCTGCTGGGCACCAGGCATTTCACATGCACCTTGTCATTAGTCTTCCCGGCAAGCCCCTGGGGGAGACCTCACAGGCTTTGTTTTACAGATGAGGGAAGGAGGGTCATCGAGGTTCAGGAACCAGCCCACAGCCTCCGCAGCTAATGGGTGGTGGAGCGGGGATTCTCACCAGGTGAGAATCCTGGGTCCTGTCCACTTAGCCATGCTGACAATCGATTTGACCTGGCCATGAGAAGCAGCAGAATTGGGTTTGAGTCACAGGAGTAAAGGTCCCCAGACGCACAGGAAAGTTTTCAGGGGCCTCAGAAACCCCTTAGATGCTGCTTGATGGTTGATTCCTATCTTTCTCTGGAAAAATTTAACAAGTGTTTGCTGAGGACTTGGCGTGTGCCGGAAACTATGCTGAGTGCTTAATACACACACGGTATTAAATATTCCTGTGTGTAACTCCAGGTGAGTAACATTTATAACACTGTTTGGGTGACCCAGGCAAGTCCCTCATCATCTGAGAACCTCTCTTCCCTGCCTGCATTTTGGGTATCATAAAGACGTGAGATAAACAGCAAGCGTCTAGTAGAGTGCGTGGGCTGGAATAGGTGTGTGATGGCTGACGTTGGCAGCGGTTGTTGAAGTTCTCATTATTGTTTTCCTTGCTTGGTCCCCAGTGCCCCTTCCCCATATAACTCTTCCTTTGTCTCCACCAGCCTGATGATCCAGCCCCCTTGCTTCTCTTCCCCCAACTAAGCTGCTCAAGGTCTGCTGGGTTTCATTTACCCCCAGTGGTATCTGAAAAATAAGACTTAGAATTCCATTCTCACTCTTTACTTGGTCCGCCCGGGGATAAACCCAAAGTCCCCCTTACCGTAAAGATTTTCCTAACCACGAATCCCAGGGTACAGGGGGTGCTAACAAGGTTCCAGGCAGAAGCACATCAGCCTAGAACCCTCCTCTCAGGGGGCCCCAGCATTTTCTCTTCCACTGTGGTTCTAACTGGCCATCTACTCAGGGGTTTATGTCATCTAATTCATTAAGATTGTCATTCCTCTCTGAGAATTTTTAAATTTGAATTTCACTGAGCAGAGGCACATAAACCTGTATCATGCCAGAATTTATGCAAATCGTTATGTAACCAAGACTAATTTATTATATAAAGGCTTCGTGTTCTTTATTCTCGAACCTTTTATTAAGTCTTTTGACTCTACAGGATTCTGGGGGAATTTATCGAAGTTTTCAAAATCAGTGATGTGTCTAGAATAGAATGGATTAGCATATGAGATATAAGTGAATTAGAAACTAACTCTCAAAGTACCTGTAAGTCTGAAAAAGCAAAATTCTGTGATTGCTATTCAACCAATTGTGCTAGAATAATTGATTATCAATATGATAAAAAGTTAGATCCCCACCTCACACCATATGCATATAAACAAATTCTAGTGGATTAAAGACTTTTATATGAAAAGAAAACTTCAGGCGGTGAGAAGAAAATTTTGGTGCTTATCTCCATGACTTTAGAGAAGGATTTCAGAAAGCAGATACAAACAGCACAAACCATTAAGAAAAAGATAAACTCTATTAAAACACCATGAAAGTGAAAATAAGTAAGTTATAGTTTGGGAGATTAGTATCCAACATTATATAAACCTAATATTCTCTGGTGATTCAGAAGAAGCCTTAGGATCACATAATAATTGTGTGATAAGGGTCAGCAGAGACTTCTGACATAAACCCCTTAATTGACATTTAGGGAAACTGACCACTTCAGGAGTCAGACTGTTGTACTCATTCATGGGAGAAATATCTGTGAGGTTGCTGCAGGGACCCGGCATTCTATATAGACATTGTGGGACAGGGTTGTATCTGAGGCACAGATCCTGGTCTCGGGGAGCTCCCAGGCTATTGGGGGGCCATCGATGAGTGAGGAGAGAATTACATTGAGAACCACAGAAAGGGGGTCAAACTGAATGCAAGATGTGGAAAAATAGGGTCTAGCGATTTCTGGGTGGCAGCGGCGTGAACCCTTGTTCTTGAATGAACGGAGACTTCCCGGACAGGTAGGGCGGGGAAGGGCATTCCAGATGGAGAGAGGCATGAGCAGGGCCAAGAGCATGAGAGACCACAAAGCTACAGTGTCTTCATAATGGAACAGGGCCATGCTAGAGTCATGCTCACGGGTGGCAGGCGGGTGACAGGAAATGAAACTAGAAAATCATCCGGGGCCTATTGCAATGGTCTTTGTAAGCTTCCGACTTATTCGGTGTTACCGTGGGTTGAATTGTGTCCTACTAAAAAGAGGTAAGTTAAAATCCTCCCCCCAAGACCCTTATTTAGAAATAAGGTTTTTATAGAGGTGATCAAGTTACAATGAGGTCATCAGGGTGGGCCCAAATCCAGTATGACTGTGGTCTTTATAAAAGAGAAATTTGGACACAAGACAGATAGACGGATGCAGAAGGAAGAGAGTGGGAAGACACACAGGGAGCATGCCACATGAAGATGAAGGATTGCAGTGATACATCCATACACCAAAGGATGGCCGAGGCTCCCAGCAGGTAGGAGACAGCCAGGGAAGGATTACTTCCTCAGCATCTTCAAAGGGAGTACAGCCCCACCAACACCTTCATTTCGGACTTCCAGCCTCCACAACTGCACGACAACACGTGTCTGTTTGTTTAAGCCGCCCAGGCGTGGCATTTTCACACAGCAGCCTTGGACACTAATACAGCTGTAAATACTAAACGCTAAACCTCTGACGGTGGTGACCTTGGTCGGCTAGGGCCACCAACCTGACACTTGGCAGGATGCATGGGTTGTTCTCTCAAAGGACCGGGCGAGAGTGATGCTTGGTGGTTAAGAGCCGAGCTTCCGACATCAGACCGTGTCTGCTTCTGGACCCTGCTTTGCTTCTTTATAGCTATTACACCAGGACACCAATTTCTGGATCTTTTCATTGGGAAGATATGCTAACATCCAAAGAATTATTGGGAAAAGTAAATCACGCACGCAAAGCACCTGTCACAATGCCTGGCACCAGCAAGCGGTCAGTAAATGCTGGTTCTCAGTTCTGAAGCCACCTCATTTAGGTCTTTCTATTAAAACTGCTCTGTGCTTGATGTCATTTGCCTGCAGGCACCATTACGACAGGAGCTCTTATAAAAGATTGTCGTTTACACGCATCCAATTACCAGCAGTTTCCAAGAAAAGTGTTCTTTTTCACTTTAGTATTTACTTAACAAAACTTAGTCCTCGCCGGGGGGTGAAAAACGATGCTTGTGACTGGTGAGCTAGTCCTTGACCCGAAACCCCTCCCTCGTGGTTCCGACCAGCAGTTTCTAGAATCGATCCCAAAGTAATCAAAAGCCTAGGCAAGCATGTAAAGAGAGACGTGCGGTTTAGTAGGAAAAAAATAAATAAAAGAATTTAGTCTGGGACCTGGATGTGAATCCTTTCTCCACCACTGACCAACAGTATGAACTTTGACCTATAGCTCAAGTCTGTCGGCCTCCAATTTTCTCACGTGCAAGACAGGGCTGCTGCTTAGTTGGCAAAGATGCCCAAGGGTTCAAGGAGGCAGAGGCTACCGTGAGCCTGGCGCGTTGTTGGCAATCCTCAGGCGCTGGGTGCCCCGCCGTTCCCCACGGCTCTCGCCCTCCTGCTGAGATCATGGCACCACGGGAAGCTGATGAAATGAAATAGTATCAGTTGTTCCGTGTGATTTGGAAGTAATCAAGCTGCCAGCTGTCAGCCCCCAAATATTTCGCAGCCGCAAGGATTATTCAACATCCATAAATTAAAGAATGCGCTGCTCGTGAATTTCCTTTTCGTGTTATTTTTGTGGAAATCGAATTTCAACCGTGGTCCATCAGGATCTTTCCCCGTCACGCTGGAAATGACCGACCAGCCAGATGCTGTGTGTCGAGTGTCAGGCGGTTTGACAACAGAGACTGGTCTCTGGAGGGGTGAAGGGACGGTGACTCACACAGGCTGAAGGGGCTGTGGGGGCTGGGGCAGGAGGGGGACACGGTGCCCGGCGTGCTCCACGGCAGCGGCTCCATCCACGGTGAAGAGGAACAAATGACCGAGCTTGTCGTGACTATTGTCAGGAGAGACGGATCAAGTGTTTTATACAAATCAAAACAATCCTTTGAGGCAAGAACACTTAACAAGAAATCTTCCTTCTTTACGTACACAATATCTATTAATTAGAGGCATTATGTCGTACGGCAGACTTCTTGTATACATGTAACTTTACACCATTTGAACAATTCTCCATGTCTTCTTCCTCCCATCCCCTGAATAAACAAGAATGACAACAACAAAACCTAAAAGGACACAAGGAAACTTTTAGAGATGATGGGTATGTTTATCACCTTGATTGCGGTCATGGCAACGTGAGTGTATACCTGTGTCAAACTCACCAAACTGCATGCATCAATTAATGTTGTGCTGCTTTCGTATACCAATTTTACCTTAATAAAACTGGAGAAAAAGCAATTTTTTGAAACTCAGAAGTCTGTTCTCAGAGTAATCTGGTTTTGGAGATGTCGTAGCATCGTGTCAAAATCCTTCCAACTTTGTGGTACCTATTACACTGGCCTATATTTATAAGTGAGGGAGTGTGATATGTGACAAATTTCAGTAGTGGTCTCACACCTGACTCTTCCTGTACAGGTGACCTCTTTGCTGACAAAAATTGGAATAACGGAACTGACCCGCTATACACTGTTGGGCTATTGTGAGAATGAAGGGTGCATCCATGAACTTACACGCTGCCTGACAGTTAGTCGCTGATCTGTAAATGGCAACTTCTTTTGATTTCTTTCTTATAATTATATGTAAAATATGTCATACCTATTATAATGAAAGCTTTTTTCTTTTCTTTTTTTTTTAATAAACAACTGCTTCATTAAAATTCTCCACGAGAACTAAGGGCAAATGGTTTAGTCTCTCTGGGGCGCGAAGTGTGCGGAAGGCGGTGGTGAGTGACGTGTCTGGGGCCAGGCCTCGCGGTACACAAGGTCATGATGCCAGGTGACAGGGACCAGCGGGAACAGGCCCAGCAGCAGCTGCAACCTGGCCGACCGCCATGCGCCCTGGCCCCGCGGCGGCCCCTCCCTCCGATGATGTTCGGCTGAGACCCGGAGCTGGATGACTGTCACAAGGGCCCCACTCCCGTGGTCAGGCTCTGCTCGGCTCCCGCTGGGCTCCTCCGTGCCAGCCTTACAAGCAAAGCAAGTGGCGGGCACGTGAGGGACAGGGCCGGCCTTGCGCGGCGAATGTTCAACTGCTCAGCTATCCTGAGAACAGAGATGAATCGCAGACGTTATTTCTTTTCAGTAGTGACTGAGCATATAAGTGTCACGGCACTGAGATCGAAGCCTGCTGGCCGGGGCCAGGGGATCAGACATGGGCACAAAGTTGTGTGACTCTGGGTAGAAAAGAGGTCCCAGGCACCGTGGGGTGGGGGGCAGCTGGTTCAGAAGGCAGAAAGACAAGGTGTAGGAAGAATAGTGGTACTCCTGGAAGCAGGGAGTTTGGAGTGGTGAAGGACCAGTGAGATTTAATTGTGTGTAAATGAAACGAGAGGAGGAGAGACCGTAGGGCAGGGGGTGAGGGAGGTCTAGTTAGACATACAAAGGGCCGGGAATGCCCAGAGGAGGCGCTGGAGCTTAGCCCCGGAGGAGATGGGGGCTGCAGAAGGTGCTTGAGCAGAGGAGGAACTGCATGGCTACTCTGAAGAGAGCTGAGGGCCAGCCGTGGTGGTTTGACTGGGTGGGAACAGGCTAGGCGCCAGGAAGCCAGCTAAACACCATCGTGTGACTAGGGGTGAAGGAGCAACATTCAGCTCCCGGCTTTCAGGACGAGGACTGCAATCATTAGGGGACACTTTCACAGACACCAGGGAATGACCGTCACTCAGTGAGCAATTACAGGTGAAAAAAGTGTTCAGGAAAAGGCGGAGCAGCTTCCTCAATCAGCCACACTCAGGCGGCTGGTTTGTGGTGGCTCCAGGATTTGAACTTAGTCTGGTTCTCAGGCCCACAGCTCTCGCCACGGGCTGTGCTGTGCTCTGCGGCCGGCGAGCTAGCGGGAGTCTATAGAAGTGGGTGTGGGGAGGATCCCCAGTCAGGTGCTGGCCTCGGGGGCTGGTGGGTCATTTGGAGTCAAAGGTCCGTCAGGAGACGGCCAGGCAGACGAGAACCTGGCAGAGACTCTGGGAGAGGGCGCCTAGCTGTGGGGGCTCGCCCCATCGTCTTGAGCGTGGAAGCCCTGTTGATGGGGAGACCCTCGAGGGACAAAGCAGAGGGCAGAGGAAGGCGCGGGGGAAACTGTCTGCGAGGGTACAGATGTGATGTTGGAAGCAGGGCATGTCGACGTGACAGCTGGGGCGGGGGAGGGGCTTGGGGAACGGACCACGACATGCCATACAGAGAGGACGAGGGTCCCAGAGCTCACTCAATCCCCTGGGTGTGAAGGATGTGATCACAGGTGTCATTCCCGGCACCCGGGTGCCGAGACGATGTGCGTGCTGATGGTGACGCGGGAAAGGTGGGTATCGTCACGGCTGCCGAGTTATAGGATCTCTGCAGACTCCTGGTCCACGAGAAGCTGTAGCGAGGTCACTCCAGACACGGTGGCGGAAGGTCAGGCGTGCTGCCTGGCCCCAGGAAGCGGAGGCCGGAGCCCCCATGCCCACCCCCACCATCGGGCCTGCTCACGCCTGCCACGGGTCATCCCAAGGGGAGGATGGGTCATCGCGAGGCGGAGGATTGCTCTGCCCGCCTCACTCTGTGAAACGCTCCCTTGGCCTCACAGGCAGGTCGATGTGATAACGTAATTCAGAGCCTGCCCGGAGTGCTGGGGTCGACCGCCACTGGAGGGCCAAGAGACGGGATTGTCACAGTAGGAATTTTCAGGAGTGTTGGCCAATAGGCCCAATGTTAAGGAGATGGAAAAAATAAGAAGCGATGAGATCAGATTAAATAAGAACATGGCTCACTTGTGATTTTGGTCTATGATATCAATTCCCCCTTTTTCCTGGGGAGATAAAAGTCTCAATAGCTCAGGGAAAAAAAAAAAAAAAAGCTATTTCTTGCCTTTCCTGCTTGTAGTTATGGTCGCAAGGGGAAAGTGTTATATGGGACTCCTGAGGTGGATGCTGTTGTGGGTTGAACTGTGTCCACTCCAATTCGTGTGCTGAAGTCCCAACCCCCAGCACTTTAGAGTGTGAGCCAATTTGGAGATACGATCCTTATAAAGTTCGTCGAGTTAAAAAGAGGTCCTTATAACGGGCCTTGATCCGATATGACTGGTGTCCTTCAAAAACAATTGGACAGTTGGACACAGAGTGCAGGCCGACGATGGCCATCTCCTTTCTCCAGGAGTGCATCCTGGAACAAACCCTCCCTCGCAGCCCTCACAAGGAGCCAGCCCGGCTGATGCCTTGCTTGGGACTTCTGGCCTCCAGAGCCGAGAGACGACGACTCACTTCTATTATCTGAGTCACCCAGCGTGTGGTGCTTTGTCACAGCTGCCCCACCAGACTGATTGGCTCAGCCGCCACCCTCAATCACCAGGGGCCTCCAGGATGGAGGCCACAGGAAGGAGACAGTGGCTTACCTGCATGACTCCTTGTTATGGTGTCTCCCCCAAAAGATATGCTGAAATCCTGAACCCCAAGATTTATGAGTGGGACCTTATTCAGCAATAAAGTTCTTGGCGATGTAATCAAGTCAAAATGAGGTCGTTAGGGTGGGCCCTAACCTGATGTGACCAGTGTCCTTATGAAAGAGGGGAATTTGGAGACAGACACAGGAAGAGGAAGATGCCATGTGAAGATGGGTGCGGAGATTGGATACGCACAGCTGTAAGGGATTACTGGCGATGACGGAAGTGGGGAGACAGCACAGGCCCACCAACACCTCGGGTTCAGACTTCCAACCTCCAGGACCACAGAAAGATACATCTGACCGTTACGAGCCCTGCATTCGTGATATTTTGTTACAGCAGCCTTAGCAAACTGATACAGTCTTTATACCGCAGTCCATCCCTGCGAGCAAACCTAACTCCTGATTCATGCCAGAGGCCGTGGGGAAGCCGTGAAAACCCAGCAGTATTAATGAGAGCAATGGGGGCAGAACCCACGCTGCAAGTAGCAAAGGGTGGACTGGGAGGAAGTGGCTGTCGTGTAGCCTCCTCTTAAGATTTTTAGGGAAAAGATTTAACTTTTCCAAGTCTCCGTTTTCTCAACCCTATCAGGGAGCTAATAATAACACATAGATTTGTGGTTAAGAAAAATAAATGAGCTATCCTCTGTTAAGTGCTTAGCACAGAGCAGGAAGGGACGAAAACAGTCCCATGTTGAATAAACGGAAACAATTTTTAAAAGAAGCAAATGTTTCACATACACTGTAGATGGAAATGGCTGGGAATTTTGTTAGAGATCCAGTAATTCACCCTTCACTCATCAGATAGTCATTGAGTTTTTATGGGGTGCCAGGCTCCGTCCTAGGCACTGGGGATATGTTTCGCAAGAAAATGACACAGTTCTTGTTTTCTAGAACTTTCATCAGTGGATGAAATCATTGCCTCTGCTACTAACAGCAGGCTAAGCAGGGATGGCTGGAGCGGGGGCCGGGGCTGCACAAGGTTTCTGTGCCTCCGAGCCAGGTGGAGGGGTCCAGAGCCAGGTCGAGGCGGTGAGCAGGTGCAGGGGCCCTAGACGGGCCGAGTCCAAAGCCAGTCTCCGCACGTGCCACCTTCAACCACGTCACTTCAGTTCCTTAGCTTTCCCCTACCTTTATTGAGATATAATTGACACATAACATGGTGTGAGTTTAATACATTGATTTGATCCACTCATGTATTGAAAAACGATGCCCACAATAGCATTAGCTAATACTGCCATCGAGTCACATAGCGTCACTTCTGCCTTTTCATGAGAGGATTTAAGATCTCCTCACTGAGCAACGTTCAAGTATCATTAACTATAATCTCCGTGCTGCACCTAAGACCCTCCGAGTCTAGTTGTCTTGTAGCTGGAAGTTTGTACTTTTGACCAAACTCTCCCTATTTCCTCCTCCCTTCAGCCCCCAGCCCCTGGTAGCTGCCACTCTGCCTCTGTTTCTATGAGTTTGGCTTTTTTAGATTCCCCATATAAGTGGTATCATACAGTAGTTGTCTTTCTTTATGATTTATTTCGGTGAGCATAAAACCTTCAGGATCCATCCATGTTGTCACAAATGGCAGGATTTCCTTCTTTATCATGGCTGAATAATATTCCTATATATGTGCATGTGTGTGTATGTGCATATATATATATATATATATATGTATATATATTCTCATCTGTTGATAAATATTGCTCTATAATATTCCTATATAATAACATTTCTATATCTTTCTCATGGCTGAATAATATTCCTATATATTCATTTGCTTATGAATATTTTTATATAATATTCCTATATATAATATAATAATATTCATATATATATTCATTTATCTGTTGATAGACATTTAAGTTGTTTCTATACTTTGTGTATTGTAGTAACTCTGCAATGACCACGATGTTGAGTATGTCTCTTCAAGATAGTGATTTCATTTCTTTTAGATTTTCACCCAGAAATGGAATTGTTATATCATAATGTAGTTCCATTTTTAATTTTTCAAAGAACCTCCATACTGGTTTCCATTGTGGCTGCGCCAAATTACACTCCCCCCAACAGTGCCCGAGGGTTCCCTTTTTTCCACATCCTCATCGATACTTGTTATTTGTTGTCTTGTTGTTGGGAGCCATTCCAACAGGTGTGAGGCGATGTCTCACTGTGGTTTTGGTTTGCGTTTCCCTGATGATTAGTGATGTCAAGCACCTTTCAATGTACCGCCTGCATGTCTCCTTTGAAAAGATGTCTGTTCAGATCTTCCGATCATTTTTAAAAGTGGATCGTTTGTTTGTTGTTGTTGTTTGCTGTTGAGTTGTATGAGTTCTTTATATATTTTGAATATTAACCATTCATCAGAAATATGGATTGCAAATATTTTCTCCCATTCTGTAGGGTGCCTTTCTATTCCTCTGATTGTTTACTTTGCTGTGTAGAAGCTCTTTAGTTTGATATAGTCCCACTGGTTGATGTCACAGCTTCGTTAGTCTAGGTTCAATGAGGCAGTTATTGAATGTTGCTTGCTGGGTTGTTACTGCTGATCGGACAAAGTGTGATCCAGAACGTAGATACCCAGCCACAGCTTGGCACTGCTGAGAGCTCAGTAAGTCACGTGGTCAGACTGGGCAAAGGCGCTCAGGCCCCTCCTTTACGATGGGCTGGCTTTCTCGTGGGTCTTACCCTTGTCTCTTCCCTTAAAGGTACCGGGCTTTGTACCAGATGCCTAACAGCTAGTAAATGTTTCAGAAAAGAAAGAACAATCCCAGACAGTAAATCAAAGTACAGTTCCTAATACAGAAACAACAGAACAAAGAGTACAGGAAACATTTGAAAGATTCCGAATTATAATATAAAATAATAGTGTGTCTGTACCTATAAATAATAACATGTGCTATGAAGAGGTCTCTTCTTTGTGACAGGTTTATAAAGCCAGATGAAGGAGGCAGGCTTAAGATCTGTGTTTGGCTCCAGGGACACATGTGAACTTCCCATGTCTTGAAACTGGCTCCCGCCAAAGTCATGCATGTGAGCACAGTTGCCTGACGATAAGTCAGGCTGAGAAAAAGCCTAAGTGTGATAAAAGCCATCACGCCTAGTTGTCCTGGGCTTTAGTCTGTGGGGTACAGGCTGCGAAGCGTCTGGTCTGGTTTTACAGGAGCGTTAATGAACTGAGAGCCGGCTAAGCATTATCAAAGCGAGAGGCATCATGCAAGGAACTCATTAGAATTAGCATTATGAGCCCAAAATGAGATGTGGCTTGAAAAAAAATGCAAACAAATCTATGTGGACAAAAATGATCGGAGAATGAGGTGAAAAGTTCCAGAAAGAGATTAAAGGGTCCTGATAGAGATGGAAATAGGGTCACAGATTGTACATGGGAGGAGTCAAAAGACATCACAGTGACGTGTGTGCTGCTACCAAATCCAAGGATTGGTACTGTGAACCCAAGAAGGCATCACTCTGCCTTTCTCGTCAGGCGTGTCTCCGACCAACCCTGAGGGGACAGTTGTGGATCTAGAAAGGTCCAAAATTTAGAGACCAATCTGTGCCAGCCCCAGTGACCTTGGACATGTTCCCTAGACTCCTCATGGCTCAATGTCTTTGTCTGTAAAGTGTATTTAAAAATAACAACTATCCCCATGATGCAAGGTTCTCGTGAGGGTTACACGGATAAAAATAGGGAAAAGTTGACAATTGTAAAGGGTTTTGCAAACATCGGCCATTATTATGGCTTCAAACAAACCAGACTGATAAGAAAGTTCTATAGATTCATTGACTTAACTGTCAAATGGAGATTTTTCAAAAAGTACTTACCTCTTGGGTTTCTGTGAGGATTAAACGAGTGAATATACGTAAAGCACGTAAACAAGAACAAGTATCTGACACTTAATGAGTTTTGCCACCATGCTGCAATTATACATAACATATAATGAATCGCTATTTCTTTGTGAACCAATTTTTCTCACTAGAATTTGTGCTCCTTGAGGGACAAATTACTTTATCGACGTTTTCTCTTCCAGCACAAAATACAGTGTTGGACACACTGAATCGCCCAGATTATAAAAGTTATAATTACAATATGACAATTAATATTTATTAATGAACGACCTCTTGGCTTGAGGAATTATGTTAGTTGTTTTGTCTTATTTAATTTTAACAACAACAACAAAAAAAACATTCAAATTAGGAACGATCGTTAGCCTTATTTTTACTGATGAGGAAACAGCTGCGGATATTTCTAAGTGGCACGGTGAGAGGTGAGGAGGAATTCAAGCCCAGACCAGCCTCTGGACGACACCATGGTCCATGCTTCTCACAACCACAAGTGAATAAGTGAAAGCATGAATGAAGGAAGGAAGGAAGGAAGGAAGGAAGGAAGGAAGGAAGGAAGGAAGGAAGGAATGAACGAATGCATGAAAGCGTGAGTGAATAAATGAAAGAACGCATGAAAAGCACACCTTACGCTGGAGCTGCAGCCTGCCTTCTGAGACCTTGACATCGTACTTAGGGACAATGTGAACATTAGAGATCCGAGAGCAGCCAGAGGTGACAGCCACATGGGCAGGGCAGGTCACATGTGTCACAGAAGCATCCAGGAAGCTGGCTGGGAAAGTGGGCTCCCAGACCGCTCTCACATTCTCTTGGGGCTGTATTTCGGTTTCTGACAGATCTGAGCCCTTCTCCTTTAGAAATCTGCCACCTGGACACATTCCAGAAATGTCACGGAAACCCCCTTAATAAATGGGTTATTTCGTTAGGAGCGTCTGAGTCAGGTTTGCTTGCCTCTGAGCGGTTCAACCAGATGTTAAAGTTTGGCAAAATCAAATTATTACAGAAAGTTTTATGAGCGTGAGAGCAAGAACCACTGGCACAATGCAGAACACAGACCCTCTGCACTTCCCCAATATAAGAGACTTCTTAATGCTGGTTAAACCTTGGCAATTCCTGCACCAAAGCCCATGGCAAGCACCTGCCGTCAGTCCCAATCCTATGCCAGCAGCTTCCATTCATTACCTCTATCTGCCCACAAAACCAAAACGCATGTGTGGTCACCTTGTCTTGGAGCAGAGGCTCAGGCTGAGTGTTTTGGTGGCTCATATGCCAGCCCGGAATCCAGGTTTGATTTCTCCCCTCCAAGGATGTCCCTATAGCCCAGAACATCACTCAGAGCAAGCAACCTGCATGCCCACCACTGATCGTCTGTTTCGGATTATAAACTTTTGGCTACTGCTGTTTCTGGTTGTCAAATGTTAACACCTCTGAGACTGCACCTCGTTAAACTTTTAATATCCTGCCATGGCTTTGGAGCTGATCTTTAACTCTGCGAAGCATGCATATGTGTATATACACACACACACACACACATACATACACACACACACAAACACACACACACTCATAGAGGCATATATATTCACATGAAATAGTCTTATAACCTTGGAAATGACAAAGTATTTAATGTGACTTATTTCCTGCATCACTTATTGTTTATTTCTGATACTGCTTCCATTACATCACGTGATTTAAGGCACTGTACGGTTGCCTTTTAAAATCGGACAACGTTGATACCTCATGATGACTCATTCAGAAGTCACTGAGACCGTGGTGGGGAAGCCACTTTCTCATTCATGGGGAGAACATTCAGCAGAGGTGGATTCTCAGGAAGGCGTCTAGAACCTGGTGGCCTACCTGGATGAACACCCCCGCTGTGCTCCAAACTCTGCCCATCTCACTCTCGCCTCCCCTGTCATCTCCTGGTGCGAATCTAGAGGGATCTAAGGGTCCCAAGTGGCATCTCTGGAGACCAAGCCTAAGGCTAACCGGGAGGCTGGCTCCTCCTGTGATTTTGGAGGCTCCCTTTTGCGTCTTCCCAAATCATCTCTCATCTCAGACCCTGCACTGGAATCTTGTATCCTTCCTCTAGCAACAGCATGGTGGACCCATCCTAACAGGTTAAAGTCATAAGTAGGGGTTGATCTCTTGGCCTCTAAGCAAAGCTTTGTGCTTCCAGAGGTGGAATCTTCCCATCCGAGGGTCTTTCTCTCTCTTGCCTGTGCTCCTTCCTGCTCTAACTCCTATCACATCCCTGGAGACCACCCACTCCAGCCCACCCCACCCCACTCCACCCTGTTCACCCCATCCCACTCACGCCACCCCACCCCACCCCCCTGCTCGCCTACATCTCCATCCATGGCCCTCTCAGAGATCTCCTATCACCGAGCTCTCCTTGCCAACCAAGCCCCACTCAAGACTCCGTCCACCTTCATAGTCATTCCCCCTCACTGCCCTGTGCCACTTGTCACTGTTCCTTCCAGACACACAATGACCCAACTGGCAAAGACACTTCCTCCTCTCCACCTGCCCTGTGAATCTATCTGCTCCTCTGCATCTGGCCTCTCCAACAGCCTCCCCAGCTCTTCCTCCGACAGACGTCTGAGCAGGATACCTAGCCACTCAAGGACTCTCTTTGGGTAATCTTTCCCTTGAGAGAAAGACCCATCATACATCTGAGTTAAAAGTGGGTGTACACCACCCAGAACCCACTCCCACCGCTACATCCCATCCAGAAGCCCTGACAACTAGTAAACATTGCAGGCCACCATGGGGGGTGCCATCAACCATGGGGAGTCTGACTCCTGATGGAAGACACCAGCAGACAGAAACCAGAGACGTGCCCCCAAAACTCAGAGGCCAGCTTTACCTCCTCTGTGCTTTGCCCCAAGCTTGACACGTCATGGGGGCTCTCAATGTTTGCTGAAAATCAGTTGCAAGCAACAGAAGGCTGGATCACATATTCAGAGGTCAAAAAGGATGACATAAATGCAGAGGGGACATGTGGAGAAAGGGAGTATGATGAGTTGTCAAGACTGAGGCTGTGAGGAGGAAGAATCACCTTAGTTTCTCCAGGGGTAAGGGATACTGGTCCGCTAGGGTGGCTGGAAAAAATGATCACAACTTAGATGGCTGAAAACGATAGGAATTTATTTTCTCACAGTGCTGGAGCCTGGAAATCTGAAGTCAGGGAGTTGGCAGGATTGGTTCTTCCTGCGGGCTTGAGGGACAGTCTGCTTCATACCTTTCTCTCAGCGTCTGGTGGTTTGTTGGCAACCCTTGGTGTCCTTGCCTTGTAGACACTTCACTCTAATTTTTGCCTCCAACTTCACATAGTGTTTTCCATGTCTATCATTCTATTATCTTCCCTCCGTGCATGGCTCTCTGTCCAGATTTCTTTGGTCTTAACAATAAGGACATTAGTGAGTGGATTAGGGCCCATCTTAATCCAGTATGATCTTGTGTCAACTTGATCATATTTCGAAGACCCTATTCCCAAATAAGGTTGCCTTCTGAGTTTCCAGGTGGACATGAATATTTGGGGGGCACGATTTAACCTAGAACAGAAGGGGAGGGCCATATACGAGCCAAATCTGAAAGGAATCTTTGGTTTCTAAGGAAACCTTGATGCCAGAGCATCACACCGAATCTTACAGCAGAGAGAGAGAAGACGCGAGAGGGTCGTCTCAGGCCCAGGGGTAGAAGTACAGGCCAGGCCAGACAGATGGGACATGTTTGAATCCAAAATTGTCATTTCCCCAACAAGTTATACAGATCACACTAATTTATCTCCATATGCAACAGAGTTAGAATCGACATTTCAGGCCCTGAGTGAATCTTTGCCAATACGATGGCTTTAATGAGCCTGAAGTCAGGGGCTACTTTAATGAAATATAAAACTATACATCATCAGTGTTTCGATGCCCTTGTTGCTTAAGCAAAATCAAACGAGTTCAGAAGGGAAACTGAACAGAGGGGGAAAGGCGTTACCCTAAATCATTCATGGAGTTGAGGTTCCATCACTTCTTGGCTTGTGTGCCAAAAAAAAAAAAAAAAGAAGAAGAAAAAAAGGCTGTTAATTAGGAAATAAATATAAATTGTTCTAAGGCATTTGGGGGTTGATAAAACTCTCCAAGAATGGTGAGCATTGTACCAGGCTTTCCTGGCACAGCGTTGATGAGCATTTTGGAGTTTTTCTCTCCTATTTCCATTCGGCGTGTGAAGAGAGCTGTTTCCTGGCTCCCAAGGCAAATCCTACTTGGTGGGAGAGGTGAAGGGCGGAACCTGTGTGTCCTCATAAATGAGAGGGTCGAGGGAGTTGGTGTGCTGGGGGACCTCAGAGCTCGTCCCATGGGTATCGATAAGCACAGTCCTCAAATCACACAGTGGCACTCTCCATTCTTTCCTTAGCGGGTCCTGAGGTCCCCTGCTGACTGTGTTTTTGCTCCCATTTAAGGAGCCATGGGCCATTTCCCCCATTCCGTCTGTGGTCAAGAGCATAGATTCTGGAGTCAAAACAAGGGTAGCTCCATGCCCTGGACCTATTTCCTGGACAGTTTGCCGCAGTTTCCTCATGAGGGACATGGAAGACTAATGATAGAGGATGCCCAAACTCTCACAAGATATTCAAATATGAGGAAAATATTATAATTCCCATTTTTTTAGATGAGAAAATTGTAACCTGAAGAAATCGGAATGCTGGACCACCAGACTTCTGAGGACCGATTCTTCTTGTGGGGCCGGCATCCTCGTCCCATGACCAGTGTAACCTCGTGGCTGCAAAAGTCTCTTGTGGGAACATTCCAGTTGAATTCCAACAACACTGGTGGTGCCGCCTTTCTGTGCATAATTGCGGTTCATTGTCACCATGCAGGTGCAATGGGACATGCACCCGCTTGAGCGTTCTGCACACATGGTTCCACAGCAAACTTGTACCAAACTTTCACAATATGGACTATGTGATACCCTCTGACAGTTTTAAAAGAGGAAACAGAGAATTTAATAACCTTGTCAACAGTATCCTAGCCAACAGGTGACAGTGCTGGGACTTGAACTTCTAAAGCCTGACTCGGGGCCAGGGCTCTTGAATACCCACACGGGTTTTCCCTGCAGCTGGGGGATCGGGGGTGCTTTGCCACTCTCTTAGCCACATGATCCGGTGCCTCGTCCCTAGAGAAGCATGAATGAATACATACTGAATGAACGAATGAATGAATGATAAATGAAATTCTCATAGTGCATCATCACATAGCATCTTAAGTCTGCTTTATCAGTACAGGGCCATGAACAGACAAACACAGACAAAAATTCATTCAGAATAAAGATCCTGGAGAACATATCTTTTGTCTCCCCAGGGCCTAGCATGGTCATAGATAGATGTGCAAGGTGCTTGGTGCATTTTTGTTGAATGACCAAATGACTACATAGCTTGGGTTAGTTTGCGTTGGTGGGTGTATTAGTTTTCTGAGGCTTTCTTAATAAAATACCACTGACTGAGTGTCTTAAATGACAAACATTTATTGTCTCACAGTCCTGGTGATTGGAAGTCCAAGATCAAGGTGTTGACAGGGTTGATTTCTTCTGAGACCCCTCTCCTTGGCTTGCGATGGCCACCTTCTTGCTGCTTCTTCACCTGGTGGTCTCTCTGTGTGCCCGTATCCTGGTGCCTATGTGTGTCTTTATCTCCTCTTCTTACAAAGACATCAGTCACATTGGATTAAGACCTACCCACATGACCTCATTTAACCTCAATCACCCTCTTTAAAGGCCCTGTCTCTCAATGTAGTCACATTCTGAGGTAGGAGGAGTTAAGGCTTCCACATATGAATTTTGGAGGGACACGATACGGCCCACGACAGTGAGTAAGATTAAAATTATTTTTGGACTGGTTAAGAGCCTTCATTCTACAACCAGGTTTCCTGGGTGTGAATTCACTCACCACTTTCCATCTGTGGAGCCTCAGGGAAGGGCGTACTTGCTCAGTGACTCTGTTTCCCAATCTGTAAAATGCCTATAATAATAACATCTACTTCCTAGGGTGGTTGTGAGGATGACGTTAAGAGATGTGACTTGTTTTGAATACAGCCTGGTACAGTGAAGTCACTCATAAATAGTAACCACACGATTGTACTTATCTTTACTGTCTGATTATTTCTACAACAAACACGTGCTGTTTGAATGACTGAAAAACAAAGTCACAGTGTTGTACACATGCAAGATATTATAAAGTTTTGGAGATGTCATAACAAAGTTATCATTGCTACAACGATATGGGACACTATCCTATCTCAGAGACCCTCACTGCATTCCTATGAAAAAATCATCTTTGTGTTTGCTAGTCTTCAGCAACCCTGGAGCACCAAGGAGAAGTGATTCTGTGACAGGATTCACTGGGGTTCATCAACTGGGGACATTTCCAGCTGTCTTGCGGCTGCCGATTGAAATTTGAGAGCCTTTGCTGCCTAGGGAAGTCTTAGTTAAAAAAGAATGAAAGGCTTGATAGTTTCGAAGTCGAAAGTAGTCTACTGACTCCCGGAGCAATGTTGCAAAAGATATTTGCAGTTTGTCCCTGGTAATGGACCTTATCGTTCAACCAATTCACTAGAGTCTAAAAGGGAAAAAGGCTGTGCAATCTCTACATCCTGTTAGAGCTTGGGAAGCCTTTCACATCTATAAGGTGATCATGTCCTTAAACTTGGGAGGTGAGCTTGTTATCCACATTCGCTGGAAGGGAGCGTTCGGGTTCAGAGAGAAGGGGTACTGCCTTGAAGTCATGCTGCTTTTCAGCTGGGACATAAACATGTCTTCACACTTTGCAACTGTGACTTTTCTCTCTGTCTTCAGGGAGATACTCTGCTATTGGTCTTCTCCTTAGGATGCTTAGTCAGTAAATGTTTATTGAGAACCTGCAATTTGTAGGTGTAGCACTAGTGAACAAAACAAATGAATCAGCCGTAAACAAAGCAAATCCCTTGCACCCATAAAGGAGAGTTTGGCTGCCTAAAACTCAGCTATTGGTCTAAGATTTGAAGGGTAAGACGAGGGAGAACAGGAAAAGAGAAAGGAGAACACTTCGTCAAATTGGCTGAAATTGCTTTATCGCCTCCTCCAGACATTTTCCTTTTCCATGGAAACAATGAAGGGAGAAATTTAGCGTGAGTTGAAAAGTGGGTTCAAGAAGCTGTTGTGAAAGTCTCATCTCTTTTCCCCCCAATACTCTCATCTTGGGGTATGAGATCAAAGCAGCTTGGATCACCGAGTCACTGCACGAAGGACGGCTTCCCCGGGGGGTCTCCCAACATGCGCGAGAGTTCATGCTAAGCCTCTGAGATGCTGAGGTGAACTCGTTATTGCAGCCTAGCATGATCTATCCTGATCCATATGGTGGCTGGGACTCTCTTAGTTTAGACAAGGAGTTTGCAGGTGACTTTTCTCAGCTTCTCTCTTTATCTGCTGACGATGCGAAACTGTTAATAGAGTCACATAATCCTGAGTTGATTCCCCCAGCACCCTATAATCATCTTCTTCAGAGTCCTCTTCCGCTCTGTTGTGGAAGTCTGCTCAACTACCTGCCTTGCCCACTATGCAGGTCATAAGCTGCATAAGGTCAAATGCCATGTCTGGTGTCCTCGAACCCTTCATACATAGCACAAGGTATAGAGCCTGGTGCACAGTGACCATTCAATGATGAAGAAATGATTGGTCCTCTTTCTAGGCTGGGAGAGTTTGCCATTTACCAAACATTCGCTGCAGAGAACGGAAGGCAGGCAAGTGTGCACTAGCAGACATGTGCACCCACCCAGTCATGCTCAGCACAGGGGATGCTGGGACAATTGTGACACAGTCCCTACCAGAAGGAGTCCAGGGTCCTATATGGGAAGGGAGCTGGCCAGAGCTGGTGGAGGCTTGGGGTATGGTGGCAGCAGTGGGGGTTACACATGGACGGACTTGGGACACATTTTGAAGGTAAACCAGCAGAATTCCTTGATGGACTGGGGGAGGGGGTTTAGGGAAAGAGAAGAAGCGAGTTTGGCTTCTAGATTTGGGGCCTGGTGAAATGTATATGTGGTAGTATACAACAGATTGAGATAGGGAAGAATTGAGATGACAATGGTTTGGGGGCAGAGGAAAGGAGAGGGAAAAGTGGCAAGAGTTTTAGCCATGTTTTGGCCATTAGGTTTGAGATGGCCCATCAGCTAAACGAGTAATCACACTGGATTGTCTGGAGCTTAGAGAAGAGGTCCTACCATGTGTCAGGCCCTATCCACATGCCTACAAATTCATCTGCTGTAGTCTTAGACACATCTGGCTAATTTTAATTTTTCAGCATTCCATACGATCATCTTCTTCCAGGCCTTTGCATGGTTCCTGCTTTCCAAAGGCCTTCAAGTCTCAGGACCAGACACTTCCTCCTTCCTCGATACCCCCAATGCCCTTAGGCTTAGTAATGTGCCTTTCCTTGGTGGCCACACAACACCCCATACTTGGCCTCTACGTCATTTATCGTTATCAAGTGGAATTGTCTGGTCGTCTGTTTTTTTTTTTTTCAGTCACTAGCAAGTGTCTTGAGAGTCAGATTCTCTTTTTTTACCTTGTAGTGTATGGACAAGTGCAGAACATGGCACCGTGGAGATGCTCGGAGAATGTCTGCTGGGCACACGGCACTACCAGCAGCAGGGCATAGAAGCAAGGCCCCGCCAAGTGGAATCACTCTAAGTTAAATTGCATGTGTCAAGAACTGCCCTTGTCATGAAAAGCAGGCCAGTGCCGACCAAATTTCCATCCATATGGATTACGACTTCTCCAGTCAGAGTAATTAAGAGACCATGATAAATTAGAGGTTGATAAAAGGCTCCGGTCCAAGATTTATGGCTCCTCCAGAATTCTTTCAAGTTCTCCCAAATGTAAGGGACTGGCCTGTCTCCTGGAGCTGCAACATCTGACTCCAGTTAGCACGGCCCTGCCCGGAAGGGAGGCCTCCCCATCTGCTGAGAGTGAGCTCCATTGTGCCGTGCACATTCCTGGCCCCGGGTAACTAGGTCTGGCCCTGGGTGGTGGAGGGGCGGTATTCTTAAATGCTTGTCCTGCTTGTCCCCCGTGCCTTGGGTTCTTGGCCAGCTGGGCCCAGCCCATAAAGTCTGAACCTTTCTCATTACATTTCTGTAGATTTTCTGAGGTCTGCAGGAGCTTTGTCTTAAAAGAAGAATCACTATGTGTACGCGCGCGTGTGTGTGTATGCATGCATTTTGAGATTGCTAACCTGTAAAGTGAGCTTGGACAGTATGGATGCACCAGGATATGCAGTAATGTATGTATGCAAAGAATCAGTTCCTAGAACGACCTTCATGTTCCACAAGTATTAGCTATAGTAAGGCTGATAAAGAGTCATTGATAAATTCTATCGAGCATCTGCCATGTGTCAGCCTCTGTCCTAGTTTTTGGGAAAAAAAAGAAGTAAACAGAAAATCCCAGTACCCCATGCTCTGGTGCAGTTAGTAATCCAGCAACGGCGTGTGGGAACAGACAATATCCAACAGACACAATTTAAGCGAATGCTTAAATTTACTGAGCGTGGTGGAACATCATGAATCAGGTTGTATGGTGCAGAATGACAGGTGATGTGGTCACAGGCAGAGGAGTTGGCTGCCCCTTGAGGGCAGCTGTAGATATCTGAGCAAAAGCCAAATGACGAGAGGGGGCCAGCCAATAGGGGACGTCCTGAAGGAGCAGCATGGGGGAAGGGAAGAGCAAGTGAGACAATGATGGCGGCGATGATGAGGGAGAAGTTTTATGAGCACACAGACGAATTCACTCGCCCACCCGCCTGTCTATCCATTCGTCCCTTGAATAAGCACGTGCCAAACATGTGCTCCTCTGAATCAGACCTAGTTCTCGCTCTGAAGAATGTCATAATCCCACGGAGGAAGCCCATGCAAGCAAACATTCGTCTTTGTCCTCCAAAGTTTTTCCCCTTGTGGTCCTTGGGCTGTTTTTCTGATTGCACTGTAATGCCTTTACCTCCAGCTGCTCCTGTCTTTCACGCCTGTGCCCGTCACTTCAAAAACACTCTAAAAAGCAAGACCTGACGCCCTCTCCAGCCACACACCAGCCCCATCCTGGGTCCTCTGGCCAAGACACTAGACTTCACAGCCTCTGCATAAACCGTCCCAGCCCTGCCGGCTTTCCAGGCCATCATCAATCCAAAGCGCATCTGTTTAGCTTCATGTTTTATCTGCTGGAGAGAGCTTGATTTCTCTGCTTCTTCTCCCAGCAGTCAGTGTTCAGTTTGCCCAGAGATCAAGTTCAGATGGGGAGCTTAGTCCTCAGAAGCGTTTGGGCAGTGCAGAAGCGCTCCTCGGAGCTGTCCCACCAGGCCTGCACGGGGCTTCGCCTCCCTCGGCCTTGACTCTGTCTTTCATTAATGCAACCTATAGCCACCCTGGAGTTTTCAGCCAGACACATTCCATCTCCCAAGGAGGGAATAGAAAGTTAAATAAAATGATGCCAGTTCGCAACGGCGACATCATGCAGCTTCTGAGCAGCAAGCCCCAGGACCACGTGTCACACGTGGGCTCGCCGGCTGCAGAATCTTCCCTTTCTTCCTTCCCTCGACAGCCAGGCTGCTTCTTTCCTCTCCTTCATGCTGCTTCCCAGGGGCTTTCTCTGCTCTCGAGGCAAGCGGGGCCTTCACGACAGCCTCCCAGTGCTCCCTCCTTCCTATCCCAAGGAGTCTTCTGGCTGGAAGGAGTTCTCTGCTGAATGCAGAGGGAGCAACCACACAACAAAGGAGAAGAGAGCACACCCCTGCCTCCAAACCCTCGTCCCCTGCACGGTCCCCTCGGACTTCCGGAGCACTCGCAGGGCATAGGACACTGTCCTAAGCCGTTTCTGTGAGTGATCAGCACGTTTCTCCCAGCCACGGTCCCCCGGTAAGTTGCAACTTTTGTTCTTGGTTCTATTGATGTTTGTGAAAACTGAGGCCCGCATAAATGGATCTGAATGCAATCCCATAGCTAGAAAACGACATCGTTCAATTTTAATGAGGGACTTGTGGTTCCAGAGGTTCTCTTTCCTCTAAGAGAGAAACTTTCAGAATTTTCTGAAGTCCTAATGGCTATGATCACTGTATTCTGGCTCTTTTTCCTAGTTGGGGCTTTAGAGGACCCCAAAGTCCATCTCCCAAAGAACTTAGCTCAGCGGATGCCTGCACAGGCCACGCCGGCCCTCCTGCCCTACTGTGTAGGGGCTGCCCCCTGGCCTGCGCCCTGGAAGCCTGCCCGCAGACGAGGAGGGATTGATTGGGCTTGGGAGGCAGGGACTCAACTCGTGACGTAGCAAAGATGACAGAGGTTTCCCTTAGGAAAGAAATGCTGTGCATCTTTTGGGAGCTCGTGAGCCCTGAATTCCATCTTTGAGGATCAAGGACTAAGGGTCTAAGCTAAAGCACATTAAAATGCCACTAGGCCACTTTGGGGACCTCCATGTGATGCTTACGTCCATGTGTTTCTTGCTCTGGACTCCATCCTTCTTTCTTCTGACTCGGCCACTCTCCCCAAGGGATGCAAAATATTCCCTTGGAGATGGACCTCAGCGACAAGGGGCAAGAGAAAACAGGGCCATTTCAACTTGTCTAAGGCCCCTGAGAGAACAGCTCCTGGCCCTCGAAATCTGGATTCAAGCTGCCATCATTTCCATATGTGCAAGTTGGAATACAGAAAGGCAGACATGATTGAAATTTGCATTTAAATGGAAATGGTTGAAGGTAAAGGCCCAATGTTTAGAGAAATGAGAGTATCCATTTTTCTAAGAGGGAGGCCGAGTGTTATTGTATACCATTAAGGTGTCACTGAGCCGAAATACGTTTAGAAATATTAGACGCCGCTGCTGTACACAGAGTGGTGACTGGCATTAGGAAATGACTCAACGCCATGAGTGAATCGAAGCAAACCCTGCATCAAACAGAGTCGCTCATAACGTTGCCTGCCACCGCCACCTAACTCCAGCCCCGCTTCCTAAACAGAAGAGGTGCTATTCGACAGCTTTCTGGTACTTTTCAGCTGTAATAAAAGCCAGAACTCGTTAGTCAACATGGGACGACTCGGCAACACGGATCACCTTTCATAGGATACAGGCATAAGAATCTTGAAAAGTTTGGCTGATGCTTTATGAATAATGTCGCATGGATTTAATCTGTTATGCAGATAGTTAATGGGTCATTAGAATAATCCAAAAGGAAATAAAGACTAAGGTTATAGAAAATGTCTGGATGTACTACTGTGGAAACAAGAAGCCCTCAGATATTAGTAACTTACAGCAATTCAGCTGTATTTTCTCATGCTTCATCATGGTCATAGGTCTCGTGGGGCTCTACTTCTCGCTTCCTCACTGTAAGACGCACATCGATGGGCCACCTGCCATCTTGACAGTGCTGGTCAGAGAAGCAGAGTGACAAAGGGACCTGGATGGTCTTTTACATACAAATAAATACTATAGCTAGAAGCAACTCCGTTTCTTTAGCTCACAATTCACTGACTGAAACAATAACATAGTTCCTGGGACAGATTCACCCTGCAACCAGAACGCAGAGACTCGGAAACACTGAGGGAACAGAACTAATGTCTACGCACCACCTTCTCCTCGATGCTCTCAGGTGAGGGGGCCAACGGGAAACCAGGTCCCCAGACTGGACGGCAGCAGACACGAGTGCCACCCAGAAAGCCGTCCTCGAGGAGCAACGATGTAGAGAAACCGAAATGAAGCCAGCCAAGAAGCACAAGGGAAACGGAGTCCGAGTCAACTCGCAAGTGCTGAGCGAGGAGATAGATTGCAGGCTGGGAGCGAGTTCCAGGGCTGAGAGGATGAGTGGAGCGGAGGGAGGGGCGGGGAGCGACTGAAGTTGGAACACCGAGGAGCCAAGGTCCCAGAACTCCTGTAGGGGAGAGCTTCTGTGCCATAAAGAGTCTGCGATCCTTCCCAAGTCAGG